>CM053577.1:74020941-74198776 GCA_028646485.1 Cryptoprocta ferox
ACCATGGGGAGGGGAAGGAGGAAAAAGAGTTAGAGAGAAGGAGGGAGACAAAACATGAGAGACTCTTGAATACTGAAAACAAACTGAGGGGGAAAGGGGAAGGGGGAAAGGTAATGGGGGGTGATGGTCTTGGTGGAGGTCACTTGTGGGGAAGAGCACTGGGTGTTATATGGAAACCAACCTGACAATAAACTATAAAGTTTAAAAATAAAAAAAAGAATAATCGACCATGTAATTGATATTCAAGAAATGCTTTCAAACAACTTTTGGCAAACCATTTGCTTCCATTTATTTACAGTGAGCACAATGTAACACATCACCCTTTTGGTTTTGTTTTATGCTCTTGCTGTCCTCAAGTTCAGAGGTCAGTTATGCATTCAACTGTTGTAGGTTTTCTTAGGCTTGGTTATCTGGTATCAGTATCTCCTACAGATTCATTATTCAGCACTCAATACAACTCAGTTTTATTTGTGGTTTTATTGCATCTCCATTTTTCACTGTATGTTACTTCCAAAATAATTTTGGAAATATTTAGGGCATAATTTTAAAAAAGTAAATATAGCTACATTTATGTAGCCTAAACTTTCACCTGGGATAATGAAAAATATGCACACTAAATATTCGTCATAATAAAGAATCTTAAGGGGGAGCCTGGGTGGCTCAGTCAATTAGGCGTCTGACTTCAGCTCAGGTCATGATCTCATGTTGGTGAGTTTGAGCATGGCATCAGGCTCTCTTCTGTCAGTGCACAGCCTGCTTCAGATCCCCTGCCCCCCCTCCTCAACCTCTCCCCCACTTGTACTCTCTTTCAAAAATAAACATTTTTTAAAAAGTAAAAAAAAATCTTAAAATGTGCAGCAATGCAGAAGCACTTCTGATAGAAAACATGTTAGCATCTCCCTTCAGAGTGATAGGCCTGAATATGTTCAAATTTCTTAAGAAGAGTAGTCCCTAGGTAGTTAGCTGTGAATCTCAATACATTTCTTGGAAACAGGCATCATAAATAAAGACATGACTTCCTCACCTGTCAGTGTATATTTCTACTTTTTCTTTTGAAGAGTAAATCATGTTTAAAAAAAGGGTCATGTGTAAGCATGTTAAGGCATACTCTGGGATGACAAGAGATTGCCAGCACATGTACAAAGCCATTATTAGAGGAAGTGGATGATCGATGGAAAGAAGCACTGATTTAGAGTAAAAAAAAAATGTTTTAAAAAAGTGCCAACCCCCAGGCAACTACATTCAGTATTCATAGAACCTCTGTGGTTGTTTGTTATATCTGTTTGCAAAAACATTATGGCATTAGATAGATGCCATCAGCTTTTTAACATAGCAGCACAGCTGAGAAGGGAACTTAAAATTAATATCTTTAAAAATTATTATACAAGTCTTTTTTTTAGTGTTTATTTTTGAGAGAGACAGAGACAGAGTGTGAGCAGGGGAGGGGCAGAGAGAGATGGAAACACAGAATCCGAAGCAGGTTCCAGGCTCTGAGCTGTCAGCACAGAGCCCAACATGGGACTCGAACCCATGAACTGTGAGGTCATGACCTGAGCCAAAGTTAGCTGCTTAACTGACTGAGCCACCCATGTGCCCTTCTTTAAAAAATTATTAATGGCTGAGTATCAACTGTCACTACTTCCTATTAGCTAATGGTGTTGAAGTAATGTATGATCACCTGAAAAACATGCTATGCTATTCTTAAGGAAGATAAACCTTTCTAAAAATCTGACATCAAAGACATGTTTCTATGATACATCATAGAAATATAAAAAATACAAGCTGTACAGAGCTCAACTGATATAAAATCATAAAAAAATTAACCATGTCCACTTATTATGACTGGTTAAAATAAAAAAGAATAACTAGGTGTTAAATGGGTATCTACCTCATGTTCAAGACTATTTAGGAACATAAGATGTAGATATTCTCAGTACCAATACAGTGAAATCTACAAATATGTATTATAGTGTCATACAAAGAGACTTTGTGATAGTTTAATATTCCTTTTCCATTAAGAGAGAAAGTAGGGAAATATAATTCTACCATGGCTAGTAGTGGCTGATACTGCCTATTTTTGTATTTAATTTTCTTTGCTTCAAGGGTGCCTGGGTAGCTCAGTGAGTTAAGCATTCGACTTCAGCTCAGGTCATGGCCTCATGGTTCATGAGTTTGGGCAGTGAGCCAGGCTCTGCACTGACAGCTTGGAGCCTGGAGCCTGCTTCGAATTCTGTGTCTCCCTCTCTTTGCCCCTCCCCTGCTTGTGTGCTCATGCGTTCTCGCTAGCTCTCTCAAAAATAAATAAACATTTTTAAAAAAGTTATAATTTTCTTTGCTTCTGAATGACATTGTGTTTTTGACATCATACTAAAAACAGATTTTCCCCTTGACAGGAAAAATCTTTCAAAATAAATAAAATGCTACTTTATTAAAAATAAAAAAAATGCTTGGGGCATGTGGGTGGCTCAGTTGTTTAAGTGTCCAACTCTTGATTTTGGCTCAGGTCATGATCTCATCATTTGTGAATTCGAGCCCCACAATAGACAGGCTGACAGCGCAGAGCCTGCTCGGAGATTCTCTCTCTCCCCTTCCCTCCCCCACTGATGCTCATGTGCTCTCTCTTTCTCTCTCAAAATAAATAATCTTAAAAAACCTAAAAAGAAAATATGCTTAAAAGAAAGGTAAATACAGCCTTCACAACTTTTTGCTCTTGACAAACTGCAATTGATCCTCTCCATGCTTTTGCTCGAAGCGTTCATTTTGCTTGACATGACTTTCCTTCCATGACCTCAGTCAGCAAAATCCCTGACATCCTGCCTGGCCCAGTTCCCAATGCCCTCTTCTTTACAAAGCTTGCCCTGAACTTCCTTTGCTTTTCCAAAGAACAATGACAGAATACTTGTGAACTCATTTCTGGCATGAGAAGGTCAGACAGGAGAGAAGTCTATTATTTAACATTGTGAAGGGAGTCATTTTTTAGGAACTTGAGCCACAGTTGAATACCCCAGGTCTGGGACTCATTGGAGGAAGCAGAGGCAAGGAGCAAAGATAAAGATGTGGACAGAGAGTGGGCTCCTGGGAAACAGATGTGGATTTGAACCATGGCTTTTCTACATATTAGCATTGTGACTTTGGTCAGTGAAGGGGGCCTCCAGTTTTTTAAGTGTTGAGATGAGTCAATTAGGGATTGTGTTTGGCTGAAATTATCAAAATGACAGTGGCTTTATTTATTTTCTCATGAACAAAAAAGGCCAGAGAAGGCAGTCCAGGGCTGACATAGCAGTTCTGTCTTTCTGCCCTGTCCTCTTAGCCTGGCACAATTATAACTTGGCTCCTCTCCTTCCAAACATAGTCCCTTAAGGATAGAAGGGGAAAGGTGAAGGGAAACAGGCACAGGACCCAGTTTGAGCAAGCAAAATTTCCCAGGAACCCACTATCAACAGCCACTTGCATCTCATTGGAAAGAACCATGTCACATGGATAGCTTGAGCTACACTGGAAGTTGGATAATATTGTGTATGTGTGTATTTAGCTTGGACACACTGTTCCCCCTAAACAAAATTAAGTTTCTATTAGTAACAAAGAGAGATACCACATAGTAGTGTCTTGCCACAGTGAGAGTAATGTGCTCCCCTAAGGACATGGAAACAAGATAATATTGAACCCAGAAGGCTCTAACTTTTGTCCTTCAAATCTATGGGTTACATGGTAACTCAATTTTCTCCTATATTTCACCATTTCTTTTATATCCTGACTTTGTAATTTCAATGACCAGGCAATATCACTATTTCAAATCATGTCCCCTTTCCCTTAAAGGATGGTTACTCAATACAGGTTTGAAGTTTCCAAAGTGTGATAGAGCAGTACCAAGTGCCATCATGTACCTTTATTATTTTACAGAGATTTGTTTTTCTCTTTAATAAAGTAATTTGGTGTTAACTAATGAGAAAACAGGTGATTTGTAAGGCAGTACAAAACACTGCTAAATTGTAAGGTTTAAGTGCCAGTGCAAACTGGAGTGAAGTTTTCTCAAAAGCAGATAAATCCCACCATTTCTTAGCTAGATGTGGAAGGCCAATGGGCCTTGGTGACAAAAAAAAGTGTAGGCACCGCTATTAAGAGAAAGTCCTATATGATGCTCAACTCTTTCTCCTTCACCTTTCTGTTTCCTCTCTCTGCTGTGGTGGTCTATCTCTTAGTCTCAAATGGAGAAAATGCCAAAGTAGGTATCTCAGAAAAAAAAGCAAGTCTGAGAGAACTTTCGGGGAATGGGTAGTCTAATAAGGGAAGAAAATTACATTAAAGATCTATGTCAGAAACCATAATGGTTGACTTCATAGTGACCTTTGCCTGAAAACCTGCAATAAAGGAAACACTCTTGTCTGAACCACCGTCATCCACCCCCTTCAAATTGTATCATGTTATTTTTAGTTTAACCATAGTCTTTGTGGCCATGGTTTCCCAAAGTTATTTCTAGCTCTAATTGATAGTGTTTATGGTTAGAAAAATCAGGTCTACTCTATCCTCACTGATTTTCCTTCAGATATCATTATAGGATTAACAGTGAATTCCTCTAAAAAGATTACACCTACAACAGAGAAGGGGGAAAAGGAAAGCATAAATCATATCAGATACCTATTCTACACACTGTCTTCTGGGAAATTTTAATGCTAATTTAGAATGCAATCGTCTGACTCTTGTATTTTATGAAAAAACAATCAGTTACCTGATATGAAGTTAATTAGAATTTCAAAACTGAAAATAGTCTATTTCATACAAGGTCTACTTTGACTAGGTATTATCATCAAGTAAACCATTGAAATTTTTTTCTGTGTACAGTTTACAATGAAGCCTGAGCAGGAAATGAACAACAAAATCAAAGTGGAAGATAATTCCACTTGAGTATCTTTTTTGAGTTCCTCATTTATTCACTCACTCACAATAATTCATTACATGAACATTCTTGAGTACTCAGCTCTTAGGGTGACAGCCTCTGTTGCTGGTTCTTCTAGAATTCCAAGATGAAAGGTAGAGGGTTTCAGGGGTGTGGTGTCCGTTTTCCCTTCTAGAGTGGCTGTAAAATAGGGCAGTGGCATAGCTGGCCTGAGGTCATGATAGCTGCCTAGCAGATACCAGTATCTTGAAGAATAGGTTCAGGGAGTCATTTCTCTCTAGCTATTTTCCATGTAAATTACAAATGAATGTGATACTGTGCCTTTCTAAGGACTGCTGCCAGATTCCATGAAATCACAAGTAAGAAAACTATAGAAAACCACTATTTATCACAGCTCCAAAATTTTACATCTAATTGTTGATAATTAGATGTAATTGTTGATAATTGCCAAGTGACTTGTATATGTCATTTCAAGAACATTTGGCCCTTGAACCAAGAGAAAAAAATCTTTTTGTTTCATGCACATATACAGCATGGAGAGTGGGAATGTTTTTGTTCACGTGAATGGTTTTTCTGAGTTGGTGGCATTATTGATTTGCTGACCAATGACTAATATGTTAGCATTTTTAGCTTAAACATTTTAACTTTGGAAATGGGTATCACATGACAAATGCTTATACTAAGACTCCCAAAACTGACTTAATTTAGGAAAGTGGTTACAGAGCAAGAAATAGCAAACTATAGCTCATGTGCCAGATATCACCTGTTTTTGTACAGCTTACAGGCTATGAAAAGTTTCTACTATTTTATTTTTTTTAATAAGCAGGACACTGATTCAGTTTTGCAATTGGGCTGTCAAAGGGATGAGTAGGAAGCAGGATTAGACAGAGGGAGAAGTTGAGCAATAATGTAATCTCCATAAAGGCCTTTGCTGATCTCAAGGGGAGTCTGGAGTTGGGATGGCCTTTCAGAGTTTTCTCCGGTAGGAATTAATTGTGAATGTGAGCTGTCCCTGGAAGAAGATATAACTTTGAACAAGGCAGCCTTCTTCATTAAGGCAATCCCTTTCAAGGAGGGTCGACGACTGAAGAGCATCTTGTGTTAACATTTTCAGCAACTAGAAGAACAAAGTCCTTCTCTCCTGAAGGCTCCAGACTGGTCTATGTTTTTTCTTAAGAGTAAGCCCAGCACACTTCTGGTCCTTTTTTTTTTTTTTTTTTTTTTTTTTTTTTTTAGCTCTGCTCTGTAGTTCTCTGCTTTCATGACATAGGGCAGTATATAGAGAAGGCCCCAAGGAAGAAAGCACCTATGAAGTGAAGGGAAGGACACTTCTCTCTGGGAGCTAGAATTGAATCTAAGATACTCATTCCAGGCCTGCTCAGGGTAGGGGCCTTCCAAGAGAGAAGAAAACATAAAAAGAGACTGTCAATCTCAAGAGTGGAAGAGTCAAAAATAGAACAGACCCTCAGAGGGCACAGTATAGGGCCACATATGGCCCCCTGATCCCATCAAATATTCCACCTTTAGCCAAAGGGCTTTGTTCATGCCTGACCCTGTAAGCCACTGGGCTATGTAACATAGAAGCAAAGAAGGGGAAGTCCTGAACTCCCTCTTAAAGCTAATGACTGTTTTCTTCTCTTCAACACTAAATCTGTTTGATTGATCCTCTGGCTTCTATCCTAAATCTCTTGTGGTAGGACAGAGACCCTTTCTTATTTGTAGGCACCTTTTCCGTTCTGCATAACTAACTTCAGAGTTTACCTCATCCAGGAAGTGGTCAAGTTGAAGGTTACTCTCATACAAATATTGGGCTGACTGGCATCACCTCTTACCCTCTTGGAGTTTGTGGCGCATGTTTGCCAAGGTAGAAAGAGAACAAACTGTGAAGCAGCCATGTTTTCTCACCTTCAGGGATTATGCTTTTATGTCATAAGCAGTCAGTAAGTATTGAACCAGTACAACAAATCTGATACACAGTAAGATGAGTGGCTCAGCTGACTTTAAGTAAAGAGAGTGATCCATAAAGTTGACCAGAGATCATGGTTACAAACATTCTTCAAAAGTTATTGTGAATTCCAACCAACTGTTACTTAATCTGTTCAAAATTGAGCAGGATGTGGGTGTGTCCCAGAGAACACTTATTTTTCCATAATTTCCACATTTGGAAAAATTGCAAAGATTTTGGAAAATGGGAGGGGGTTACATGCTGAGTGTTAAATTTAAATGTATGACAAAGATGAGATAAAATGTGCCTTGTTCAGACAGAAATTAAGATGCTCATTCTTAAAAACAAGAGTGAACCCTGACTCATATGAAGAAAACACTTCTAAATATGTACCTTAATTTTGATATGATAGTTGAAAAATACAAATTTTCTTAATAATTCATAATCATTACTAATATTTGTATAATCTTATGTAGCTGGTTTATTGAAGCTGAGTAGGGATATATATACAACATTATCTTATTAATTCAAATGCCTCTAACCTGTATGTCAAATATTCCTTTCTTATCTATAATAACATTTTGTCTAGAATCTGTAATTTCCTATCACTTTCAGTTATTTAAAACCTCAAACTTTTCCAATCCCAAGTGTAACCTGTAATTTCAAATCTGATTTAAACCTTATCTCCTTATTATCTCTCAGACATCCCCATCCCATGGTAGCTGGTCTCCAAAGATGGCCCTTCACCAACCATGCCCTTTTTTGCTCCCCCAATACTAAGTCTAAGCTAGACCTATGACTCATATTAACCAGTGGAAAGGATGCTGCACCCATTTTAAACCTGAGTCATGAGAAGGCTTTGTATCTTCTTATTTTGTGCTTTTGGAAGCCCAGTCCTATCATGTAAGAAATCTGGCACATCAACGTATTCTGTAGAGAGACCACATGGAGAAGGAAAACTGCCTAGCTCACATGGAGAAAGAATGAGACCAAGTCATGCCACAGTCCCAGCTGAGTCCAGCCTTCCAGCTACCTCTGGCAAGGGGCCAGACATGTAAATGGGCATGAGAGTCTAGTCAAGGCACCAGATGGCTGCAGCTCCAGCTAACATTTCATGGAGAAGAACCAGCCAGATGAGCCCAGTTGGCCCTCAGAACCATGAGAGAGAGAGAGAGAGAGAGAGAGAGAGAGAGAGAGAAAGAGAAAGAGATTGCATTCTGGGGTTTATTATGCAGCAACAGCAAACTGAAACATTTCCTACTCCCATCTCTGTCTGGTCAGGAGAGAGGGGGCATGCCTTTTTCTTTCTTTCCTCCTCCTTCCTCCTCTGCTTCTAGATTTTTATGTTCAGGACTAGTAAAAGGTGTGAGAATGTGTGTGGGGGGGTGTCTCTTTTTCTTAACTGTTCCTGTATCAGATGATATGTTGGAATTGGCCTTTAGGTGCTTGTTAAAGCTGATTGTTAGATTTTTAGAAATTTTATGAGCCATTGTTAAATATGCCATTATTATAAACTAAATTATATAAAATTACAATACACTAAAAATAGAGGTAATACTCAAAACTTGTCAATTCCTAATTATTTTATATACTTTTACCATTATTTATCCTCTTAAGGTTATTTGTATGTATTGCACCTGTGTGATGGAAATACTCTGTAATAGTATGCTACCACACATTTCTTTCTGACCTCACAATCAGTGATGTCATATTGGTAACTTAAAATCAGCCATGGTGGGAGTCTTTACACCATGGAAATAAGCAAACATAAATCAGCGCTTTCCCCTACCTCTGGATTGATTGCTGTTTGTTAAACCTTTGCCAGAACACCTCTGCTTACAATCTTCTGTTTGTATATATGTATATCATCTTTGGGCCATCCTGGCTAGTGGGTGGTGCCTTCTCTCTGGTAGGCATGAAAATGCTGGCCTTCTGAAGGGGGGCATTCATGAACATTTTGAAGGTATCCTGTGAGACCATGCCACTCTTCCTAATGTGGGAAGCTCCTGATCTACCTCCTCATTTTAGCCTCAGCCTCTTGCTACAATGTCCTTTGCCAGTGCATAGCCCTCACATGTATATCATTAGCGAAGGAGATGAAGCCTGCCATCTTCCTTGATGTCCCTCTGATCCACCAGATAAAGTAGGGCCTGAAAATGAAGCAGCATGGTGATCTAGATAAAGAGTTCACTGTTAATCTAAGTAACAGTGACTTCCCTGAGTTGGCTTCTCCAAGAAGCAGTTTCTGAGATGGAGCTTAGTGTAGAGGAAATTTATTAAGGTGAGGGCAAGAGAGGAAGAAAACTTGGGCAGAAGGAGAAGTTGGGCTGACATGCCATCCTAACAAGGCCTCTCCCTCTATGTGGGAGTGCTGAAGCTGGAACAGCCCTCCAGAGTTGTCCTGACTTGCACTGATCAGTCATCATATTATGTGGTCATCAAAGGGCACATGACCTTCAGCAGGGGGACTTCTTCCACTGAGGTGATTCCCAAAGAGGGATGATAGGCCACCACCTTCCCACCTAAGGGAAGATACATCTGTGTCCCAAAGGAAGGGTATGACTGTGGCACTGCACCCATGAGGGCCCTTTCCTTGTGCTCCTTGGATCTACTTACTAGAATAAGTAGAATGGAATAACTGGAATAAGTAGAATATGAATTTGGGGGCTATCCCCTACAGGATTCTGGTGGGCATTTTTTTCCCCTGAGGGAAACTCATAGGAGGATGATTAGTGAGGCAAACTACTGCTCTCACTACTGCAGTTATTAGCCTCAAGGTCAAAAGTGATATTCATTCTCTCCTTCCTTTGCTAACCATTCAAAATTCCCTTCACCCTTGGCTAGCTTCTCTTCTGGTCTTTGGCACCAACTTGGTGAGAAATCTAGAGGGGTTCCATCCCCTTCCTCAGGCTGTGCCTGCTGGGTTTATAATGGATAAATATTAAGGAGTATCATTATTGGGCAAGGGAATTCTGAGAAAAGCCTAAGTCAATCACTTGTGTGCCAAACACACTCTTCTCTGCCCTCTGGATAACAGCAGTCCTTCCTCCTCCTGACCAGTGATCAGAGTAGATTACTCCTGCCAAGATGGTGATTCCTCTGTTTACCTGCTAGTAATCTGGCCTGAGTTGCCCTGGGTGGTTGGACAGCAGGTGTAGCTTAGGGTGTAATGGGATTCTTGCTGGGTCTCCTGGTGGATGTGGTCCTCCCTTAGGACCCCAAACTCTAAACTTAGAGAGGTCAAATTTGTGAAAACCAGAGAATGTATTCCCTACATTGTTAGGAATGTTAGGAAGTGTTATTTAGCCTAATAAATTAACTAAGCCTTTATTATACATCTTCTGTTGTGTATCACTATATTAGGAGTTGGAAAAAAATAGAACTTTTACTTTATATGAGATAAGAAAATTATATCAATAAGAATATGTGATCTCTAAGCCATTTACAGGTAGTAAAATGGTAAAATACAAAATAAATAAGCCCAGTAATTGGTACTGGTGTGATTTTTTTTTCAGAAACAAACTTTAGAGTGGATAAATTGGCAGGATTTGGACTCTAGTACATTGAGATTTAGTTTTTCCCTTAGATTTTTTCCTGTTTGACTAAGAAGTTGGCTGAATATAGGATATGAGGAGCCTCTGAAAGAATTTTCAGGAACATCGACTGGAAAATAAAGCACATTAGGTATGCTTCTTGATAGTTATAACACAACAAGGTTTTAATCAGCATTAGGCTCTAAATTCATAATTCTCCCTAACCTACCTTATACACTCTGCTCTTCCATGCTTTTAGTCCAAAGCACTAACAGTGCCTGCCCATACACATTTAACATCCTTTCCCATTCCAAAATTGACACGAACACTAACATGAACACTTATACTGATAATGGTAAATTTTACTGAGGGATATGCTAAGTGATCTAAATAATTACCAGTTTTAACCCTTACAACAGTACTATGATGAAGACGTCATTGTTATTTTATAAGTAGGCCATGGGGGCATAGAAAGGCTAAAAGGGGTGATTAATAACAGAAGGAAGAGAGAAAAGAGGAGGAGCTTAAAGATTTCATTTATATCCTTGAGCTGTTTTTCATTAGCTGCATTGCCCAAGTTCTTTTGCTCTAGCAATTACAATTTCCAAATTTAAAAAAATCAGAACATAGGGCTTTAACAAGTGCTTTTTGTGCCACTTGAGGGAATACAAGTCAGTTATTGCTGGGAGCATGAAGTCAGGGCTCAGAGTCAGGCATGGAGGCTGGCTGCTCAGTCACCTCAGCTGTGTCACCATGAACCAGCTGGGTGGCTGTAGGCAAGGTACCTCTCTCAGTCCTTGTTTCCCACCTGCAAAATGAGGCTAATGAAGGGTGGTTTGCCAACTTGGCATGAAGCCAATGCAAAGCACTGAACCCAATGCCCCAGTTGTGTAGTTTCCATGTCAAAATAGTTCTGAGTTATATTTGAGATTTATAACCCACTGAGGATAACATATTAACTCTGAGAAAATGCAAGACCCATGATGGTTCTTTTTTTTTAAGCTTATCTGGATTTTGTTCCATTACTAGCTCAGAATTCATGGCTAACTATCATGGTGCTTTTTTTTTTTTTCTCCTTATTTTTCTCTTCCTAAGATCTTATTTTCCAGGCTCCCAGAGCCGATTCTCTGGCCATCTGTTTTTTTGGCCCAGCTAATAAGATAAAGCTTTTTTGTTTGTTTGTTTGGATTTTCATAGTTTGGTGGCTTCTGTGCTGATTATCTGATTATCTGTGCTCTCTCGTGATCTACCTTCCCTTAAGCCCATCACCAACAAACTCAGGGAGGTTTTTACTTACAAGTTCATCCTAGTGATTAGTCAGACATTCTTGAAACTAAAGCAAAGGTTTTAGATCCTGAACTCATTTTTATCTATTGCTAAATTCAAAATTGGGAGAGCTGCCTCTTGGCAGGGACTCCTTGGCTAGCATCTCTGCGTTAGGAGTCTCCTCTTGGACAATGTCTCTCTGCTCACTATTTAGGTAGATCACTGTCACATGACCAATTTCTGGCCTGAAGAGCCTATTTTCAGTAAGGAGGTGCTCTGGAAATACTGCAGGGTTAGCCAGGGCAAGCTTCATGGGGATTACCAGTGTGGCTGTACTGGATCCAGGCTCAGAAGGGCTCTACATGTTGGGGATCCATGTTCTGTGGTCACTGTTTTTGAAATTCTCAAAACTTCTATGCTTGAATTTGTGTTTTGTAAGGTCTAATAAGACCACCGAGTATGTGACATAGGCTTGGAGTCTGCTTTACACACCATCCCTCTTCTTGCCACACTGCTGCTTCGCTGGATCAGGTTCTTGGCTGCTACTCCTCTGCCTTGTTCAGACACCGCTGTCCTCCTCTGCCCCACAGTGGGGCTGGGTGCAGGTACAAGAACAGTTGGACGCAACCCCATGTGCTGAGTTGGGGGGCCGGACTGGGGACCCCCCATGGCGATGAAGGCCTTCACCCGCCCAGCAAGTATTTCCATGCCCAAGGGAGTGCTACGTGAAACAGCAAATAAAAAGCACCATGACAGATTGAGAAAGAGACTTGAGTAAAAAGGAAAAAGCTATTTTCTCGCTTTGTGAACAAGCATCTACATCTTTCCATTGTTCCCTGGATCCTGCAAATTATGTAGCTGACCCTGCGGGTACTTGAAGGGGGTTCAGGGTTTTATACCACCTTGCTGGGTGTGGAACACTGAGTGCACAACTTGAGAGGTGGTCAGGGGTCCTAGGGGCTCTGGCTCTGTTAATTGGTAGCTCATCCATGTTTAAGGCATGTTGACCAGGCCTTTCCTCCACCCCCACCACCCTTATGGAACTGTTATTTGGTGTGAGCACAGTTTCTGTCACTGCCCCCTCAGACTGAATGCAGGGAAAGTGTGAACAAGTCTTTGCAGAGTTTCCTGGAAAAGTAGAAATCTAAGAGAACACACAATATTATAAATAGTGGAACAAAAAAAAATCAGTGAAATTCCTTCTGGCATGTTTCTAGATATATTTTGATATATTTTCTATATATTTTTTATGTATTTATATAATGTATTTACATAAACTAATGCATTTATATAATGTTTTTATTATATAATATATAATTATTTATATAATGTATGTATCATAATGTATTTATAGAAACCATAACTTAGTACTAAATCAGAACACCTACAGGCTGCTTGGCTCTTCAGAGCAGATTGGCAATCCACACATGGAACGAGTCTCAGGTTCCTCTTCAAGTACATCTAGGTAAATATTTGTGTTCAACTTGACACAGGTTCTCCCTGGGGAAGTTAATCTGGGTGGTTCAGTTTGGTTCCATCAGGAGAGTGTTATCTTGAACTTTGTCTTATTTCTCCTTAAGAAAACAGTCGCTTTGGACAGTCCCGATCAAAGGTGCTTATACTCACTGCCTAAGTGAAAAGTCCCATTGCTCAGTGTAGGAGCTTTTAATTTAACACAATCCCTCCAAAAGAAATCAAAAGCAAACTGTTCTCATTCTCAGTTTTACCAGAGTGGTTTCTCTTACAAAACATATTACCTAATGTCTACTAAACAGTCCTGAGAGAGATTTCCAAATAAGGTTACAAAGCGAATGTGGCACCTTGGTACTCTGTGTTGGTTCAGAAATGCTGGGTTCTAACCCCTGCTCTGTTATTTATGAGTTGTGGAGAGGAAAAGAGATGACATATGAGAAAGAGACTGGCAGAGTCTGGGACAGAGTAGGTATCTGGTAAATATTATTAAAGAGTATTAAAATAGCATTTGTTTTGTGTGCTTTAAAAATCTCACTTACATTCTTGTTATCTACCAGAATGCAAGAAGTAAATTGTTACTTTATAATTTGGTTAATACCAGATTTAGGATAATAATTTATTCAAATCAATTTAACTTGGATGTGTAACTATGGGATATTAGGTTCCCATTTTGCCATTCTCTGCACAAACTTCCCAGGCAGCAACAATGGAGATTAGGATTTCTCACAGGTAACTGCCAGTCTGGTATGAATCTGAGAACTCCTCTTTCCAGAAGCTACGTGACTGCGGGTTCCTGTGGCTCCTAGGGGTGTTCAGCAAGGAAGCTCAAAGGCCTCCTCACCAGGCACAATTTGTCCCCTATCACGAAGCAGCAAGCAGAGATGTGTAAACTCAGAGGCAAGCTGCTGCTGAGCATCAGGGAAATCACAAAACTGACTCAGAAAGCAAACACAGCTTCTTTTAGGGGAGGTATTAGGGGTTCTAGATCTTAAGTAGTTTAGGTGCCAACAGGGCTGTGTATAATCAAAATATCCACATAAAGAAAGCTTCCTATAACAAATTAATTTAATAATATAGTAAACATTTCACATGTTCAGTCAGAAATCTATTTATTTATAGTAAGCTGAACAATATTCAGCTGTTTCTGACCTAAAAGATAGATTCAGATGACTCTATGATTATAACACTCACACACATCATCTAACCATTCATTTTGCTAATCCTGTGTATCAGCTGAACCCTAAAAGTATTTATGACTTCAGTATAACTTTAGTATTAATTTTATCTTTGGATAGGAAGCATGTCATCGAGTTTTGTGCTGCACTAGGATGCCTAGGCGTTTTTGCTCAGAGGAGGCATTCAAGTCATACCAGTCATTGATAAACAGAAATGGTTTACACTTGGAAATCCTCATAAGTAATATGTGGCAACTCCCTATTAGATGCAGAATACTGTCTATAATTCGACCAGAGCCTTCATTATCCCACCTTGCCAAGTAGGGATGTTCAGAGAACTGGAAAGTTCCAAGTCTTGAATGTTTTGAAATGTTCCCAGAGTGATGATTACTCAGCCAAGGGCCATCTGATTCGAGGCTACACATAACAAAACTATTTCCACTTGATTGTGCTGCTGCTTAAAGAGCCAGGAAAAAGGACATCCATATCAGAAAATCACTGCACCACTAGCCAGAAAAAGCATCTACCGTTTTCAGGATGTTGGCCAGAAAGGGCCTTTCATTGGTGCCAGAGGCTTGAGATCCAAAGCAATCTTTGTGTTTTCTGTCTCTTATGTTTCCTCTTAGAGATAGTAAATCTTGATCATCAATCCATGCATAAGTACCTGTCATTAGTTATCCCAAATATTGGACTGATACTATCAGAAAGGTCTAAAGACAAACTGACAGATGATTTAGCTATAATTGCTGCTATGTACTAATCATCCAGTTACATAAAGATGAATGACTGCAGTGTGCCATTTGGAACCATAAATGCTATTTGCGTTGGGAGGCCCTTGATAAAAGCATCATTATTTTACAGAAGGAACAAGGTTTCCTGCCTGCCAATGACAGGGAATAGGGTCCTCTTTACTCTTTGATTTCTCTGGCTTAACTGTTACCAAGTATTTGACCTTAGCTCTTTATACAGTGATCTAAGGATTTTTTTTTTTTAACGACTGCATCTGAAAATGGTTATTTAAGTACCTACATGTTACCCTCAATTTTGCCTGCTGACCCCAAAGCCTAAAATGTTTACATTTGACCTTTTAAGAAAAAGTGTGCTGATCCCTGGCAAAGCACAGTGCCTGATACACGGTGACTGCTTTCAAAGCATAAGCTATAATTAATAGTACTATTTATTACACTATATTATACCATACCAAACTATACTCTTGTGCTCTCTGAAGTAATTGCTATAGCCAAGGAAAATGACCTGTCACTGGAATACTTCATACAGCCTGTTCAGTACTCATAAGTGTCCCAGTTCTCAGTCTTTTTAAAGGTGTTCTGACACTAAAACTTTGGGAGGTTCATTCAACATTAATGCCCAGATTTTAAACGTAAGATTCTGCCATCTTTATAGATCACCTGTTTCTTCAAAATCTGAGCTATGGTCTTTGTGTCCTTTGTAACCTAGCAGGAAACAGAATTCTCCAGAGGTCACATCTGGACACAGCAGTATTCAAGTCTTATCCCTAAGGATAAAGAGTACAGGCCTCCTTGGGTTCTCTCACCTGATTCATTTAAGGGCAGAGAATGTCTCTAAAATAATTTTAGCCAATTCACATTTTCAAAATTTCATGAAAGGAGTTAATTTCTAATATTTCATCATGCTAGTAAATAGATTATTATTTCCACTTATAGAAATCCATTTCTGGTGTTGCGTATGTGAATTTACAAGGCATTGGCTGTCGTTCAGGATACAGAGATGTCTTATGGCACCGCCTTTGGATTAGGGGCTTCGTGGTTAGAATACCAGTGCATCATCCAATCTAGACTAGCATGTGGGTTATGGTCTAGCCTAAGTAATATACTCTATGTCGCACTGTAGATGCACAAGTGTTTAAACTATAGATATTGAAAATTGCCTATTTAGAAAATATTTGCTCTGTGTGGTTTGAATCTAAGATTGCAAGATTCTATATTTCTGATAATTTTTATGTATCGTTCTTATATTTATTAATTCATGATGATATTTATGCTTTATTTAAAAATGAAAGCATGAAAGTATTGAATAGTCTCTTAGAAAGTTGGCTGATGATTCTGTATTTAAAAATCAATACTTATTAAAGGGCACTGAACCAAACTTGGGGCATAGAGTATATTTTAAAGGACATACTATGCTCTTTTCTGAAGAGGATATATTATTATTTCCAAGTATATTTTATCTTCCAAAGTGTGAGTGTAGGAAGGTGTGATGTGAAGGGGGGTGTGGGTTGGAGGAAGAAAGGCAAGAGAAAAAGTTCTACTCAAGAAGTGAGGCAGTTAAAACTCTGTGAGCCAGAAAGTAACTTTGCAGGAAAAGGAGAGGAGAGGAGAGAAAGCAGAGATATTTCATTGGTGTAGAAACTGGCAAAAGTTTTTTTTAATAAATTGGAATGTTTTTGACAAACTAGACACAAAAATTAGATGTAAAGATATATGATACTGACGATAGCATAGTATGTAGACCTTTATGTTGCCATAAGATTTTCATGTGTATCTTTATTATGCCTCACCCAGATTGTGAGTTCCTGAGACCAATAACCCTGCAGTGTCTAGAGCAGTGCTCAGCTCATCTGGGATGCTCAGTTAGCACTGTTGTTGACAGCCTTCACACTGACTGTACAGAAAGACGGTTTACTTGAATTTACTTCTAATTCTCAGAACTAGTGCTCACTCTCTTGTTCTAGGCAAGATATCGCCTAGTTTATGTAGGAGCTGCTGGCCAGATGATGGACAGACATATATGGTATTAAGTTTCAGTGGTTTAGCTCATCATATAATAAATACAAAACATTACATCTTTACAATTCATTAGTCTTTAGATTTTGTATCATCCCCAAGTCAAAATCACTTCTGTGTGAACTCATCCTGTTTATAGAACTCCATATATAGAGATGTCGCCAGATTCTCCCAACACAATTAGTGTCAGCAGCCCAAAGAGCACCATGGACTTTCCTGAGAGAAAGAGTCATGTGAGTACAACTGAGTCAGTGTCTTATCCTAAAATACAAGATTCCTGGTCCCCAGAATAAGACATAACAGACAGGGAGGTAGTCACCATCTCCCACACTGCCTGTCTGAAGAGGGCCCTAGGACCTTATCGGACTGTGGGATGTGGGCCCACACGTGGGCCTCAGGCAAGCAGGGCTCATCTTAGCCAGAAAATAAAGACCCATGAATTTCTTGTTTGTTTCACGCAAATGGAACTTTAAGCCAAGAGGAGAAAATGGGGATCTAAACATGCAAAGCCTTTTAAACTCTTCAACAGTCCCATTCATAGCTCCTTTCTCTTCCTGAACAACAGGCACTTCTGGGTGGGCCCTGGCCATGCCCACTGACCTTGTTTTCTCCCCTCTGGCTCCCTCTGGCCAGGCCTGGGCACCCAAGACTGTCACAGTGCTTGTGGGGGGAGGCAGGACGTGAGTGGGTGTGAAGAGTGGGAGGCAGAGGCCCTGGGTTCTCATCCAGTCTCTGGCATGTCTGAGCATCCTGCTGTGGTCCCTTCTGTCCCCAGACTATACTACTGATGTGTGCCTCACCTGGCCCCAGCTTCCATGAAGCCTATCCCTTCTTACTGTTGTCTAAATCCCACAGCCTGGGGCCCTCTGGGAACCCCATCATGAATTCCAATGCTGACTCTTTATTTAAAATTAGGTCTATTAGTAAAGCATAACAGAAGACAGGAGAAATGGACACCTCTCTCCATCTCTCACCCTCACACCACTCTCAAGCCAGCACCTTTGGCCCAATAAATGCTAGGGCATGGGGACTGCGTGGGTTTATTGTGTTAGTGACCATGTTTACTGCAAGTCAAGGCTTTTCCAGTCACAAGTTAACATTAGTCTGCACCAAAAAGTGAGAGCAAAAATAGTAGACTGGAGCAGGGCAGGATTCCTTCAGATGGGCACTGCCCACCCCCTAGGAGAAGAACGGCTCTCCTGAGCTGCCCAGGAAGACAACGGACTGCAATCAAGTGACACCATAAGCGTCCTGCTCTGCATTTTGCCTGATCTGTCTATACTCTGGCCTAAATGGATGTGCAGGTTATAGAGCAAGAAGCCAGGAGGATCAGGACCACAAACTCCTGCTTCCCTGCAAGGCTTTAGCATGTCCCCCATGCTGTTGCTTGACAGGCTGCCTCAGCCACCCTCCTGTGTCATGGTGAACAGAAATCCCAGGTGTCACTGGGGCCAGAGTTGAGTCAAGAGAACCAGGTCAAGTACGTTTCGTTTCTCACAGTGATGCTGAAGCACAGGACTGCCCAGCCTGGGCAGACCAGCCTCTCCCAGCACAGGGCAGGCCTACCTGCTCACCTCCCAGCTGCAGTCACAGCTCACCAAAAACACCAATGGAACAAACACCATCTTGTCTCTAACATGTCACCAGGATGGAGGTCCCAAACACACCTTATTCTAAGAAAACCTCAGGCAAACGGAGTGCTATGCTACAGGGACAGAGTTTTCCTCCTCTGAGAAAGGACTACTTTCCCACACAATGGGCATGAACGCCTTGCCCCTGCAGGAACAGTTGAGAGCCATGAATAAAGCTATCCTGCTCCCTGCCAACTTTGGCCAGCAACTCTCCAGTCTTGAAGTACTTAGCGCAAGGCCAAGGAAATGGCAAGGGCTCCAAAGAAACGGTGCTTCTCTGGGAGGCAGAGATACTATGAAAGGTCTGAGGGATAAGGCAGGGCTGATGGGAAAATCTCAGGCAAAGGAAACTGGGAACACTTATAAAGCAGTCTCTGGGGAGAAGAAAGTAAAGCCATGTTGGGCTGCCTGAGAAGGTGAGGTTGGGAGAAAGAGAAGGTGGTCCCCAAACTTCTTCACATAATTAGGGATGGCCTGAACTAAATAATTCAAGGCTCTTCCATTGTTCCTCTGAGCTCCAACTAATAAGAACCTGTTTGAGTCAATAATCCCATTATATTCTATTTCATTTTAATTAAATGGATCAAATGATTAAAAGTGTGCAACGCCGCTCATTCATCTCCCAGCTGACCTTCCAGAGACTGGTCTATGTAAGGTTTCTGACACCAAGTTACAGGGCAGATGGGTTCCAACATGTACTTCACTGATAAGGATCAGAAACAAACAACTTTCCATTTCTAAAATGTGTTCTCTCCAAAGACTTTGGGGAAGGACTCTGTGCCCCAGGGCAGGTTATCTGAGGCTGTAGAAGCAAGAGCTGCTCTCTCAGTGAAAGGGATGGTTCTGGTATGTACGTCAGTGGCCCAAACTTATGATGATGTCCACAAGACAAAAATCTCTAACAGAAAACAGATTTTTAAAGGAGAAATTCTGTGCTGGGAAGGAGGTTAAGTGGAAAAGCAGAGCACAGAATTGACAACCCTTCATTGGAGGACACACGCCCAGCAGGCTTTCCTTCAAATGCCTGCTGAAGACAGGAAGGAATACAAATTAGTGGCTGCCTCCAGCTGGGTAGGGTCCCCACAACCTAGGGCTTGCCCTGCCAGGCCGCAGCCACCCCCTGAAGGATAGGAGACAGGATTCTCCCTGACAAGCTCTGCTGAAAGGCAACGCGCCAGCCTTAAGGCCCTCATGTTTGGCTGCAACACTGGAGAAACAGAAAGACACCTACCAGGAGTGACGTGCAGACAAGGACAGGATGCTGCCCGCGCTGTCACGGTGACAGGATGCAGCTGACGTCTGGGGCCCTTCCCCTGAAGAGCGGGACTGCTCCCCAAGTGCTGCCCTGGGGCCAGCCAGCGGCTGGGTGGAATGAGCGAATCTTCGCGACAGCGCACTGGTTAAAGGGTAAAACCTGGCAGATTCTCGGAGCCGCCAGGACAATTGCTTCTTGTGCGTGGTAGGATGGTGCAGCCTGGCCGGTTAGCCAACCATGGGTCCCACGGGGAGTGCGGGAGCTGCAGCTTATCCGGGGGCAAACAGCTGAGGTTAGGAAGCTGGACGCCAGTCAGCGGGACAGGTGATGACCACATGCCAATCATGAAAGATTAATTGACCTTCGGCTCCTTCCCGTGGGGATGGAAGCACACAGCAGCCGTGGAGACCACAGGTGCCCGTGGCGGAACTCTGAGCACCTAGCTGGTCCGCAGGCCCCACACAGGCCAGGGAACCTGGCACTCCTTCAAGTGTCAGGCTTCAAATCTCTAGAGAACCAGACAGTTTTGCAATAGCTTTCGGGGTGTGGTTTCTAAGAGTCTAACCATGATAACTAAAAAGGGGAGCAAAGAGTGCTGTGTGCAAGTCCTGACCCAGGGCTTCTGTCCTGAGCTGCAGGGGCGCCCTCCGGGCTCCAGCTCAGGTGCAGTCCCATGAGGCTCCTATGCTGACCCGCAGGAAGGGGGCTGCAAGTTGGGCACTAAGTCCCGGGGATACTAATTAGGACATTCACAGAGCCACCTTCGGCTGCTTTCTCTTTGAACCTTGACCCACAGTGCTTAGTTTTCTTAAGCTCAAACTAAATTACATTTTTTTTAAAAGGAGATTTTGAGGGGCACCTGGGTGGCTCAGTTAAGTGTGGGGCTCTTGATTTCGGCTCAAGTCATGATCTCAGGGTTAGAGAGCTAAGTTCAGCCCTACATCCGGCTATAGCTCCATGCTGACAGTGCAGAGCCTGCTTGGGACTCTCTCTTCTCCTTCTCTCTCTGCCCCGTTCCAGCTTGTGCGCGCTCGTGTGCTCTCTCTGTCTCTGGCTCTCTTTCTCAAAATAAATAAATAAAAACTTTAAAAAGTTAAAAAAATTTTAAAAAGATATTGAGAAGAAGGTAGTTACAGTATTCACAAGAGTGGTGATCCATGGAGAGGCATTTCTGTTTCTTTTTAACTTTTTCTGAGGGTGGTGTTGTAAGTTTGTTATTAAAATACACCATAGACGCAAGAGGAATGGATGGTTGTTGCCAATACAGTCTTATACATTTATTTTAGAAGCCAACTTATAAGGGCTCATAAAATAATTATGGTTTCTGGGATAGAAAGAACTTTTTTGTGCAAAATATTTTCAAAACAATTTTTCAACAGTGAGCACAAATAAAATGCATAATAATATACTTTCTTATCTTGGAAACTCTATATTGTGACCACATTTGGAATTTGGAAAGAGGCAGGAGCAGGGACAAATATTTATTTTCACTTTGATTAATTAAATAATTAATCAGTTGTAGGAAATAGTGTTATTAAAATTAAACAATTACAACAGTAATAAAAAAGCTTTGCCATAGGTCTTCAAACCTTAGCTCCAGCCTAATTATTCCTTAATCAAACATTAAGCTATTTTCTTAATAAAAAACTCTTAAGGTCATGGACCTTTGTTTTTATTCCTGCAGATAATTACAAAATATTCTTTTGATAAGCTTACCCATAGAACTAACAAGTTTTTTTCCCCTTTCTTATTTCTCTTATTTCCTTCCTTCCCCCTTTCTCAATCTTTCATATTAGAAAGGCAAAAACATATTCATTCTATCATTAACTCAGAACAATTGTTATGTTTAGATTAGAAAAGTTATGTGGGAGGCACCTGGGTGACTCAGTGGTTAAGCATCTGACTTCAGCTGAGGTTATGATCTCACGGTTTGTGAGTTTGAGCCCAACATCAGGCTCTGTGCTGACAGGGCAGAGCCTGCTTGGGATTCTCTCTCTCCCCCTTTCTCCCTGCCCCTCCCCCACTCACGATTTTTGTCTCTCAAATAAAAAAACTTAGAAATTAAAAAATTACTTTAAAAAGTTATATGGTACCATATTGTAATGTATATATTCCTTTAGAAGTTTTGGATGGATGTTTTAAGTTCTATAATGGCTGTTTTGGAGTGGGAAAGAAAGAAGTAATATATCTGAGTTATTCTGTGACATTTTCATGGTAAATTGTTTCATGAAGAAATGATTAAAGGAATACATTATAAATTAAAAAGAAATACAACATGTATTGGTTTTTGTGTTTATCTATCTAGATTTTCGATTCAGATTTTAGACATCAGACTTTCTATAGTCCTTATGCTTTCAAAATGTTCCCCTTAAATGTACAGCTGCTCTGTTGCTCTTAACTCTGTCATCTGCCACCTCTAGCCAAGGTCTACTTGTCTGTGTCTAGAGTTGGGGAGGAGTCATTGGGGAGCACCCATCAGATATGAATACCACAAATTCAGTTATTATCCATTTCAGTAACACTCTTCAAGAGAAAATTATTTTCAAGTTTCTGCCTGCCTTTGGTCATTTTCCAATATCTTCAAACAGTTGTTTGTAATAACTCTTCCCAGTTTAAATAATTGTTACCTTCAGGAGGGATTGCTTAAATTGCTTATACCTTCATTACTTGAAACATAACTTCTTAATGGCCAGTTTCTTCATGTTTTTTAAAATGTTTTATTTAATTTTGAGAGACAGAGAGAAAGCATGAGTGGGGGAGGAAGAGAGAGAGAGAGGGAGACAGAATCCAGGGAACCTGCTTCAGATTCTGTGTCTGCCTCTCTCTGTTCCTCCCCCTCACTTGTAGCCTCTCTCTCAAAAATAAACATTAAAAAAAAAGAGAAATAAAAATGAGCATCATATAAAATCTATTTATAGGGTTGTTATAAGAATTAAATGACATAATGTTATACCAAGTTTAGCACAGTATCTATTACATGGTAAACATTTGATAAATGTGATAAATGTTATTGTTTAATATTATTCTTCTCATCTATTTTATTTATCCAAAATCATACACAACTGATTTTTGGATCCAGGTTTTCTGATGTCAAGTTCAAGCCTCTTTATATCATAGAATTCCTGGTTAAAGCAATGGAGTGTCAATGCTTTAGTTACTTAAGCATTGATTACCATCTAGATTATGACATGGACCTGATGGTAACACTACCCAGTGTTATTCCTCTTAGTGTTGCCTTAAAAATACCTTATTCAATGGATATGCATTGCACTAATTATCTCACTTTGGATAATATCCTTCTACTGATTTTTTTTTATCCCTTTAAGAAATATTTGCTGAGCACCCACTAAAAGTCACTATAGTTAGTGTGGGGGCTCATAGTGACTTAATAAGTGCACTTAATGCCTAATATAGCAGAAAGTTCTGAGGTCTGTTAGACACCAAGTTTGGCTCAGCGGCTCAACAGTTTTATCACAGACTCAGGTTCTTTTTATATCTCTTTGCCATGCCTGGTAAAGACATCTTCCACTGGCTGATAGCTAGATGGCTTACACATTCCAGACATGATATCCAAGGGGAGATGGATCATATCATTCTGTGGTTCTCTCTTAGGAGTAAGCCAAGAGCCCTTCACAGTCATCTGTTCTTCTCTCATTGCTGGGAATTGAGTCATACGCCCACTCTGGAACTAATTACTGGCAAGGTGAATGGAATTGCCATGAGTGGCTTCAATGAATTATTTGAGAGTGGGGAATGGAAGTTGGAGCTTTAACTACAAAGTCCACTGTACTATTCTTACATGTTCTCTTGATCTATCAGTAGGCAGAAGTCATATACATAGTCATCATTATAAACAGTTAAAATGTTGACATGCTTTATGGTGATAAGGATGTGAATCAGGGTATTGGTGGTAGAAATGATAAATACATACATATATATACACTATACATATGCCATGTTTTTTCATATACATATAAGAGTATATATACATATATATGAGATGGACTGACAAAATAATATTTGGAAATTCTTAAGTTTCTACCATGGTTAGACACCATCCTAAACAGATAATCTGGATTATTTCATATAATCTCTATGAGACTGTTCTTATTATATAGATGAGAAAACTGTAACTTAAGTAGGTCAAATGACTTTCTAGTGTTCAAATCCCTGGAGACTGATTTCAGCTCTCTTAACTACCATGCTACACTGACTTGTTATTGCTAAATAAATGTAGCCAGGGTGGGGACAGCAGACTCTTTTAATAACTACGAATCAGTTGTTGCTCTTTAGAGAGACAAAGTCTCTTTTACTTGTCAGTCTGTGGTAGAGATTATAGATTGCAACATTAATGTTAACTTGAGTCTTGATTTAAGTCTGTTGTGTCAACTTTAAAGGTTATCATGTAATTCATGTTTCTTTCAAGGAAGAGTAGCTTTTGCCAACATTGTGCTAGATTAAATTATTAAATTATAATATATGTTGCCATTATTCAGAATCTGTGTGTGTTTCCAATGGATTTTATTATTTATTATTTTTTTAAAATTTTAAATCCAAGTTAACATATAGTGTAATAATGGTTGCAGGAGTAGAAGTTAGTGATTCAACATTCACGTACAACACTCAGGGCTCATCCCAACAAGTGGCCTCCTTAATGCCCATCACCGATTTAGCCCATCTTCCCTACCCATCTCCCCTCCAGCAACCCTCAGTTTGTTCTCTGTATTTGTATTTAAGAGTCTCTTATGGTTTGCCTCCCTCTCTGTTTTTATCTTGTTTTTCCTTCCCTTCCCCTCTGTTCATCTGTTGTGTTTCATAAATCCCACATATGAGTGAAATAATATATTTACCCTTCTCTGACTTATTTCACTGAGCATAATACATTCTAGTTCCATCTATGTTGCAAATGGCAAAATTTCATTCATTTTGATGACTGAGTAATATTCCATTGTGTATATATATATATATATATATATATATATATATATATACCATATCTTCTTATCTATTCATTAGTCAATGGACATTTGGGCTCTTCCTATAATTTGGGTATTGTTGATAGTGCTGCTATACATTGGGGTGTGTGTGCTCCTTCAAATCATCATTTTTGTATCCTTTGGATAAATACCTAGTAGTACAATTGCTGGATCATAGGGTAGTACTATTTTTAATTTTTTGAGGACCCTCCATACTGTTCTCCAGAGTGGCTGCACCAGTTTTCATTTCCACCAACAATGCACAAGTGTTCCCGTTTCTCCACATCCTTGCCAATGGATGATTTTTGTTTCCTGAGTTGCTAATTTTATGCATTTTGACAGGTGTGAGGTGGTATCTCACTGTGGTTTTAATTTGTATTTCCCTGATGATGAGTGATATTGAGGATCTTTTCATGTGTCTGTTAGCCATCTGGATGTCTTCTTTGGAAAAGTGACTGTTCATGTCTTTTTGCCCATTCCTTTACTGGATTATTTGTGTTGAGTTTGATAAGTTCTTTATAGATGTTGGATACTAACCTTTTATCTGATATACCATTTGCAAATGTCTTCTCCCATTCTGTTGGTTGCCTTTTAGATCTGTATACTGAAAACTATAAAAAGGTTATGATATAAATTGCGGAAGACACAAAGAAATGGAAAAACATTCCCTGTTCATGGATTGGAAAAACAAATATTTTTAAAATGTCTATAATACCAAAATCAATCTCCACATTCAATGTAATCCCTACCAAAATAGCAGCAGCATTCTTCACAGAGCTAGAACCATTCTAAAATTTGTATGGAACCAGAAAAGACCCCAAATAGCTACAATAATGTTGAAAAAGAAAACCAAAGCTGGAGGCATCACAATTCTAGACTTTAAGCTGTATTACAAAACTGTAATCATCAAGACAGTCTGGTACTGGCACAAAAACAGACATATAGATCAATGGAACAGAATAGAGAACCCAGAAATGGATCCACAAATGTATGGACAACTAATCTTTGACAAAGCAGGGAAGAATATCCAATGGAAAAAAGACAGTCTCTTCAACAAATGTTGTTGGGAAAACTGGACAGCGACATGCAGAAGAATGAACCTGGACCACTTTCTTACACCATACACAAAAATAAACTCAAAGTGGATGAATTCCCTAAATGTAAGACAGGAAACCATAAAAATCCTAGAGGCAGCAACTTCTTTAACCTCTGACGGAGTAACTTCTTACTAGACATGTCTCCCAAGGCAAGAGAAACAAAAGCAAAAATGAACTATTGGGACCTCATCAAGATAAAAAACTTCTGCACAGTGAAGGAAACAATCAACAATATAAAAAGGCAATCAACAGATTTTATAAACACTACATCATGACGTTTTAATTGCAATGTGTTGTTTCTTTGTTACTAGTTTTATTTTCCACCACTGAAGTCTTCTGAACTTGATCACTTTTACAGCTAATTTGTTTAGAAGAGTGAAAGTAAGATATGTTTTAATGTCATCATTCATTTATTCATCTATTCATTCTGCTCAAAGGCTGAACTTTAAATAAACAAGTATTGAATGCCTACACTATAGCAGCCATGGTACTATATATGTTTAGGAATATTTGCTAACATTCCTTTAAAATCTCTTGAGGTTTAGTACTGTATTTGCTAGTATATATCCAATTCACTTTGAATAATTTTAATTTCTTTATCCCTAATGTGTATAGTAAGAATGATAATAACTGACATCTCTTCACCTCTAATCCTTTGTAGGTCTGCCTGCTCATGGGTTCAATGTCTTTGTGTTCACTTGTTCTCTTTGAGTCATGAACAACTGTCTCAACCAACAAATACCTAGAAATACTTATTTGGAAAAGGCATACATATATTTGATTAAAATAAAAAATCAGTTAACTTGTATTTTTTTCCCAATATTTTGAATAGTGATTCATGTACCTTCCAATGCATTATGTATTTTTCATCTATCTTTTCTATTTGTTTTTGTTTATTCTTTGAAACAGAAGATCATCCTTAGAAATGCATGACGTATACTTATTTTTGCTTCTGGGTATGATATAGTAGGTTGTGGCAGCCTACTCCCTTACTGAAACTAATAAAAATTGAGTACACTGCAAAAATAATATTTTCAATGGCACTGAAATGCTGTGATAATAATGAGGATTAGATAAATGATATTCCAGAGAGCAAAAAGCTCTACTGAGATGAATTGATGTCTACTAGCAGTTTTGTTCCCAGGAACATTGACCATTTGCAATGTGGACTAAGGATCAAGCTTTTCATAAGCAGAGGAACTTTACTCGGAAAAGGAGAAGCTAGCAAGGTAACATGGGCCTGGTGTAAAAAATAGAAAGAAGGGGAGGCCACAACACAAGCTTCGTTTTCCCTATACACCATTTACTAAGATCTGGCGGTGGTGCAGGAGTCTGTGTTGCTGGCCATGAAAGCAGAAGGAAGTCTCCTGCTGTCCTAGGGTACTGAGGAAACAAAGTCCTGCTAGATGTAAATAGCCTGCAAAACAAATATGAAAGTTCCTTCCTTAAGACATTTGCCAAATCATGAACCTCTGTGGGATGGGAGGCCATCAAATTAATCTTAAGGCCACCAAAGGAAGCCTTGAAGAGCAATGCTTGATGAATAAGAACAAACCAGAGCTGAATGGAATCTTCTTACTAATTTTTCAATCTACCCTCAAAATAGTACAATTTTCTGTTGAAGTTATAAGTCCCTTATTTTATTTACCTTGTCTTCTGTTTTCTGATGCTTTGATTTCTTGGAGCCTTCCTGACCCTAGAGGAACTGCCCCTGCCAGGGTTGGCTGTTCATAGAGAGAGTAAACAACCTGCCCAGGTTTCAAATGCAAACCAACCAATCCAGAGCCCATACTCTCAACCATTCTCTAGTGGGCCCTCATACTCTAGACCACTAGCCCCCTGTCCTGATCACCTCAGGGCCTGGTACTAACAATAGTCCTTATGCCCCAGAACCTGCTGGTATTCAAACTAGCCAACCCTAAACCTGTTTACCTTTTCTTGCTATTTCCTTCCCATAGGAACCACAATAAAGGCTCTTGCCTATGGTTTTCCCCTCCTTCAGCCTCCTCACCAATCTGGAAATTCCTCATTGGCCTCCTATGGTATGGCATGCCCCCTTCTCTCAGGATCTGTGAGTATAACAAACTATCTTTTCAATGTCAGTCATCTCCTGATCTGTTTTTCTTGCCATACATAAAATAATAATAAAACCCATGTTTTAAAACACCCTGTCTAACAGAGCAAAAAATAAATCCTCATTTGGATAAAATATCATCTGTAGCTTCTGCAGTAATTTTATATCCAATGTATCACAGATAATATAAAATACCTAGGCTAGGAAGATGCAGGAAAATGTAATTTATACAGTGGTACTTTCAGAATTAATAACTCATTGGATGGGATTAAGAACAGATCAGGCACAGACGAAGACAGAATGAATGAAGTGGACATCCACAGAAAATATCCAATTGAAACACAGAGAGAAAAAAAAGGAAATCCTTAAAACAAGGTAGAGAGACTTGTGGACCCATTCAATAATTGGAATCCCAGAACAGGGAAGACAGATTGGAAGAAAAGCAATGCTTGAAGAGATAATGACCAAAACCTTTTCAAAACTAATGAAAGACTCATCAATAAGACTCAATAATAAATGTTTATTAACAGTGGAATGGATAAATTGTGGTATATTAACAAAGTAATAAAAAATAAGATAGTATTACACACAATAGAAATGAACTGCACAGACATAATAATGAGTAAAATACACCAAAATAGTCAAGAATGAAGGTCAAGAATAGACAAAGATTCTTTTTTATGGCCTAATAATATTCCATTGTGTCTATATACTACATCTTCTTTCGGCCATAAAAAAGAATGGAATCTTGCCATTTTCAAAGACATGAATGGAGCTAGAGAGTATAATGCTAAATGAAATAATTCAGTCAGAGAAAGACAAATACCATATAGTTTCACTCATATGTGGAATTTAAGAAACCAACAAACAAAATGAACAAAGGACAAAAGGAGAGAGAGAGAGAGAGAAACCAAGAAACAGACTCTTAACCATGAAGAACAAACTGATGTTTACTAGAGGGGAGGTTGGAGGGGTGATGGGTGAAATAAGTGATGGAGATTAAAGGGTGCACGTGTTATGGGGAGCACTAGATGATGTATGAAAGTGTTGAATCACTATAAAGTACACCTGAAACAAATATAACACTGTATGCTAAGTATACTGGAATTTAATTCCAAGATTATGATAGAAGTCAGATTAATGGTTAACTCTGGGGGAATATTAACTAAAAAGAGTATAAAATATCTTTCTGAGTGTTGGAAATACTCTATATTTGGATCTGGATGGTGATTACCTTCATGTGTGTATATGTGTCTATATGTATATTTGTATGTGTATACATGTATATATATTTGTTGATCTCTTAAGATTTGTGTGCTTCCTAAATTTTGTATTTCAATAAAGATAGAACAAAGTGAAAAACTAAAACATATTGTCTGTGTTCATCTAGGGTGGAAAAAATGCTGAGAGTAATACATATGGAGAAATCATTCTTACTGAAACAAATGGTAAATTGAATAAATGTGACGCTTCAAATAAAAGAAAGATACTGGAAATAGACTCATTTCAATATAACTTCTGGAGATTAATTAATTGTTTATTGGGCCAAGGACTTCATTTTAAAGATAGTGAATGAATTATGAATAATTTTGGCAATCATAGCTTAAAACTAGAGTGTAAACAAAAACTCATCTATAACCTTATATACCATTGCTCAAGATTCAAAGTGGAAAGTAGGTTGAATTAGGAGGCTGAGAATTAAACACTGTAGGTTCAGGGAATGTCAAATGATTTCATGTGTGCTGCTTAAAGGATTTGTTTTTACAAAGATAATCTCTGAGAATATTTAAAAATTTGTAAAGTAATGAACTGGAAGATATTTTATTTTTTATTATCATTTTTTAAAATATAGTTTATTGTCAAGTTTGGAGGATATTTTAAAACCTGAGTGTGAGCAAGAATCAGCAGAAAAGGCTAAGGATCACAATCCTCTAACTGGTTTCCTCAGTGAATAGCTTTGGTCAGGAGCAATGTTTTAGAAATTTCTCCTCCTTCTTTTGAGAATTGTTGGCATTTGTGTATACTGATTGATGCTCGTTAAAGACAGAGAACCACAAATAATCTAAGGAGAATTTAGTTCCATCTTTTCTTTTTCCTGGAAATACTTATTGTTTAAATTCTTGACATAAGTATGGCCATAGTTTGTGGATCCCAGTACAAAGTGAAAATGTAGGACTTCTAAAAAATTAAAAACTTCAAGATGGTGATGGCAGAGCATTAAACCAGGCATGGGGCCCTAGGTAGCCACATGGGCTATGTGCACATAGAGTTGGTTCTTCTTCTTATCACAACATTCAAACCTGCTGTGACGCTACCCCTGGCAAACTGCCACTTCGTCATCTACCTTCTCCCTTCATGTTCCAGCCAGGACACTTGCTTGCAGTTCCTGAGACACTTCATGCTGGTTTGTGTATTCATGTCTTCATGCATATGGTTCATTTTCTTACAAGAATGTTCTTTACTATCTCTTCTGTCTGATATATTCTGTATATTTTTATCTATTTACTCTCTTGATTTACCCACTCCTTCCTGGAGCCATCTCTGACCTTATGAAATCTCTACTATTATACCTCATATATTTTATTGGCATTTTTGTTTACTTGTTTGCCTTTTAAAACGTGAAGTCATTCTGGTCAGGAATTGTGTTTTATTTATATTGTTGCATTGAACAAAATAGATAATTAATAAATATTTATTTGTAAATGGACAAAGGAGAATTCTAAAGATACAAAATGGAGAGAATTCAACTACATTTAAAATAAAAAATAAAATTATTTTTTCTTATTGAAATAGTGTATGACATACTTTTTTTAAAAATGCATAAAACATAAGAATAACTGAACTTAATCTGTTTGTTTCCTCTTATTCCCTGTTTAATTACTCTTTAAGAATTTGATATGCAAATTGGTAATTTGACACTCTGATTTAATCTAATATATTTTACTTTCACATTTTTTCGTTTGGTGCTAGTAAGGTAAGTCTACCTCATGTAAATAAGATGACAAAAGAGTTATTAGTTATAATGTTTTGGAATAAACTTTTCCCAAAGAGATTATTATGAATGATATTATTATGAATGATAAATGAACCAATGACTGAATCCTATTAGTACCTGGGCTAGTAATAATTGCTTTCCTTAGTTTTTTACATACAGAACAGTTTTTTATTGTTATTTCCATACAACATGGCCAAATTCTTTCTTGTATTCTTCACAATAATTTCCACCAACTGCTGGAAAGTTAACAGGTATGAGCTGAAATATAAACTAGTTTCTCTAAGGTTTTATGCTGTCTTTTCACTCAATGAGACATTACTTTCCAGCCCCAAGGGTCAAGATCATGAATCATAGTATTTTCCTTTTTTTTTTTTTTTTTTTTTTTTTTCAGAAAAAGTAATTCATCTGAGAGGGCTGACATCGTCTGGGTACTATAAAAAGCTCTGTTTAATAGCAGGCAAGTTGAAGAAGGGAGGAGACACCTCTATGAGCAAAGGGTAGACTGAGGAGCTTTCTGGCCTTGGCTGTAGTCTGGAAGAAAACAGGGACACAGAAGCAAGTGGAAATAGAATGAGGAATAAATATCATCCAGACTGTGGTAAGCTGGAGTAAGGATAATCACACAGAAAACCTTAATCCTCCCTGCAAGGCTGTTTCAAATCATCTTTATTGGACATCCACAGTTTTTGGAAGACATGGTCTCAGTTCTGCTGGAGACTAATTCTAAGAAAACAGATGGATGGAGTGACTATTAATTGTTAGCTTTTCACATTTATTTCATTCTCTGTTTCGGGGTGGGGAAGGCATACTGGTTATGGTTATGGTAGGTGGGAAAATACTTTTGCTTTCAATTTATTCCAGGTAAATTGCATGAGAGAATTGAGGTTATTTTTGGAGAAAAAGAGGCATGGGAGAGAATTATGACAAGCATAGTGGATTACATGTGAATGTGTTTTCTTTTTACATTTACCTTGTGATCAGTTTGAAGGCTATTCACATGTGAATCAATATTTGAAAGGGAAATTTAAAGAATAAAGCAGAGGGACATGATATCAATAGAAGGACAGCCTGAATACATAACTGGGGCAATTCATTCATTCGCCCATGACATTGCTTAATGTTTGCCAGGCAAAGTAGTAGATACCACTGGCCTCTGTTCCCGATTTCTTAATGGAATGACAAGAAATCAGATTTATTCTTAACCTCAGCTCTACAACAACTAGTTTATTGCCATTTCTCAACCAAATTACATTCCTTTTTTTTTTTTTTAGTCAACTTCACTAGGATATACATACAGGCTGGCAATATAAAATTAAATTATATATGTAATTAAGTATATGAAAAATATACAGCATATGATTATGTTTACAGTAAATACACATGTAATTACCAGTATATAATTAAATTTATATGTATGTATTGAGGAATAAAAATAAAAGTAAAATATTTTCATGAAATATTCTGTCATATCATAAGTGCCTGGGTGATTAATTTCCCCAGGACTTATGAAAATTTATTTAAAAATGTAAAATATTTTCTATTACATCTGGAAGTAACATAGCCATTATTAATGCAGTGATAGTAATAATAATGATAATAGCTAACATATATTATGTACTTACTATGTACCAGGCACGCCAAATACTTTAAGTATATTAATAGCCTTAAACTTGCAATTTTGTGAGAGACATACTGTTTTTGTTCCTATTTTCTAGATGCAAAAACAGAGGTTCAGGGTGTTTAAATCACTTGCCAGTGTCACAAAGATAGAAAGGAGCTGGAATTTAAGTATAGTCTGGCTGGAGAAACCAAATCCTTAACTCCCACACTTTACTGAATACTCAGTGTCAGTGATTTAGCAAAATACTTAATAGATGTGTAATTCTGCCAGAGTGTGAAGCTACTTCATATCAATTCATCACTAGTCTTCATAGAAGAGAGATTTATCTTGTGCATTACCACACAGAAAAGTGGAAAAACACAAAATTTTACACTCTTCTTGATCTTTCAACTCAAGTCATTTAGGAATTTTACCATTTCCTTCTCTGGTCTGTGGGCCATTGTTATTTTTCATACTTACAATTCAAATTCCCACAGGAACCGTATTAGGAGGTTTTTCTTTTCCCTGGTAGATAGCCAGACAGCTGACAGGAAATGCTAGGAGGAAACCTAAGAATTTGAAGAAATTATTTCCAAAGTTACCTAGCATTCCTTTCATTTAATTCACTTTTCTCCCCCTCTGAATAGTTATTTTCCTTCTCTCCTTGCCTGTGCCCTGTTCCCCCTCAATTTAAGACATGCAATGGGGATTTCTCCTTCTACTTCTTCAATCTCCCTCAGACCCATCCCCTTAGTTTATTCTGAATGTCTTATTTCTATATTATTCTGAAGGAAACAAAAATGAGCTCTGTGTGGTGTAAATATCATGCCACTATTTCTCCTCTTTTAAATTTTGGACATGAGCAAATGAACTATGGGATATAGGTAGATATAGGTAGTCCTAGATGTGCTAAGGGCAAGGGAATGCAAGGTGGTCATTACCTGGGAACCCAGAGGCTCAAGCTCCTCTAACAGGCACCGATGACCACAGTGCAGGCAGGGCCAGTGGGTGCCAGACCGTAGCAGGCTGTCTCTACAGGGTGCACATGCTCATCTCCCACCGGGCCCAGTTCATACTGCAAACAATGCCCCTCACTCACTGTACTGAAATAACAAGCTCCACTTTATTTCTCCTTTAAGCTGTGAGTTCCCTTAAATATTTTCCCTTGCACAGCAGTGCCGTCTACTTCTGTACCCCAACCCATCTCTCCAGCTGCTAATTCCTCTCTGAGTTGGCAGTCTGTCCTGAAAGAAGGAAAGTGCTACACAATGCACTTGATCTGGTGTGTCAATAACACATCTCTTGTAAGTAAAAGGTCAATGAAGAATAGTTTCAGCAAGTTGGTGACTTGCTCAGACAAAGCTGCACAAATGTGAGCTCCACACTTGGACAGAAGCCACATGGGCAGCATGAGTGGCCCTCTAAATTCAGATTTAAAGAACTGGATTCAGATGTTAAGCCTTTTGGAGATATAACCATGCTCTGGGGGATTGCTGTATCCGTAAATATTATTTTGATGTTGTCAAAGCATCATATGTTGTTACCTTGCTAAATAAATGGAGTTTATTCCCAGAATGATATAAAAGGAGAAATATTTTCTGCCACCTCTGCTTGAGGCTACCTTAGTAGTTTATTCATAAATTTAACAGACACAGCTATAGATTATCTGAGCATTGGTAGAGCTATAAATCCACTGTGTGTTTGTGCATGTGTGTGTATGCACGCATGTGACACATCCTTCAGAAGCCAGAATAGGATGGATTTTCAGTGCCTTGGACCAGGCCACAGATTCTGTCTGAGTGCACTCATTTCAAAGTGGTGTGCAAGGAGTCACTGCTGTGGAATGATCTCATTTATGATGTGGATGGGAAATGGAAATTCCAGTTCTGTTTTTACTTCAGAATATTTTTGTCTTTTTGGTTTCCATTTAAATACTAAAACATTTAAATGCAAAACACAAGTAGATTTTTTTCTCAACATACCTTATTTCATACTTACCATTTTACTGCTAAATCAATTTTACTCAGTAATAATGTATTACTAGATGAAAGGGCTGCTTAAGGAACTTGAATCAGATTTTATTACCTGATGATCTTTTCACCTGATCAGTTTGAAATTCAATGGTCAGTATAAAATTTTGTTTATTTGACTTATTTCTAATTAAAAAAACACTTTTAAGTGGTGGACATGGATTCTTGTCAATAAGATCTTATATTAATGTTCTTTATTTTTTCCTGGAGGATTCTGAATGTGCTTAAAGAACTATATTTAGGAAGGGCCTCATGCAACATCTGGGTAGTTGTGTAGCAGCTGGGTAACAGCACATAAGGAACTTGACTCAAAGCTCAGAACGCTAATTAAGAAAGAGCCTGGTGTTTAGCTCCAAAGCCAAGGGGAAAGCAATGTGGGAGGTAATTATCCAATTTGGGATATTGCTTGGGTAAAAGAGTTACTGTGTTAATAAAAATATAATGAGACCTACTTGCCTGGAGTTGCTGTTTATTTTTGCATATCTCCCCCTGGAGATATCTCCAGGTGCAATATGGATCAGTGAGATGTGTTTTGCCCTTTGCACTTACTCAATGAGAAGGTGGGTGTCTACTTCCTGAAAAGCAATGAACCCAACAAGGACATGACAGGGGGAAAGTAAATGACATATAAGGATGGCAAGATAGTCCTCCCACTATTCTTGGTATTGATGAGGCTGCTCTGATGTATTCAGTCTTAAAAATTCTATTCAAATTTTAAGAGAGATGAGTGATAAGGAGAACATAAGAATGAAAAACTAAAGACTATAGAATGGGATAGGAAGGAGAGTTAGAGATCATAGTCATGGTGTGGGGAAGAGGCATCTACAAATATAACATTTAACTTACTGTGAAAGTGTATTATGAATCCAGTGAGAATCATCTCTGAGGATTGGACAGTGGAAATTGGTTTGGAAAAAAATACAGCCCTTTTGCTTTTCTGTAAACTTGAACAAATATAGAGCTTTTAAAGTAACAGGTATTTTTAGCACAGGAACAATGGATAAAGAAATTGTTTTGGGTCCATCTCAAAGGTTCTCTTCTCTCCTAGAGTGATTAGAAGACCAGTGGGAGGGCTTCTGCCCTCTGGTCTGTTCTGGTTTTCAGTATTTATAGCATTAGATTCTTTTGGCGTTCTTCTCATTTACAGCTTAGTTTCTCTAGTAATCCAATAGTCTCCCAGCTCCCTGGCCTTCTACCCAAGGGTATCACCGCTCTTCACTATCCTTCTTCCCATTGATGGCCTCTCTCTCTTCCTTACCAGCCTAAATTCCAAAGCCAACCATCAGGTCACTTCCTGAGAACACTCTGGGCTACCTTTGCCTCTCTCATGTAGAAATCTCTTAGCAAACTCAAAGCCCTGGTTAAATCCAAGAGCTGGTTGCTCTGTGCCTGCCTCAGTACAGCTGAACTTGGCTGGAGAAAATGCTTGACGGTGTTGATGGTATCACCTTAAACTTATCACCACAAACATCAAATGGGCCTTCAATATGCTGCTGGACAGTCATTCTAATTTCCTAGCTATTTACTCGCCCACTCTCCTGGACATTCATTTCATATATTCTCCTCTCTGCTCCGACTCCCAACACTTTCTCTCTCACCTTAACTCTCAGCTGGTGCCTCACTTCCTGTTTCACGGATCATACTGAGGCAAACAGAAGAGAACCGCCCCAGATTACTATCACCCTCCCTCCTACCAGCAACCACATCCTCTTCCTGTGGTCTTCCCTGTGCCAGTCCCCTCACTCTTGCACACTAGATCCCATCCCATTGGACATTGCTCCAGTGAGTCTCCTCCCTTTCTTTGTCTTTTGTCTTTTTTGTTCTTTTCAGTGGCTACCATCAGGTATACATACATGATACTTTTTCTTTCAATTTCAAAAACTCTTCATTTGTCCCTCTTCCCCTTGTCATCTGCCATATCATTTCTTTGTTTCTCTTTGTGTTAGAACTCCTCTAATGATTTTTCCATGCTCGTTGTCTTCCCTCCCTCTTAAGCCCACGTTAGCCAGGTTTATGCCCCTAATATTTCACCAGGACAGCTCTTGTCAAAGTTACAGGGACCTCCAAGTTGCTAAAGACACTGAGTAATTTTCAGTCTTCATCTTACGTGTCCTAACTGTATGTTTGACACAGTTTTAAAACCCCTTCTTCTTTGACATACTTTAACTTCCAGCATATCACATTTTATTTTATTTTATTTTATTTTTAACTTTATAGTTTATTGTCAGGTTGGTTTCCATATAACACCCTGTGCTCTTCCCCACAAGTGACCTCCACCAAGACCATCACCTCCCATTACCTTTCCCCCTTCCCCTTCCCCCCTCAGTTTGTTTTCAGTATTCAAGAGTCTCTCGTACTTTGTCTCCCTCCCTCTCCCTAACTCTTTTTCCTCCTTCCCTTCCCCATAGTCCTCTGTTGGGTTTCTCCTGTTAGACCTATGACCAGCATATCACATTTTAAAAATTTCTTCTGATCTTATCAATTACTCCTTCTTGGTCTCCTTTCTTGTCCTTTGCTCCTCTTCCTACTAATACTAGAGTACTCTGAGTTCTGTTCTTAGTCCTCTTCCCTTTTTTATATTTTTATGTCTCTTGTTGTTCTCACCCAGGTCTATGGTTTTAAATATCATCTGCATGCTAATGTCACTAATTAATATTTCCAGCCCATATTATCTTCTGAATGTCAGATTTTTTATATACAACTGGGTGCCTGAAACTCTAGTTGGATATTTAATAAATACATCAAAGTCCACATGCTCAAATTGATTTCCCTTGATCTTTCCCCCCAAATCTATTCTACCTTCAACATTTTCCATCTCAGTCAATGACAGTTCCATTTTTCCATTTGCTTACATCCAAAACCTTGGAATCATCCTTGGCTCTTCTCTTTCTTTCATATTCTAGGTCCAACATAGCAAAACATTCCGTTCTCTCTACCTTAAAAATATAACCAGAATCTAACCACTCTTTGTTCCCAAGACTGTTGCAATATTTGCCTATGCTTTTTCCTCTTGTTTGTATCAGACTCCTAACTGGTCTCCTGACTTCTACTCTGGTCCTTAATACTTTATTTTCAACCTAGAAGTCCATCATCTTTAAAAAATGTAATTTAGATCATGTTGCTTCTCTGCTCTAACCTTGTAATGGCTCCCATATTCTCTAATTTAAAAAAAATAAAATCTTTACACTGTCTGAGGAAGACTGTATTAGTTTTCTAGTGCTGTACCATAAACCTGGTGAATTAAAACTACAGAAGTTTATTTTTTCACAGTTCAGGGGGGACAGACATATGAAATCAAGGTATTATCATGCTCTCTCTGAAGAATATTCCTTGTCTTTTCCAGCTCTGGTAGCTCCAAGTGTTCCCTGGCTGTATCACTCCAACATCTGCCTCCATCTTCACATAGACTTCTCTCCTTTCTCTAATAAGAACACTTGTTATTGTATTTAAGTCCATTCAGATAATCCATGGTGATACGACAATGAGATTATTAATTTATTTGCATTGGCAAAGACTTTTTTCAAATAAAATCACATTTATAGGATCCAGGGGTTAGGATGTGGGCATATATTTTCAGGGCTACCATTCAACCCAGTATAGACCCCCACCTACTATGGACCCCTATTGTCTTGGACCTCTCTACCACTCTTCCCCTTCATCACCTTGTGGCAAACCATACTGGATTCCTTGATTTTTTTCAAACATGCCAGGCACTTATGGATCAGGGCCTTTTCATTGGTCATTCCCACTGCCTGGGACACTCTACCTTCAGATGTCAGCATGGCTCACTCCCTCATGTTACAATACCATGAAGTTTCCCTACTCTATTTAAAATTGTCATGTTCATCTTCCTTTTCACCCTGCTCCTATTTTCCTTTTTTTTTCTCTCATTCTGGTTGAATGGGCAATTTTCTGATTCATGTGGTGTTGGCTGGAGTACTAGAATGGCTTGAAGGTCCAAATGGCTTCAGACATATGGCTGGGAGTAATTTCTGGCTGCCAGATGGGAGTTCAGTTGGAACTGTTGGCAAGGGGCTTTGTTCTCCTCCATGTGGCTTCTCTATTTAGCTTCTTGGGCTTCCTTACTGGTTGGTGGCTGAGTTCCAAGAAGGAGAATTGTAAGAGGAAGAAAGTAGAAGCTTTCAGTCTTCTTTAGGTCTGGGCTCAGAAGTGCAAAAATATTACTTCTACTGTAATCTTTTAGGAAAAGTTTCAAGAACAGTCAAATTAAAGAGGAGGGAGAATAAAATCCACCTCTCACTTGCGGGGGGAGGTAGAATATTTGTACAGGGAGGGAAGAAGGTTATGGTAACCATCTTTGGAGATTATCTACCAAGAGGATCTTCCAGGATTCCTGATATCATACCATGGTATGGCTGCCACCAAAATGGATAGCTTTATCTTTGTGTTGATTCTTTTTTCATCCTGCTACTGTGTTATTGAGGAGTTTCTCTGATTTTAAATAAAATACATAAAAATATTTTAAGATTTTAAAATGAGAAACACATAGATAAATCAGGTCACTAGCACTCCTCAGTGTTTTTGCATTAAGTTTATGAAAACTGCTATATTTAGAGTGGGGGAAGGGAAATCCATTGTTAAACCTTAATTGGCTCCAATTTTATATACTTTCATATTCAGAGAAATTACTGTTTGACATTATTATTGTTAGGTGATAGAGATCTGATCTATAATCATATAGAAGAGAAAATAATTATTATACATAATATTGTAAAGGTCCCAAACCTTCCAATGATGGATTTTAGAAAATCCCAATATATTTGAGTAAGACTTTCTTCTCTTAGCTAATAAAATTAGTGATTAAATAAGAGCATGTCTAATGGAGTCTAAAGTTTACTGCTTTCTGAAGAGGTTTTGCCACCTCTATTATAGACTACATTTTCTTAGGTTGAAAATATGGAGATACGTCTTGCTTATATCCACTTTACTGACTGCCTTAGCTTGGACTGCCATAAGTAAACTACCATGGACTTGCTAGCTTAAACAACAGAAACTTATTTCTCACAGATCTGGAGCCTGGAAGTCTGAGATCAGGGTACCAGCATGATTAGGTTCTGATGAGAACCCTCTTCCTGACTTATAGATGACTGCTTTCTCATTGTGTTCTCACAAGGCAGAGAGAAAGAGAAGGAAAGCTCTCTGGTATCTTTTTATAAGGGCACTAATCCCATCATAAGCCTTCACAACCTCATTCATACCTACTCTCAAAGGCTCCATCTCCAAATACCATCACACTGTGCTTCAATTTATGAATCTGAGGGGACACAATTCAGTACATAGCACTGACTTATTCCTTTCATCTCTCCATGTAGATTCTATTGATAACATATGAGAATAGAACAAATGAGAAGCAAAGAACACCTTTCAATTTAAGTTCTGTAAAATCAATTTGTCAGCAAATTTTATTCATTTGAAATCCTTTGGTAAGCTTGTTCTTTTCAAAAGAGAAAATTATTCGGCCAGGGATATATAAGATTGGCGTAGAAGACAGAATAATGCCCCCCCCCAAAGATGTTCATGTCCCAATGCCTAGAATTGATATGTTTTCTTATAATGGCACAAGGCACTTTACAGATGTGATTAAAGTTACAGACTTCGAGATGGGGAAATTATCATAGATTCTTCAGGTTGACTCAAACTAATCTCATGAATTCTTAAAAGTGGATGAGGATGGAAGAAGAGTGGGTCAGAGAAATGCAATACTAAAAGAACTCAACTTGCCTTTGCTGCCTTTGAAGGTGCAAGAAGGGGGCTTCTAGAAGTTAGGAATAGCCCTTACCTCATATCCAGCCAAGAAACAAGAACCTCAGCCTAAAACCTATAAGTACAACTGAATTCTTCCATCAACTCAAATTATTAGGAAATATTCTCCCCTAAATGAGCAGGGAACATTCTCCTCTAGAGACTCTAAAAATGTATACAGCTGGCCAATACTTCCATTTTAGTCCAGTGAGATCTATACTGGACTTCTGACCTACAGAAACTTAGAGTTTGTATTGTTTTGATTTGTTTGTTTGTTTTTAAGTTTTTATTTATTTAAGCAATCTCTACACTCAATGTGGGGCCCAAACTTACAACCCTAAGATCAAAAGTCACATGCTCTTCCAACTAAGCCAGCCAGGCACCCCAGAGTTTTATTGTTTTAAGCCACCAAATTTGTAGTAATTTGTTATGTTGTAATTTGTTATTGCAATTAGAAAATTAATATTTGGTTATGAATTGAAGTTCTCAGTCTCCAAATTCTAAATGTCACCCAAAGATGGAAGAGTTCTTCACTTTTAATCAAATAGATGACCTTTGTTTTAGCAACTATTTAGAACCATCAGAGACATTTTAAAAATCACTGTAGCACTCTGTTCTTTGAAAGCAGCTATATTGTGTTGGCAAACTATGGCTTTTGCCATATTTCTAGGTGAGTCAGGAGAGACTTTGATGGACAAAAAGACTGGACTGGAATAGTAGATAGGTAATGTACAAAAACAGGTGTAGGAATTGGTGGGACTACCTGCAAAATTCAGAAGTTGTACAGAGACTCAATTTCATAGTTCTGCTATAATATTCCTTATTAAAGCAAGTGGCACCTTGGTTTTAGAGCCATGACAAAAAGAGGCTCATAACCTTGTTTTTAATTTCCATCATGCCATATGTTTGCCTGCAGGGCTGAGAGACATGTGAAATGCTGTGCTTTTTTTGGTCAATGGAAGAAGGAACCTTGAAGTCTCACATTCCTATGAAATGGATTGTCATGAGTGTGGTGTAGAGGCAATGCTGTTTAGGCGTCCTGCCTGTCCATTTAGTAATCAGCCTTGACAATGACTGAATTAGTAGCCTCGGTGGTAATATTAAACATAATAAAATTTCTTTCTTTATTCAAAATTAAAGCCCTTATAATTTATGAATATTATTATTCAATATACTGAAGAATGGATAAGGAAAGACAAAAGCTTATAAGGAATTTCAAGTAACTTTACCAAAGGAATCATCAATTTATTCTACTAGCCACTTATACATAAAGTATACCTCTCTCATAGTAGCCTTATTTGTTTGTTAACATTTTTCAACTGATAAAGCTGATCTGAATCTATTACTAAAAGACCAAGGATATGAATAAAGTATGATAATTATTAAAATACATTGAAATATATTTAAAAATAATCCCTCATAATAATATTGAATAATGATGATGTGATTTTTTTCTAATGTACTATTTTTAAAAAGGAGGGGATTCTGTGGGTACCTAGGTGCCTCAGTTGGTTAAGTGTCTTACTCTTGATCGTGGCTCAGGTCATGATCTCACAGTTCATGAGTTTAAGCCCTGCATCGGGCTCTGTGCTGGTAGCACAAAGCCTGCTTGGGATTCTCTCTCTCCTTCTCTCTGCTCCTCCCCCACCTGTGCTCTCTCTCTCTTTCTCTCTAAATAAATAAATAAAATTTTTTGTAAAAGGAGGAGATTCCTATTATTCTAGGAACTTAAATGACTGCTGAGTCAGGACAAATGTGTGAATTTGGAGATTCTTCTTGGGAAAAGATGCCTTCAGTGGCTCATAAGCCAATCTAGAGCTCACAAGTAAAGCTACATCATCTTATATATTTACTTCATCTCCTTTTCCTATCTTCTGTCTTGTGTAACTAAGGAGACGTACAATCTTAAAAAGCTAATAGGTTGCCACTTGAGGTTTCTCTGCTTTATGACACACACCCCTTATTTATTTAGCTTTTTCTCACACATTTTGTTTTCCATCTATTAGGCCATCTAACTAGGAAGTAGTGTGCTTTTGAATTTTCTTACTGTATGTCTATGCATGATATTTGGTTGTAAATTTAATCTTCACGGTAGGCACTAAACAGACTTAAAGTTCAGGTTCTATCCTTTTTTTCAGTTTTATCCTACATAGAAAAGTCACAATATCATTGAGGACTCACCTCTATCATCTAACCCTTTATTACCTCTCTGACTTTCAAGACGAAGCACCAAGCACCAAGCAAAGGTGATCCAGGTATTGTGGCATTGTTTTAATTACCTGGAAGCAAAGATAAGTAACCAGAAGTGGACTCATTTTAAACACACTGAGGAGTTTCAGCTCCTCACTGTAGATTAAAAACAAAGAAAAATGGACACCAATTATAAAAACATTAAAAAAAGAAAAAAATTCCAATTAATCTTTTATGCAATTCTGGGCTAAGGATCACTTTAGCTTTTGGTAAATGGAGGAATGATGAAACTAGAATTATCAGGAGGATTGTTTCACTTCAGGCAGATTACTAGGAGTACAGGGAAAACTAAAATAAGACTATTTGCTGAGCTGTAGTATATTTCATTAATCCTCCATCAAGTTTGCATTCAGGTGATAAGTTATTATTTTTTGTGATCTTGGATACATGATGCTTCTCTGAGCTTTGTTTTCCTTATCCATAAAATGGAAATAATAATAATATTGGCTCTACTTAGCAAACATGGCTTGGTGGAGAGATGCTGTGTATGAAAGTAGAAAGTATTTGACTGAACATAAAGCATCAGTACACTGAAACATTATCATGATCAGCGCAACAACTTCTTAGTGTATCTTATTTATTTGCTTAGTGACAGGAATTATTGCATCTCTTCAAGAAAAATGCCTACTGTTTGTACATATTTGGTACTTGTTTCCTTTTTGTGGTAGTAGAAAATGTTTCAAGGAATATATTTCCTTGACTACAGAGGTCAACTGAAGACAGGAATGCAATATTCATCTATAAACATATACAGCATTGTTTGTGGATAGACAGTGTTTTCATGAAAATGCAAGTTAGTCATGTCCAGTTTGCTTTTCACTTATTACCGTTTTAAAAAGTACTATAAAACAGAAGAGTGCTCTGGTTATACGTGTGTAACTTACTAGTTTCTCCTACAAAATGATCACCTTTTATTAGTGGCACTGAGACAAAAAAATATCAGAATATTACCAGCACTCAGCAGCCCTCTTATGTGCCTGGGGCCTCATTCCCAAGAGTAACCACTTCTAACAATTTACAGTAATTTTGACAATTTTTATACTTTATATTACTGGAAAATATTGTATATACTCTTTTGTCCCTAGCTTCTTTCGACATGATCATGAGAGTCATCCACACTGTTATACAAGGTCACAGTGTGATTATTCTCAGAGCTACATCAGATTTTGTTGTGTGAATAGAACAGTTTGTTTATTCATTTTCTTTTCAATGGGCATTTAGGTAGTTTCCAGTTTGGGGCTATTATTAATAGGGTTCCTAGGAATATTCTCTAGTTAGTACTGTCTTTGGTGAACATATGTACACGTTTCTGGTGACTACGAGGTAGTTTGTGTTCAAGTTTCACAGCTACTGCTAGTTTCCCAAAAGTTAATATTCCCACCAAAAGGATATGTTAATTCCTGCAACCTACCCTTTGACCAAAATTTGTTATTTCCCTTCTTGATTATTTTAGTCATTTTTGTTTATGTCTAGTCACATCTCATAGAAGTTTTGTTTGTATTTCCTTAATGATAAATGAGATTGAGCACTTTTGCACTTATTAGCTGACCATTTGGATATTCTGTTTTTGCAATATTCTGTTAAAGTTTTTCCTCATTCTTCTACTAGGTTGTCTTTTCATTCCATTTTTTTGGTAATGATTTATAGAAATTATTCATGGATTGCTAGTATCTTCTTCTACTTGCAGTTTTCCTGTTCACTTTCCTATCATTCCTTTTGATGAATACAAATTTCTTTTTCCTTTCCTTTTTTTTGGTGGGGGGATACATTGTGTAAAAGGATTCCCCTATGAAGTTATTCAGTACATCTATCACTTCACATATTCCATCCCTTTTTTGGTAAAAACATTGAAGTTCTACTCTTTTAGCAAATTTCAATTATACAATATGGTGTTATGAACTATAATTGGCATGTCATACATTTTGATACTCAAACCTCATTTATCTTATAACTGAGAGTTCATGCTTTTAACCAACCTCTCCATTATTTTAATATATTCCAATTTATGATTTTTTATAGTTATTATTTTTTTCTGATTAATAACTATTTGGCTAGTTTGTAATAATGAAGGTATTTTCCTACCCATGGCATTGTTTAATAATTGGAAATCAGTACCAACAATAAAGCTATACAGAGGAAAAAACACATTCAGCTTGGTTAATCAAATGCAATTAAGCAAATGACTGACTAAGCAATGAACATGTAGAGATGAATCTTTTAGCTTCATAATCACTTTAAATCATGTCAAATTTTTAAGGTGAAATAATAGTTTTGTTTTTCCTTTCTTGTATATCTAATATCAGAAATATCAGATAACCTGCAATGACATGCTTCATCCTTTTCTTCATGCCACCAAAAAAAAAAAGTAGCCCTTTAAATGACTGTAAAGGACACATCTTGCAAATAGGATAGTGCCAATGATTTCAAGGCAGGAGTAAAGAGATAAAGAGGAAATGTAGACCGTGATTTGTAACCTAAAAATTTTCAGGTGTACATACATTTGCTAAAGTCAATATACAGTACTCCACTGTTTTCATCTGTTGACATAAATGGTAAACATTGAAGTCCGAGCTACTGCCTTTTGGTGGATAAGGGTTCCTTCTTTGCATGTCAAATACTCTTGAGCACCAGACTGAAACAACTCTCCTCATTATTCTCCCTTCGCCCAGTTAATCTGGTATTTTGACATATGAATAGACTTAACAGAGTTGATCACTTCTATTTTTTCCTCTGATGTTAGGCAATCAAAGCAAGCATGTACTGTAACATCTATAATCGATTTGGAAATATTTGCCACAAATCAAAAAAAAATACTTAGGAGGAAGGGTTTCTTTGAGTAATGATGTGAGTTTAGATGTGAGAAAAAAATCCTTTGTGATTTTTGTGAGAGCTGAAATATGCTTTTGGAGCTTAGGGATTTTTCAAGGATAAGAATTGGGCATAAAATGTCTGAGGGACCTATACAGAAAGAAGGAAGGAAGACCTTATTAAGATTTTTAAATGAAATGTTTGAACTACCCTGGTTGAACAGAAATCCTCACCTATTTGGTTGCTTTCTCTGATCCCCATGGGAATAGACCAAGTGGGAACCAAATGCCTCCAGGGATAAATTAAGCTTCTCTAGAACTTGGTGGCTGTCTCTTGGGACAGTCCCCTGTTCCTCTGGATTATTTTGGTTATGTTGTCTCAAGATCTAAACTTGAGTTGCACAATCATATTACAACTACCTTTCTAACCACTTCCTAATGTGTGTGTGTCCTCAAAAGTCTATGAAATTAAAGCAGATCATTTTTAATTCCTTATTATGATATGTAGATAATAATAAATAAAATTAGGATTTGCATTTTTATGAAACTTGGATTGTGGAAAAAGTTAAGCAGTGGGTCACTGAAGGAGATGAACCAGAATAGAACTTTCATTCAGGTGCTGAGAAACAAAATAGAACAAAGTAATGAACATGCATTGGTACTTAAAAAAATGAGTTCTTGATTATTTTATGGGGGATGAATTCTGAATGAATTCTTGAATAACCTGGTTCCACCTCACAAAGGACAGCAAAGGCCCCAGGACATGTTGGAGTGGAGTGTTTGGGGAGTGGAGGTAGGCATTGCTGAGTTATGTAACACATTTTCATAAGGATCCTCATACAGCCTCCCCTCAGTCTTCTCCATGGGAAACTGTCTCTCTTGAGCTCCTTGACATCACTTGGGAAGTTGTGATATTGACCCACTTTTAAAAAATGACACTGAGAAAATGGGCTGTCCACCTCTGCCTCCAATTCAGAGAACATCTCTGGAGTAGCTATTGGTGGTAGAGAATTTAGGTCCCAGTCATCTAACATCCACCACACCTACTCTGTTTCCAAGAACCCCTATAACCCACTAAACTTAGTTCTATTATCTTGTGTGTGGGCAGATCTTTTCTTTTGATCTAAGAACTCACATGTGAGTTTTACTGATGTTAAGGAGTTTGATCAAGACATAACACAGGAATGAGTATGTGATGTCTATGAGCACATGCACATGTGATTTTAAGGACTTCAGTATGAACTATATTGCTTTGGTTCTCCTAATTTCTAACTAATTTGTTAGCTTCTCAAAGGTAGGAAGATTTATTTTTATCTATATATTCCTCATCCTACTTAGGGTGGTACTTTGCATATTGAAGATAGTGAATATTGTGGAATGGATCATGTTTCTGTAGGTTGTATAGCAGTGTTTACAAGTGTGGTTAAAGACTTTGTTTCTGGAGTCAGATAGCCAGGATCTGTTCCTGGCTGTGCCATCTGACAGCTGTATAACCTTATGTGAGCCATCAAACCTCCCTGTGCCTGGGTATCCTCATCTGGAAAATGAAGATGATGCCATCTATTTCATAGAGTGCTGTGAGCATTAACTGAGTTAATGTATATAAAGTAAAACCATGCTTGACATGTGATAAGAATGAGCTCTGTTTTATCATTATTAACTACAGTTTATAGAGGGTTCTTCCATACAGTGACTCACTTGATTCTCCCTAGAGTCTTATGAAATGTGAAGGACATACATGTTTACGTCATTTTGTAGTTGGAAGGCCTAGATCTTCCATGTTACAAGTAGAATGCACATAAATGCAGCATCCCAAACCAATGGTCTCATCACTGCCATGTCTTAACCATTATGCACATTCTATCATCCTAGAGAGAGTCTAAAAATGCATGAGTATTAACTTACATTGTTACAAGAGAGAATCACAGAGCTGTAAGAGCATTGGCTCCTGAGACCACACTGGCAGCCCACACTGACTTAACTTTTACCATGGTCATATGTCTGATTAGAGAGGGGAAGCAGCAGAAATGGTGAGAAATACATATGTTTCTACAGATGGATAGGCATGGCTGTGGTTCCCTCAGAGATAGAACTATTCTCAGCAATGATGAAAACCAGTTTGGTCCTTAAAGGCATCTCATTCCTGGGGCACTGGACAGAAGCAAGGCCAACACCTCTTTCTACACAGTTTTTGTCCCTGAGGCTGTGTTACCAAAATCTTCCCTTAATGTCTTTGTCATGTCCTGCTTTCTCTGCCTGATGCCTGACTTGGGGCTTTATAGTAGACATTCATTAAATAATAGCTGAACAAATAAACAAATGACTAGCATGTATACGAGTATGCATATAATAAAAAATGCGAAATTAGAAATTCATTTTACAATTTCACCTAATCTTTGGTAAAAAAAAAAAAAGTGGGAGGAAAAATTAGGCATAATCACTAAAATAAGCCTTTGGAATTACCAGCGGATTTAATAGATGTCTCCTATACTGCTTCATTATTAGATTAACATAAAACAATCTATTTAAAGGCATAAATGTGAGATGTGAAACCATAAGAATCATAGGACAGAGCACAGGCAGTAGTTTCTCTGACATAGGCTGTAGCAACAGTTTTCGAGATATGTCTCCTGAGGCAAGAGAAATAAAAGCAAAAATAAACTATCAGGACTATATCAAAATAAAGTTTCTTTTGTGAAAGAAATAATCAATAAAACTGAAAGGTAACTTACTGAATGGGAGAAGATATTTGCAAATGATGTGTCCAATAAAAAGTATCCAAAATATACCAAAAACTGATACAACTAAATATCCCCCAAAATAAATAATTCAATTAAAAAATGAGCAGAAGACGTGAACAGACATTTCTCCAGAGAAGACATACAGATGGCCAACAGACACATGCAAAGATCCTCCACATCACTAATCATTAGGGAAATGCAAATCAAAATTATAATGAAGATATCACCTCACACCTGTCAGAGTGTGTGAGGCTAAAATTAAAAAAAAAAAACACTAGAAAAAACAAGTTTTGGTGAGGATGTGGAGAAATAGGAACACTCATGCACCATTGGTGGGAATGCAGACTGGTGTGCCACTCTGGAAAACAGCATTTTTTAATTTAAAAAATTAAAACTAGAACTGCTCTATGATTCAGTAATGGCACTACTGGGTATTTACACCCAAAATACAAAAACACTAATTCAAAGGGATGCATGCACCCCTATGTTTATTGCAGCATTATTTACAATAGTGAAGATGTAGAAGCAGCCCAAGTGTCCCTCAGTTGATGAATGGATAAATGTGGTGTATATATATATACAATGGAACATTATTCAGTCATAAAAAGATGAAATCTTGCCATTTGCAACAACACAGAGGGAGCTAGAGACTATAATGCTAAGTGAAATAAGTCAGTCAGAGAAAGACAAATACCATAAGATTTCACCCATATGTGGAATATAAGAAACAAACCAAATGAGCAAAGGGAGAGAGAGAAAGAGAGAAGAGAGAGAGAAACCAAGAAACAGACTCCTAACTATAAAGAAAAACTGATGGTTACCAAAGGGGAAGTTGGGGGGATGAGTGAAATAGGTGATGGGGATTAAAAAGTACACTTATCTTGATGAGCATTGAGTAATATATAGAATTGTTGAATTATGATATTGTACACCTGAAATGAATAGAATACTATATGTTAATTATACTGGAATTAAAATTAAAAAATTTAATAGAAAAATGTATTTAAGTGTTTAAAAGTAAAAATATTTAACCAATTAAATATTGTAAGCTGTACCACTCCCAATAATCCCAGGTCCCTTCACCTACTTTACTTTTATTTTTGTAGCACTTCCTACCTTCTACATTATTACTACACAATAAGTAATACAATTTACTTATTATGCTCTTTGATAAACTGACTGCCCACCACTGGAAATCTACCTTCCTGAGGACCAGAATCTTTGCCTGCTGTGTTCCCTAATTTGTTTCAGAGTCCTAGAATAGTTCCTGGAATGTATTAATGTTCAATAAGTATATTTTGAACAAACGTTTAATGGCACCTTTCTATATGAAAAGCAATGTGAGTGATGTTGTATATATAATGAATAAAAGACCATTTCAATGAATACATATGGGTATGTATATATTCACTGATACACAAGACAGACATTTCTATATATAAAATGTATTATATTTAAAATTTTAAATGTATATGATTTTGTCATTTTTGTATGTTATATGTTGTATATGTACACAGAATATCCTAATCTGACAGATGTGAGGTGGTATCTCAATGTAGTTTTGATTTTCATTTCTCTTGTGATAAGTGATGTTAAGCATCTTTTCATGTGTCTGTTAGCCATATAACATATATATATATAACATATATAATGTTATATGTATATGTATATGTTATATATGTAAATATGTGTGTATCTATGTCATCTATATCTATATCTATCTATATACAAAGGGCTGTGCTCATCTCACCTCTGCAGGGCCTCACTCAGCCTGCCATATGCCCCCTCCTCCTCCCTCCTTCCTATGCTCTAGAACACAGGTCACAAACTAGAAGTCTGAAAGTAGCATCTGGCCTGCACATGTTTATTGTTGAGCTTGCCAGGGATTTGAAAATTCTTTAAGTCAATTGCCAACATTTAAAAATCTAGAGAATTCTCATAAATATCCAGATTTCCGACTTCTCTTGCAAAGCCTCAGAGTATCTGTCAACACTGGCCTGGCATTCTCACATGGCCTTGCTAGGCTGGGGCTGAGCAGCAGCTGGCCTTTCAGGTGACGGATGAGGACTGTGCCCTCCTGGTTACCAGCATCCCCTCTGGGCTCACCTCACCTACCCGCCTGGCCCCGGAGGGGCTGGGTTTACAGCCCCTGCTTTGTGTGCCCTTCTGTCCCATCTCCTGTGGTAGGAATTTGATACTGCTGCAAACTGCTGGAAAGACAGGAATAGATAATCATGTTCAATTCAATGTTATATGTTGATTAGCCACACACTCTTTTTCCATGTAGGGTCTGGCTTGTATATAAATAAGAACTTGATAATTCAGAAAATAGGGGTACACACTTTTAACAAATACTTAGCTCTGATTGATCAGTAATTAAAATTTACTTCTCATCTAACCATTCTACCTTCTGAATTTTATTCTTTTACCTTAATTATTATGTATAACAGCAAAACCCAAGATGATTAGGGTTCTGTTTCTGCTCCTACTTTGGATCAAAGTCTCCATCCCAGCCTCTAAGAGGTGTTTTTTCTTTTTAGATTGGTAGATGGCTTCCTTCTAACTGGGAACTGGCAACTGGGATGGAGACAAGGTGTGAAATTCCTTCACTGCCCTTCAATACAATGTGCTCATTAGCTAAACAATCTAAAAAATACTGTTATTTCTCTTTGAGAAAAAAAATGTGATATTAGGGAATAATGGCTCAGCATGTCATAAAACATCTTCCTGTTGATTTTCCTTCTTTGAAAGACAAGCCTGCCCCTTGAGCTTACCCAAGTTTGTCTGTTAGGCAAGTATGCCTTTTGCTTTTAAAATAATCCCCCATATATATCGCTTTGGGCAAAATTAGCACTCTAGGGTTCCCCTCCCTATTACCACAGAGGGGCTGTTGTCTGATATAGGAGAGCAACAAGATGTAGCCCAGCATTCTTGTTTAGACCAAATGAAAAAAGGCTGACATCTTGACAATCAGTGAATGAAAGGATACCACTCACCTTAACCTCTCCATCCTGAAAGGAGAGCACATGATGTGAATAAATCTCTTGTGGTTATTCCTCCATTCTTTTCTTTTTCCTTCCCGCTGTTCCTGCTGACAAGGATGAAAAGGCTGTAATGTGAGAGTTAATTCATGTCAAAGGGTACTGAGCCATCCAGAGGAAAAGGTGGGTGTAAACGTAAATTTTCATTGCTTTGAAATAACATTGTTAAGTAAGTAATTAAAATATTGCCACCCCTACTGCAGTTGAAATAACTAAGTGCTTAGTAAAGGGTAATTAGTTTTAAGTAAAAGAAGAAAACAAATGTGTCAAAACATCTGACGGAAAAGAAAGAACATGTTACTATGCAGTAGTCCTGATGCCAAGGTGCCTGCAGTGGGATAGTGTAAAGAGGGGCCATTGGGACTGATGTGCACCAGAGGTAGGGAAACCATCTTAGGGTCAATTGCTGATGAAAGTGACCCAACTCCAGTGTCATAGATGCTGGTGATTTCAGCAGCCAGGGGAAGTTTGATCTGGTAGTGGGTGTTGCATTTGAAATCTCTAGAAAATGCTCTTGGGCAAATGGGCATAGCAGCCAAGGGGTCAGGACAGAGTCTAGAGTCCCAGGAAGGAGGGGGCCACTGGCAAGAGCTAGCTGAGTGTTAGGCCCTAGCCAAGGAGTTTCAGTGGAACAGTGTTCAAAGATTGGAGAGAGAAAACAAACAAACAAACAAACCCAAATCAGGAAACTGAGACAGCCCACCAGCCCAATGCTATGGATTGTACAAACTAAGTGGGGGCTGGAAGAGCTGTATCTCCATACACTCACAGGAGCCCAAGGCTCATCTGGGCTACCAGAAAACCACAGTAGTAAGATGACTTCCAGGCCCTACCAGCTGGTGAGAGCTTTATTGACTGCTATATTACCAGTGTTGGCCCCAGAGGGGTCAGGAAAAGGCTGGACAGGACAGAGAAGCTAGGAGCTTACAGGCACCAGCATCGTCAAGGACAAGTGAACACACCATACACACACACACACCACTATCCGGAAGGATGTACGGGCATACATTGGAGGTACTGTGGGTTTGATTACAGACTCCTGCAAAAAAGTGAGTACCACAATAAAGTACATCAAATAAATTTTTTGGTTTCCTAGTGCACATAAAAGTTATGTTTACATTATAGTGTAGTCTACTACTTGTGCAATAACATTATGTCTCAAAAACGGTGTACATACCTTATTTTAAAAATACCTTATTGTTAAAAAATGCTAACCATCATTTGAAATTGCAGTGAGTTGCATTATTTTTGCTGGTGGAAAGTTTTGCTTTGATGTTGATGGCTATTGACTGATCAGGGTGGTGTGCTGAAGGTGGGGGTGGCTGTGGCAATTTCTTAAATTAAGACAAGGAAGTTTGCCACATCAACTGACTCTTCCTTATGAGAAATTTCTCTGTAGCCTGTGATGTTGTTTGATAGCATTTTAACCACAGTAGAACTTCTTTCAAAATTGGAGTCAGTCCTCTCAGGCTCTGCTGCTGGTTTATCAACTAGTTCATGTAATATTCTAAATCTTTTCTTATCATTTCAACAAGCTCTTTACAGCATCTTCACCAGGACTAGATTCCATCTCAAGAACCATTCTCTTTGCTCATCCATGAGAAGCAACAGCTCATCCCCTCAAGTTTGACCATAAGGTTGCAGCAATTCAGCCACGTCTTCAGTTTCTCTACTTCCAAGAATATGTAAAATCTTATTCTCTTTCCTCATATACGTATTCTTAGTTATTTAATCTATGGAAACAAGCTTTTTTATAACATCTGAGCAATGTACTCTCTAGTTTTCAGGAAATACCAGGTTATGCTTATTCGCTGATTTGTCATCTGAGGGGGGCAGAGAGATGAAAAATCTATATTCCCTGAGGGTCTCCAGTCCATTTCCTTCTATTCCTATTCCTGCTAGAAGTGCAGTGGTCAATCAGGGCAATAATTACTCATAATTGTGCTTCTCATATGCAATGAATGATTTCAGATATTGTTAGCACAGCTCAGTAGTTTAGTATCTGCTCATTGTCAAGGTTACCTATTACCATTTATTTCTGTCATTCAGTTTATGTGAAGAGACTAGAGACTGGGTGGTAGATGGTTTGCATGGTTAGCTTTTTCAAAGGGAGAGAAATCTATCCTGTACTTTGGATGAAGTCATAACTCTAGGTGAGATGTTCAATCTCTTGGCATCAGTGTCTTAACATGTAAAAATGGGTTAGATTTAGTAATCTCCATAGTATGCCCTCTACCTTCACAAATATATTGACTTTAACTTGCCAACTCTCAAATAATCTGGGGGTGGAAACAGAATGTCTTTTTAGGAGTGGGCAGTTCAATTAGTATATGGGGTTGGAAGGAAATGTCAGAACCAAGAACATCTTTCACTAGTAGAGAGGTATTAGATCTCAGCCGAAGATATTACTAGTATTTCTTACTACTATGCTACATCCCTCCCCTTTCTTTTCCTAATAGGGAGAGACTGATGAAAGTGGTAGCAGGCAGTGGATGATCCAGAGAGGGGATTCCATTCAAAAGCATCCCTTTCTAAGCCCAGACCTGTTGTTGATTAGTTCCGAGTTCTTATTTCTCTCCTACAGACCTTGGGGATTGACTTTTTCTTTCTGGGTTTGACCAAAGGTAAATATGTATTTCAACCACATTCCAGGAAGACAAGAGGAAAACTCTCACTTTTGACTGAAAGGATGCTTCTTAGAAAAACAGATATTATACCTGTTGGGTAAAGCTCAAGTCTTCCAAACACTTCCTATTCTGTCACCACTACACAGCCACTATGGACCTGGAAGCTGACTTCCAGAGGGTCACCAAGCAAGGCAAATTAGATGCTGATGTTTGTGGTAGTGTTGGCATCCATATCCACGTAGTCTCTGACCCAGAGACTTTGGACTAGTTTCATTACTGCAGAACTAATGTGCTGCCCCCAAAAGATGGCTAATCAACTAGCTTATTGCCCATTTCTAGCACATGGTACAACTGCTCCTGTAATCACAAGTGAGCAAGAAGGAATTAGAGAAATGAGTAACTGACTGGACCATCTCAACAAATGGTGCTGGAATAAATGTCTAATTTTATAAAAAGGTGTAGTGACACTGCCTCATACAATACTCAGAAATCAGTTTGATATGGATCATAGACTTAAACAAAAGAGTTAAAATTTAAAAGTCTTCTAAACATGTAAGAGTATCTTAACAAAATTGGGGTAGGTATAAATGACTTAAATAGAACAGAAAAAGCACTAATTATAAAGAAAAAATGAAAATTTGAACATCAAAATAGAAAGCTTCTGAATGTCAGAAGACACCATTAAGAAAATGCAAAGGCAATCCACAAACTTGAAAAACACATTTACAAAATGTATATTCAGGAATATTTAAATATAAAGAACGCTTATGAATCAATAACAAAAAGTCAAACAACTCATTAAAAATGCACAAAACTTGTCCATTGACCACTGAATGGATAAAAAAAATGTGGTATATGCAAACAATGGAATATTAGTCAACGGTAAAGGAATGAAGTACTGATACATGCAGATGAATCTGGAAAACAATATGCTAAGGGAAATAAGGCAGACATAAAACATCATGAATTGTATGAATCTATTTATATGAAATGTTCAGAATAAGTAAACCCATACAGATAGAATGCAGATTGGTGATTGTCAGGGGCTGGAGGAAGGACAGAATAGGGTGTGAATGTTAAATGGGTATGGAGCTTTCTTTTAGGGTAATAAAATTTCTTTTGGAACTACATAGAGGTAGTAGTTGGATAACAATGTGGATACAATGACTACTAGTGAATTGTACACCAAAAAAAACAAAGGGATAATGACTTCTATATGCACCAACATGGATGGATATTAAAAACATTTTTTTGAGCAATCAGATATAAGAGTATGTGTCATATGATTTAAGTCAAAACTGGTTTCTTATGTAATGTGGGTATTGACTGGAAGGGAATATGAAAAAAAAATTCTGAGGTGATATAAATGTTCTATATCTTGACTGGGGTTATGATAATAAAGATGTATATGTTTGTGAAAGCTCATTGAAGTATGTACTCAAATCCATTTTAGTGCATTTAAGTATATGTAAATTTTATCTCAATTAAACAACGTAAGTGTGTGGAAAAACCATTAGTCTTATACATTGTTATGGTGAGAAATTTGGCAACATCTAATAAAACTATATATGCATTACCCTTTAATCTAGCACTCTCACTTCTAGGGATGTATCAATCAGTCTATTCAGACTGCTGTAACAAAATACCACAGATTGGGTGGTTTATAAACAGTTGAAATTTATTTGTTACAGTTCTGGAGACTGAACGTCTCAGATGAGTTTGTAACATGGTTTGGTGAGGGTAGTGGAGCTCTGTAGGATCATTTTTATGAGAGCACTAATCTCATTCATGAAGGCTCTGCCTTCATGACCTAATCACCTCCCAAAGGCCCCCACCTCCTAATCACACTGGGCATTAGGAGTACATGTCAATTTCGGGAGGAGAGAAAAATTGAGACCATAGTTATACCCATGAGATACACTTCCAATGATAAAAATTATACCTGCAATGTGTTACTCATTGTTGCATTGCTTACAGTTGCACAATACTGAAAACGACCTAAATGCATAAACATAGGGAATTGGCTAAATAAACTAGAATTCATATACATAAGTATTAGGCACTTTAAGAAAGAGCAACAAAGATCTCTAGGATATAAGTGATTTCTAAGATACATTGTTGCAACAAAATGAGTACAAAATAACTTTTGGTTTCAGGTTCTGCTTGCAAGGAGCTTGTAAGTCCTCAGTCCCTCCTAAAAACAAATAAAAGGCCAAGCCGACCGAAACACAGATATTCATTTTGGATCCATAAGATGTGAGGACATAGGGCAAACTGCTGCTTCCAAGATTTGAGAGACAGGTAAATATAGGTCATCACAGCTTCCCAGGGTGGACATTCATAAATGTAATCAGTGCAGGGTAGGAAAACCTGAACCCCTTGCTGGAGGTTAAGTGCGAACAACGTTGAGAGTTAAAAACGGGAGGAGGGAGGAGGAGGCACGCCTGGGTGGCTCAGTTGGTTGAGGGACCAACTTCAGCTCGGGTCACGATCTCACAGTTCATGAGTTCGAGCCCTGTGTCGGGCCCTGGGCTGACAGCTCAGAGCCTGGAGCCTGCTTGGGATTCTGTGTCTTTGTCTCTCTCTGCCCCTCCCCTGCTTGTGCTCTGTCTCTCAAAAATAAATAAACATTAAAAAAATAAATAAAAACAGGGGACTCAGTCAGAGTAGGACTTCCACAATATTGTGAGATTTACATCCGGAAGCTTGACCAGTTTACCATAGCAAATATTGGAGGGAAAATCTCCTTGGACTTCAGGCATAGGGAGAGGAAAAGAAATCATTTTGAAATATACCAGGGCCCTCAGATCTTAACAAGGTCTGCTCTTAGGTGAAACTGATTAAACAGAGACCAGCCTGCTGGATATTATCAGAACCTATTTGAACTGGAGGAAGGAAAGTATCCAATTCCAGCCAGTTCTACTCATTCTGCCCCACCTAAGGGAGATAAAAAGAAAAAAAAAAAAACCTAAGAAACTCTAGTGAAGTTTGAAGTCCAGAGGCCTAGGCTCACTAAAAGACTATGTCCTAATCATAGGACTACAGAATACTTCCTTTCCCCATATACCTTACCATCACATTGCTAAAAGTTTATTTAAAGCAGTTCCCTTACCTGGTCTGTACTCTACAGCTATCAAGAGAAAATTACAAGGGATACCAAAAGGCCAAAAACACAATCTGAAGAGACAGAGGAAGTATCATAACCAGACATGGCAGGGATGTTGGAATTGTCAGACCAGGAATTTAAAATAGCTATGATTAACATGCTAAGTTCTCTTATGGATAGACAGCATGCATGAACAGATGAGCAATATAAACAGAGAGATGGAAATTCTAGGAAAGAACCCCCTAAAATGCTAGAGATAAAAAACCCAAAAAACAAAACACTGTAACAGAAATGAAGAATGCCTTTGATGGGTATAGTAGGCTGGACAATATCTGAGCTAGAAGATATATTAATAAAATCTACAAAAACCAAAAAGTAGAGAACAAAATCTAGAAAAAAATCCAGAACAGGATATCCAAAGACTATGGAACAACTACAAAAGGTATAACATATATGTAATGGCAATACCAGAAGGAGAAGAGAGAAAGGAACAGAAGAAATATTTCAAACAATAATGAGTGAAATTCCCTAAGTTAATGTCAGACACCAAACCACAGATCTAAGAAGCATAGAGAACAACAAGCAGAATAAATGCCAAAAAACTATACCTACGCATATCATTTTCAAACCAGAGAAAATCAAAGACAAACAAATCTTGAAAGAAGGTTTGAGGTATGTGTGTATATGTGTGTGCATGTGTATATGTACAGAGGCCAGCATTTTTGAAAACTTCCCAGATGATTGTTCGGTATAGCCAGGTTGAGAACTACAGGAATCAAAAACAGTAGAGATCTCAGGATAGAAGGAAAAGCAAAAGAATTCATCAATTTTTAGGATCTTGTCTTGGTACATTAAACATCAAAATCTCTATCCTGTCTGGGTACTTAGTTCCAAGCAGTTTCCTATGTGACTACATCAAGTAAGGACAGAAAGATGGAGGTTTCATCTTTACTCTGATGAGTCATGCAGACTTTTGCTTTGGAGAGAACTAAATTCCTTTAGGATGAGGGTTTTGTGGTACTCCCACCCACTCCCTTTCAGTGAGGCCAGTAATTGGGAATACCCCAAAGAGATTTCTACATCCTCCTTGATTTTACTGGCAATAGCACAATCACTTAAAAAAAAAAAATAGGTGTGTGAGTGAGGCAAGGAAGGAGAAAGGAAAGACAGTGACTAAGTTACATCGTCAACCTACTATTTGTCCCCCTGTGGGTTTGGCTCGTATATTCTTGATTTCCAGGTCAAAATGCTCTTTTTACATTTTTATCTATAGGGCAGGGGAAACATCAGAGGGGTTTTTAATGGGACAGCTTTGATAATGTGAAGTTTCCTGTTTTAATAAGGTCAATAAGGACTCACTTTAGCTAGTAAGGAATAGTATTTTGGAAAAACATAAACAAACATTACATTGATGTCATAGGTAATGGAAAACATTTTTTTTTTTCATTTTCAAACCTGGTATCACTTTAATCCACACAAATCAAAAGTTAATCTTTGTGAATTGTCACCAGGAAACTTGCTGTGAGCTGCCATCGGGGTTAATAGTGAAGAAAAGGAAGACAATAATGTAATTGGTGAAAAGGGGGGCTGCTTTTTTCCATCCATCTAGTCAGCTGCTGAAGTCTTGTCCTATTCACTCCTAGGTGCTATCAATTAACTTCCTTCTCACTTTCTATCTTCATCCATCTGTCTTCAGAACTATTGGAGAGAGGTCTATGTGAGTGGGTGGAAGGGATTATCATCTCTGATTGCTTAGATCTATTTAGACCTAAAACATGGCTTAGATCTAAACTGGACCCTTTAAAGGAGGCACCAGTGTTGATGATCTGCCTTGTATTCTGGAATTTACTTTCTCAGTCTGCAGCCTATCCTGTTAGCTTCTATGCCTGTTTCCAGTTTGTGTTCCTTCCATTTCTTTTCTCTAACTGGAGAAATTGTCCTGCCTTCCTTATACGCTTCCTATTTTTTCCCATGAAATCTCCCTAGTTCATTTTAGCCATCATTGCTCTTGTGGTCTCCTAAAGCTTTTGCAGAATCCACCACAAATTTGAAAACAAATTCTGTTCGTAGTGGTTGTTGCTACTTCATATGCATACATCTTGCCCTTCTAACAAAACTGTAAGCTTTGTTACACTTTAAGGGGCTTAAAGAAAGGAATACGTTATACTTCTGAATCTCCTCCAGCACCTAGCATAACACTGAGCATATTTTAGGTTAAGACTTTAGATAATAAAGAACTAACCTTGAGCTAGAGAGATTTTACATAATAAATTATCCAGGTTTGAGTGTGCTGTTTTCTGTTGAGATCTTGACTAACACAAAATGATATACTTTAGGTGTAAGGTGGGATGTAGTCATTTTAAAAATGCTATGACTTTATCTTTTGTGAAGCCAATAATCCTTAGGTACAGTGGAGGCACACCCTTTAATTTATGATTTGTGTAACACCTATAATTTTTTAGTTTTTTACCATGACAATTCTACATAGAAGTAAGAAAAAATAGCAAAATCAAGGAGAAGGATGACATTTTGCAGACAGTTTTCTGATGCAGTCTAAATACAGGTCTAGATGCATCTGGGTTGGGTAGTACAGCTTACAGGTTAAGTCCTCAGTTCCCCTCCCTCATTTAAATATCAATCTAGAGTCATCTCTCTTCTTCCCTTGGCTTCCCACTCCTCCCCAAGGACAGGGATGAAATTTGAGCTCAGAGTTGATATTTGGATATCAGACACTAGAACCCCTTTTGGTCTGAATGAGTCATTACAGTTTCTAGCCTGAGAATATTAAAGTTACTGGTGGTCTAGGCAGTCATTGTTCTATGACCTTATATGGTTATTGCTCTGCATAATTTGTTAAATGATTCAAGTCCTCGGAAATTTCTTCCCTGAGTATTTCCCAATTCATCAAAACCTCAGAAAAGATTCTGGTTGGTAATGTTGAGTAACCATGTCTGCCTAACTAAGTATAACCCCTAAAATAATAGAAAAATGGGTACCTTATGTGATTCAGCAATTTATGAAAATAGAAGATTGCAGATTGTTCCAATGGTTATAAGTATTAGATGATCACCATGACTTGCTTACAGAGTAGCTGGAATCAGTACTAGGTTTCTGATCTGCAGCTGAATCCGACATGGAGGTGAGCTCAGGGAGAACCATGTGCCAATTTTAATATTGTACATAGTTTCTTTGTAGTTTCCCAAGCTTTCTTTACATATAGGGCTGCTGAGTTAGCACTTTTTGTCATTTGCATACATCTTCTTACTAATTCATGTGATGGGCGAAAGCCAAAAAATACCTGTCTCCAAAGAGACCAAGACTACAGGTGAAGTAGACATTCCTCCACAGTGACTGAGAATGACTGAGCCAATGGACAATAAGACTAATGCTTATCTTCAATTTAAGGATAGGGAAGGGATGAGACAGAGATTTAGACATCAAGTCTCCTACCCTGAGCATTTGAAATATCAACCAGTAATGTTTTCTAACACTGAAATGGTTAGAGGCAAGGATATTGGGTAGTGTTCCCGGTGCAGGGAACTTAGAGGAAAGGACTCCCTTACTCCAGCAGAAAGTGGGATGGAGTCCCAGGAAAGGACAAATCGCTGAGGGTAAGGTAGTCTATTCCCATCTTTGGACTGCTCTAACTACTTGGAACTGTTCTTTTATATTTAGTATTTATATTTATTGTACCAAGCTTTCCTTCTGTATGTGTGCTTGAAACTTTTGTTCAGTTTATTCAAAAAACTTTGAGGACATTCTGGTCTCTATTTTATATAACTGCACCTAAATTTAGCAGATAAAACCTCTAAGGTGATGGGAAAAGATCTTGAGTAAGATTTGGCAGTTTGGGAAAGTAGGACTATGGCATTTTATTAATGGTCATAAAGAGTAAATTTTATTATGTAACAAACCTTACTTATTTTGTCCTACCTCAATTTACAAATGATGTTACATCATACTTTTTATATCCCAAATAGGTAAAATTAAAAGATAAACTATAAATAAAAAAAAACCAGGACCTAGGAGAAGGAAATTACAAATATGCCACACATACAGGGTAACATCAATTGCTGGGATGGGACCTCCAATCTGAATGTTGGTCAAAAAGATGAACAAAACATAATGAATAATTCCTTACCTAGCAGAAAGAAAGACAGGTTTTACTTAGAAGCAAAGCTTTATTTAGCACTGAGATTAAAAAACACTCACTTGAGGACTCTCCTTAGTGAATGCTGACTCATGTAATAAACAATGTCCTTGACAACAGTTTTACGATAAACAAGGAGATATTATTTTTATGGTTACTTTTCAAAACAACATTTTGATGAAAGCTAGCACATCAATGTTAGCACTTGGTGGAGTCAATTCTGAAAGGAGCTAGATTTCATCAAGTGCTTAATTATATAATCTTTTGGAGGTCCTACATGATTCAAAAATAGTATTCAGTGCTCCTTAAGTTACTTAATTTTTTTAACATTTTGAAAATAATCCATGTATACTAACACACAGATAGATCAGATGATATTGAAGTGTATAGGTTGAGAGGTAAAGATCTCCCCCTCACCCTCTCCTCTCCAGTTAATACTACTCTAGAAGTAGTAACATTGCTCTTTACTTCTTTTGGAATTGACCAATATAATTTTATTTATTATTTACTTTTTAAAAGTTTGTTTGTTTTGAGAGGGGGGAGGTGCATAAAGACAGAGGGAGAGAGAGAATCCCAAGCAGGCTCTGTGCGGACAGCACAGACGATGTGGGGCTTGAACTCACCAATCGTGAGATCATGACCTGAGTGGAAACTAAGAATCAGACACTTAACTGACTGAATGACCCAGGTACCCTGACCAATAGAATTTTAAATTACACTTTAATTTCCTGATTTATGAAGTTAGACTCTACAGATATATTAACCTAGTGATTTATAAGGTGAGGAATTAAAAGAACTTTAAACAACTTCTAGCTTTCCTTCTCTGTTTCCTAAATGTGTTAGTTATATTATTATTTTTAGTTTAGTTTTTTTTTTTTGGTAGTTGCCTTTACGGCTGTATCCTGATATATAAATTCTATTATATCTATTAACTCTGCACACAGATGAAAGTTATAGCATACCTCTACTTCTTCCTCATTCCCTTGCCCCTGATTCTGTTTATCATATTGTTTTTATATTGTCAAGTTTTATAGTAGTATATTGTCAAGGTTTATAGTAGTTTCATTATGTTCCTTATACTTGTCTTTAGTTTTTTATATATGGTTTCTAAATGTTGAAATGAATGAATGACATCATATATATATATATATATATATATATATATATATATCAGTACATCACCATATATGTATAATGATATACATGTGTCACCATGGAAGCCAGTTGTGTGGTTAAACCCACAGAAAAGGAAATGTGAGTCTGTACACAAACAAGCAAACAACTTCTTTTTCAACTGAGTTCATTAAAGGAAATTAAACAATAAGGTTAAATGAATTTTCTTTCTTTCTTCTCTGAGCCCCTCTTTTCTTTTTTCTGCTCATCCATCCTTATTGTCAAGTAAAAGGCACTATTTTCTTAGAAAATATTTTTCTTAATATTTTAATTAACAATTTAATTGTTATTTAAATAACAATTTATTGTTAATTGTTATTTAATTGTTATTTAATTAAATTAATAATTTAATTAAATTAATTACCCTTAATTTTTCTTAAAAATATTTTCTAAGAAAATAGCAGAAGACTTCTACAAGCTCCCAGTACCTCATCTCCTCACCCCTGCATTTCCCAAACTAGCCATTTCTGTCACTCTGCCTCCCATCCCATCTCCTTTTGCCTATGCAAGGACATTGCTCTGGTTAGTTCCCTTTTCATTTTTGCTTCATCAAGTTTAAGTTCCCACTCGCTACTAGATTTTCCATTAATCTTCAAAAATGCAGTTATGTTTCATAATGTAACAAATTCTTTCTTGACTCCACTTTCTCCTCCAGTTAACTTTCAGTTCTTCCTTCCCTTTATAGTAAGAAAAATCTGAAGACTTACCTATACTCACTGTCTCCAATTGCTTCCCATGGTTCCACAGAAGCATTTGCATCCAGGTCACTATTTACATTTATTTTGCTAAACCCAGTGGTCATCCTACATGGCTTGTCAGCAGTTTTGATCACTCTCTCCTCCTGGAAGCATGTTTTTCCCTTGGCTTCCAGGACGTGATACTTCCTTGACTTTTTGCCTATTTCTGTGGTTATTATTTCTCAGTTTTCTTTGCTCTTTCCTTCTCATTTCTCTGATTTCTAAAGGTACATCTTAGAACTCAATTTTAAAATCTCATCCCCTTTACTGTCTCTATCCGCTTCTTTGGAACCTTATCCAGTCTCATATTTTTTAATCATCTCTACCCTAATGATTCATTTATGTATATATGTGTGTATTATAATATAATATGTAAATATACATGCCTATTTAATATACATACCTATTTCTATATGTCTTATATCTTCTCTTGAAACCACTTATTTATCCAACTTCCTTCTCTGTAACTCCACTTGGATATCTAACAGGCATTTCAAAACTTAACATGTTCAAAATTGAAATCCTGGTCTTCCCCACCATGTCTGCTCTTCTTTCAGCTTCTTCATCTTAGGCAATGACAATTTAACTTCCAGTTCCTCAGGTCAAAAACATTGGACTCACAGTTGGTTCCTGTTAGCTTTATCTCCAAAATGTATCTGCAGTACAAACACTTCTCATCCCCTACTCTGCTACCATTCTTGTCTGATCCTCTCTTACACATCTCTTGCCTGAATTATTGTAATGAATTCCTACCCAGTTTCCCTGAGACCCTCTTCAATTTATTTCTAGTATATCAGATCAAGAAACAGATCATGCCATCTCTCTATTTGAAATTTTCAGTAATTTCTTATTCCACTGAGTAAAAACTAACATTTATCAGTGGCCTAAGAGGTCCTATGTAATTATCTTTCCTCCTATTTACTCTCACTAGCCACCATGGTGTCCTTGGTGTTCCTAGAGCACAACAAGCTTGCTCTTGCCTCAGGGCCTTTGCACTTAATGAAACCTCCACCATCATCCGCATCTGGGGATGCTCTGCCTCAGACATTTGGAGACTAAACCCTCACCTCTTCCAGCTCTTGACTCAGATGTCATATTCCTAGTGAAACTGCTGTGATAATGCCATTTAAAATTGCAGCCTTGCAACATTCTCCATCTCTGCTGGATTACTATGTAACACTCTATCTTACTTATTTATCTTGTTTATCATCTGTTTCACTCTTCTAAAATGTAGGCTCCATGTGGGACAGGGTTTTGTCTTTTTTTGTTTATCACTGTATCCTCTGTACCTGGAGTTGTGATTGGTTCAACATAAAGGTTTTGAAGTGAACTATGCTGTCTACTTTTGTATATTTCTTTTTAATTTTGTTAAAATACATGCTGGAAGTTTTTCCACAGAAGATACATGGGTAGTGATGTTTTAAAATATGTATTTGTTTGGAAAAATAGACTGATGATTTGACTATTTAGAGAACTTTAGATTCTCTAAAAGTAACTTTCCCTCAAGAATTTGAAGATGTTGCTTTCTTGGTCATGCTTATTCTTTTGTTGATACTTTCAGTTAATATTTATTCCTAATTGGGAGTATTAGGATTTTCTTTATATCCTTGGTTACTGATTTTCTAGAGTATGTGTCTAGGCTTATGTCTTGATCTCTCCCCAACCCCACTTGTGAAGTACTGTTTTTGTCTCCCGCTCAGATAAATTTTCTTCTACCATTTCTTTTCTTTCTTTCCTTTCCCCACCTTCTTCTATATAGTCCCTGCAATTTCTTTCTCAACCACCTTTTGGACATAGGTTGGATCACCTAGATTACCTGCCATGTCTTTTAACTATTCTCTCATACTCTCCATTGCTTTAAAGTTTCTGATTGGGGAGACTGACTTGATTTATCTTTCAGGTCACTTAGCTTCAGCTGTGTATATTTTATTATGAAGCTCATTGACCTCCTTTTTGCAAATATATTTTTAATTTTATTAATCTCATTCTTGTTCTCTGAGTGCCCTCTTTTTCATAGAAGTTTGTTATGATAAAAAATAGCATTCCTCAAATGTCTCTGAGGGTGCTAATTGACGTTAAAGAAAACCCAAACTCTTATTCTGTTGTTTTTCTGTTCTGCTGTTTAACCCATGGTTAGTTTTTTTTTTTAATTTCATTTTAGACTCTCTCTTTTATGCTGTTAGTTTTCCTTCCTTTTCAGGTAATCCTTTGTGGTCCACCCATCTTTGGCGTTTCTTCTGGAATTCAGTTAATTAGGCATTTAATGACATAATACTAACTAATTTTTACCTGTTTAAAAATAAATGCATACCCATTGTATAAAGCATATCAGAAAAACAGGAAAAATAAAAGAAGGAAAACATCATGCATAAGTCCATCACCTAGAAATAATCACTGTTAAAATGTTAGTGTGTTTTCTTCCTCACATTTTCAAACACACACACACGCGTGCACACACACACACACACACAGTGCCTACCTCTTGCTATTTATGACACACTAAGACACTTTGAGAAAAATAAGGTCTCTACTATCATGAAGATTACAGTCTAGTGGCGGGAAAAATAGAACTAAAATAATCACATAGATTAGGGCATAGTTGCAAATTGTTATAAGTGCCTTAAAGAAAAAAAGACATAGTTCTATGCTCTCACATATAAAGTAACAAAGGAAAAATGAGCTGAGCTGGGGGTGACAGGGATGCTTTCCTTTCCCGAGTAGAACTTAACTAGGTGAAGAGAGGGAGGAGATAATTTGAGACCAAAAAAAAAAAAAAAAAAAAAAAAAAAAACCAATATAAAAAAAGCCCTATGGCAGGAGAGAAATACAGCTTTAAAGAGAAAGAAGCCAGAATGTTGGTGTGTGGAAATTAAGGAGAGTATGGGGTAGAGGGACCTAGAAAGGTGGAAGTGAGATGCTGTTGACTCTATAGCCTACATTTAGGATTTTTGTCTTCATCTTAAAAGCAACTGGAGGACTTTAAGCAGGGGGATAATAACTATTAGATTTCAGTTTTGAAAGGATTACTCTGACTTCAGTGAAAATAACCTATGAGAGGAACAGAGTAGGTCTCAGGACACAAGTTAGATTATTACAGTTAGTCCAGGCGAGGCATGATGATGGCTTAAAGTGGTGTGGGTGACATGGGAAGGAGGGAGAAGTAGTTGTAGGGAAATGTTAGTGATGCCCCTGAGATTTCTGACTAACACAACTAAATGGATGGAGGTTCATCAGGGAATACTACCAGGGGACCACCTTTATGGTAGTTTTTAGTTCTGCCTTGCACATGTTGGATTTGCAGAACCTTGGAGACAGTCAAATGAAGCCAATTGATTATTCATATTTAAAACTCAAAGAGAAGTCTGAACTGGAAGGGTGATATAAATTGGAGAATCACAGGCCTAGAGAGGGAAACTGAAGCCATAGCATGGGGGATGGCTAACATATCAAAAATCTTTAAAAAAATATGGCACCAGTTTATAAGGATTTGATAGTGCAATAGTGCCTGTTTCTCAACACTTTGAACAATACTTTGTATCATTAAGTTATTTGATCTTTTCCAAATTGACAGATAAAAAAATGGTATATCCCTGATACCTTGGCCTGAATTTTTAAGTGAGATTGAAAATTTTTTCTATGTTTGATAGCCATTAATTTTTTTCTATGATTCTTTGTGAATTATGAAAGTACACTTTTCTGGAAAGAAAGTTCATAGCTTCACCAGTTCGTAAGCTGACCCTCAAATGTTTCAGAGCCACAAATTTGGAGTTTCTCTAAACAAGAAAGTTTATTTTTTCACATGTCAGCCTCCACATATTTAATCACTGCTATCATTGTCCCCTAAATCTGTCTTTTCTACAGGTTAAATATCCTCAGTGCACTAAATCTTATGGTTTTTATCTTCTTCAGCTGAGCCTAAGTGTGGCAGTGACTGCACTGCCTCAGCTTTATATCACCAGGGCAGACTGGGGCACATCCAGCATATTCCACATATCCTTCCTCTACTTAGTACATATCCAGAGTCTTCCTACTTCTAACACTTTCCTCCTCACAAAACAAGGAATATTTGGTGATGTATTCATTACACTGTGACTAAAACTCATTCCCTCCCATCTATTAGTTTCTAGATATTCAGTTTACAAAATATTTCTTTCTAATCCAGAAAGCAATGCCAGAAAATGTGTCAGGCACGAATGAAGGAAGTGAAGGTGCACCTTCAAGGCTGGCTCTTTCTCGTCTTTGCTGTCAATGAGGTATGCGTTAGGTCACTGAAACACATTCCTGGGGCTGTCACTAGGGGGAGTATGAGTCAAATTTTTCACTTGGAAAATATCAGAACGGGGGGTTGGAATGCTGGCACATAGAAAACACTAAATACTTAGTGAGGAATTTGTGGGGCCGTGTGCTGACTTGAACACTGAGTGTAGATCTGGACGTGCTGAAAGTATTGCCCATGGTGGAGGATCCACATGCAGGTAGGAACCCTAGGGAGGACTGACAGTGGAGGTCAGAGAGACTGAGAAAAGAGCAACATTCTTCATTCTTCCAGGGACGGGAGGTAGGGTTGGTAGGATTTCTGTCTATTCTTTCTAAACTAGGTGTATGCCATTCTGATCTTGCTTTGGTATGTACATAAACTGTCTGCTAGAGCAAATCTTTTTGGATGTGCCTTATGGCAGCTATGTTCAGTGAAGAGAAATACTATAAAACACAAGTTTGGGCGTCATGACATTGGAGGGTAAATAAACACTTAATGAGTCCTTCTTGGCACAAACAACTATTCTAAAGACAATGGAAGGTAGACAGTAAAGAAAAGTAAGAAAAAAGAAAAAAAAGTATAATCCTTGGACTTGGCAGTTTCAAATCTTGTTTGGAAATTTATAATATTTTTATTTCCTTCTTTGCCTCATTTAATCAATATCTCCTCCTTATCCTGTATTTTTCATCTTTTTGTCTCTGTGTCTATATCTGAAAACAAACTCAAGTCTGTTTTCCAGTCCAAATGAGACTTCCTGATCTGATATTGCTCTTCTACCCTATCCTGAACTCTGCTCTGTTGCTCTCCCCCTTCCATAACCAGAGTTCTTGTAAGTGGTCTTATGTCTGTCACTTCTCATCCATCCAGTCCTCAAACATACTTTGGGTTCTGCCCATGTTACCCCATGATACTCTAAGGGCAAAGTTCACAAAAGATGGCATCCTTCCTACTCCCACCTCTTAGCCACTCAGTTCCCTTCCACACAAACAATCATGGTGAGGAATTTTTTGTATTATTCCAGAGATACCCCATATATGTATGTATATATACATACATATATCTTCCCTCTTTACATATAGATACCATGCTGTACACTCTGTTTTGTGCTTACTTTTTAAGTATACAGTATACCTTGTTAACTTCCCATATAAGGAAGTTATTTATTTTTTTTAAAGTGCAAAGTGTCCATAATGTGAACCTAACAAAATGTATTTAGTCAGTCTACTTTTAATAGACATTTAATAGTATTTGACATTTTGCTCTTACAAACAGTGCTGGAATGAATGAAGATGTACATATGTCACTCCATACTGGTGTGAAAGTAATTGCAATATAGATTTTGAGAATTGGAATTGCTGGGTCAAAGGTATGTGTGTTTGATTTTAGTATGTGTTGTCAACTTGTTATGACTCTTGCCAGAAATATGAGCAAATGCTTGTTTCTCTACCCTATTCAACCTTTTTGTTCTTTGCTAATCTCATGGGTAATAAGCAGTATCTCGAAATTTGAGCATCTTTTCTAATGTTTAAGGGCCATTTAAGATTGGCTTATTTTAAAATATGAATCAGATCATATAATACTTCCTCAATATTTCTGATAGCTCCTCCTCACCTATGAGACACAGCTCAAACCTCTGAGATGGCTTTTCCTCCCCTCCAGCCTCCTTTTCCCCACCCAGCACTCCAGGCTCCCTGAACTGCTTTCTGTCCCAAGAACACTATGTTCTCTATTGCCTCTGTCTGCAGTGTCCTTCATCTCAAGCTTCATGTGGTTAAAAACTTTTGTCTCTTAAGACTCAGCCCCTCAGGGGAGCCCTCCATATGGTCTGCACTTTGCTTTTAGGTCTTTGTGATTTTTCTATCTTTAGTATAATTCTTGACAAGATGTTGGCCCTTGATAAATATTTGCTGAATGGATGAAAGGGTGAATATCATTACAACTAAAAAGACTTTGTAATTGAAAAAAATTACACACACACACACACACACACACACACACACACACACACACACACACTGGTTTCTAAGCAGGATTTCAGCTGCCAAACAAAACTTTCCAGATATACTTATCCTTATTCTATTGCTATCCATGAATTTTTTTTTTTCTCTCCTCCTCCCCAACTCCTGAATTAAAAATAACCAAGGAAATAAATGCCTCTCAGAGTTCATGGAATTCAGAGTCATTTTGCTTAGAGATGTGATGGTTCAAGGGAAGTATGCTCTTTGTGGTAGCTTTTATTAAAGAAAAGATCAAAATATTTATACACTATAAAGTTCTAACTTTCTTTTAATGGGAATGGAAAATAGTTGGATTGTTCATTAGTAAGAGTTATTAATGCTGATTGGTGTGACCTGAACATTAGGGCTCAGAGCCTGATTCTCCTTAGTATACACATCTTTCCTTGTCCCAGTTCTTCAAGCAAAACTGACTTCCACATCATGATTTAGGGAGTGAGGGTCTATTCTGGTACTGACAAGGCTCCAGTCCTGGGCCTTAGCAAACCCAGTTGCTTGTCCCAATTTGGTCAACAACTTGCCGTAGGACTGGAGCTTCATCAGCAAAGCAAGAGCTTCACACTGGTTGGTTGCTTAGCTCCCCATTAGTTCTGACATTCTTTAATTTTAAATAGTTTTCTACTAGTATTTACTAAAATATTTAACATCTTTGGGGGGAAAAACAGTTTTCTAAGAATTCAGTTTTACCAGGTGTGATCATTCATTCATTCATTGAGTCAGTCAGTCACTTCCCAAACGGTTCCATACCTACCCTTGGGCAAAAAAAAAAAAGTCACCTAAACAGTAAAACCAAATTTTACCAGCTAATGACAGCAATCTTTATAGGTAAGAACTCCATTCCCTTGTAAATCACACCCATGTATTTCACTGAGAGGTTTCTTCTGTGAGTCCATGATTCATGTGAATCATTCTCAGTTCCCACTGCTATTCCAGGCATAGAGTGAGCCTGACATTCTCCTTCATTGCTGCCCTTGTCTCTACAAAGCTTGGAATTCTTTTCCACAAGTGCCTGTATCTCCCCTGAGCTGAAGCCTGAGGAGTCAAGATGCAATGGCTACCACTGAGAGCCAAGGTGACTACAGTGGCCATGATCTCTCCAATATCCTTAGTCATCCTGAGGCTGAGGACTAAAGGCTGCTACAAGATGAGATGATATGCTTTGTTAAAACAAGCCAAGGAAAAGTTAAATTAAGCCTGGATATGTCACAGTATTTGGTTTTTTAATTTATTGAACACTTACTATAAGCCAGGTTTTATTCCATGAGAAGTAAGACATGGATTCCAATTCTGGACATGGTTACAGTGGTTTTTTTTTTTTTTTTTTTTTTTCTGTAGGAAAACTCCCACGCTTCACTTAGATCAATGATTGTAGAATAGACAAAGGCGTTTGGTTTGGGAATGGGGGGGCTTCACTTAGCTTCACTTGCCAGCTATATTGAATTTCATTTTTGGCCAGCCAGAACCTTTCCTATAAACTCATTCAATAAATGTCTTACAAGTGTTTTATAAAAATATCTATTCATGGAAGATACTGTTTTAAAGTACAACAGGGTACACTAAGGTATAGAAAATACGGCTATTGCTCACAACCACTTATATGCACATAAATAAGTGTATAAATAATTATGATGAAAGAGAGTGGCAAATGTCAAGAAAAAAAAACTAAAAAAAAAATTAACATCCAAGTCGGGAAATATTATTTCAGTACTCCTGTGAAAAGGTGCATCAGAGGGAACCTCTAGTGCAATGGGTCAGGAAAGATGGGAAGAGCTATGGAAACAGGGACCAGAGAAGGGCTAGAGTCATTCTCAGCAAACATGCCTGAATAAAGGTGCCAAAAGTGAGGGATATAGAGGGAATTAGGGAACAGTCCATTTTGACTACAGCTCAAGGTATATGAGGATGGGGTAAGAGATCAAAAAGGAATGCACTTGCACCAGATAAGGTATGTTCTTAATCAGCAGTAGAAAATTCTGATGCCAATTTATTAATAATGATAAAGCTATATTCAAAAATTGAGAAGGCAAGAAAGAACGTAATAGTACTTCAGATTTTGTTTCATCAAATCGATCTTATTTAAAAGCATTTGAAATTTAAAAAATTAGTTTTGTTTTTCTGCAACACTCACATATATAGAACCCCTGAAAAATACTGGTATACATTGGATTTTACTGTTGTACTATTTCTGAATCATGCTGGGTTTTTTTCCCCTGGTGCATTTCCCCAAAATTCACATATGTGGTATTGACCATCCCCTTGGGACTCTAAACGAGAGTGCTCTAAGTGGGTAGTGGCATCTTGACCCATGCTGCGGGCAGAGGCCAGGAGAGGAGAGGCATAATTGCGGTGGTCTGCGAGACACAGGCTGTCTCTTGTGGAAGGGCCATGGCCATCACTTAGAAATGGCATCTCTCCAGAGGCGCAACAATGTCATAGCTCAAAGTTGAACATTCTTCCAGAGCCATTGGGAGTATAAAGGGTTACTCTAACCCATGCCATAGGTGCTGTATTTCATATGGAGATTTTATTCCTTTGGGGTTCCTGTAGTTTTTTGCTGCAAACCTTCATGATATCACTCTCCAAGTATTTTGCCCCAATAAAGTGGTACCATTAAAGGCCTTTTCTGTGTACTCACTATTCTGCTCCAAATGAGGTACAATGAGAGACTCTTCTGATTTCAAATTTATATTTTTAGCAAGAGTAATGTCTTCATCAGATATTTCAGTTGCCTTTGTGTCATGAAGAAGTTAAAGTTTAACAAAAAGTTAGCATGAAAGCATATATATGTGCGTTTGTGTATGTCTGTGCACAAAAGTGCACATACGAATTTGATTTTATAACTTGTCTTACGTAAAATCAAACTCGAGAGGACACAGACTTTCATTCCAATCCTTGGCCTCAATAAAAAAAAAATGCATTTTCTTATGACTTACAAACTTGATATCAGAATCTTTAATATTTTGGTAGGAAGTAAACCAGAACTTCAAGAAAATTTTCCTAGAGCCTGCCTTGCTCACAGACAGTAGGTCAGAGGTGTATCAGACACTGCAAAAAGTTGGGCACCCTCCCAATCCCCTCAAAGCTGCCCCAATTGCTGGGAGTAATTTTAAACCTGTGTATGTGGAAGCCGTTAACATCAGTCAAAAGAAACAAGTAGATGCTATTTCAGGGTGTTTCATTCCAAGAATGTGGTTTCTTTCTGTATGTGGTTTCTTTTAAATGTGCAATACTTTACTGCCTGCCCAGGTTTGGGAGAAGAAGAGAAATGAAGATGGATACATGTAATTAAAATAAAACCAGGGCCCTAGGAGACTGTTTATAGAACAGTGAAATGTTTTTACAAAAAAAAAATCAGAAAATCTCAGCCCCCATTCCCCAAAGGAGAAGCTATTTGTTTTTCTCCAATATAACCTATGCAGTACCAAAGCTGTGTGAACTCTGGTGATGGGGCCTCCAGAGGCAGAGGCAGGCTCCACTGTCAGTGTCAAGGCATATGGCCAGTCTCTGCCAAGCTCACCTGCCACAGATAGCTCTAATTCTCTCCCTGAACTTTGGTAAAGGAATTATTCTTAGCTGAGGCCAATGATAGATTGAATCAAGCTCTCAAATGTTTACTGCTCAGTAGGTATGAATTAGAGTCTACTGGCTACAAGTGTGGGTCATATTTAACAAACCAGACAAGAACTAGTTGCCGTTAACTACAGCCCTATACCCCCTACCCATAAGTTGATCAATATAATCCTGAGTTACTGATATGGAATGGAAAAGAATTTGCAATTTTAACCAGTTGCAACAAGAAGTCAAAGATAAAGCCATATTTAATCACTGTAGCATCAGAGGGTCAATTTTTTTCACCCAAATGCTTTTAAAATCCATGAGGTCAAGATAGCCAAAGTCTGTTCTTCTGGACCATATTTGTTTCTATCATTAGCCAATTTAGTGGCGGTTATTTTTGCAGGGGCTTAGGAAGGCCACTCTACCTTGTTTGGTGTTTTCTAGTCATTTCTTTTTTCTTTTTTCAATGTTTATTTATATTTGAGAGAGAGATCCAGAGCATGAGCAGTGGAGGGGCAGAGAGAGAGGGAGACACAGAATCTGAAGCAAGCTCCAGGCTCCAAGCTGTCAGCACAGAGCCCAATGCGGGGCTTGAACTCATGAACTGGGAGATCATGACCTGAGCTAAAGTCAGACGTTTAACCAACTGAGCCACTCAGGTGCCCTGGTGTTTTCTAGTCATTTCTTGAAGTGTCTGGATAATTGTCCTTTCTTCCTCTTCTTCTTGACTGCCCACCCCACATTGTCCAGACTTTATCCCTACTTCCTCTTTCAAGAGTAAATCATTACTTGTTCCCAAGAATGACAGGATCTGTGGATTGTAGGGGCCATTGGCACATCATATGAAGTACCATTGGTGTACCATTTGTGCTGCATGTCAAGCTGTCCCTATGGCTCACCTGTTCTCTCCATCTCCACAGAGCTGGGGTAACCACACTGGAGCAAACTCATGTAAAGCTCTGATAATAGTGATCATTGCAGATACTCAAAAAAGGCTATCTTGACCCCCATATGTTCCCCCCTAAGAATGTTTTCCCTTAAACTTTGAGAGATGAGTCAGAGATAGCAAAAGTGAGAGCTGGAAAAAATGATTTTCCCAGGAGACCTGGCAGTGAAAGTCTGTCTTCAAAGCAAGTTCTTCATGGAAAATGTCCTTTTTCAAGAGTACCAAATCTACTAATTATGCAAGGAAACTTTGGATTGGTTATTGCTACCCAAATGTGTTAGTGTCTGTCAGCCTGCCAGTGTGTGACTTTTGGAAATAACATTTGCACAGTCTGTTTTTCTCATAGGGCTTATTGACACACACTGCAGCAACTCTGTGGCCTTCCCAACCATGGCATGCTAAATATCAGTTAAATGTAACATTATGTCTTGACCACATTCTTATGAGTCTGGTCCTACGTTGCCAAAGGAGAATGCAAACTTGGCCCACTGTCCCCTTCCTTTTTTACAGATGCTTCTATCCAAACCAAGTGCAGACCATTACACAGGGCAGGATAGTTGACTTGGCTATTCAGCAAAGGCAAAAACATTTCCACACATTAAGCACAGTTTTAAGTAAGATGCTTAAGAGTATATTTACTTGAAGAGTCTTTGAATCCTCGAAGATCAGGTTGTGTTCAGTTTTGCTCTTAAGCATATGTTTTGCATTCCTAGTCTTTAAATTTTGATCATCTAGGTATGATATATACAATTACTTTTTATTGACAGAGCATTTGATTAACTGTCTTTTACAGCATTGGGACAGATTTTGTTTTAGAAACTGTCATTCCTTAGAGCATTATGTGGCACTTCATTTTACTCTGGGAGAAAACATAGTTCTCTATTTTTTTAAGGATTTTTTTTAATGTTTATTTTATTTTTGAGGAGGAGGTAAGGGGCAGAGAGGGAGGGGGACAGAGGATCTGAAGCAGGCTCTCTACTGACAGCAGAGAGCCCGATACGGGGCTTGAACTCACAAACCGTGAGACCATGACCTGAGCTGAAGTTGGATGCTTAACCGACTGAGCCACCCAGGAGCCCCAACATAGTTCTCTTTTATTTTCTTAAAGAGATTTAATAATAAAATAAATCAAATAATTAGGTTTTTGTATTCTCTAAAAATAGACTTTGTCAATGTCCAGGGGTTAGAAAAGAAAAAGGTGCTATAGAGGTGCATGTACTTGTCTCCTGAGCATCTCAAGCTACAGGTGGTACAAACTGGACCTCCCACCCCCAAACCTGGTTTTCCTTCTGTGGTCCCTCTCTATGACTAGCTCTATAACAGTTCTGAAATGTCTCATTGGTTCCCCAAATCCCACCAATTTCACTTCTAAAATCTCTTTTTCCCCATCCCCTTGCTATGGCCTTAAGTCAGTTCCTTTCTCTGCCTCTCACTTCTTCTCCAGCTCATATCCCCCTCCACTCTGCAGCCAGAATCATCTTCCTGAAATGCCAATTGCGCCTATCACTATATGCTCAAAATCTTTCAGTGGCTTTTTATTGCCCTTAAGAAAGGCTTTTGCCACTAGAGAGACTCAGGAAGGCCTTTGTGACCTAATTGTCTCCTTCTGTTTCACCTTTTGCTATTGTCTACTCCTAGTACTTTGTTTCAGAAATACCTAACCAATTGTAATTTCCCAAATCTTTCATTTTTTTTTTTTGCTTCCATGCCTTTAAACATTCTGTTTGGAATGCTTCTCCATTTTTGCATTGAAAAAACTTCTACTTATCCTTCAAAATCCCAAGGCATCACTGCCAATTTAAACCTTCATTGTATGTTGAGTCTTCTCATTTTATTGTATGTATAATTCTGTATTATAAATAAATGTTAGTTAACTTATGTCTTTCTTCAGATTTAAAAATCATCTGCAATATTTATAGTAATCATTAAATTTTGTTAAATGTGGTGGAGAATTTTTATGAAAATGCTACTGCACAAAAAGTACCTGAGAATTCAATTCTAAATTATGCTGCCTAGAAGTTGACATTATTAGACTTGGAAGCCAAACACCTCTAGCCTCCAGTTTATGGGTATATTACATCTTGGATCATACAAAACAATGAGTGAGTTTACAGAAATATTTGTAAATTATATACAAGGTACTCAGTTCATTGGTAATACAAAGCTAATACTTCATGTGTAATAATTAATATGCTAACCACTTAATGACTTCCCTTTTATTTTTCTTGAAACTCAAATAGTCTTTGTATGTAGACATTTGGCTTATTAGCACATCCTTATTTACGGTACCTATTATTATTGTTTCAATCCATTTCAATCCATTGCTTTTAATTTGAGTCCTTTATGCTGTTACACTGGCTATTTCTTACTTTTGGTCTCTTCAAGTTATATGTTCCTATGCCTTCATTGTGTTAAAATATTTCCTCACTCCCTACCTGCGGATATTTATCAGAGTCACAATTTTACAGCTGGATGGAATTGTTAAACATCATCTGATTCTTCTTTGTTTGTTTTTTAATAACAGAGCAAACTGAGAAGCAGAGAACTGTTTTGTGTGACTTTGTGCAGCTGGTTGGTGGCTGAGCCAAGACCAACTGGTCTTCAGTCTTATTTCCAAACCTGGTGCCCTTTCCACTGCTCACGCGACCTCCTTCTATTAGCTCATCTTCACTGATCTCTTCCTCCCTCCAAACCTCTTCACATAAACCAATTCACTTCACCAGATAGTATCTATCCTTTCTGTTTTCTCTATTCTCCTGGGTACTGGGGAAGAAAATGTTGGTCTTTATTGAATTTTCTATTTCCTATTCTAGATTTCATCTTTCATATTACTTCCATAACAATTGAAATACTACTTTCATTTTAAAATTCCTGTGACTTGGGTAAGGTTTTTGCTTTTGCTTATTTTCTAATTTTCTGGTTTTTTATATTCTTACCGAGCCTATTTTGTTTACTTAGACCAATTATTTTTTATTTGTACAGTTAAAATATGTGATCCCTTTCATTTTTCTTTCCTCCACATTTTATTTAATAGAAGATAATCCTAAATATTAGTTAGTACATTCCATTTCCTTACAGGATATTATAGGCAACTTGAGTATTAATATTCTTTAGTTAAAAGAATAACTTTTTTCATAGAATTCTTGATTATCAAAGTAAGAAGACTAGTGATCCAAGCTAATTTCCAGTGCTTTCATTCTCTTTAAACTGCCTTCCCTCTGTGTTAAGCCTTTGCTTGAAGACATCCAAAGATAGGGAATTCAGTATTTCTATGAAATTCTAACTGCCTCTGGACATACTACCTTTTAGAATCTTCTTTTCATCCAGTTGAATCAATCTCTCTCAGTAATATAATTCTGACTTCAGAGCCATAAAAAACAACTCCAGTTCTACTTTCAGCCAGCTGATCATGTATTTGAAAGCAGCTTTCATTTCCCCCTGTTCCTGTTCTTCCTCAGGCTACACATTCCCATTTCCTCCGAACTATGATCCAGTAATTTGGTTTTAAGTTCTCTCATCATCCTAACTGCCTGTTAAAGGCCCAGAACCAACTGCAGTTCTGCAGGTGAACCCTGACCAGGGAGGCAGAGCTCTCTCTTTCTTCCTGATCTTTGCAGTCATGCTTTTCGTGTTGGGCACATTACTGTTCATTCACACTGAGTGGCTTGTCATGGACTGAATTGTGTCCCCCTACAAAAGGTATGTTGAAGTCTCAATTCCCAGTATCTCAGAATGTGACCTTGTTTGGAATTGGGGTTTTACAGAGATAATTAAATAAAATGAGGTCATTAGGGCGGGCCCTAATCCAAAGCAACTGGTGTCCTTATGAAAAGGGAAAATTAGGACACAGAGACAGACACGCACAGAGGGAAAATGATGTGAAGACCCAAGGAGAAGATGGTCATGTGACTGGAGTGATACATCTGCAAGCCAAGGAATGCCAAGGATTTTTGACAAACACGCAGCTAGAAGAGGCGAAGAAGAATTCTTCCTGAGAGCCATCAGTGAGAGCTTGGCCCTGATGACACCTTGATTTTGGACTTCTGGCTTCCAGAACTGTGAGACAGCACATTTCTCTTGTTTCAAGTCACCCAATTTTTGGTACTTTGTTATGGTGGTCCTAGGAAGTCTCATACATGTCCTTTCACCAAAGCTCTCTGCTTCTTATTCCCTACTCTGTCTCTCTTGTCACCTTCTCTCATAATAATGCTCTGGCCTTTCAAATCCATGTGAAAAGCTCTTTATTTCTTTCTTCTAAGTTTCATTTTTGTTGGATTTTGGCTCATTACTTAAGCCAACTGAGTTCTTTTATGTCCTGTTTCTATCATGTGGGTAATTGCTACCTGTCCCAACTTAAGTACTCTCAGAGTTGCTGAGAATTCCTAACTCAAACCACTGGAAAATCATTGAATGAAATTCAGAAGACCCTCTCAGAATTTCCTTTAGGTCAACACTGACTTTTTTTATTTTTACTGGAGTGTTCAACCCATTTTAAACTCAACTAGCTTCTTTAATCCACTTTATAATTCTTTGTTTTGAAATGCAAGAAAAATATTATAAGAGACATTGTCTAACATCTTGCTGCAATAATGATATGCCACGTTTATATCATTCCTTCTTGCCAATTTACTAATTCTACCAACAATTAGTTTAATGTGGGATGATTTATTCTTCATTATCTCCACTTTCTTTTCATGTATTACAAACCCAGCTTTTAATAATCCAGTCAAGAATTTTGCCCAAAATATATATCAAATCTTTTGGTTTGTGTTTTGTAAAATCTGTCTCTCCTCTTTGGAAATATGAACTACGTTGGGTCCATCTTCTGATTCCTCTGGCCCCTCAAAGATTCAATTCAGAGAATTTGTTTGCATCCCCCAGTCTCCCTCCCCCTGAAATATCCATATGTATTTTTCCCAGACTGTGAAACTTTATGTCTTTTACAATTATACTCTTATACTCTCTATACTTGTCTTGGTTTTGGTTCTCTCTTATCATTTCTTCTGACCTTTTCGAACTGAAGATTCTTCTGGACAGAGAAGATGAAAGCATTAGTTCAAACTAAAGTCCTACACATGTAAACATGTACTTATAATTACATCTTAAATTTCTCACATCCTGAAATAATAAAAGCATTTTGATACATACTCCATTGCGTGGACAGGCAGACACTGTTATCACATATTTTTTCTTGCTTAAATTTTTACCTGACTCAGAATCAGTAACTGCATATTTTCTCTAAACATCCTTCTTCTCAGGGTTGGCTATAGTTTCTCTTGCCAAGGAAGAAAGGTGTGTGTCTACTTGACAAAACTTCAGAATGTGGCGGAATAGCCTAGCACGTTTCAACTTGATAATTTTAGAAGACAACAGGATGTGGGTCAATACCAAGATACAAGTTATACACACTGTCATGTGCCTTGCTTGTGAGACCCATGCACCACACGAGAGGAAGTAAGCTCCACACATAATACAGGAAAATGACTGAAGCTTAGCAGTGTAAGGAGCATCACATAAAACTTGACTTGACTTAGGAAAACCAGTTCAAAATAGGTGCTTTGTTAGTGGGAAGGTACCTGTAAGAGGCATTGGACCCAGGAGTAGATTGTCCTTGTCATATTTTTGGAAATTATTGGCTAGGACTGCCTGTTACCTAAAGTAGGATGTGGCAGCCAGATGTTAAAACCTGGTATTAGGCCTTCCATACTAGATGAGAGTCTGACTGACAGCAGACCTGCAGCTGGCCAAGCAAGAAAGCACAGAGGGCAGGTGGGAAGTGGTAGTCCTCAGATACTCTTCAAACAAATGGTTGGCACTGGAGCAAGGGAACCCAGAGCAGGTTATGCTTCAGTTCAGTTCAACAAATATTTACTAGATAGCTGCTATGTTCCAGACATTGTGCTAAGTGTTGGCAATCCAGGTAGGCAATAAACAACACAAACTCTTGGGTGGTATGTAGAGTCAGATCTTTACCCCCTGAGAAAGCAATCTTAGAAAGATAAAGGCAGGACCACAGGCCTCTCAGGGAAGCTAGAACCCAGGAAGGTACCAGAATAAATATTGAAGTGGTCATCAGAAGGAGATCTCTGTTAGGTGTGTGGAGATGTAACTTAAGCAGCAGATGAGGCACTTGGGCACTTAGGGGTCAGCTTTCTATTACCATGGCCCCAGTTCAACTGTGATTAGAGCACTGAGCAGAGCATCTACATTTTAAGTCCTTTTAAGGCCATTTAGAATGGGCAGAATGGATGAAGGTGTGGTGTGGTGGGAGGGGCAAGATGATGGGGGAGGCCAAGGTTGTTTCTGTTTTCCTTAATCTGGGAACTGGGGTAGAATTGCATCTGTTGATGTTTTCTAAGTCACCATTGATTATTTGCATTATTTCTCGGCATCTGTTAGTATCGAATTGTGGCTAGATGACTCAGACCTACCCATAAAAGTTGTATATTCCATAGATCCTTCCAGGGAGATTTTAGGACTAGAGAATGAGTCAAAAGAAATCACATGCTCTTCAGAAACTTCTGGAAGATGTCGGGATACCTGGGTGGCTCAGTCAGTTGAGTGTCTGACTTCAGCTCAGGTCCTGATCTCATGGTTTGTGAGTTTGAGCCCTGCATCAGGCTCACTGCTGTTAGCTCAGCGCCCACTTTGGATCCTCTGTTTCCACTCTCTCTGCCCCTCCCCTGCTCAAGCTCTCTCTCTTAAAAATAAATAAAACATTAAAAAGAAAGAAACTTCTGGAAGATGTCAACCTTGGAAACTGCAAGCACCCAATGAAACCCTAAAGTCCTCCCATGATGTCCCTGATCCTATGGTCATAGTTACTCCCACACCTGTTTCCTATTAACAAAGACCCCTTCGGGCCTGGACAAGGCTTTGATTATGGATATTACATTTGACTACTTTTAAATTTCTCTTTTATTTTCACAAACTTGGCTAAAAAGCATTGTAAAAAATCACTCACTGAACAGTCCCCTGATGCAGATAGTCTATCACTTGAATAACTAACACCATTTTCCTCTGAAAAATTATCTGAGAACATATTTGATAGGCAGAAATACATTTTATACAGTACTTGAGATTGCTCTGGTAGATATCAGACATTTCTCAAAGATCTGGTGAGATAGGTTTATTTTTTAACATGTCCTTGGTATTGATAGCAAATTGTGCCATTTTTCTTATCATTTTCACTAACAGACTTCTTGATTAATCTGATACTGCTGTCAGAAACAGACTTCACATTCTCTTAAGAATAAAAATCTTATGGGCACTTTATTTACTACCTTTTGTGACTTTTCTCTAGTTAATATACAATCAACATGCTCTTAGCTTCTTTTTCTAAAGTAAGTAAGAAAATGTAAAATAGTCCACAGCACATGATTTTGTACTCTAAATGTAAAGTGGGTGTTTCTTTTGACAAAGGGGAACACCCTTTCAAATAACATGAAGAACAGCATGACCATTAGTTCTAAACAAAAACTCTAAAAGTCATACTATTTCCTTATTTTCTCCCTCCTTCTCCTCTCCTTCTCCTCTCTTCTTTGCTTCAGCAATTATTTTTTGAGAGCCGACTCTGACTGTGTTGGCACTGTACTCTGCCCTCATGAGGCTTACACTTAAGTGGGAAAGATTATTGCTAAACAACTAATTAAAATTAATTATTGAGAAATTAGCTTTTGCATATTGGCAACTAGGTTTCTCTCCCTAGTAATCTAAATCTTATTCTCTGACTTTTGCATGTACCTGTCTAATAGATCCTTAAGCTGTTTCATGAAGGAAGTCACAAACCACATTGATTGAACCTCTTGTAATTCACAAAGCCATCTGCCATCAACTGGGGCCCTCAGGGCTAATAACTCTGTATTATATATCTTAAATGTATTTCCAAGGTAGCTCTTCCTAATCTCCCACTCTTCTTAATCACCAATCCCCAACTCTGCACAATCTCCCACTCTCTTCTTTCATGAGAAGTCAAGGCCAACCTTATTATTCAGCTCAGAATGTCTCTGTATCTAGCTCAAGATTTATGTTACAAAGATCTGCTTATTCTTATATAACAATGTCTTTCTTTTCTTAGGATAAGTATCACTTTTCCTTTCTGAGGACTTCCTCTACATCATGTTTTCTGATCTTCTTTGGCCATTTATTTGTTCCATAAGTCATATTCTCTTTCCCCCTACTCCTACCTACTTCTGATTTTTGTCATTCTTTAAACTGTCCTTTTTCCACAACCTATACAGGATCTCAAATATCCTTCATACCTAAAAACAACAGAAAAAAGCAAACAATAGTAACATCAACCACCACTAACACAAACCCCTGCTAATTTCTTGTGCTATTCATTAGTTTATCTCACTATTTCCTTTCTGAATATTTCAATCTGCATCGTTTGCTTCTCATTCGTTACCATTCACTTTTTACTCACCTTCCTGACCTTGTAATTAATAATATTTTCTTTTGAAGGTGATGGTGAATGATTACCCATTATTTCATTCACTTACTGAACAATTACTTGCTTACTTTTATATGTCAGGCACTATGGTAGGTGTGGAGTGAGACCCTAATCCACATCTTTGGGGAACATTTGCACTGAAATACAACTATTAGAACAGATGTGGTATGTATAAGATATGGTAATTCCCAAACACCATAGTCTTTTTATTCATGTCTACAGAAACAGATGGTTTTCAATACTTTGTTTTTATTGAAACACTGCCTTATAATAGATTCCATGCCATTGACTATGTAGGTTTATACTTACCTATTGGAGGCACTCCTTCTTTGCCTCTTTCATTGGCTGTTGGACCTCATCATTAGTTTTTGTTTTTTATATTGTAGACAGCTTACATTTCTGTAAGTGATCCTTTTGATACATTGCCAGCCATGGCTCTGTTAACTGCAGCAGAAAGGTGAAGACTAGAAATAATTGAGACCTTAAGGTATGCATTCTCACTCTGTACCAGACTCAGAGGGACAGATCCAACAGTAAATCATGGTAAAAAGTCCATCCAGGCAGGGTAGCATGGTATACCAAGAGATGGCAGATTCTCAGTCCAAACATAGCATCAAGAAAAAGCTATACATGGAGGACATGAAGATCTTGAGAATTAATGCCCTTCATAGCTCTCCAGAACTATCTCAGTTGCCTCCTATTTACCTTGCCTCCATCTTCTATACACTATCTCCAGATGTGTCTTGATAAATCATGTCTTTTAAAAACACCACTGATAACTCCTGGCATTCAAAGTTCCCCATGATTTTGTTTTAAGCCTCATTTCTCCATTTCTTCCCACTTAGGTATTGTGTTTTAACCAAACTGTTCTACTTGATAGCTCATGAACACATTCCATAGTATTTTCCTCTTTGTCTTTGCTTTTCCAGTGGCTCTTTTCCCTATGACTATACAGCCCACCTTTTTATCTCTATATCTATTTAATCCTTAAAAAAATAGCCAAATAGAGGTTCTTCCAACATGCTCTTGATTTTATCAACCAGGAAAGTTTGCATCATCCTTCAGATTCCCAATGTTAATTTTTATTTTTTTGACATATGTAACAATAAAAAACACAATAAGATATTTGTGTACTCATCTCTTACTAAGCAGTGAATTTCTTTAAGAAGCCATGTCATAAAAATATTTGTATATCAGTTCCCAAGATAGTGCTTTGCACATTGAAAGTACTCTGTAAATGTTTATTGAATAATTCCTTTAAGTGTGGTTCAAAGGAAAGTTGTTATTATTAGTTTGTGATTTGATTCATATAAATTCATCCTCCTACCTGGAAATAAATGATCTAAATTCTATGTTTTGAACCTATATTAAGCATATGATCTAGTGAATGATAAGCTTCTCTGGGAAACACTAAACTGAGAATGTTACATTCCATCTTTTCAATCAAATATAAATTTCCCATTAAATGAAAAAAATCATACTTTTAAAAGGTTGAGTCAGATGATATTTTTGAAAAAGCATTCTAACTGCATAAGTTTACATCAATTTAAGGAAATTCTCTGATTCTGAGCCCATTCTCTTTTCATTTAGTGTCAACTGGAGCATTTTCATTTACTTTAAGCTTTTTTTCACCAGTCCTGTGATCTCTAAACACTAATTTTAGGGGAGAGGATTCACCCAGATCAAGGCTGTTGAGCTGTTGAGAGGGATGGTGAAGCATAGGTCAGTGTGTGCAGACAGTGGCAAATCCATAGTCTTGGAGGAAGAGTAACTCAGTAAGGGGGACCTGGGTGAATACCAGTTATAGTTGATGAAGGAAGAGGGGGAGATCAAAGGCAATACACAAAAATTAGATTTACTTATTTATTTTTATTTTTAAAAATTTATTTATTTTGAGAGATAAGGAGTGAGCAGGAGAGGGACAGAGAGCGAGGGAGAGAGAATCCCAAGTAGGCGTGCTGTCAGTACAGAGCCCCATGTGAGGCTCAGTCCGTGAACCATGAGATCATAACCTGAGCTGAGACCAAGAGCTGGACGTTCAACTAGCTAAGCCACCCAGCTGCCCCCAAAATTAGATTTATTGATTCATGGATGTCCAGTTGACCACCAAGGCTGAGTTATCATTACTGGACAGTACAAATGTAAGAGTGGGAAATGCAGTGGAAAGCCAAGGTAGATAGGTCTTGGCTAATTATTCACTAAAAATTAGTGTCTATCACACTACAATCTTTTTTTAATGTTTATTTTTGAGAGAGAGAGAGACAGAGAGAGACAGAGAGAGACAGAGAGAGAGGGAGACACAGAATCTGAAGCAGGCTCCAGGCTCTGAGCTGTTAGCACAGAGTCTGACACAGGGCTCCAACTCATGAACCTCAAGATCATGAACTGAGCCTAAATGGGACATTTAATTGATTGAGCCACCCAGCTGCCCCAGTGCTACAATCTTTAATTGGCATTAAACGGACACAAAGTATCACTGAACTAAAGAGAAGACAATTTCAAATTCATTTCAATTACTTGCACAGTCTCTAGCTTAAAATGAATGAAAACATCCTTTGCTACTTGGTCCATGTTAATAGCCTTGATTTGACTGAACCCTCTCATCTACAAGGCTACTAAATAATGCCATTTACTTTCCAAAGTTTGGATCCTAATGTTCTCCTTAGTGTATATTCCCTACGTTCTTCAGAGTGGCATTAGCTCTGTCAGTGTTGTTCTTCCTTCGTATAGCTGTGGGCTACATTCTTTTTTTTTTTTTTTTTTTTTTTTCTTACCTGGGAATCTTGAACCAGGGAATCTCAGCTCTTCTTTGGGAAACCTACAATGTATAATATTGACTGGTTTCACCCATTACAAATGCACATCTTTGTGCTTCCATTTTGTTCAAATTCACTGTCACCCTAATAAAAGAATCCAACCAGGGAGGTATTCATTTCTGGAGATTCTATGAAAAATCTTCTTAATTGTCTTTCCAAGCTTCTAGGGGTTCCCCATCTTCCTTGACTTGTAGCTCGCTCTCTAAGCCAGCAATGTTGTTGATCTTTATTCTCTCTGATCCTTATTCTCTAAGTCACATCTCCCTCTTACTGATCATAGCCAGGAGTTTCTTTACATTTAAGAACTCATGTGATGAGATTGGGCTCACTTGGATAGTCCATGATAATCTCTCTCCCTCAAGGTCCAGCCACTTGAATGAATCAACTGCAAATTATTCACATCTCTAAAGTACCATATTCACAGATTCCACCATTTTTCTTCCTACTACAGCATCTTACATCTCTCTACCAAACTCTTAGTAATTTCATTAGAATCCATAGTGATCCTAATAGCTTCTCTTTTTCAGCACTACATTTCTTGATTGTGTTCTCTACCTCGCAACTCTTTCCACATATTAACGTGAATAATAATCTGTTTAAGAATTATGTTATCCATTTGAGATTGTGTCTTCAAGTTGGAAATTATCTTAAAACTTTAGTCCGTGGAGTACAATTGGCAGTTTAAGTATAGAATTTAGCTCTTACATTTGTTTTATTTGAGCTTCGTCATGCTATGAAAATGTGTAAATTCAAATACATGCAGGTAGGCACATAATCTCTAGTCCCCAAGACAGTCTCCACCATCTTCTACTGTCTGATACTCAACTTACTTCATTTTTGCAGACTAACTGCTGCCTTGTTTCTAAAGACATTTGAGTTTGTGATATCTAATCTAGTCAAAGTACTAAGCAATGGCGTTATCACTTAAAAAATACCTTGAGGTTTGTTACCATTATTTTTGTCTGAGTATTTCCAGTGATGGGGTCTTACTGTGTTATAATATAGATTTGCAAGCAATGTATTTTTTTTTTTTGAGCCTCAGTTTCCATATCTATAGAATAACATTTCTAATAATCCCATCTATCTAAACATAAAGGGAAAGAATACATGTAAAACACTTAGCAAAGTGGCACATAAAAAAGTATTAATAAATTTTAGAGTGGGGAGGGAATAAATGCTGTAAAAGCTAGTGAGGATATTAGCATGCAAAGAGGGAGAGTAGGGAGAGAAGACATAAGAAAGAGTGATGTCATGCAGTCAGAGGGAGAGATCATTCTAGTTAGAATTTGGGCAAATGCTACAGAGAGATCAAATCAGAATAGGGCAAAAAATGACAATTTCAGGCAACAAAAAAATCTAAACAAGGCAATTAGGAAATGGATAAAGGACTTGAATAGACATTCCTCCAAAGAAGATATACAAGTGGCCATTAAAATGCACAAAAAAAGGATGTTTTACATCACTGTCATTAGGGAAATGCAAATCTTTTGATAATGATAAGATAACACTTCACATGTATCAGGATGGTTACTATTAAAAAAAAGGAAAATGAGAAATGTTGGCAAGGATGTGGAAAAAATGGAACTTGTGTGCATTGATGGTCAGAATTAAAATTGTGCAGCTGCTATGGAAAACAATTTGGTAGTTCCTAAAAAGTTAAACATAGAACTATTATCTTATCTTCCAGCAATTACACTTCTGGCTATGTACACAAAAGAATTGGAAGCAGAACAGGTACTTAAATAGCAATGTTCACAACAGTATTATTCACAATAGCCAAAAGGTAGAAACAACTCAAATGTCTATCAACTGATGATTGGATTAAAAAAAATGTGGCACATACACATATGGAATATTATCCAGCCTTGAAAAGGAATGACATTCTGGTAACGTACTACAACATGAGTGTACCTTGAAAATATGCAAAATGAAATAAACCAGACTCTAGAGAACAAATATTGTATGATTCTACTTATATGAGGTATCTAGAATAGGCAAATTCATAGTGACAGAAAGTAGAAGAGGACTTACCAAGGGGATGAGAGTAGAGGAGAAAGGAAGTTATTGTATAATGGATACAGAATTTATGTTTGTGCTGACAAAAACTTCTGGAAATGGATAGTGGTGATGCTTGCATGACACTGTAAATATTCTTAATGGCATAGAATTATATACTTAAACATGATTAAAATGGGAAATTTTACATATACTTGCAATAATAAAAAATATACACAAAAATGATCATTGTGCATTAAGATGTTATAGGTGACTTTTCTAGTCACTTTCAAAATTAAGGGCAAGACTCATCAGTTTATAGTGTGCTGTGGGGAAAATGGGAAGCAAGGAATTAGAGTCATCAAGAGTAGCCTCCTGCATAGAAGTCGGGTTCTGAAGAGAAGGATAGGTAGGGTGATGGCCACAGGGATAATGCAGAGTCAAGACAGGGTTTCTTGAAGATATATTGAAATATTTGGATATATTTGAAATAAATATTTATGTGTTGAAGAAAAGCCAGCAAAGAGGGGGAGGTTAGTTATATAGCAGAAAGAGAGTGTTGATAGAACCAGGCCCTGAAGAGGTAAACAGGAAAATGAAGGGAAAGAAGTAAAGTTGAGTGGGAATGAATGTAACTTTGTACATTGGGTAGAAGGTTGAGGTAGCTTACACCATAAGCATTCATTTCTTCTATGAAGTAGCAGGTGAGGCTGCTAATGAGAGTGAGGCATGTGTAACAAAGGAGAGATGTGGTAGTTTGGAAGGGCTGCTGAGAGCTGGAGAGGGAGTTGGTCAATAATAAGAAAAGGAATGATGCTTGTTTTAAGTGTGCAGGAAGGGAGAATTGTAATTTTTTTTATGTGATTGTGCAATTTTTCTCCATTTGTTGTCAGCAGCCTTGGGGAGTATTGGAACAGGAAGATGATTGGTTCACTTTGTGTAGGGTTTTTAGGGCAGGGGGAATAGGACACATAGATGAGGAAACTGAAATCCAATTGTGGTGGGAAAATAGTTTAAGTGATCAGGGTCCATGCTGATTAAAGGAAGAAATCAAGTGAGAGGAAAACAGACTAGTCATTGGTAGTTTTCATTGACTAGGCCAGTAGAATTGTTACTTCTTACGAAACTGATGTAGAAAGACCATTTCCTTTAGAAATCAGAAATCCTGTGTTCTATATTCAGTTCTGCCAATAGCCAGGTATATTGCACTGAGTAAGTCATTTCATATCACTGAGCCTCAGTTTCCTTAATGGTGAAATGGGACTGGGGTCATATTAAATCTGAATCTCCTTCCATTTCTAATATTCTGGGACCATAGGTCAGATGATTTGTCTGATTAGTAATTTTCACAAGTCTCTGGAGTAGAAAACCCTTTTATATAGACCTCTTCTTAACGCTGGAAGAGATGTCTCTTTTACAAAGAACTTGGTCCCTTACACACTGTCAGGGGAAGATATAATCCATATGTCAGCCAATAATAAGAAAATATCAGAATTCAAGCGTCCAAGCCACTTATCCCATGTCTGCTCATCAGTGTTGATGTTCCTATTGTCTGAGTCACCTCAAAAAGCTTAGCTGCTTTTATTAGGGCACAGCCCTTCACACTGCTCTTCTTTTTCCCTTGCTTCTTTTTTTTTTTTTTAGTTTATTTATTTATTTTGAGAGAGAGAGAGAGAGAGAGAGAGAGGGAAAGAAAGAGAGCGAGCGAGCAGGCATGAGCAGGGGAGGGGCAGAGAGAGAGGGAGAGAGAATCCCAAGCAGGCTCCATGCTGCCAACAGAGAGCCTGACATAGGGCTCCATTTCACAACTGTGAGATCATGACTTGATCATGACTCTTGAGATCAAGAGTTGGACACTTAGTCAACTGAGCCACCCAGGTCCCTCTTCCATTGTTTCTTTTTATCTCACTACTTGATCTGTCTTCTAGCACGTTATTGAATAAATCAGAAGATATTTATCAAGGGCTCCATAAGGTGCCCTGCTCCATGCTAGGATATTGGGAATTCAGGATAGTTAAGTCACAGCTGTGTTGCCCTGTGAAATTTATATTTTGGGTGGGGAGATAATACCCAAGCATGTGAAATCTTAATGAATAACATAGGCTATATAGAATTAATGCCAACCTATAAATTAAAGACAAATACACTGGGGTTTCAGCAGTTACAGATCATCACAGATCTGTGGGCAAGTGGAGTTTGAATTAGGTCTTGAACATTGGATAGAATTTGGTGAGAAGGCTCTCTTGACCATAAATTGGCAGAATTAGGCTTGGTAGTGAGAAGGAACTTGTGGTCTTGTTAGTCAGTTTCTGCCTCTCTCTCTCTCTCTCTCTCTCTCACCTGCAATTCATTGACAGTTCCTTTTTTCAGTTCTCTGTATCCAATTTCTTCTCATCTGTCCATAGCTCCTCATACCTTATAGAGATATCTGGATGGCTTTTGCTGTTTAAAAATAAGCTGAAGCCCCTCTTTAGCTTTGGGGGTGAGGTTGTTGAGTCAGCTGCTCAGATTGCCAAGCCACCTGCATTATTGGCTTTGGCAGGTATGCTCAGGAATTTGCTATGTTAAAAACAGCTCCTTCAGTATTTATAGTACACCTGTTAAGTGTTGACAAGCATGCATTCCAAAATAGCACTTTCTTTTGCCCACACCTTTCTCATGTCATATATAAAATCATACTGCAACAGCGTTAAAATTGCACCTGTAGAAAAAGGATGGCATTGATGGCAATGTAAAGCTAGGTGTGTGGTGGGATTACACTTCATGTAAGAGGCGAAATTATCACTGGAAAGTGACTTGCAGAGGAGTACAAGACTGTGGAGGACATGAGGTATAAGACTTAGTTTAAGGACTAATTGAAAGCTCTTAGAATAAATTAGCTTAACTCCATGCTCTGACCCTGGGAACTGTAAGGCTCAGAACCACAGTGTGTGGAAAAGTTCATCACTTGACTGTTTATGTCCTCACTGAAATTTAATTCCCCTCAAATGTAGAATGTGTCATATGGAGAGTGAATTTGCCTGCACAGAACTCTTTAGGATACTATGGCACAATAGAAAATAATTTGAGACAGTGCATAAATGGAGAAATGACTTAATAAAACTTATGAAGAAGTCTACAAACCAGAACTCAATAATAATAATAATAATGATAATAATAATAATAGTAATCAAATATATGTCGAGCCCTTACTATGTGTCAGGAGCTATTTTAAGTTTACAAAAGCTATGAGCACTGGGTGTTATATGGAAACCAACTGGACAATAAACTATAAAAGAAAAAACTTTACAAAACTAAGGGGTGGGGTATGGGATTAACAGGGGCATATAAACTTGTGAGTCTGGGGCCTTGCAATGCTATCTACTAATATTCTTTGTACCTCTCACCTGCCTTTCAGATATATTCATCCTTCAGGTCCAAGAGTAATAAGTCTCATTCTTTCAGGGAAAACTTCCTTACCATCTAAAACTACATGGTTCAATATATATACCACTAGCTGAATATTTAAATTTAAATCAATTAAAATTAAATAAATTGAAATTTTTAATTTATTACTTGTATTGGTCATGTCATGTATTCATCAGTCATATGTGGCTAGTGGCTATCATATTGGACTGTGCAGATATAGGACATTTCACAGATACAGAATGTGTTATTGGACAGCCTTAGCTACACTATAGATATCCATAACACATAGCTTCTTTCATACTAGTCAATGTACCTAAATTACATGTACAACCTCTGTCTTCTCTCTCGGATTATATGCCCCATGGAGTATAGCCTTTCTATCTTCTTAAATGTGATACATTCATCATCCAGCACATAATTTAGTATGTCTGGTGTCTGATGCACAATAATATATCTGACCATTCACCAATACATAGGAAGACATTAATAACTGCTTAGATGAGTCAGAAAATGTCTCCCAGAAGAGATAACATTTGGACTGAATTTTGAAAGATGAATACGAGCTTGCCAGATTGCAAAGGGGACAGGAAAAGGGGATAACTTGATGTGCCTAAAAGAAATAGGAAATTGGCATTATAGTTGTGTAACCCAGGAGAAAGATGAAGCCTGCATATTCAAATTGAGGAGTAGAGTTGTCAACTTATAGATTTGGTGGAAGCCATGGAGCCACATGAGAGAATCTGCAGTACAAGAAAAGATGGGGAAGAAATTCATACACTGGAGAATGCTAACTTTTATGGGATCTAAACAGCAGAAAAAGCCAATGAAGGCCACCAAGAAGGAGCAAACAGAGGCAAAGGAAAAAGAGATTTCAAGTAGAAAGTGGTCAGTAGAAGCCATGGAAGATTCAGTGTTGGTCATAGCACCTAGGGGTGTGCTAATAACAAATCTTGCATTCTTTGCACATTCTTTAGCACAGTCAACTCTGATGCTAAAACAATGAAGTCTAGCCATAGATAAACATTTTTCAGCACTGGTAGATCTTCCTTCCTATTTTTTTTTTGGTCAGAAAGTACTCTCCTATTCTCTCCTGTCAAAAGGAAAGGTCTTACCACTCACTGTCAGGAAGATGTATGTAACTGATAGCAGCTTCACACTGAGTTTCTCCCATGGGGATAAGGATCTCGTTACTTTGCAGGGATGGGTGACTAAAGTTGAATTTACCCTGTGAAACCTTAAAAGAGAGAGCCAGTAAAACAAGGTTTAGAGGCTAAAAGGAGGCTGATTATGGTTCTAACATTGGAATGTCAGTGTCCTAAGTATAGGATGTTTTATCATTTCTTGGCAGTGCCTTACATATAGAGGAGACTTTTAATATCTGTCACACTGGTAAATTGAATGATTCAAATAATTAATTGGGCTATCCTGTGAGTAAATGAATTGTCTGTCACTGAAAATATTTGAGCAGAAGTTGTATATCCCCTAAAAAGAATGCAGTAGGTGGACTCCATGCATTGGAGAAGATTGATATAGAGGACCTGGATGCCCTCCTAGTCTGCTATGCTGTGGTCATATACAGTGAGACTTGTGATAGATAGAAACTTGAACTTCAAACATATTGTCTCTGAAAGTACAAAGGCATAGGAAAAGGAAAACGATAAGAAACTGATTTTTCTGGAGATATGGCATTCATATTCCTCCACCTGCCATCCAGGCGTCCAACACATAAAAATTCACCATGACAGAATTGAGTGTAAGAAAATAATCCACAGAGTATGTCCCCCAAGCGCATCCTTTGGCTGAGTTCACCCTACCTTGTCTCTGCATCCCAAACAACAACAGACTGGTTGGGTGAAAACGTATTCTAGACCTCCAATACAGCTCAGAAAAATACTAGTGGGATTGATTCATAAATGGGAGCTGTGTCCCAAGTGTTAATTAAAAAAAAAAATAAACTGTAACCACCAGAGAGAAGTCTAATGGTTTTGCTGTTGCATTTCAGCTGAGTTGAAATTTGCTGTAAGGAATCTGGAAGTATGATAATGTTGGAAGTGAAATAATTCTTAAGATGCACAGAATTTACCTGTCAGAGTGCTGACAACTCTGGAATTCTATCTTCAGTGCCATTTCCAAATTGTTAGTTAAAGAGAAGACAGAGAAGAATTTAAAATGAGTCTAATCCCTGACTGTGACATCCAGAATACTTATTGGCATACTAAAAAATGTTCTATTGGCATACTAGTCATAGTAGACGATAGACAAGAGTGAAAGCATGAGTTCTGACAGTTGCCAACCTAGGTTTGACTGGGGCTCAGCTTTGTGATTTTTGGCAAGTTGCTTACACCTCTCCAAAACTTAATTTCTTCATTTGTAAGATGGGAATACTAATACACATCTCATAGTTGCTGTTGAGAATGAAATTAATTATTAATTCTATACAAAGGGATAAGTTTATAACTTGATTCTTGAAAACAGGATATTTTTCAAAGAGCACTCAATATGGTAATTTTCATGAGGATTGGGTAGGTTAAATATATCAAGAATGGGTAACAGTATTTTGTGGTGCTCACAGGGGAAACTGAGATGTCACCAATCAAGTCTAAGAGTTTTACAATAGAACCAAATTTTTGCTAGCTTTGTCCCCCTTTCCTGTTGCCTGTTGAGATGACTGGGAGAGCTGATAGTGAGCAAGTGCTACTCCTATGGGATTGATGAGTCAGAGGCAGAGAGTAAAGAGCAATCTGCTAAGCCTCTGTGACCCTGAGTCCCCCCTCCTCTGGGGTTATGACTGATTCTTGCTCAGTTTTGCATTATTTCACCATGGAGATAAATATTCTCTGGAGGAAAGCAAGATTTGCTGGGCTTGTTTATTGCTGCAATAACATCTGACAGGTGTTAAGCAGCTGCCTTCTTTCCAGCTGCCCCCTTGTCTCCTTTTATTCTGAATAAGCCTAGTTGCCCCTAACCCCATTTACACTGTGGATAGGACAGTTGCCACACACCTTGGTCCTTGGTTGACAAGGGCCAAGCTATGACAATACTGCCACTTCCCCAGTGTGACACTATTGCACAGTGTTCATAAACTAAGCTTTGGCTTCAGGCAACCATGGTTTCCATCTTATTTCTTGGTACCTACCTACCTTCTCTTACCCTCAACCTCTGCTCCATAAAACCAGGGTAATAGCATCTCATGTTTATAGAAATCAGAGAAGATGGTGGCTTTGAATAAGCATTTCACATTTGTTAGCTTCTAAGATTATTATTATTAAAAATGTTCTCTAGACCTTTGAATCTGATTTTGGAACAACCCACTCTGGACTCCAAATAGCCCTGGTAAAAATATGAACTCTGAAAGTTATTTGCTTAGGCTCCTGGCTATCTTCAGATTTTATGTATGTGCCTTTCTTTATAGGCAAAATATCTGGCCAAACTATTGATTGAATGACTCTGTATTCTCTTTTGCTTCATTTATTATTGCTAATGAGTCTATGGGCTAGCTAGGTAGTTTTGGGCCCTGCTTAACTGATCACTGCTTAGTTTTTCTAAGGTCACTAATGCATCTTCTATGCATTGTTGTGCTGGTTAGGAATAGAATGTTTTAGGAGGATCTCATTCATGTGGCCGGCCAATAGTTTGGGTGATGTGGAAGACTGGGCTACACAGTGTGTGTTTTTTTGAGTGTGTTTTTTCTCATCCAGCAGGCCAACCCAATCTTATCCGTATGCTGATAGGTCACTTCCAAGAGGGAGAAGTAAACTATTCAAGATCTCCCATGGCCTAAGCTTAGAACTAGCATACCATCACTTCTATAACATTTTATTTATTGGCCAAAGCAAGTCACAGATTTAAGAGGTGAAAAAAACAGATCTTACCTAATAAAGGGAAGATGTGGAAAGGTACATTGCAAAGGGCATGGATAACAAGAAGTTGTAAACATTTGGGGCCATTAGTTTATCACATCCTCATGCTAAATTAGTCCTTAGTCCTGGGCACCTACATGCTTGTCTCAGTAACTGGTACATAAAGCTGATCTATTAATCTACTGTGTTCCATCAAAGGGGCTAAAATTATTATCTTTTTATAGTATTTTAGCAGCCATTTTCATGACACCAGTGGAAATGAAGGTATACATAGTGTTTTGAACAAGTCAGAATGACTGATATTTCCTTCTTTTCTGCCTCTTTTCTCTCACTCTAATTCTACGCCCTACCAAATGTTCTTTGATCTGGGTGATCTACTCTGAAGAGTGTAAAGGAAATGTAGAAAGTGGTAGGGCAAAAATAGGGGAGTAAGACCCCAACTTCTAAAAGTTCTCTGTTCTGTTTGCTCTTGGAATCACCTCATAGTTAAAATAATGTGCAGTTGTCACTTGATACTCAGTTTTGAGAAACAAGTCTCTCTTTTTTCCTTCTACGTTTATTGCCAATATTTATTTTTCACCGTGGAGTGATGGTTGCAAATTTTTTACACGCTGAGTACATTTTGTCTTTCTGCAGCATGTAGACCCACCATGGCCAGCACCTCAGGGCTCATTTCCCAGAGGGCCTTTCTGTACATGTCTATGGATGTCACTTAGGTGTCTGGAAATATAAAGAATAGTCAGAAGGAGGGAAAATGTAGAGCAGAGCATCAGGAGGAAATGTGTGGCTACCAGTCATGAGGAGTGATGTCCAAGGACCAGTAAAAGAAAGGCAAAAACACACAAAGAGCTACCCTTGAATGGCTGACTCAACCAAGTGTGAATCTCAGGGAATCAGGGTTACAAGGTGACATGAAAAGCCAGAAGCATGATTCGTACACCCACACAGACTTTACAGTCTGGTGTACAATTGAGACAAATGCACTATAAAGAATAAAGAATTGTAAGGATGGCGTGGAGTGGCTAAAGAAGGCTGACAAACTCTGGTAAGTTGAAAATATAGGTTATTTTCTGAGATGACTCAGAATGCTTGGATCTCAAACAGGACACAAAGGAGTCAAGGAGATTCCATGTGCTTTCTTAATTTTTTCTAGTTTGCTGATTCAGAGACTAATTGAACTTCAGAGTTGGAGACCTTAGATGTCATCTAGAAAAAATGTTTTCTTGCCATCCAATATTTGAAAATGTTGAAAGCCTTCTTCCACAAACCCTTCTCTCAGCCCTTGACTAGGTTGGCAACACTCCAAACCTTATTGTATGGAAAACTGACCGTCTGTTTGTGTCTCTGCTGACACACCCTGAAGTAGGGGAAACTTAAGGCTCTTTGGAAGGAGACAGCTCATTTCCCTAGCCAGCACAGACCCATCACCTCTGCTTCAAAGCTTTCATTTCACATCTGAATCAAAGGTTGGCCTAACCATGGAACACAGCCCTTCCCTTCCTTTTTTTTTTTTTTTTTTTTTCCCCTGTCAAAGTGAAAAATGGCTGGGTGGGAGCTCTAATTATGTGGAACATGCTGGCACCATTTTCATGCCCAAGAAAATTGGTGTAACCACTGTCCTTGAAGCAGATGAGGTGATGCTGCGGTGACCAGAGAGAGGGGCTGGTGTTGGCTCAGCAGTAGCAATACAACCTAGTGTTTGCACAGTGTTTTATCATTTTAAGGAAAATTTACATGAATCTTGTTCAATTTAGTACTCTAGACCTGATAACTATTATCATCTACTCTCATTTGTCACATTAATAAACAGGCTTAGAGAAGCTAAGTCAACTTAAGTAAATTAGTAATCAAGATATCTAGAATCTGAATTTTCACCCCAACTCTCAGTTTAGCATTATTTTTACTATAATATATATATTTTTCTTATTAGGTCATTCTATGATTTTTAAAATTTGTTTGGTAACTCACTTTCTGTAAAAAGTCTCCAAAATAAATAAATGTCATTGGTCTTTGTCCTTTTCATAAGGTAACTAAAAAGACTACAATGATTTGTCCCATAAAGTCAACTATAAATCGGCCTTTGTGAGGTCTTTTTCCTCACAAAATCTGCACTGTGATCCATTTAAGGAATTTTAAGGAATTTATACAAAATAAATCCATGGGAGGGACAATATTTAAATATTTAAGCAATTTTCTTCCCATTCTAAAAATATGGGTCTATTGCTTGTTAATGCTGACAACATCTCAGTGAGGGAAGGAGGTCAGGAACACTATTATCTCTCTGTTTTTAAAAGCGAGTACACAGAGAGGAAATAACTTGCCCAAGGACATGGTGACTCAGTCAGTAGAGGAGCCAGGATGAAAACAGCTCTCATTTTTTACTTTCAATACACACCAAGACCATGATCCACATGGGTTACAGAATTATAGTCCTTCACAAACAAGCGCATATTAGTCAGACATGGAAATAATTATGTCCCTTTCACATTTTGAACAGAAAGTGAACTTTCAAAGATATTGGTAAAAGGAAAGGCAAAGATTCCTAAAGATTTTTTTTTTTTACTTTTATTTCTAAGTCACAGCTGGCTAGTCTGAAAATGGGAAAAAAACCTTTCCTTGTCTTTTCTCTAAGGCCTGGCCTCACATAACACCTTCTACCACACCCCTGTGGAGAGAAGGATTACACTTTCCACTATTCCCTAGGGTAGATTTTGTTCTTTTAAAATAAACAAACACTTGAAACTCTTTTTCTTCTAATATTAGCTTTGGTCTTGAACCAGAATTGATTTAGCATTGAGTAACTAGAAAGGATGAATAACATTTTCAATGAGTGGTAGAGGAGATTCTCTTTTGACAGGATCTTTTAGAATTATTATCCAGCATAATGAACTATAAATGGGACTAATTTTGATGGAGAGAAATAATAACAGGAGAGAGCCACTCATCACCCTTCTTGGTTGGGGTCACCTAATGATGCCAGTGGAGGAAATTCCCTACATTCCTATTTCTCTAGACTATGTGCCATGGGCTTGGTTGTGTAATAATAAATTAACTTAAAAAAATCTCACAGAATGGTTGCCTTTTTCAATTCACACAAATATTATGAAGAGTGCCTAATGGAGGCCCTGATTCTATCCTTCCTAGTGCTTCTTTTTCTCTGCTTCCAAATTAAGTCTGCTTTGTCATACGCTGCTAGCAATTTGGATTAAATGGCAAATGAGTTATGTGCTAATGTGATTCTTTGGTATTTGATCCTCTTCCTGTAACATGTGTATTTTTTTTTCTTATAAGCAAAAAAAAAAAATTTTTTTTTATAGGATAAATTTTTAGGACTAGATCTAGTATGGTGATATAGATCTCTTAATCTAGTTATCCAGGAAATATAATTGTTGAGGGAAAATATGAATGGGCAAGTGAAGCTGTGAATTGCCGTCTCTTAGTCTTCAAAGACTACCATATCAAAATTCCATTAAGTAATGGAAATTTATTTCTCACAGTTCTGGAGGCTGGGAAATCCAAGAATAAGGTGCCAGCAAGGTAGGTTTCATTCTGAACCTTCTTCCCTTGGCTTGTAAGTGGTCATCATCTCACTATCCACTCACATGACCTCTTGTGTACACACAGGGAGGTGGAGAGCAAGCAAGCTCTCTGGTCTTATAAGGCTACTAATCTTATTATATTAGGGCCCCACATTTATGACCTCATTTAACCTTACCTCTTTAGAGATCCAATTTCCAATTACAGCCACACTGTGGGCTGGGGTTTCCACAGGGATTTTAGGGGACACAAACATTCAGTCCATAACAAGCCCAGAAGTGCTATAATAAATTCCCAAAGCATGAAAAGACTTTATTCCTAAAGAATAGGCAGACGTTCCTTCTCCAAATGTCATGAAAAGAGCTTCTACTTCAGATTGATAAATTGATATTGATAAATCAAAGACTAATTGGTAAAGACATATTTTTATTACTCAGACTATAATTGTTTCCTTAAATTGTAGAAGGATGTTAAAAGAGAATGTCCCCTAGTCAAAAGTCCTGGCTGAGGCTCCAAGCAAGTCAATGCTGTCAAACATTCATGCATTCCAAAGAGTGATGCTAGGCTATCCATGCAGGACTTGCTAAGAGATGATAAGAGTGGTTCTGCAATCTATCATTCACCATTGGTTTAATGATAAAAAAAGTGATGAGAGGAAAGTGATGGACTAGGGGAGGATTTCTTGGAAGAAAGGTATAGGCTTGGTAGGAAGGTCTGTGCTTATCACCCTCACTCAAGCCTAACAGTTGATGCTTTGGAAGCACCATGTATGGAGATTGTCTACAAGAAAGGAGCCAATGGTTTCCACCTGGATTAAATCACATCTAGGCAAGCCCCTTTCTGGGTTTAAGAGCAAGTGGGAAGAGAATGCTCTTGGAAAGTTTTGGGAGAACCTAATCTTATGTCCTAGAGTTTGGAGTGTCTGGTGCTTGTCACTTGTCTACAGTAGCATACCATCAAGGGGTTGGATGTAGCTTCTCCTAATGGCAAAGCAAGGATGAAAAGGCTACCTTGGATATGGTATGTTATGCTAGATGCTGCGTGTTTCCAAGAGCTTTCATAAGAGGTAGATCTTATGAAAGTTGGCTGACTAGAGCCATCCTGAAAGGACACTTTCCTAGAGCACTGCCCGATGAGGGGAGGCAACCCCAGCTATAAGAGTTTACACTACTTAGAGCATAAGTGAGGGAGAGTCAAGTAGGCCAGACTGAAAGTACAGCCTGTGACCTGGAAGAGTACAGCATCAGAAGTCCCTCAAAGGTAGGAGGTCTCTGAAGGACTTACTGAAGGATCTCATGACAGAAAGCACTAGAATCTGAACATCTCAGACTTCTCTTTCTCCAGTTTCTCATCATCCAGGAGTTTCTGGAGGCAGCTAGTGGGTGAGAGGACATGAGGTTGGAGTGGTTTTCTTAATACCAGAAAATGGGATTGCAAATGACTGGAAAAGCTATGAGATCTGCCTGAGATATCACCCACGGGTGTAGATGGGAGGTCCAAAAGAGATGGCTTGGAAAGCCATGTGAAAGAAAAGTTGTTTTCTGTCAGAGCCCCACCAAATCCAGACTTCCATAAACTGGTAATACTTAAATTTGTTTGCATCATAGGATATTTTCTTGGAAAGATTTTGTAAGTAAAATTATATGAGAAACTTAGCAATTTTACAATTCTCTAGAAGAATTTACAACTAAGTCCTCTTCATCGGAATACTTTTATTTCAAAACAAAGTTTTGGAATAAAAGTTATTCTTTAGAAACTTTCAAAGAAAAAAAAACCTCTTTTCTCATTAAGAAGTGGTTCCACTTGACAATGCCCAAAGCTGTGTTTTTATATTATTAATTGTACTGTCCAAGAACCTAATTCCAAATGGAAGATATAATTTCTCTCTCTCTCTCTCTCTCTCTGTAAACATGTACATACAAATATGTATTATATATGTGTATATAAATATGTAAAAAAATGTGTGTGTGTGTGTGTGTGTGTGTTGACATGTTAACTTTAGGCTAAAGACCTCAGTTATTTAACTAAACACTAATCTAGGTGTTGCTATGAAGGGAGTTTGTAGACATAATTAATATCTATAATCAGTTGACTTTACCTCAGAGAGATTATCCTGGACAATATGCCTGAAAAGCTTTATAGTAGAGCTAAGGGTCCACTGAGAAAAAGGATTCTGTCTGTGACAGCTGATTCAGCTTGAGCTTGTGATTTCCAGCCTCTCCGTGACCTGCCTTTCCTGATGGCCAGTCCTATATATTTACTCAGTCAACCACCACTATCACACAAGTGAATTCTTTGTATTAAATCTGTGTGTGTGTGTGTGTGTGTGTGTGTGTGTGTGTGTGTGTTTATGTGTGTGTTTCTACTTCTCCGATATATATATACACATACATATCAGAAGATTGTATGAGTAAACAACCTTATTCCCCAAACCAGCCTTCTTGTAGTTAGGTCTTCCCAGGAAAGAGTACCATAAAGCCAAAAACAAAACAAAACCAAAAATCAGTGAAAATAAACAGAGAGCTTATACTTGTGGTGAGCGAAAAATTATAATGTTGGTTTCAGTAAACAATTTCATCTAGGTGGCAGTAATATCTAAGATAACTTCAAAAGGGTAGTTAAAAGAAGAACTTCAGGTTTTGTAGTTTGGCTTACTGGAACATTTAAAAACTATAGATTTGGAAGTTAATACTAATTTTTTTTTACATTTATTTATTGTTGAGAGACAGAGACAGAGCACGAGGAGTAGAGGGGCAGAGAGAGGGAGACAAAGAATCTGAAGCAGGCTTCAGGCTCTGAGCTGTCAGCACAGAGCCCGACGCAGGGCTTGAACCCACGAACTGCGAGATCAGGACCTGAGCTGAAATTGGATGCTTAACTAACTGAGCCACCCAGGTGCCCCTGGAAGTTAATATAAAACACAGGCTCCAGAGCCAAACTTTCCAAGCTCACATTTCAGTTCCACTTTTTAGTAGCAATGTAGCCCTAGGCAAGTTAGCGCTCTGTGCCTCTTCTATCAAATGGTGATAAACAATGGTGTTTTAACCACGGATTGCAGTAAAGATTAAGTGAGTTAAAACATGAAAAGATCTTAGGACAAAGTGTGGCAAATGGGAAGAAGGAAATGTTAGTTATTATTTTGTATTATTGTGTTTATTATCATAAATGTACTTAGCTTGAGAAACCACTTGAATCACAACATGCTGTTAGAGTTGAATATAATGTTCTAGAGAACATCCAAATGAAAAAAAATAAATTGTTCTACATGCATATTTCAAAGGAGAAACCTTGCACAATGTTAAGTGTTAAGCTTGTAAAAACATCAAAAGCCCATTTTCCAAAATGTCCTTTATTACTTTGGTACGTATCTTGTCAACTTAAAGGGCTTTGTCCCTTCTCCCGAGAAATAATGTCAGGTAGTGTTTGCATCTTTTCTGCTTATTATAACATTCAGGGGTAGCTGGGCATTGCCCAAATCTTTCTTCTCATTGGTGATACATATGGAAAAGTCTAGTCTGTATGGTTATTTGTGGTTCAATATTTTTCCATCTTGGACAGTTTTTTCTTACTTTTTAGAAAAAATCCAAATGTGATCTTACTTAAAACTATGAATTATATGGGGCATCTGTTGGCTCAGTTGATTGAGGGTCTGACTTCAGCTCAGGTCATGATCTTGCAGTCTATGAGTTCAAGCCCTGCATCAGGCTCACTACTGTCAGCATAGAGCCTGCTTCATATCTTCTGTCTCCCTCTCTCCACTGCTGGTGCTCTCCATAAAAAAATAAATAAACAATAAAAATGTTTAAAAAAACTATGAAATATGATTTGGAAGAATGGAAGTCATTGCCATTTCTGTGGCTTCAAATAGCGAGGTTGCCTGGATCTCTGTGATGCTCAAGCTGACTTTTGTTGCTCTCCCTCATAAATGGGCATTTACTGCAGTGACTGCATGGAGCTATTATGGGTTGAATTGTGTCCCTGAAAAAGATGTTGAAGTTCTAATTACCAGGACCTGTATATGTGACCTGATTTGGAAATAGGGTCTTTGCAGATGGTCAAATTAAGATGAGGGCATCAGTGTCCTTATAAAAAGGGGAAATTTAGACACACCCACACAGGGCTTGTAGATTGCAGTTTTGCTGCCACCGAGCCAGCGAACTACCAGGAGTTATAGTGAGGCCTGGAACTGATCTTCCCTAGTGCCGTCAGAAGGAGCATAGCCCTGTTGACAACTTAATTTTGGACTTCTGGCCTCCAGATACTTTTGTGATACTTTGTAATGCTTTGCTACAGCAACCCTAGAAAAGTAGTACAGGATTATAACTTAGGAATCTATACTTTTCATAGCGAAACCCTTGAGCATTCTGTATTACAAGTTCTATATTGGGTGATTTTAAAAATAAGTTATGAGAGACTGAAAATTGTCTAAGCCACATCCCTGGAGGAGTTTATTCCAGAAAGGGAAATTAAAGAGTCGTTCAGACTAATAAATATACTGAGCCTTTGGCCTATGACATCTGTATTCAATGTGTCTCATGTGGATTTGGTAAGTCTGCCCTGTGGCAATCACCTATAACTTATGAGATGTAAAATCCTGTTGGGCTCAGACATGACAGGGAAGTGTCCATCATTCATTCATTTCTATTTTGTTAAACCTTAGTATATTTAATGTGCCAATATTCAGAGTAATAAAGATAGAGATATGAGTAAAAGTCTTCTGGGAAATTGGTAATAAAAATACTTTTGTGAGTGATACAGCAATTTCACCTACTCAAATCCAACTGAAAAGTCCTCTTCATAGAGACTAGATAACCCAAAGGCTGTGCAGTTTGACACATACATTATTCCCCTTCTGTCATAATTGTCCTACTGGCCAGTGTGTGGAGACTGTTTCTTTGCTTTGTTTTTCCCTCTGGGAGCAAATTTTCCTGAGAAAGGTGGAGAAAAGACTGCAAAGTTGTTGTTTGTTTGAATGTGGAAATGCCATTGTGAATAAAGAACAAAAAAAAAAAATGCTCTGACTTCTGGTACTATCTGTAGTTGCAATTTCACAGCATAGCTTAGTTAAACATAGCCAGGGAAGTTTCATTAAATTACACTTATAAAAGTAAAGATGCCCTTGGCCTTTGGGATTCAACAGGGAAGGAATTTTATGACTGGATTGAAGCAAATCTGAAAAGCGAGGAGGCCTAACTAAACCCTATCTCACCATGCCATTAAAATCACTGTTTGGTGCTAAGTTTCTGAACCACAAGGTATGAGTCATGATTTAAAATATGAATAAATGAAGCCTAAAGAATACGGGCTTGCAAAATAATATGGATCCTTTCCCTTTAATGGAAAAATTTAGCTGATATATACTTAAGACTTATGAATAAGATGTAAAGTCAAATGCTACTAGTGTATACCTACTATTACAAGGACTTGATTAGGCTCTGGGAGTAACACAAGGAAGGATAAGAAAGGCATCTACTCCCTAGAATCTGAATGTCTGTTTAAGAAGTCAGGACACATAATAGTGAAAATGTACCTAACAAAAGACTGGGTAATGCATAACCTGAGCCAAATGAACGATAAAGCATATATTCAGTGCTATAGGCATTCAAAAGAAGTACAGGTTGCATTAGTTCAACCATTGGTTCATTTACTATTTCAGTATGCCAGGAAATATTTTCAGAATGTCTATTATATGCCATGTTCTAGGCTAAGTGAGAAAAAAAAATTGTACATAAAATGCACATAGCAGTCTAAATTTACAGATCATAGTAACATCCATGACCTCACCTTTTTTGAGTTTCACCTTAACTCCGTTCCTTAAGTGGGGAAATTGACTAAGACTACTCAGAAAACCAAGCTAACTAATCTAAATGAGGAATAGAGCCAGACCTAAAGGTTTGAAGGGCAGGTTTCAAAGATATCTGATCTGGGCATTTGAGAGACCTATGGACTGAAAGTTGGGTAAGTGAGCAAATGCTTAGGGTAGATGGGGGATTTTTATTTTAAGTCTCTTGAGTTTGAAACAAGATGTTTGAAAGGATGTCCCTATGAACCATCAACTGGGCCTTTGGAGATATGAGCCTGCATCTTAAGAGAGGAGTCAATGGTAGCTAAAAAATTGGGAGTCATCCTTCTAGAAATGATAGATAGTTCAGGTATTAATAAGAATTGTTAAGTTTTCCAGAAGAGAAAGTATTAAAAGTTGAGAGAAGGGGCAAAGGTTGCAACCTTGTGAAAAGCTTCTGTTTGGGGGTAAAGGACTGACAAAAGCAGTTACCAGAGACGAGTACAAAGGGTAAAGGTAATCCTGCTTCATCCCAGAGGTTGATAGAATTACTTCAGGAGGAAACATGTCAAAAGCCACAGAGAATGCAAGAACAAGGAGGGGTGAAACAAGGGCCTTTGAGGATAGCAAGGAGGAGCTGATTTATGGTTCTAAAGGATGTAGGCTCAGTGAAGCAGAGGGAGTTGAACCAGATTATGTAAGATATGGTCAGGTAGTGAGAAATGAAAACAAGAGAAATTTATGACCCTTCTTTGTAATATACTTATAAATGCCTTCTCTACTCCAAATTTCTGTGAAAGTGTTTCTAAATTTTCTTCTGGTTCTTTTATAGTTTCATCTCTTACACTTAAATTTTATCCACTTGGATTGTTCAACTTGCTGTATGATGAGATCTAATTCATTTTGTTTCAATAAGAGCCTGAGCCTCACACTCTTTATTAAGAAACTATCCTTTTTCCAATGGCTTGAGATGGTATTTGCTAATGTCCTGTTAACATTCAGTTGGTTAGGATTCCCTCCTCACCCCCATCTAGTATTTATAACCAAATTGTGTAGCTTTATTTTTACACTGTTGTCTCTTATATTTTACCAAAATTTTGATGAGAATACATTTATTTATTAAGTGCTTTAAAAATAGTACTCCCCATTTTTAATATTCTAAAATGTTTTATAGAGCATGGGAAATATCTGTTCCTTGACACTTGAAGGATCTCACTTATACAACTGTTAGATTCTAGACCTTCCTTGAGTTCTGAAAAATAATGTCCATAGCTATGGACATATTAAGACATTTTATTCCTGTTGAGTTGCCTTAATAATTTATATTTTATTATAAACTATTACACAAAATATTTAGAATTTTCATATTAAAATATTTGTATAAAATTTGTATACCATATTTGTATATTCTTTTATAATTTAAAATGTTCCCATTTTTCTTAATTATATAGGCTTTCTTTATTAAAAAATATTATTGAAGTATAGTGTTCATCACAATAAATATAGTCACCATTTTTCACCATATTTTATTACCATATAATAAACTATATCTCCATGCTGTACTTTTTATCCCCTTGGATTATTTATTTTATAACTGAAAGTTTGTGCCTCTTAATATACTTTACCTATTTCACCCTCCCTCCAACCTACCTCCCCTCTAGCAACAACAAGTTTGTTCTATGTACTTAAGCATCTGTTTTTGTTTGTTCATTTGTTTAATTTTTTAGATTCCACATATAAGTAAGTTATATGGTATTTGTCTTTTTCTGCTTACTTCATTTATCATAATCCCTTCTAGGCCCATCCATGTTGTTGCAAATAACAAGATTTCATTCTTTTTTTATGGCTGAATAATATTCCATTGTCTATTTATGTATAACATATATTCTTTTTCATTCATCTGTTAATGGACACTTGGGTTGTATCCATATCTTGGTTATTGTAAATAATGATGCATTAAACATAGGAGTGCACAAATCTTTTCAAATTAGTGTTTTAATTTTCTTTGGGTAAATACTCAGTATCCAGTGGAATTACTGGATCACATGGTATTTCTATTTTTAATTTTTGAGGAACTCTATACTGCTTTCTACAGTGGTTGCATCAATTTACATTCCCACCAATAGTGGTTTCTTTTTCTCCATATCCTTACCAATGCTTGTTATTTCTTGTCTTTTTGATACTAGCCATTCTGATTGGTGTGAGGTGATATTTCATTGTGATTTTTATTTACATTTCCCTGATGACTAGTGTTGTTGAGCATTTTTCCATGTGTCTGTTAGCCTCCTGTATGTCTTCTTTGGAAATATATCTATTCAAGTCCTTTTTTTAAAACTGAATTTTTTTCTTTTTGCTATTGAGTTGTATGAGTTCTATATATTTTGGATATTATACCTAAATATATATTTTAGATATTAATGCTTTGTTCGATATGTCATTTGCAAATATCTTCTCCCATTCAGTAGTTGCTTTTCTACTTTGTTGATAGTTTCCCTCATCATGCAAAAGCTTTTTAGTTTGGTGTAGTCCCCATAGTTTATTTTTGCTTTTATCACCCTTGCCTGAGGAGATACATCCATAAAGATGTTGCTCAGGCTAATTTTCAAGAGATTACTGCCTATGTTTTCCTTTAGTAGTTTTATGATTTTAGGTCTCACATTTAGGTCCTGAGTCCATTTTTAGTTTATTTTTGTGTGTGGTGAAAGAAAGTGATCCAGGTTTATTCTTTTGCATGCAGCTGTCCACTTTTCCCGTCATCATTTATTGAAAAGACTGTCTTTTCCAAATTGTATATTCTTGTCTCCTCTGTAGTATACAGATTAGCCATATATGTGTGGGTTTATTTCTGGACTCTCTAGCCTATTCTACTGATCTATATCTCTATGTTTGTGCCAGTACCATACTGTTTTGATTATTATAGCTTTGTATTATATCTTGAAATCTGGAATTGTGATACCTCCCAGCTTTGTTCTTCTTCTCAAGATTGTTTTGGCTATTTGAGGTTTTGGTGGTTCCATACAAATTTTAGAATTATTTGTTCTAGTTCTGTGAAAAATGCTATGGGTATTTTATCAGGGTTGCATTAAATCGGTAGATTGCTTTGGGTAAAATGGACATTTTACAACATTAATTTGTCTAACCCATGAGCATGGTATATCTTTTCATGTGTTTGTGTTGCTTTCAATTTCTTTTATCAATATCTTATAGTTTTCAAAGTATAGGTCTTTCATTCCTTGGTTAAATTTATTCCTATGCATTTTATTTATTTTTTTGGTACAATTTTAAATGGGATTGTTTTCCCATTTTCTCTTTCTGCTATTTTGTTATTAGTGTATAGAAATGCAACAGATTTCTGCACATTGATTTTATATACTGCAGCTTTACTAAATTTATTTATGAGTTCTAATAGTGTTTTGGTGGAGTATTTAGGGTTTCCGAAATATAGTATCATGTTGTTTGCAAATAGTGACAGTTTTACTTCTTCCTTACCAATTTGAATGCCTTTTATTTCTTTTTCTTATCTGATTGCTGCAGATTGGATCTTCAGCACTATGTTGAATTAAAGTAGAAAGAGTGGACATCCTTGTCTTGTTCCTGCTTTTAAAGAAAAACCTTTCAGTTTTTCACCATTGAGTATGTTAGCTGTGGGTTTTTCATATATGGCCTTTATTATGTTGAAGTATATTCCCTCTAAACCTACTTTGTTGAAAGTTATTATCATGAATAGATGTTGTACTTTGTCAATTTTTTTTGTGTGTCTAGAAATTATCATATAGTTTTTATCCTTTCTCTTGTTAATGTGAGGTATTGCATTCATTGATTTGTGAATACTGAACTACCTTGCATCTCTGGAATGAATCCCACTTGATCATAGTGAATAATCTTTTAATGTATTGTTGAATTTGGTTTGCTACTATTTTGTTGAGGATTTTTGCATCTGTATTCATCAGATACTGCCCTGTAGTTTTTTTGTTTGTTTTCTTTGGTTTGGTTTTTGTTTTTGCTTTTGTTTTTGTTTTTGTTTTTGTTTTTCTATGTCTTTAGTTTGGGTATCAGGGTAATTCTGGCCTTGAGTTTGGAACATTTCTTCCTCTTCTATTTTTTGTAATAGTTTGAGAATAATAGGTATAAACTCTTCTGTAAATATTTGGTAGAATTCACCTGTGGATCCATCTGGTCCTGGACTTTTGTTTGTTGGGAGTTTTTTGATTACTGATTCAATTTCATTATTAATTACCAGTCTATTCAAGTTTTCTACTTTCTTGATTCAGTCTTGGAAGATTATATACTTCTAGGAATTTGTATATTTCTTCTAGGCTATCCAACTTGTTGGCATACTTTTTATAGTATTTTTTTATAGTATTCTCTTATAATTCTTTGTATTTCTGTGGTAGTATTATTTCTCCTTGTTCATTTCTGATTTTATTTGAGTTCTCTGTTTTCTGATGAGCCTGGCGAAAGTTTTATCAATTTTATTTATCTTTTCAAAGAACTGGCTCTTGGTTTCATTGATCCTTTCTATTGTTTTTTATTGTTGTTGTTTATTTGTTTTTTGTTTTTGTTTTTGTTTTTATCTCTATTTCATTTATTTCTGCTCTATCTTTAGTATTTCCATTCTTCTACTAATTTCGGGGGCTTGTTTGTGTATCTTTTTCTAGTTCCTTTCTGTGTAAGTTTAGATTGTTTATTTGAGATTTTTCTTGTCTCTTGAGGTAGGCCTGTATTGTAATTAACTTTCCTCTTAGAATTGCTCTGGCCCCATTCCAAAGATTTTGGACCACTGTGTTACCATTTTCATTTGTCTCCATGTATTTTTTTAATTTCCTCTTTGATTTCTTCATTGATCCCTTGGATATTTAGTTCATATTTTTTGGCTTCTATGTGTTTGCATTTTCCAGTTTTTTCTTATAACTGATTTCTAATTTTATACCATTGCTCAATATAATTTCAATTTTCTTAAATTTATTGAGATTTGTTTTGTAGCCTAATGTGATCTATCCTGGAAGATGTTCCATGTACATTTGAAAATAATGTGTATTCTGCTGTTTTTGGATGGAATAATCTGTAAATAACTGTTAAATTCCCCTGGTCTAATGTGTGATTCAAAGCCTTTGTTTCCTTGTTGCTTTTCTGTTTGGATGATTTATCCATTGTTGTAAATGGGGTGTTAAAATCCTCAACTATCATTGTATTACCATCAATTTCTCCCTTCCTGTCTGTTACTATTTGCTTTATGTATTTATTTATATGCTACTATTTTGGGTGCATAAATATTTGGGTGCATAAATAACAGCTATATCCACTTGTTGAATTGATCCCTTTATCATAGAGTAATGTCTTTTGTTTCTTGCTATAGTCTTTGTTTTAAAGTCTATTTTGTCTGATATAAGTGTTGCTGCCTGGATTTTTTGTTTGTTTGTTTCCATTTGCATGGAATATCATTTTCCATCCCTTCATTTTCAGTCTTTAGGTGTCTTTAGATCTAAAGGGAGTCTCTTGTAGGCAGTACAAAAGATGTATCTCCCCCTTTTTTATCCATTATGCTATCCTGTGTCTTTTGATTGGAGCATTCAGTCCATTTACATTTAATTATCAATAGGTATGTACTTATTGCCATGTTGTTAATTATTTTCTAGTTCTTCTCTGTTTTCTTTTTTTCTTCTCCTGCTCTCTTTCCTTGTGGTTTGATGGCTTTTAAAAATATTATCCTTGAATTCCTATTTCTTTATTTGTGTGTGTGTGTGTGTGTGTGTGTGTGTGTGTGTGTGTGTATCTATTACAGATTTTATTTGTGGTTACTGTTGGGTTTGTAAATAACATCCTATGTATAGAGTAGTCTATATTAAGTTGATGGTTGTTTAAGTTCAAACACAATCTAAAAGCACTAAAATTTTACTCCCCTCTCCACATTTTATGTATTTCATGAAATATTTTATTCTTTTTCATTTTATTCTTAGACTAATTTTTTGTAGATACAATTGATTTTAATACTTTTGTTTTTTAACTTCCATACTGGCTTATAAATAATTAATCTATTACCTTTACTATGTTTGCAAAATTTTTTCCTTTCATAACTTTCTTCTTAGTTATGGCCTTTCCATTCCACTTAAAGAATTTTCTTTAACTCTTTTTTTTTTTTTTTTAAGGCTGGCCCAGTGGTGATTAACTCCTTTAAGTTTTGCTTGTCTGGGAAACTCTTAATCTCCTTAAATTATGAATGATAGTCTTACTAATAGAGTATTCTTGATTGAGGTTTTCTCCTTTTTTTTTTTTAACGTTTATCTTCACATTTATTTTGAGAGGGAGAGAGAGAGAGAGAGAGAGAGACAGAGAGAGAGAGAGAGACAGAGAGAGAGAGAGAGAGAGAGAGAGAAAGCATGAGTGGGGAGGGGCAGAGAGAGAGGGAGAAAGAGAATCGCAAGTAGGCTCCCTGCTGTCAGCATGGAGCCTGACATGAGGCTCAATCTCATGAACAAAGAGATCATGACCTGAGCCAAAATTAAGAGTCAGACATTTAACTGACTTAACCACCCAGGAAACCCAGTTTTCTTCTTTTAACACTTTGAGTATATCATGTTACTCTCTTCTGGTTTGCAAAGTTTTTGTTGAAAAATCAACTGATATCTTTATGAGATTTCCCTTGTATGTAATTCTTTTCTTTTCTCTTGCTGATTTTAAGATTCTCTTTGTATCATTATTTTATGCCATTTTAATTATTATTTGTCTTGATGTGGAATTCCTTGGATTCATTTTGTTAGAGGCTTTTTGTGCTTCCTGGACCCGAATGTCTGTCTCTTTTTCCAGATTAGGAAAGTTTTAAGCTATTATTTCTTCAAATAAGTTTTCTGTCCCCTTCTCTGTCTCTTCTCCTTCTGGGATCTGTATAATGAAAATGTTATTATGCTTGATGATGTCACAGAGTTCCCTTATCTGTTCTCATTTTTTATTACTCTGTTTTTCTTTTAACTATTGAGGTTGGTTGCTTTCCATTACCTTTTTCCCAGATCACAGATCTGTTCTGTATCCTCTAATCTGATTCCCTCTTGTGTAGTTTCCATTTTAATTATTGTATCTTTCAGCTCTGACTTTTTATATTTTCTGTACTCTGTTAGGTAGGTCAGCTATCTTTTCCAGTCTTGAAATAGTGGCCCTATGTAGAAAGGTACTGTGGTGCCCTACAGCACAATACTCCTGGTCACCAGAACCAGGTGCTCTAGGAGTGTTCCCTGTATGGGCTGTGTGTGCCCTCCTATTATAATTGAGCCATAATTGCCTTTAGGCCACCTGGCTATAATGACCCAATTTGCCTGCTGTGGGCATACTGGACAGAGTTTATTTTATGCAGCCACTGTGGGCTCATTGGTGGGAGGGGCCAGCTGTAAGACAGCATTCAGCCTGTCTCCAATTTGCTTCTGCTACATCTGGAGGTACACTAAAGGGCAGGGCTTACCACCATACAGTGAGCTATTAGGCCCACCTGCAGGAACTATGGGTGCACTGGTGTGTAAAGTTTACTTTTCCCTTCCCAGAGTGAGAGTCACTTTGATCCCAGCTTTGGCTGCCTGCTGGTGTGGTGGGGCAGGAGCTGCTTTGGAAGGATGCCTGTCTAAGCCAGTGGGATAGGTGAGTGAGTCTGATGGGGAATGGCACACAGTACTGACAGAGTAGATGAAGAGTGTTATAACTGGCTCCTTCATGCATCTTACTTTCTAGGCTAGGGGAAGGCATGAAAAATAGTACCTGCCAACACTTGTGTTCTCAGAGAAATCTCTTACAGATCCCTGTCCCCCTGGCACACATTCTAAGATTAGTGAATAAATCTTCATGTGTACCCCAGGAACTTTTCAAACTGCTCCTTCTGTGCTGTCTCAGACCCAAGTTATTTAGTTTGCTGGCTCTTTAAGAGTGAGGACTCAGTTTCCTGTTGCTACTAGCTTTCCTGGAGTTAAGCCACATTGATTTTCAAAGCCAGACATTATGGGGATTTTTCTTCCCAGTGAAAGTCCCCAAGGCCAAAGGTGCTCAGTATGGAGTCTGATCCTCTTGCTCCTCCATGCTTGTGATGTCCCTCCTTCAGGTCATTTGGAGTTGGTTGCATAAATGCAGTTGTTGCCTCCATGTGTTGTAGAATAAAATGAGCTCAGGATCCTCCCATTCTGCCATGTTCTCCAATATAGGCTTCTCCATTACTAATTATCTTTTTGTTTTTTCTCTTTTGCTAAATTTATCAAAGAGTATTAGTTTTTACAAAGAACCAACTTTTGAAATTTTAAAATAAACTTCTATTATTTTCAAATGTATGCACTTATTTTAATTATTCTAAATTTTCCTTCTCCAACTTTCCTTAGGTTCTGTTTTGTTTTTCTTCTAACTTTCTTGAATTTGAATAAAACCTTGAAGTCTGCTTTCATAAATAAATTTTGTCATATATCTAAAGTTTCTATTTTTATTTTTATCCTCATTATTTCTAAATAAGTTTCTCAAGTGATTGAAGGTGTTGATACATTAAACTGTGTCACAAGAATTATGTTGCCTTCAGAATATTTACTGAAAGGCTTTTCCTTTTTTTATGCAGTCAAGTAAAATGGTAATTAGGTAATCTTTATAACTTAGATACTTGAAAGATCTTACTGGTAAATTATTTGGACCTTAATACTTGTTAAAAGGTAATTTTTGTAAACTTTTTGTTAGTGTGTAAAGAGTTTACAGTTGAGTTAAACAATCTAAGAGTCTTGTCTTTAAAGTGGGAGTTTTAGGGCACCTCAGTGGCTCAGTCAGTTGAGTGTCTGACTCTTGATCTCAGGTCATGTCTTGATCTTGGGGTCATGAGTTCAAGCCCCACATTAAGTAGGTTCCACACTGGGTGTGGAGTGTACATAAACAAACAAAGAAACAAAGAAACAAATAAATAAAATGGGGGTTTCTATTTTTTAATTCTCTAAGTGATATGTTTGATGTTTCCTGTCTTGTGTTAAGTGTTGTTTTTGTTTTTGTTTTTGTTTTGTTGTTCCCTTATTTGCTTTTTTAACGCACCCATTCTCTTTTATGGAGTTTTCACTATTTTAAATGATTTTTTATATTATTATAAACTTCAAATTCAGATATTTTAAAGATTTCCACTATGTTTTACATTTGACTAGTAGCTATACTTTTATTCATTCAAAACTATACCCTGAGTTTTCTTTTCTAATCATCAAAATCTAGGGCAATTACATCTTTTAAGTTATTTTCCTGTGTTAGGTGAGGAATTTTCACCTTTTATTATCTTTTAACATATTTTATGCTTTACTCTAATTGTTGCAATTTAACTATTTTTTTAATCATATCCATCTTTTCTTTGAGGAATATTTTTCTTACTTTGTGCTCAGTTTTACTTTATTTTTGATAATCATTTAAAATCAATTGTATTTTAAATTGGTTTCATTATCCACTGTTAATCTTTTCTTTCTTTTTTTTTTTTATTACTATGACCTCCTTATTCTTTATTTTTAAATTTGGATTTATCTATTGGCAGAAGCATATTTTCAAGCAATTTCTTTTCAAGATTTTGGATGATAACATTTTTCTCAATATGTCTGTATTTTGTAGTAACTTTCTATTTCCTTCATGCCTGAATGACAAGTTGGCTTAGCATAACATCTTTAGCTCACCAACTTTTTTCCTTCAAAATTCTGTGGTTTATTTTTTCATTGCCTCTTGGCATTTCACATTGCAAAAGAATAGTCTGAAGCCAACCCAATTTCAATTTCTCTGTTAGTAACATGTGTTTTCTGGAGGCTTTCTTGTTAGATGGTTTTGCTTATTCTTGTAAGTCCAATATTTTATTACTCTTGGATTTCTTTTCAATAATACTCTAGGCCCCTTTCAACCAAACAGTCATCTTTGACAGTTGTGTCCACATTTATTTTATATCGAAGTCCTGTTGATTTTTTATTTCTAATCATCTCTGGAATCTTTCTTACTCTTCTCTGCTACTCTTCAAGGTAAACAAAACCAAAAACAAAACATAACAGAAAAGCCACTGTTATCTCTTACCTGGACTCTCACTGTAAGAACCTCTGACTTGCTTCTTTAAAAAAACTTCCACACTGTAGCCAGAGAAATTATTCTACCCCCCAAATTCATATCTGTTCACCTTATATATCTGCTTAAATGATCTCAATAGCTTTTGAAGAAATAGCAAAACCTCTAACATGTATTTGCCACAGAAATTTTCAAACTGCAGGTGGGGATCCATTGATGAGTTATAAAATCAATTTGTTAAATAAGGTTATTAAAAATTATTATATACATGAATACACACATGTGAATGTATCTATACACACATGTAAAACATATATAATGTACATAAATCTAAACACAAGATTTAATCGACTGTTGTCTAATCTATATGTCCTATTGTATTCTGTTCTATTTCATAGTGTTTTAAAAAATTTTTTTAACATTTATTTATTTTTGAAAAACAGAGAGAGATAGAGCACAGTCAGGGGAGGCAAAGATGACTGTTTGGAGGAGACATACAGAGAGAGAGAGAGAGAGAGAGAGAGAGAATCTGAAGCAGGTTCCAGGCTCTGAGCTGTCCACACAGAGCCCACTGCAGGGCTTGAACCCATGAACCATGAGATCATGACCGGAATTGAAGTCTGATGCTTAACTGACTGAGCCACCCAGGCACCTCTCATAGTGTTTTTTTAAATGCATTCATGAATTAGCAAGTTGATTTCTATATATGTATATATGGGTATGCATACTGGACTATGGTGTAAAAAGTATTTCTTACTGAAGGCTATGGTAAAAAAAAATGCTTAAGGTCTCTGACCTGCAGTACCCTAAATGATCTAGCCTCTACCTACCTCTCTGCATTCTCATCTTACACATGTTCCTCTTGAGTATCTTGGCTCCATTGGCCTTCCTATGGTTTCTAAACCATGCTATGGTTTTACTAAAAGGCTTTACATATGCTATTTCTCTGCCTGGGACAGTTCCCTGGTTATTTCTCAATGCCTCCCAGACCTCATATAAAATTTGACTTCTTTAGGGAAACCTCTGACTTCCTGACTAAGCCAAATCCCTCATCACATGCTCTTATACACTATATGCTTTTGAATTGGTTGTAATCTTCGTCATACAATTATCTGTCTGTCCCTCCAATTACCCACAAAGGCAAGAATGTGGCACATGTTCCTTTTTGTTTTATTTATCCTCAATATATTTTGTAGAATAGGACACCCAATAATTATGTAAGTAATGAATGTATATTCACATATTGTTTTGTTTAAGTTTGGGAAGATTGTTTTTCACTGTAGTTTTGGTTACTGCTTTGTTTCTAACTTCTTGCTTCTTTCTACTCTTATAACTTTCTTAAGAACATCTAGACTTCTTATGATGGATATGTTCCTTCCATATTGACTCAATATTTTAATATTAACTATTCTCCTTTGCATTCTGAAATACCTTCTCAAAGTGATTCTTCTTAATGATTAATGGATTTAAATTGTGCAATTTTTTTGCTGTCTCTACTTTTTACTTGTTGCATATTTAAATTTCTTACTTGAACTTGCTATAATACCTCTTATTTTTTTAAGTTTATTTATTTATTTTGAGAGAGACAGAGACAGTATGAGGGGGGTAGCGTCAGAGAGAGAAGGAGACAGAGAATCCCAAGCAGGCGGGGCTCGAAATCATGAATTGTGAGATCACGACCTGAACTGAAATCAAGATCAGACGCTTAACTGACTGAGCCACCCAAGAGCCCCTCATTCTCTTTTTTTAAAATTTTTCTTTTTTTAGTTTATTTTTTGAGAGGGAGTGCGCAGGGGAGGGGCAGAGAGAGAGGAAGAGAGAGAATCCCAAGCAGGCTCCGTGCTGTCAGCACAGAGCCTGATGTGGGTTTTGAACTCACAAACTGTGAGATCATGACCTGAGCCAAAAATCAAGAGTTGGATGCTTAACTGACTGAGCCACCCAGATGCCCTGCTCCTCACTCTATTATGTTTAAATCTCAGTCTGTTCACTCCTTAGCAATTTCTACTATTTCATCATATAAACCATGTCTTCTTTTACCCTACTGAGGAAACCAAGCATTCTTCTAAAAATTTCTTCTGGTTTTTATCATAACTTAGTATTTAACATTCATTCTTTTTGGACTAAGGAGGATGGGATTGTATTCATTTGAGCTTCAAAAACATTATTTTTCTTTTTATTTGTCTTTTTTTTTTTTTTTTTTTTTGGCTACATAATGTGTGTGCTACTCACTGCACACTTGGGAATTATAGATTCTTAGATCTCTAGCTGTAGGACAGTGTGATATACAAAATGCCTAGCCCCAAAACAGGGTTCTATTGGCAGCAGACGGAAACTCTCCCATTTCACAGTCTATTTCTCTGATGCACATTATAATTTCTCAGTATTTTTATAGACTTAATGGATAAGAGTGTAGAGAGAAATGGAAATTCATATTTTGGCTGATTCAAAAATTCGGCTCAACATTGCTAGAGAAACCCTCAGATTAATGAATAGAGTGGCTCTCTGAGCTGGGAAATAGACAATGGGGTGTGTTAAAGTCTCTTTTCTGCCTATTCTCAAGTTGGCAGGTTCATTATGTTTAATGAAGTAAAACATGGATAGGTGAGTGCTTGTTTCTGAAATCGGTTCATTGTCTTTGTAATTAGTTATAATTTCTTATATATGAATGCAACAGGTTAATTAGCAATCTTAGTTTTTATTATGTTTATTTTCTCTATTTTATGTTTCAATTTATATTATATAATGAAATTAAAATTGTGACATTGACTCCACAGATCAACTACTCTTTTGTAGGAGGTTTATAGACTGAATATTTTTAATTTGAGAAGATAAAGGATTCAATTTCAGTATCAGGCAGGAAATTATATTTACAATCTCTTAACGATTAGTTGTTTAAACCAGCTTGGGAATGCTTCATTATCCCATTTGGGGTAGATGTTAACCAAGTCTATATCAAAAGACATTTTCTTGAAAATATTTTTATTTTATGAGATTGATGATATATTATAGTTATATATTCTCCACTCCCTTCAGCTTAGGGGGCTTATGGAATCTACAAAATATAAAGAACTCGTTTTATACTGTGAAGCCATAGAAATGCTAATAATCTCCTTTGTACCTTTATTTACCTGAATTCCCCTAGATAATAACATTTTTGGTGTTTAAAATTACCATGTTGGCAGAAGGAAACTTTCGGAGGCAGTGGTTATTATGTCTATTACCTTGGATTGTGGTGATAGTTTCACAGATGTATGCATATTTCAACCCCATCAAATTATACACATTAAATATTCATAGTTTTTAGTATATCAGTTATACCTCAATAAAGCTGTTAGAAATAAATTAAATTGCAAGTTGACATTTTTCTCCTAATAGTCCTTGGAATCTCTGAAATAATGAGCGATTTTTATTGCTATGTATTTGTTTATACATAAGCTATACAGGTTCATCATCTAGTTAATAATGACTGTGTATATGAGACTTTTTCTGTTTGGGTTTTCTTATTGCTTGCTATGTTTGTCATCCTGATTCTCGGGCTTTGATATCCCAGAGTTGTCTAGTTTCCAATGGATACTTACACTTCTAACATTTCTTTTAAAAATAATATTACCATGAGTGACAGTTTCCCAAAATATTTTTACTTATTTTTGTTGCTCATTATTAGACTTTCTGTTTAGATATTTTAGAAACAGATATGAGTCTATTTAGAAACTTTATGAGTCGTGAGTGATTTAAGTAAAAGTGAATTTAATAGCTTTAGGGAAGAAACTCAAAGGGAAAGGAAAGATTATGTTTTTTTCCCCACAGGCATTGTTAAATCAAGATATAGGATAGCCAACTTTATTTCCCTAGAATAGGTATGGTCAACAGTGGTTTCAGCCTATCATCTATCTGTGTAGTTAAAAGAAACATTCTCAGGACGCCTGGGTGACTCAGTTTGTTAAGCATCCAACTCTTGGTTTCGGCTGAGGTCATGATCTCATGGTTCATGAATATGAGCCCTGCATTGGGCTCCATGCTGGCAGTGTGGAGCCTGCTTGGTATTCTCTTTCCCCCTCTCTCTGCCCCTCCTGCACATGCTCTCTCTCTCAAAATAAATAAATAAACTTAAAAAAAGTATCATTAAAAGAAACATTCTTCCCCTACAGAAAAAAATTTCTATTAATTCTTTTATTATTAATTTTTAGTGGCAGTGATAGAAATTGTCATTCCATACTTGTTAGCTTACGTCTGTTATACTGTTCATTCTAATAAATATGTGATGACACAGTTTTAGCAGTGATGATCAAGCTCAGATTAAGTTTTAGAAGGAAATCATTTCATAGTTTAGCACTTCTAGGTGAGGATACTGCAATGAATTGATTTAGAATATTTAGTAATGCTGACCTCTTAAAAATATATGTGAAATTACATTTAGATTATCACAGATATTGCATTTAATACTGTAAAATTAATATGACAAATGAGTTCAACAACCTAAGTTTCTTTTTCATCCAACACTGCAGAGAAAGGCCTGGAGAGAGTATGGGTAAAGTGATCTAATACAGTCAGATTTCCTATGGATGAAAACTTGAATGAACCATTGACATAGCTTATATTACCTTCTAGCACTATGGTATTATCTAATAATATCTAATGAATGCCTAATATAATCTTCAGTTATCTATTAAGTTGATTCCATACAAAAAGTAATTGAATCTTGTCAATCAGTGCATACACATTGAGACTTACTACATTAATGTCTTCTGGAAATTGAACTGAGAAATGTACAGCTGTCTTATATAGATTCAATAGCTCAAAAGCTCCTTTTGTGGGGTTACCTAAAAATGGGTTTTTATCGAATTATTATTTTTCTATTAGCCTGGATTCTAAAGAAGCCTGAGTGATTGGACATAGGAGAACTGCTTTTATGGACACTTTAGAGATTAACATATTTTCATTTACTTTCTGTCTTGCCATATCCTGAGAAACAATATTTAGTAAAAAATGTGATCAAAAGTGATATCAGGCTCAACAAATATCCATTTATTTACTTCTTGGGGTTTGGATTATAAAGTCCTATAGTACTGGGGTTATTGACTAGGTCATTACTATTCTGGAATTTTTCATTTTTACTGATTTGGGCCGAAATAAAGCATCATAGCACAGTTATTTTATTGGGAGAATTAATGGGCTTCATATTTCATATTTGTTTTGCTGCATCTAAGCAATAGGAGGATTTGAAAATGAGTTAGCTGAGGAATCAATTGATTATGATATATACTTGAAAAGAGAGATATTTAATAAGAGTCTACATGAAGTAGAGAATGACCAACCAGAAAGAAACTCAAAAAACATCTGGAGGAATAGATTGTCTTTGAAGTACTGTCACATCAGAGTTCCCAATCCAATGTGTACTCAGAGTGAAATTGAACAGGATAACATAGTGTTCAGAAACTTCATGGGGTAATAATAATATTACTCACATCACTTTTCTGATTTAGATCTTACATACTGTTCAGTTTTGTAAGGCTTTTATTTAAGGTTTTATTTATTTAAAGATTTGTTTATATATTTATGAATTACTATTCTTAGACATAAAAGCAATCATAAATATACTTCTCTGTAATTTTTTTTATAGAAATATAGGGCCTAAAAATAACGATTTGCATTTTGGGTGAAACTCATAAAGAGTCTTTGGAATTATAACTAGGTGTTGGTTCTCACTGCTAAATAGTATGGGATTAGGGTAACTCCACAGACTAACAATAGCCCTCAGCCAGATGATTCTGAGGTTCTGGCCAGTTCTAGTCAATATCTTTTCATTTACAGGAGACTACGTTGGAGAAAAGTGAGGAGTTCAGACAGTAAGAGATTTCCTCAGAGGTGCTATCATGCTGAAAGCTAGACAAGTTTTCTCAGGCATATTCCAAAAGCTGACAATTGTGAGATGAGCTTTAGTAATATAAATAAAGATCCTATATTGTGCCTCAACCCAAATCTTATAGATTTAGGACCACTGTTTGTTTCCCTCTTCTAAGATCAGATCTGTGGTGCCATAACTCTGTGGGCTACCCTTAACCATGGCTTCCCACCCACTTCCTAACTGTTGAATGAGAAGGTTTAGTGATATAAAAAAGATCTGACTCCCTAAGAAACAAAGGAACTTGATATCTTGGTCAGAAAGAATCAAAATGCCAAGGAGATTATGTAGCTGATTCCCTGAGGCAATTTGAGAAATTATATAAATCTAAAAGACATAAGGGTAGAATTTTCAACAAGTAGAATATTAGTATCTGGATTACAGATCAGACAACCCATAGACAGGAGAAAATAGGTAGAACAGTGGAGTTTTTCTTCTCCTTTGTACAAAACATACCTGAACTTTGAACTAGTCTAGGGACTTCCTCATTTTATACCTGAAGAAAGCCAGAACCACTTACCATGAACAGGCCCAGCTGCTATCACCTAGTCTCTTGCAAATTTCTATTTCTTTACTCCTCAAATAATTTTGAGAAATTAGCCTCTCTCAGTCCACTAATGTTCAACTCAGGGCCCTGAATATTATAAATGTATTTTTTTCATTTCATAAAATTCACTTTGGCTGAGGATCAAAAAATCTTTTGGCCAGTGGTACAGCTGAACTTTTTTTGCCCTTCTTATTCAGGGAATAAAAATTTAAGTATCCTCTCAACTCAGCTTCATTCTTCATCTAACCTCTCTTGGCTAAATGAGCACAGCAGATGCATGTTAACCAGGGAATTTCACCTTGATGGGTTTTAGAAAATATGTAAATAATGCAAAAATATCAAAAGATGCAGAATAGAATAGTACTACTCGTGCTTGGGTATACAACGGCATCAATAAAAGAAATGGGAAGAAAATGGCTTCTAATGTCAGAAGTGGGCTCAATGACTGCTTACAGTTTTTTTTTCTTTTGATGTAGCATTTATGTGTAGTGAAATGCACAAATCTTAAGTGAACATTTGTGAGTTTTGACAAATGAACCACCAATATACTATTCACTTTGCTGACAAAGAGTGAGAGGTTTTAGAAATATTCATCAGCATTAGAAAAAGGAAAAATGCCCTTGGTTATTGGTACTTACACATTAGACACATTAATGACACATCAGTAAGTCATGCTTCAGAAGGGTAACTAACTCTCCAAAATCCTTTATTTAATAGAATTAATCATCACCCCAGAAATTTCTGTCATGTCCCATTGCAATTAGTTAATGACCTAGCCCACTGCTCAGAGGCAACAATTGTCATAATTTTTTTTCACTATAGAATATTTTTGCTTCTTCTAGAATTCCATAAAATTGGAGTCTTATGTACTCTTTTGTGTAAGGTTTCTGTATTAGTTTGCTAGGGCTGCCATTAAAAATACCACAGACTGATGGTATAAACAACAGAAATGCATTTAACACAATTCTAGAGGCTAGACATCCAATATGCAGGTGTTGGCAGATTTGTTTTTTTCTCTCTCTTTGGTTTGCAAATAACCACATTCTTGCTGTGTCCTCTATGGTTATTCCTCTGTTTCTTTGTTTGTGTCTTAAGTTCCTCTTCTTATAAGGACACCAGCATATTGTATTAGGGCCCACCCATACAACCTCATTTTACCCTAATTACCACTTGAAAGACCCTATCTCCAAATTTAGTCACATACTGAGGTACTAAGGGTTAGGACTTCAATATTTAAATTTGGGGAAATACAATTTCACCCATAACAGTTTCTTTTAATCACAAAAATGTCTCTGAGATGTATTCATGTTGTTTGTATCAGTAGGTTGATCTTTTATATTCCTAAGTAGTATTTCATTATGCAAATACACTACAGTCTATTTATTTTATTAATGGACACCGAGGATGCTTCCAGTTTTTGGTTTTATGAATGAAACAACTTGAGCATTGTTGTACAAGTCTTTTTGCAAACTTATGTTTTCATTTATCTTGGCTCAATATCTAGAAGGGGAATTGTTGGTCATAGGAGTAGATGTAGGTTTAATTTCACTGGAAACTCCTAGAAAATTTTCCAAAGAGAGTGCATGATTTTACATTCCTACCATCAATTATGAGACTCCAGTTGTTCCAAATCCTTATTAACATTTGGTATTATCAGTTTTTACATTTTAGTCATTCAGATGAATGTGTAGTGTATCTCATTGTGGATTTAATTTGCATTTCCCTCCAGTGATATAGAATATTTTTGCATGTGCTTATTGGTTATTTCCATGCTAGACTATTTTAATATACATTTAATAGAGAGTACCTGGAGACTTTAAGGAAATATCTATCTGAAGCAAATGTTCTTAATGTGTCCATCATCTAAAAAGTCACTTCTGATATTGCACCTGATGTTTCTGACCTATTTCAGGTCACATATCATTTCATATGTGACCTGAATAAAAGGAGGTATCAATCATCTAAGGGTATGGCATTGACCTTGAAGAAAAAGAACTGAGTATGTGTTTCATTCTATATTTTTATGTTTATTGGTGCTCCATGAAATAATAATAATGTGAGAATGGGAGGGAAAAAAAAAAGCTCTTTTCTCTGTAATTAAAATTGGCCTAAATCACAACTGGACAGGCAGTTGGAAAACTATGATGTTAGATCGCTATCTTACTCCACTCACTAATATAAATTCCAGATGGAGAAAAAATCTATTTTAATTATTTTAAATCAAACACATACTCATTTTTTATGAAGTCAAATATTTCCTAAAAGTTTATAATGGAAATATTAGTTCTTCTCTTCTCTTCTACCCTTAAGTCCTCTGACCCACAGGCACAAACCTTCAAGAATTTTAGCTATTCTTAGCTTTTATTTCTTATTCTTATTTTTTAAGTGACTTGATTTTTTTCTAGTTTTACTGAGATATAATTGACATATATCATTATACTCACCCAAGGTATACAACACACTATTTGGATATATGATATGTTGTTAAATGATCACCACGGTAAGTTTAGTTAATATTCATCATCTCACAGTCACTTTTTTCCTTATAATAAGAACTTTTAAGATCTACTCTCTTTGCAACTTTCAAATATGCAATATAGTATTGTTAAATATAGACACCATGCTGTACACTGTATGCCCAGGACTTATTTATTGTTAAAAAAATTTTAATGTTTATTTTTGAGAGAGAGAGAGAGAGAGAGAGAGAGACAGAACATGAGTGGGGGAGGGTCAGAGAGAGAGGGAGACACAGAATCTGAAGCAGTCTCCAGGTTCTAGCACAGAGCCTGATGCAGTGCTCAAACCTATAAACCGTGAGATCATGACCTGAGCCAAGATGGATGCTTAACTGACTGAGCCACCCAGGCGTCCCAATATTTACTTTATAACTGTTTTTACTTTTTGACTACCTTTACCTATTTTTGTCCTCCTCCAACCATCTGCCTCTGGCAACCACCAATCTGTTCTCTGTCTCTATGAGTTTTTGTTTGTTTGTTTTAAGTTCCACATATAAGTGAGATGATTCAGTATTTGTCTTTCTCTGATTTATTTCACTTAGCATAATACCTTTAAAGTCTATCCATATTGGCACAAATAATATTTCCTTACTTTTTATGAATGAATAACATTACATATTATTATACACATATACACATATCACATTCTCTTTATCCTTTAATCTTTTGATGGATACTTAGGTTGTTTCCATACCTTGGCTGTTGTAAATAATGCTGCCATGAACCTGGGGGTATAGGTAACTCTTTGATATAGTAATTTCATTTCCTTTGAATATATATCCAGAATTGCTAGATCACATTGTAGTTAAATTTTTAAATAATTTATTTTAGAGAGAGAGTGGATGCAAGGCAGGAAGAAGGGCAGAAGGAGAAAGAGAAAATCTCAAGCAGGCTCCATGGTCAATGCAGAGCCCAACACGCTGCTCGATCCCACAACACTGGGATCATGACCTGAGCCAAAATCAAGAGTTGGACGTTCAGCTGATGGAGCCACCCATGCGCCCCCATGGTGGTTCACCTTTTAATTTTTGAAGGGACTTCGTATTATTTTTCCGCCTATTTTTTAGTTGCTGCCCCAAGTAACATTCTCATCAAATGTGTATAAGGGTTCTTTTTTCTCCATATCCTCACAACACTTGTTATCTCTTGTCTTTTTGTTGACAGCCATTCTAACAGGTGTGAGGTAAAATCTTACTGTGGTTTTGATTTGTCTTTTCCTGATGATTAGTGATGCTGAACACCTTTTTATATACCTGTTGGCCATTTGAATGTGTTCTTTGGGAAAATGTCTATTCAGTTCCTCTGCCCTTATTGTTTTTTTTAAATTAGTTTGTTTGCTTTTTGCTATTGAGTTGTGTGAATTCTTTATATATTTTGGACATTAACTCCTTATCAGATTTATGATTTACAGATAGCTCTCCCATTCCATAGCTTGCCTTTTCATTTTGTTAATGGTTTCCTTTGCTGTGCAGGAATTTCTTAGTTTGATGTAGTGCCACTTGTTGATTTTCGCCTTTTTAAAATTTATTTATTTATTTATTTATTTATTTATTTATTTTTATTTATTTATTTTTACCTTTGCTCTTGGTGTCAAATCCAAAAATTCATTGTAAAGCCATATTAGGGAACCTATCCCCTACATTTTCTTCTGGAGTTTTAATGATTTTAAGTCTTACATCCAAGTGTTTAATCCATTTTGAGTAGATTTTTATGTATGGTGTAAGACAAGGGTCCAGTTTTCTGTGGCTATAATTTATTCATTCATTTTTATTTCAGTCATTGCACGTGGCTTTTCAGTTTTCTGAATACTATTTACTAAAGAGACTGTCCCTTTATGATTGTAAATTCTTGGCTCTTTTGTCATAAATTAATTGGCCATGTATGCATGAGTTTTTTTCTGGGCTCTCTATTCTGTTCCATTGGTCTATATTTCTGTTTTTATGCCAATACCATACTGTTTTGATTACTATGGTTTTGTAATATAGTTTGAGATCAGGAAGTATGATGCCTCTACCTTTGTTCCTTTTCATGATTGCCTTGGCTATTCAGGGTCTTTTTTTTGGTTCCATGCACATCTTAAGATTGTTTTTTCTATTTCTGTAAAAAATACCCTTGGTATTTTGATAGGGATTGCATTCAATTTGTAGATCTCTTTGCATAGTATGGACATTTTAACAATATTAATTCCATCAATACATAAACACAGAATATCTCTCCATTTCTTGTGGTTTCTTTAATTTATTTCCTCATATTGTATAGTTTTCAGTGTACAAGTCTTTCACCTCCTTGGTTAAATTTGTTCCTAGGTATTTTATTCTTTTTGATGTAATTGTAAATGGGATTATTTTCATACTTCTTTTTGATGGTTCATTATTAGTTACAGAAACACAACTGATTTCTGTACATTTATTTTGTATCCTATATCTCTATAGAATTTTTTATTAGTTCTAACAGTTTTTTTTGGTGGAGTTTTTAGGGTTTTGTATATGTAATATCATATCATCTGCAAATAGAGCAGTTTTATTTATTTCCCTTTCCTATTTGGTTGCTTTTTATTTCTTTTTCTTGCCTCACTGCTCTGGCAGGATTTACAATACTATGTTGAATAAAAGTAACAAAAGAGGGCATCCTTGTCTTGTTCCTGATCTGAGAGGAAAAGTTTTCAGCTTTTCACTATTATGTATGTTATATGTGGGCTAGTCAAATATGGACTGTATTATGTTGAGGTACGTTGCCTCTATGCTCACTTTGATAAGAATTTTCATCATGAATGTGTTAGATTTTGTCAAACGGCTTTCTGCATCTATTGAGATGATCATATGATTTTTATTCTTCACGTCATTAACATGGTGTATCACATTAATAGATTGGTGAATGTTGAGCCAATTTTGTATCCCTCAAGTAAATCCCATTTGATCTTATTAATGTACTCTTGAATTCAGTTTGGTATTATCTTGTTGACAAATTTTGCATCTATGTTGATCAAGAATATTGACCTGGATTGATGATATATGTTGAATATATTTCAGTGTGGATCTATGATTAAAACAAAGGGTAGAAGAAGATTATGTAAGAATTACATGTTCTGACAAAATAGAAAATAAACAAACTCCTTATAAAAATGATGGAGGAAGTGGGGAGAAAAGGTAGAGAATTTTATATATTGTAAGATAGAGCAAAGTATTAAGTATACTGCTACTATAGTTAGAAATTAGAATTCTTGTATAAATGTATAATGGAGAAAGGCAAAGAACCCTGTGATGTTGCATTAAATTAGAGAAGAATGTGAGGTCAATGAAGAAAAAAATATTAATTTTGAAAAGCTTAAATATATTTGATGCTGGTGGGAAAGGACGAATAATAGGGAAAGATTAAAGTAGAAGATTAAAGTAGCAAGTTCCTGAGGGATCCTGCAGTGAGGCAGTAAGGAAGGTGAAGGACAGGGATAAATACAAATAAATATGTGTGTTTGGGGCAGGAAGCTCAAAAACTTGAATAATAGCATCTGTTTTCTCTTTGAAGCAGGAGATGAGGTCATGTGCTGACAGTGAGGGGTGATGTGGTAGTATAGGTTGTTTTAGGGGAGCAGAGATTTGCAATCCATTATGGAGAATGAGATAGAGAGACTTGATTGAAATAGCATGGAAGGATTCCCAGGTAGCACTGAGGATCTTGTTGGGGATAAAGAAGACATGACTTTCCATTGGCATTAATGGATGTTTTTACGATTTTCTTCAGCCTTAAATATAGATAGGGTAGACATGAGGATTGGTCCAGGATTGGGGTTTTGCTAGTCCAGAACAATTGGAAAAACAGTAGGTTAATGCTATTGAGAATACTGGCAAGAAAATGTTGATTTAATGAGCTATGGATTCCTAGATGGATAGGGAAAGAAGTGAAGACTTAAGAATGCACATAGGGAAAAAGTAAAGCCATCAGGTATTTGGAGAACTTAATGAACATGAAGAACATGTATTGAAATATTACTAAGTGAGGTTGTGATAAAAAATGAGATAGTTGAACTTAGGTTTTCAGAGGTGAAACACTGATGCCACAATACAGATTTGTCATAACAGAGGATGGCTGAAATAAAGTGGAGAAAAAGGTAATTGAAGATGAGAAGGTCAGGAAATTATGAAACTTGAAAACTGCATGGACAGGATATTGCCCAGAATGATGGTGAAAGTGGAATGAAAAGGAAGACCATAGTTGGGTGCTAAAGTGTTTTGTAAATATGGGAGAATTGTCTGTGGAATCCACAGGTACTCTGAGTACAAGGGAGGGTGGAATATGGTATGGCTGGAAAACTTGCACCTTCAAGGAAAAGGGGATTTTACACAATTGATGTGAAGCACCACTAGATGCAGAGGACTTGAGCTCTGTTTCCTCATTCTAAGACACCAAGGGTGTACACAGCCACATTCTCCATTTGGGGAGACTTATGGGGAAGCAGCAAGTGTCTCAGGGTAGAGTGAAGCTTCAATTAAGGCAAGAAGGTGGAGTGAGTTTAGTAGCAGAGCCAGAGACTGAGGGCTTCAGGAGCCATAATGAAAGTATCAGGAATGGGAGGGCAGTTAGAAGTTAAGGTCAAGAGTAGGCAGTCACAGAACACTATCATAATGCACATCTCTAATTGGTTGCTTTAGAGGGGAATCACGTAGTCTAGTTCCTGTTTTCCAACCACACATAGTTACTTAATGACTTCTAGAAGGAAAGGCAGACTAAAACCTATAAGACTTAACAGTAGCAGTGTTTAGTTACACATATACCTACATCATCTATGATAAGTTTACTACAAAAAATAAAATTTTATTTTCCCACTAAAAATGCATTTAAAGAAAGTAAATATTATAAAACCCAATATGAACATTAAAATGGAATTCAATGTAAAATACAAGCTGATAATAGTTTCTAAAGTATTATCTATGGACATATATATGACTCTATTTCAAAATTATCATGGCCAGTGAAATTAAATGGGCTCTGGGTTGAGAAAATTGACTTCCAGAAAGTGAAGTCATAAAGTCAGAACTCAATCTCATAGTAACAAAAGGCTACTGAACTCCTAGCAATCTATCAAGCTGTAACTAGGAAACTCAGAAGTAGTAAGTCTCTTAGGAAATATGGCTGTACAGTTAAAAAAATAGAAAAGTAATGAAGGCACTGAGAGAAAATTTTGAGGCAAAATAAACATTCAAATGATTTGCCATACTGCCAGTCAGACTGGAAAACAGGAAATGGTATTTTGTGATACAAACACTCTGTGATATGTATATTTATAACATATACATCCAAGTATGTACATGCATACACATATACAGATATATAAAAATTGCACGTATATATATCCAATTACTACTTTAGAAAGGCCAAACTCTGGCAGACCACATGGCAGTGTCAGCCAAGAATCCTTTCAGAGATTTTTAAAGAGACAGTTCCTATTCTCTGACAGAAGGGTTTATTTAAAAGCTCTTAATGAACATTTACCATTAGTAATGTCTTTACATTATAGAGATATCAAATAATTAGTGTTTTTACAGGCAGTTAAAAAAATCCATATAGTTAACATACAGTGTTATATTAGTTTCAGACATACAATATAGTGATTCAATAATTCTATATGTTACTCATGGCTCATCAGATAAGTGTACATATCTCCTTCACCTATTTCACCCATCCTCGCCCCCCCAACCCCGGTAATCATCAATTTGTTCTTTACAGTTAAGAGTTTGTTTTTTGGTTTGTATTTCTTTTTTTTTTTTTTTTTTTGGTTTCTTAAATTCCACATATGAGTGAAATCATATGGTATTTGTCTTTGACTGACATTTCGCTTAGTATTATATTCTGTAGATCCATCCATGTTGTTACACGTAGAAAAATTTCATTCTATTTTCTGAGTAGTATCCTGTTGTGTATATATACCACATCTTCCTTATCTATTCATCTATTGATGGACATTTGGGCTCCTTCCATAATTTGGTTAAAGCCAAATAAAAAAAAATTGTAGGACTACATAAAACGTTTGTGCTTGGGGGGCGCCTGGGTGGCTCAGTCAGTTGAGCACTTGACTTTGGCTCAGGTCATGATCTCACAGTTCATGAGTTCGAGCCCCATATTGGACTTGCTACTGTCTGCTGTCAGCACAGAGCCCACTTCAGATCCTCTGCCCCATCTCTGTCTGCCCCTCCCCCACTCATGCTTTCTGTCCCAAAACATAAAAAATAAAACTTAAAAAAAAAATCTTTGTGCTCATGAGGTACCTGGGTGGCTCAGTCAATTAAGCATCTGATTCCTGATTTGGCTTACGTCATGATCTCACAGTTTGGTTTGTCAGTTCAAGCTCTGCACTGACAGAGTGGAGCCAGCCTGGGATTCTCTCTCTCTGCTCTCCCTGGCTTATGTGTGCACGAGAGCTCTCTCTCTCTCTCTCTCTGTCTCTTTCTAAAAAATAAATAAATAAACATTTAAAAAAACTGTGGTCTTAAAAGTAGTTTTCTTACAGGGATTAATATTATGCCATATGAATACTATAAAGTATTTATGAATTTAATATGCGCATATATAGATACAAAACATTAATTCTAAACATTTTTTGTAGTTTATCATAAACAGAATGTCTTATCAAACACATTATTAATACATGCATGCCCTCTTATTTCTACTTCCTTCATTCAACAAATCATTTTCAAGTTCCTACTCTGTACCAAACACTGTTCTAGGCACTAGGTGGGGATCCCATCTTGAATGCTGATAAGTACAAGAAGGTGATACAAGGTCTTTGTGAACCACCTCTCTCCAGAGTTTCAGATCCACATTGTCCTCAACACACACACACACTTGGAGATTCCCCAGGCCCCTCAAATTCACTGTCTAAAAGTGAGCTCACTGTCCTGTAATCCATGCCCCATTCTACTAGAGAAGCCTGATTCTCTCCTTATATTTCTCCCTCACTTGAAAAACAGCTCTCCAAAATGTAAACTTGACTACACCATGCCATTGAAACTGTCCACAGCTCTCAAGCCTAAAGCACTATTTCACAAAAATCTCTGTAAGAGTCCTAAAAAAGAGTCAACATGAGTAAGTTTGGAGGAACGGGAGCATAGGCAAAATGACCAACAAGCATGAGATTTTTTCCAAAATCTCATGATTTATTTACCTTTGTAACTCATAAAATTTTACATATAATCCATGACATGTCTTTATTTTTCCTATAAGATGTTTTAAAATTATTCCCTTTTAACGTTTTCTCACTTGAGTAGGATTTTCCCTCCCAGATCTTGGAGTACAATTGATTTCCTAGGCAAGTGGCCACACAATCTTCTGGCTGCATGCACCCTGAACACATGCCCTAGTTAGAGAAGCACTAACCTAGAGGATAAAGCTCAGACCTCCCTTTACAACATTCATGAGGGGTGTTATAGTCAAATGGTTAGGAGCATGGGCTGTGGAATTTAATTGCTTACTTAAATCCTGATTGTGTTATTTGATCTTGGGCAAGTTATTTAATCCCTCTAAATTCATAAAATAGGGATTATAATAGCATCTACTTTAGATATGTTGTTACGACTATGAAATAAAACAAGTAAAGGGCTCAGCCTGGTGCCTAGCCCATATTAAATGCTCCGTATGGAGTATGTTTATTCATTTGTTAGAGCTCCAAGGAACAACTTGCAAATTCTTGTACATGCCATGCTATTTCATGTTGATCTGCTCTACTCCCATAATACTGTATCATAATACTGTAATGGGGTGTAGAAATATGTTCCACTAACTTCTTTAAAGGGGAATGACAAGCCAAAAATACTGTTAAAACATGACAATTTTTTCCTAATGTCTTCGTGTAAAACTGAGCATTTTCCCTTGGGAGAGGTTGAATGAGTGTCCAGCAAGCTTGCAGTATTTGATGCTAGAGCTGAGGATGACAACTCTCAGCTTATAGGTCCACCCACTTTCTGTGTTCTTCCTCATGTCCTCCAACCCTATTAAGCCACTGGATTTCTATTTTGCTCTTTTCTTCCCATCCCTTTTCCATCTTTTTACTGTTGAATACCTGCCTTGGTTTTTAAAACTTTTATCTCATTCATTCATTCATTCATTCAATACAGCTTGACCATTATAGGATAATGCTGCATTGAAATAAATCACCCATTAGGACACTTCAGCCTGAGGAAAGCTCTGCTTAGCTAAATAATGTTGGTGTTTCCAGACTGTGACCCAACATTTATACTCCTTTACACACTCCAGTTATAGATGCTCCAGTTACAGATGCACACTAAATCTTGGGGCCCCATGTGTATCAGTCTTTGTAAAGAATTACACACAAAGAAGCATGGCCTGACAGGACAAAAATGATTTCATAATATATTCTAAATTTACTTTTCTCTCTCAATCAAACAGCAAAGGGGATTCAACTCTACTGCAGAACAACTTTTCTCGAAATTATTTTCTCCATTCTTCTGTTTTCTTACCTTCCACATTATAAACTCTTATATTCCAGAGCTGCTTACAAACAAACCAGTCTTCAAAATGCTCTCTTCAGGTTTAGTTCCATGTGACTTTTCTTTTTTCTTTTTTTCTTTTTTTTAACGGTTATTTATTTTTGACAGATCATGAGTGAGAGAGGGGCAGAAAGAGAGGAAGACAGAAAATATGAAGCAGGCTCCAGGCTAAGAGCTGTCAGCAGAGAGCCCCATGCAGGGCTCAAACCCATGAATCATGAGATCATGACCTGGGCTGAAGTTGGACCCTTAACCTCTTAACTGACTGAGCCACCCAGACACCTGCCGTGACTTTTCTTTTTATCTTACTACTTTGTTCTTTCTCCTTATGCAGGCTGATTAAGCCCCTTTATCCCTTGATTCCCCTGCTCCCATTTCCCATCTCTTCTTTGTCCCTATTTTTCCAGATTTGTGCCTCAAAAGGTTAAGCAATCAAGTTAGCAAATGCTCTCTTTAAAAGGAAGACATGTGTGACTACAGAAATTGTGAATTGAAAGAGGATTAGAAATCTGATCCTCAGCAGCACACTTGTTTGTTCCTTCACTGGACTGAGAGCTTCTTGAAGGCATGTCATATTTCCCTTTGTGCCTGCAACCCCCCAACACAGGGCCTGGCACAGAATAACATTCAGTAACTGTTGGAAAGATGTTGAAATTATTTTATATAAAGGACTTCTTAAATAGAAACTCAAAAAATGAACTTGGTTTAATCTGTAATACAACCAAGAAAGCAAATAAACCTTAAGAGGCTGATTGAGATTCTAAGCCTCCTTACCCACAGATGATTTGTGTGATATTAATTTGCCATAGTGGTCTTACCACTTAGTCTCTTTCTTCATCTGTCTACATATCTATGTCAATAGTATGCCTGATTATAGGACACCATATGAAGACATGAAAGAAGCATTTTAGTTGATGACTTGCCCCAACTTTGTGAAAACTTTGAATTGTAGCTCACCTATAGCCTCTTTGAATTCTGAGTTTGGTCAAGTTTTAAAAGTAGAAAAACCCTGTATGAATTAGAACTATCCAAGGTCAATGAGACTATCCTTTACTACAGACATAGATGCAAATGAACATGGTCAGTTCTTGCTTTCCACTTCCATCTGGGCTCTTTCTTCACTTTCTGTATTACCTGGATAGACATTTTCACTTCTTTTTCTCTGCCATCTTTGTGGCTATAGTTCCTTGAATATTCAATATTGAAGACCCTCAAGAGGAAACAAGCATGTGATGCTGTGTGGTGAGAACATTATAGAAACATCTGATTATTTAATTAGACCAAAGTCCTTTAGTCATCTTCACACTGAAGCATTATCTAGTAATTTAATTGAACAAACATATATATAGTGCACGTGACAGAATAGGGGGAAAAGTGGGCTCCTTGAAGAGAGGGACTCTATTTCTCTTTATATCTCCAATCAATAGTCTAGTGCTTGGCCCACAGCTGCCACTCAATAAATGCTTGTTGAATGAAAGAGTAAATTAAATTTAATCTTACCTTCATGGAGCAGATAATATAATACTAAACACACTGGAATTGGTATAGGCAATAATAAAGGTGGAGTTACAGTGTGATGGGAACAAAGAGGAGGAGATTAATGATTGGCATGAAAAATGTTCTTTAACTTCCCATATTGTATGCCCAAGTTCAACAGCAGCACTTATAAAATGAAAAGCCCTGTAATATATTTATCTGCCAAAAATTTGATTGAAGGTTGCTGTTCACAGAGGGAAACTAAAATTAGAAAGAAACTGCCTGCGTTTTGATATGAAGGAAGAACATAGTTTTTACAACATACTTACAGGAAAAACCAAACCCAAAAGACAGAAGCAACCTCATTCTCCTAAGGCACTGGGTGGAGAATGTTTAACTAAATGAGGTTCTCCCACAGATTATAATGAGAGTAGAGAAAGAAGAACAAAACAGGGTAGAGTGAGATGATGTATGAAGGGAAGAAACCTGATCAAAACTGACAAGTCTTTCGTCCAGAAGAAATGCCTTTACTTTTTACTTGATGGCCTGCAAATTACCTTCTCAGCAGATATTTAACCCATATATAATGCACTGAAACAGACAAAAGATGCTCTGCTGTCTCAAACTCTTTTTTTTTTAAACTCATTCCTCTACTCATTCCTTCTTTTATTTATACCCTCTGGTATATGAGACCTTATTCTGGGAGAAACTTTGGACCTTAGGACAAGTCTCTGAGACTTTGTGTGAACCATCCAAATTCATTTAAATGAACTGAAGCAGGTTTTCCTATGTAAAGTTATCCAACTGCTTTTGGTGTTGGAAACACTGTTTCACACTTTAATGATATTGATATAACCCATGCAGAATCATATTGACAGAATATTATGATATTTACTTCTCTTCACTACTTCATTGTGGTCAACTCTTTATGATCAAAGTGGCAACAACAGGTGAGATTTATTTGGCTACTTTATAATATATATTTTTTAATGTGTGTGTATGTGTGTGAGAGAGAGAGAGAGAGAGAGAGAGAGGGAGAAAGATTGGGGGAGGGGCAGAGAGAGAGAGAGAGAGACAGAGGGAAACACAGAATTTGAAGCAGGCTCCAGGCTCTGAGCTGTCTGAACAGAGCCTGATGCTGGGCTCAAACACACAAACTGTGAGATCATGACCTGAGCCAAAGTCAGAAGCATAACCGACTAAGCCACCCAGGCACCCCTTGTCTACTTTATAATAGACCCACATAATTAATCATGCATGATAAAGCACTAACCTTAGGCTTAAAACATTTAGTTTTTTTTAGATTAGTGAGAAAAAAAGTGTAACAAACTTTTTAATAATTCTTTTTAAGGTTATTTATTTATTTTCAGAGAAAAAGAGAGAGAGTATGCCAGTGGGGGAGGGGTGAGAGAGATGATGAGAGAAAGAATCTCAAGCAGGTTCTGTACTGTCAGCACAGAGCCTGATACAAGGCAAGAACCATGAGATCATGACCTGAACTGAAATCAAGAGTCAGATGCTTAACCGACTGAACTACCTAGGTGTCCCAATTTTTAATAATTCTTGAAAACATCTTAAGCAGAGAATTAAGACTTCTCCCTAGGCTTAGGCTTGGGTGTGTTGGCTCTGGAATGCACTGGAATCAGTTCTTCTCACTCTGGCTTTTGGATGCTGAAAATCTCTTTTGCCTACCATCTGTAAAATACAGTTCTCCAGTTTTAGGGCAAAAATTCTTACCTTCAAGTTTACTGTTAAACTGAGCAAACTGTCTTAAATCTAGTAAGAATGGGAAAGGTTATGCTGGCTAATTATATAGTCAGGTAGATAGCAAATACAACGTATATAAGCTGTCAAGTTTCAAGTAAGTAGAAATTAAACAACATTTCTTTGATTCAGAGTTGTAGGGATCTTTTGGTTGTTACAGCTTGGGCTCATCCCTGTGACCAGCCTTCACTGAACTTCCATCCCTTGAATATACCCTACACTCTCATATTCCTTTCATTTGTACATACTTTTCCTTTGTCCAGAAATATCTTTCCCTTCTTTCTATTTAGAACAGACTTCTTCTCGGTGAAGTCCTAGTTCCCTCACCAGACTCTCTCCTAATTAATTATTTGATACGTTCTACTTCCATAACATTTTTTGTAACTACTTTTTGTTGTGATAAAAAATAAATAATATGAAATGTGCCATTTTAATAATTTTAAATGTACAGTTGAGTGGCATTAAGCATGCTCATACAGTTGTGAACCCATCACCACCATCCACGTCCAGCCTTCTTCCATGTTCTTCAACAGAAACTCCATACTCATTCAGCAAGAACTCCCTATGCTCTCCTTCTCCCACCCCACAGCAACCACCACTCTACTGTCTGTCTCTATGAATGTGACTACTCTGAATACCACATATAAAGTGCAGTCATACAATATTTGTCCTTTTGTAATTGGCTTATTTCACTTCGCATAATGTCTTCAAGGTTTACCGTATTGTAGCATGTGTTAGAATTTTCTTCCTTTTTAAGGATGAGTCCTATTCTGTTGCATGTACAGGTCACATTTTGTTAATGTATCCATCTGTTGATGGATAATGAGTTGCTTTTACCTTTTGGCTATTGTGAATAATGCTGCTATGAATGTTGGTGTACAAATATCTGTTCAAGTATCTGCTTTCAATTCTTTTGAAAATATACCCAGAAATGGAATTTCCAGATCATACAATAAGTCCATTTTTAATTTTTTGAGGAACAGTTATACTGCTTTCCATAATGGTTGTACCACTTTATATTCCCACCAGAAATGCAGAAGGGTTCCACTTTTTCCAGATCCTTGCCAAAAATTGTTATTTTCTATTGTTTTAAATAATAATCATTCTAATTTGTGTGTGGTGGTATGGTATCTTACTGTGAGTTTGACTGATTTACATTTCCCTAATGACTAGTAATATTGAGAGTCTTTTCTTGTACTTGTTGGGCTATTTGCATATCTTTGGAGAAATGTCTGTTCAAGTCTTTTGCCTCTGTTTTAATTGGGTTATTTGGCTTTTTGCTTCTGAGTTGGAGGAGTTTTTACATATTCTGGATACCTTATCAGATATATGATTTGCAAATATTTTCTCACATTCTGTATATAGCCTTTTAACTCTGTTGATAGTATACTTTGATGCATGAAAGCTTTAAATTTTGATGGAGTCCAATTTATCTATTTTTCTTTTTGTTGCCTGTGCTTTTGGTGTTATAGCCAAGAAAGTAACAAATCTGATGGCACAAAGCCTTTCTCTTATGTGTTCTTCTAAGAGTTTTATAATCTTAGCTCTTACATTTAGGTCTTTGATCCATTTTAATTTTTGCATTATGGTATAAGGTGAGGGTCCAACTACTTTTTGTACATGTATATTCAGTCTTCCCAGTACTATTTCTTGAAAACTCCCATAACATTTCGTACATGTATTATGCATTTTCCTATCTGGACTGATAAACTGGCTGTCATGCAGGGCAGGGGTAGCATGGAGAGAAGACCTGATTTGCAGTATTTGCTGATTTCTCTTGTGTAGTATTCTCACCATGGCCAAATTTAAGCTACCAACATGATGACATCACTGACCATGGAATTATGGGTACAGCCTGGAATTATTTTACTTTGTATTTCCAGCACCTGGCATATACTAAATAGTCAAATTTCACTTGTTAAATTTTCCTTCAACAAATACTTGAGTGTTTTCTATGTGCTAGACAACTGTACTAGGTACTGTGAATACATAATGATGGAAAAAACATACATGGTTCCCACCTTCATGTATCTTACAATCTAATGACAAGAGAAATAATACAGAAGTAAATAAAAAATAATGAATAATTACCCATCGTGATAATTAAGATGAAAGCAATAAACAGGGTATGAGATGGAATTGCTTAAACAGTCCTTTCTAAAGAGAAGGAACTGGGAAAAAACGAAGTGTGGTGCTTCTGTACAGGGAGAGAAGGAACTGATTATGCAAAGTGCCAGGGAAAAACACTTTGAGAAGTGGGAAACAATGTGTGCAAAGGCCTTAAGGCAAATGATCATGGCATCTGAGAAGAGCTTAGTGGAGGCTATGTGCCTGGGATAGAGGGAAATGGGGAAAGTGGCCCACAGTGAGGATGGAGAAGTTGCTGGGGGCCAGATCATATGTGGCCTTGGAGGCCACAGTTGGGCATTGGGATTTTATTTAAAGCTTAATTAAAAAAAACATTTAATGGTTCTAAGCAGAAAGCAGGCATAATTGGATTCCTAAAAGTGAATTTTTCTGGCTCTGTGTACTAGTTGAAAGCCATTGTTGAAGTGAAAGTGCAGTAAACAAGTTTTTGAAGTGTTGTCAATGAAATTTGGATATGAGAAGGGAGAAAGAAAAGTGGGTATATTTGAGACTTTATTTTGAAGATAAAACAGAGGGGACTTTATGATTGACTAGATGTCAAAAATTAGGGGGTTAAGTGTCCTTTAGTCAGTAACTTAGGGAAAAGGAAGTTGGGAAATAGGCAGTTCATTCTTTTTAAGAAGTGCTCAGCCCTGAGCTAGGCACTTTGAGTTATATGAAAGAGGTATATGATGCAGCCTTATGCATAGAAATTCATACTCTAGTGGAACCAATACTTATAAATTGTAATAACTGAAATATAAAAAGTCATAAAATAATGTCTTATTTGAGGTTGACAGTATAAGTGTACAATGAATTCTGAAAAAAAACATCCTAGTGGGTTGAAACTTTCATGTTGGAATGAAGTCTCTGAAGAAAGTGCAAGACTCAGCTGGGCAGACCAGAAGAGCCAGAGGTCCTCACAAGTATGGAAAACTAGAAAACCACAGAATCTGTCAGGACAGGTACATGTGAAGTGGATAGGGAGACAGGTAGCCCAACTGCAGAGGTGCTGGATGGAGGTCATTGCAGGGTTAATGGGAAATGGCATCAGGGCTATCAGAGACTTCGGTACTTAATTTACAAAATGCTTTTCCTTAATTTATTTCATTCAATCCTCATCATGAAATATGTAAGGTAACAGGATTATTTCCTTATTTTATAGACTGGAGATGGGATACTTAAATTGTGAGGTGTTTCACCCAAGTTTACACGGCCAGTGGTTGAATTAGAACTAGTACCTAAACTTTCTCATTCTCTTAGCTCTTGGCTTTTTACTACAAAACTTGTTTTGCTGTCGCAAAATCAAAATTAGCGGTTTGGGTATGTATTTTGTTTTTTGGGAAAGAGGTTTATGAATGATAAAAAAAAAAGAAAACTATACTGATTTCAATTAAAATTGAAAGCCATGTCAAGTTTGGGCTTCAGGATATTGATCATGTTTACTTTCAGAGTCATGTGGAATATGTCATTCCCCCCCCCACCCCAGTACTATTTGGATACAAAGAAGACAGAGGTCAGTGTTTCTAAGTTAAGCTTTAATGTTTATCCCTATCCTGACCCATGCTCTTATTTATGAAACTACTACTAAGGAAACCTAAAGAAACAAAACAAACTTTGCTATGGAGATTTCCTTTTGAATTAACTGCATAATTTGATAAAAGAAAAAAAAAGCCCCTGGATATATGTTCAGCTTCCATAGATTTTGCCAGAATGACTAAATGGCCAAAGTATGATTTTTATGATTTCCTGACTAGTTCAATTCTCTTCTCTCATTTCACTAAATGGTCATTTCCATAAAGATTCTGAAAGCACAATCTTTGCAGATTTTGCAGACATGAGTCTTTTCAAGGAGATGGTGGTTAAAATCAATCTTCACAAAACTGAGAGTAGACTTTGCATGGTGGCTGTGTCTCTATTAGATTAGAATCTCTGTACTTTCTAGGCCTAGTGTATCACTTAAAAATAAGTTCTGAATTTCTTTATTGGGCATAGTACTCTATTATGAAATAGTGTCTGTGTGTGGTTGATATGTGTGTGTCTATATATGTAAGAATCATGCTTGCTCCTTTTTTGAATTCAAAAAAATATTTATGAGTATTAATAGGATCAAGCCATATGCCATGGACACAGAAAACTCTTCATTCAGCAGAATGTGATGAGTATAGTTGACATGAGAGATCAAGAGCTACAGAAAATTGAAGAAGTGAGGAAATGTCTGTGGTTGAAAGGGAATACTTTAGCTATTTAAGCAGCATTTAGAAGAACAGGTAGAATTTTATCAGGTAGAGATGGAGGTAGGACATGCTCAGCAAGAAAGAGCAAAGACTAAAGCCCAATGTGAAAAAGGGATAAATGATTTGGGAAACTAAGAATAATAAAAGTTTACAGATACCTTGGGTACAGGTTGAATGGTGGAAGGTAATGTTGCAAAAATGTTTAGGTCAGATTAAGAAAAGTGAACTTAATTTGGTAGGCAGTAGTAACCACTTAAATATGCGGAATAGCAGAGTGACAACAATCACAGTGGCTTTGGTAAACAGATAGAATTGGAGCAGGGAAAAAGTCAATTGCTGTGGGATTGTCTAACAGAGAACTCTAGGAATCCAAATTAGCAATAACAAGGCCTGATCAAGGATAATGACAGGTAAGTGGAAAGAGGGGATGGGTGTGATACAGTGATACATAGTTGATTTATGGTCAGCTGTGGTTATCTCTGCCCTAAGTATACTGAGTCAGGCACTTTTACCTTTTAACAGTGCAACATATTTTCTCCTTGCATGTACTTTCCTACTCTGGCTGCCATCCTGTATGAGATCAAAACCATGAGAAACAGAGGCAGGACAGCGTCAAAATTCTCCTGTGCTCACTGGGCTGATTTTGCTGAGAACTTGCTTCTACCTTGACTCCTGAGGGCCTTCTGGAGATGTGGAAAGGGACAATTTTAACTGGTAAGATGCCATTTTTTGGTTAAGGTTACACAAATGGAAAGGATCAATTATATGTATAGAAAGCCAGGAGGCCAGTGCAGGAAATTCTGAAGGAAATCACAAGATTAGAGAAAGGTCCAGAAATCAATTCCAAGACTCTGCCTCCCCATCCTCTGCAAGTCTGGTGTCTCTAAACATACCTCAGGGCCCAGCACACCCTTTTCCAGGATCTCTATGAACCATTTAGACCAACACTTGGTGGCTCATCATCATCAATCACCCAGTATTGTCCTAAGCACAGCTTGATAAGCTCCTTCTATTTAGATCTTTGTTTTCAAAGTTCTATTCTCATGCCAGTTTTGGCACCCTCATCCCCCCTTGACCTTGGAATCTGACTTATTCTTGCTTGTTTTCTTGAATCCCTGACTTTGAATGTGAATATGGGCTCCTGACACACCTGATGAGTAACCTACTGGAGAGCCTGTATCACCTACCCTGCTTTTCCTGAAAGTCTTCTTTTGCCACCAATGTAAGATGCCCCACTATTATCCTCTCACCTTGCTTCTCCTGGTGCTTGGTTTGTGAATGGAAATGCCATATTCTCCAGGCCACCGTGCTAGAGCCTTTAGCTGCAGCTCCTCTGTCACTTCTTCCAGAAGCCTGGGTTTTCTCAAATCTGAGCCATTCAGTGGACACCTCTGATGGTACTGGCTTTGCCTGATGGATCCTGAGTTCAAGCAGAGAAAAGAAAGTTTTAAGGAGCCAGGCTCAGAAGAGGAGCTATGGAGGTGAGGAGCCGTGTGCTATGTGAGAGACAAGGAAGATATGCAGACCTTGCCAACTTTGTAATTTGCACATTTTTCTTAACATAGGAGGCTTAAACTTCAAACACTTCTCTAGATATGAAATGGATACCAAATAATTTTTGTTGCTGTTCTTTTATTTTATTAAAAATAAAACAGGGGTGTGTTTTTATAGTAATATAATTTGTAGCACAATAATCATTATGACTCAATATATTTTCTTGACTTAGGACTGAAAAAGAGATTGTTTCACTCCAATGGTAGGGATAGACATAGGGAGTGGTGGAGAGTACAGTTTATGTAGGTGTGATGTGATTGCGATAAACCTAAGCATACTCAACTTACGTCCCTTGATCGGGTAGGTATGTGTTTTCATCATTTATAGTAGTTATGCAAATTGCCTGCACTATCTGTAATGACTGTGAGTGATGTATATGTGTGTGTGGACTAGTGTTATATTTAAGGAGAAATATTTAACTATTTGGAGCAGACTATTCACATACTAGTTGCCTTCCTCTTTCTTTAAAGGAAGAAGAGGCCACTCACTCCTAACTGTGGTGCTGAACGAGATCATCCCTCAGACACCCTTCTAGCTAGATGTTTTGATTTTCTCCAAAAGGTTTCTAGGTGAAGATGTGTACAAATAATTTCTTTTGTATTTCTCTTTGAGGAATATAGAAACCCAATCATGTTTCTATTGTAGGACTCAAGAAGCATTTTTAGGTAATTGAAAAATAACATATTTTAAGGATGCTAGATATTACTGAAAATCAAAGACGCAAATCTGAAAACACTATGCAATAGACTAGAAAATATTGGGGCACCTGGGTGGCTAGTCAGTTGAGCATCTGGCTCTTGGTTTGGGCTCAGATCATGATACCAGGGTAATGGGATTCTGTTAGGATTCTCTGTCTCTGTCTCTCTCTTTCTGCCCCTCTCCCCCACTCCTGCTCGCTCTCTCTCTCTCTCTCTCTCTCTCTCCAAAATAGAAAAAAAGAAGAAAAAGAAAATATTTACTCAGAACAATACCTGGAGAAAAAAGTCTGGATCTATAATAGGCAAAATCATTAATATTGACAGTAGTAATGGTTGCTGTAACAAGAATGGTAATTTCCTCCCAGAGTTATTATGATTTTAACAGATCTGAAACTGTTTAGCACTCTTGTTAGAGTTAGTATTAAAATCATATTAACCACTATATCAAGGGCAATGTATTATACTTTAAAGTTTACTCAGTATTCCAAATTTTTCTTCAATAAATATTTATTGAACATCTACTATTGTCAGATATGATATTAGTGCTGTGGGTACAGTGAACAGGACAAGTTCTCTTCTCCCATGAATTTCCCTGCAATGACACTAACCATTCAGCTACTGTGGTCATTAATCAACTAGAATATTACAAGAGCTTGATTTATTCATTAATAAGCAGAGATTGACAGGCAGGTAGTATTCCGAGGAGATAGCATGAAGAAAATGAACCGTCTCCTGCCCTTATAAAGCTGACTACCTATTAGTAGATAGAGACAAGTAAACAGACACTTAAAATATCTCATTGCATCACATGAGGAAGTACCCGACATATGGGGAAAATAAAATAGGCACTTAACCATGCCTTTAGGAGTCTGCAAGCTCAGAAGAAAGGCCCAAACTGAAGCCTCCCAAATATATAGGAATCAGCTGGAACTCTGGGTACAGAATAGCTTATGAAAAGGCCTGGAAACAAGGTAACTGGCCAAACAAGGTAACACTCATGTATTATGAGTGGCCCAGAGCAGGTTTAGAGAGGGGGCTAGGAGTGAATTTTGAGGCAGGAGGAGTGGGATCGTTAGGCTTTGCATGCCATTCTGAGGCTCGTCCTACAGTGAAATAGGAAACAACTGAAGTGTTTTAAATGCAGAAGATACATGATTAGGAACAGGTCTGTGTAAAGAATATACTTATATTACCACTCCATCTCTGAAAGGTCTGCAACCCCAAAGTATGGTTTTAATGTATGTTTTAATTTGGCATAGGATTCAGGCTCAGATGTTTCAACTTATCTGAAGTCAAATGTCAGTTTAAAATTACTGTTTACAGAGTAAACTGCCTTTTTAGTTTGGATGTTTTTCCTTGCTGCTTTGCTCCAGTAAGCACCATAATCTTGGGTCTCTATTTAGACATCCCATCGCGGATACTCTGCTCATTTAGAATGTGAACAGGAACGTTCTAGTGATTCCCACAAAAGACAAATACTTGGAATGTTTGTTCCTGTCACAGAATATATTTCAGAGATGCACAGTTTCTGCCCAAAATATTCTTTAATTTCTTCTGTTAACATCTGGGTGAGACCCTCACCTACAAGCTAACATGTCTAATCTTCATTTTAACAGAGAAGGTAGGTCCTAGATTTGGTCTGTTTTTAGGCAGCTGCCACTGGAGGAGGGGAACGTGAAGCCCTCAGCCCCTGGCAGGGAGCATTCCAGGACCAAAATCCTGAACTGGCATAATTGAGAAGTTGCAAATAAGGAAATCCGATCATTAAAGTTTAACTTATTGCAAGGGAGTTAGAACCCCATGTCTGTTTCACTGTAGATAGGGTATTCAGCTCTCCTTTGGATTTCTTGGTTAAGGTGATTTAACCACAGTGCCTCTGTGGTAAGAGAAAGTTTCTGGTTTTCTTGAAGTAGGAGATGAATTTCTAGGCTCACATACAATGAAGTCTTATCTTAGTGTTTGATGGATCACTGGAGTTTTAGTATGTGATTATGATATGGAATGATATTTTTATTTTCAGTGGTATTTTATATCAGCCTTCATAACAAACCTTTTCATGGCAGAAGAATATATCACGTGCAAACCAAGATTTTACTAATGTGCCCTCCTCTTGTTCCTTTCCCTCTTTACTTTGAAGAATACTTCTGAATACAATACAGAGAGGCTATGGGCTGACTCCACGACTTGAACTGGAGGTACTGTAGAAAAAAAATAATCAAGCTCATTGTTTTATTGAATAGATATAAGTTTCTCAAGGATTATATTGCTGATGTAATGAAGACAATGGAACCTTTTAAAAACTGAAGTTTGAATTACAAAATAAATGACAAAAGGAGACATTAAAAAAACAGCTGCTGCAATCTCTACCTGTATCTCCAAGGCTGAGGATATAATTGTGCATTGATAATTATTTAGTTTCTGGAACATATTCTTTTTATTTTAAATTTGCTATCATCTTCAAAATGTTAAATTTTAAAATTAAGTAACAAATAGACATATCGTTTTTTTTTTTCCTGAGTGACTAGCTAAAGCCCAGCACAGTCATTGGTATAGCTCTTGATTGACACTTGTCTTTAATTCAGTAAATTTCTCTGAGGAGCTCATGGCTTAGAAGGATTACGCGTTTTACATGTATAGCATCCCCAGAAAATAATCCCCAAGGGCATAGTTGCAGTATACAAACATATAGATTATCTGCCAAGTATCATTTGCAAAGGATATATATTTTTTTCAAGTTTTTATTTAAATTCTAGTTAGTTAACATATAGTGTAAGATTAGTTTCAGGAGTAAAATTTAGTGACTTGTCGGTTACATATAACACCTAGTGCTCATCACAACAAGTGTCCTCCTTAATACCCATCACCCATCTAGCCCATCCCCTCACCTACCACCCTTCTAGCAACCCTCAGTTTGTTCTCTATACAAACTATATTATGGTTTGCCTCCCTCTCTCTTTCTCTTTCTCCACCACCCCATGTTCATCTGTTTTGTTTCTTAAATTCTACATATGAGTAAAATCATATTGTATTTGTCTTTGATTGACTTATTTCACTTAGCATAATATACTGTAGTTCCATACACATCGTTGCAAAGGGCAAGATTTCATTCTTTTTTTGTCTTAATATATTTATTTTCCATAAATTATCTACATTATCATTGTATTAGTAATATTTGTATAAATTATAAAATGTACACATATGGAAATTTTAAAAAGATAAGTGAAAATAAAATGCATATTTAGAATAATTTTTATTTTAGTTATTAATGAATCATAATATCTTTTGGCTGTCTTATAATAATGACGATGTTTAATGAGAGTGATGTTAATGAATATGCCACTTATATTTGAAAACCTTGGCTTAACACCGATACTGTTGTTTGAAATTATCATTTTGAGATTAGCTTTCTTTAATACGCAGTTTTGATGGTATCACAGCTAAAAATGATAACTCACAAAGACACGTGGATTCAAGTGGAAGAAGTACACTGTTGGTTTCACTTGTAAATTATTTTTCTTATTTTCTTTTTCTTTTTCTTTCTTTTATTTTTGTGTGAATCTTCAGAAACACAACAGAATACCATGGAGGAAGGGAAGGGGAAAAAATAGTTACAAACAGAGAGGGAGGGAGGCAAACCATAAGAAACTCTTAAATACAGAGAACAAACTGAGGGTGGATGGGGGGTGGGGGAGAGGGGAAAATGAGTGATGGGCATTGAGGAGGGCACTTGTTGGGATGAGCACTGAGTGTTGTATGTAAGTGATGAACCATAAGAATCTACCCCAAAAACCAAGAGCACACTTTACACACTGTATGTTAGCCAATTTGACAGTAAATTATATTAAAAAAATAAACTAATGTGCAAAAAAAAGGGATTTCATTCTTCTTTATGACAAAAGATTACAAATAGCAAAAGCAATCTTGAAAAAGAAAAGCAAAGCTAGAGAAATCACAATTTCGGACTTCAAGCTATATTACAAAGCTGTAGTCATCAAGACAGTATGGTACTGGCACAAAAACAGACATATAGATCAAAGGAACAGAATAGAGAACCCAGAAATGGACCCACAGCTCTATATATGATGAACTAATCTTTGACAAAGCAGAAGAGAATATCCAACAGAAAAAAATATAGTCTCTGGGCACCAGAGTGCCTGACTGTGACTCAGTCGGTTAAGCCTCCAACACTTTTTTTTTTTAAATTTTAATTAGGTTTATTTATTTGCATTGGGAGAAGAGATAGTGTGAGTGAGGGAGGGGCAGAGAGAGAGAGAGAATCCCAAGTAGGCTCTGCGTTGTCAGCTGACATGGGGCTCGAAACCATGAAACTGTTAGAGCATGACCTGAGCTGAAATCAAGAGTCAGATGCTTAACTGAGTGAGTCACCCAAGCCTCCAACTCTTGATTTCCACTCAGGTCATGATCCTAGAGTTGTGGGATCAAGCTCCATATCAAGTTTTGTGCTGAGTGTGGAGCCTGTGTAAGACTCTCCCTCTCTCTCTCTCTCTCTCTCTCCCCCCTTCCTGCCCCTCTCCCCAGCTCACACATACTCTCTCTCCCAAATAAAATAAAAAAATAAAATAAAGGAAAAAGTCTCTTCAAGAGATGGTGTTGGGAAAACTGGACAGCAACATGTAGAAGAATGAAACTGGACCACTTTCTTACACCATACACAAAAGTAAATTGAGAACAATGAAAGACCTAAATGTGACAGAAAACCTGCAGAGAATATTAATATTTAAGTGGTAACTATAAATTATAACATATGAATATGTTATTTCTATGTGCACAGAATGCCCTTTGATTTTGGAAAACAGTTATAGATTATCTGAGTTTGCTCAATAGTTAAGATGTATCTCTACACATCTTATGGATGACTCTAAATCTGTCTTTGTGGGTTCTAACCAGTGGTGTCCTGGTACACTTATAATAACTTGCTCTGAAAGAAACGAAGAAAGGGACAGGGAAGGAGGAAGGGGAGAGAGAGAGGAAAAGAAAGAAAAAGAGAGAAAAAAAAGAGAAGGAAGGAAGGAAATAAAGGAAGAAAGAAAGAAGGAAAGATAATAAAAGAGATGAGGAAAAGAAAGCCCAGATTTGTAGCATTTGCCAATTCCCATAGTATAAATACTCCTAATACAGACTGTTTCAAATTACCAATGAGACATCACATGCTGGAAGCCATTTCTGAACTCACTAAGTCAAGAAAAAAACTCCTTGTGAGGTAAGGCGTGTTTGCAAGGCTCCCCGCAGTCAGATGGCAACAGATGTCTACCCCCCACTCAATTATTTTTGCTTGAGCACTGACCCCCAAGGTGCCTTGTTGACTGGTATCAGGAGTGACTTGCCCCCTTTATTCTAAAAGTATGCTAATTGTACCCTGTGAAGGAACTTATTATAGGAATTTCTTGTTTTGTGTTTATGGGGGCAAATATTACATTTCCTGAGAAACCTGTTTTACTTCCCCTCAAGAAAACAGGCCATTGACCTCTGCTCACAAAGAACTAACTTTTGCCTTTGCTATGCTAAAAACATTGCCTTGTATTTGAATGCTAAAGATATCTTCCTTCCCCATATGATAAGCATCTAAGTCATCTGTATCAATCACTATTGAGAAAGATTATGCATAATTCTTCTACCAATCTATGCTCTGGGAAATTTTTACATACCAAAGAATTTGTCATCAGAAATCATTGTCTAAGGCAAATGCCACTTCTGTGCTGGCCCCAGACATTTTTTCCATAAATAAAGCTGACTCTCTGGTCAGTGCAGAGATGTCTGCCTGGTGATCAGAAAGAAACTCGAGGCTCTCTCACTTTCTCTCGCCAACACCGTCCATCCTTCAGGGAGCCCTGGACCTGCTGGAGCTGGACTCTGGCAATCACAACTTACAGAATTGGAAAAGATACACACCACTGGCTCTTGTAATAGTACAGTCTAGCTCCAGCACATTACTGGCTGTTAACAATTTCTTGTAACTCCAAATACTTTTGTGTAGCTCAGTATATAGGCATCGGTTCTATAAAAGTAAATATATTTAAGATAATTTTAGATTGTCTGTTTCTCTCTCTGTCTCTCTCTCACACAGACTTAAAAATTAAGTCAACACTACATAGTACATATAGAACAAGACATTCTGCCAGGTATTATCAAGAATAGAAAAAGATGTAAGATGTGCTTGTCCTTAAAGAATTTACATTCTGGTTTGGGATACCGAACATAAATCCTTGACATCATAAACAAAAAAGCTTGAAATAATAGCATAAATAATAGTTTAGGGAAGTAAAGATAAATAACAGATAGTAAAAACATAACTGTCAAATGATAGGTATAGTCAATAATTACCTGATGAAAAAAGAGTTTGAAGAAATTCTGAGGGAAGATTTTATGAAGATGTAAATCAGAAAGACATGATGTTTGAGTAGCATTTGGACGTATGGGCTCCTCTGAGAAGGCAGGAAGATGAGAAAGAATACATCTTAGTGTACAATGAGTGAACAACCAGCCAGGAGCAGAACATTTGTATAAGTACATTTTAATAACTATGGCTGAAAGTTACTAGGCAGTTACTCTGTGTCAGACACTGCACAGCTTCATATAAATCAGCTTATTTGATCTTCACAGAAATATTAAGAGTCAGGTTGTTTGTAGTACTAAATGAGGCAATATGCATTTCATAGACAAGAAAATTGAAGCCTAGGGACATTAAATAAGTGACTGATGTCCAGCAATGGGTAAAAGTTGGACCTGGGGCTGGAATTCAAGTTTTCTCTGGTCCTAAAACCAATTTAAGCACCCTGCTAAATTGGGAGGCAAATCTAGACATGTAATTCTTAGCATAAAGTTATAAAACCTTCAAACATAAAGGATAAAGAGTTCAGAAATTTTTCTGCAGGTTACGAAAACCAATAACCGTACCCTTGACAACTTGACCAAAAAGTGAAATGTCCAAATGTCTTGTTTTGCTCCTCCTGTGAAATTTTTTTCTCTTTTTGATTTTGGAGTCCATTTATGACAAAGTGGGACATAACATGTGCAAAGGCTAAATATTACGAAAGTTTGAGATAGTACCTTATGAGTTAGGTAAGTCTGTAGTCAACTTTCAAAATTGTTGATACTTAATCAGAATATAGATAAAGATAATGCTCCAATATTGGGAGTTTATGGCTTCTTCAAAATATCTCTTGAACTGTGTTTATATAAAGTTAATAAAACAGCTTGAACAAAGCACCACACATTCCTTCCAACTGCATGATGCATATTGACAATTAAGCGTTTATTATTTATTCCTAATTGTGTTGACAAGTCCTTTCCCATTCCAAACTTTATACTATCAGCTTTGTGAAAAGTTTCTTTTTGTCCCTGATAGCCAGGATGATTTGATGCATAGAAATCTGGAGAAGAAGAAAAATACATCTTTTGGATTAAAATATCCCAGTTTGCTCATTCCTCTTGGACAGCAAAGAAGAGAAACTATGGAGTGTTTTTTTTTTTTAATATGAGATTGTTCTGGAAATGAAAGACTGCTTATTAGTTGAAGCAAAAATGTCTGTATAAAGATTATTATTTAGTTGTAAATCATTAAACATATTGTCAATAACCTTTTTATAATATACTTACAGTGCTTATGAATATATTTGAAATACAGGGTAAGAAAGTTTTTTCTCTCTCTGAAAAAGATAATTTAAGAAATGAAACTGCTTGGCAATTTATAGATATTTATGTTTGCATTTTTGTTTTGGTTTTAAAATCAAAACAGATTCTAAAGGTTCTCTAAGGTTCTAAAACCACTCTTACTAGTTTATAAGATGGTTTTTATTCTATTAGGCCCTTCTGTCCTTTCTTCCCTACAGGATGGAGAATGAAAAGAAATTTGCAGTGTGCAATGGGAGCACAGACCAAATATTATAAAAGTTTGAGATAATACCTTATTAGTTCGTTAAGTATTAACAACCTTAAGTGGAAAACCATTAAAAAAGGCAAAGCACTACTGGTTACTGAAAAGATTTGAACCATGTAAAATATAGCCTTTGGGTCAATGTTTTTAGAGCCTTCTTATATATGTCCTGAACCCATTTGAAATTCTGATGGAAGCTGTCTTCATGGAGGTGCACAAGTTTTCATACAGTTTTAAAGGATATGCTGTCTGAAATCCATCCACGGATCTTCAAGGGTCCAGTCAGAATATGCTTACATGGCACACTATTTCACAGCTAACTGATATTTAATATTTTAATATCTATATTTAATTTCTAATTTATAGCAAAATAATTCAACCAAACTTCATATTAATACTTCAAGTCAGTGTTTCTCTTTCTTTCAATTTAGGTTCTTAAAATATTTCATTAAGAATGTTTAAACATTTGCAGCACCTGCGCAGCTCAGTGGGTTAAGTGTCTGACTCTTGATTGCAGCTCAGGTCATGATCTCACAGTTCCTGGGACTGAATCCTGCCTCAGGCTCTGTGCTGACAATGGGATTTTCTCTTTCTCCTTCTCTCTCTCTGCCCCTCCCTTGCACATGCACACACTCTTTCTCTGTCAAACTAAATAAACATTTTTTTAAAAAAGAATGTTTAAACATTTTTTCCTACAGAACCGAAGTGTTATAAAAACATGATTTCTTCACTGTTATTATCCCATAATTCATATTGACTAATTCTAGAATTATTTGAAGCTTAACTTTAAACTACTTAAAAGTTTATACTATGTTTTAGTTCATGAGAGAAAGAACTATTTTATCTGAATGTTTGTGATCCTCTAGTTTTATGACCTTTCTAGTCAGCTTTGCACTGGATCCTGGAAGAACTGTGGCGCTGACATTTTACAGAGTAGGACAGGAGGGAGGCAAGGAAATCTTTAGAGTAGTGTCCAGCCATTAAGGTTTAAAAAGCATAACAATTAAAGGATTTTCTCAAAATTAATGTCTTAATCACAAAAACCAACAGCTACAAGCTCTACAGCTTAAAACAAGTAAACAAAAAGCTGTCTTGACCATACTTGGCAGCCAGGTGAGCTTTAGTAAAACAGCGTTACAATTTAACTCCTTTGGCATTTACTTTTATTCATGTGCTTTCTAGTGACCAGAACAAGTGTGCATTTGACATGTGCTACCCAACTTCCACATCTGCACTATCCAACGGCCCTGGCATGAGGATTCATCATGTGTTCTGCCACCTAGAGTTTGGGCTTCTTCATCCAATAATCTGTAGGGATAACTAATTCATGGGGATGTGTGTGCATACATGAAATTGATTTCTAGGCATGTGGATCAGGACCGGGTGGATCAGGACCGGGAGACTACCTACTCTGGTGCAGTCCACCCTATTCTATCTCTTATAAACTTTTCTTCAAATATTTCTTTTTTCCTTCTTCCAGTGGACATACACACACCCAGTATACCCACAGTTATAAGTGAGTCATTTGAAGGAAAGATGAACGTAGTGTCTAGTACAGTTTTTATTGGATGAGTTTCTCCTATGTCTGTCTCCCTGACCTTTTTCTGTCTTGGTGTCACAACACGACACTGCTCTCAGTAGTAACAGATAACAGATTACAGCCTTGTTGGCTTGCCACTTCCTTCATGCTCAAGACAATAAGAGAAGACGGTTACTTGGGCAATTAGGTGGTTAGACATTGCTAACAATCTTCACTTTTAATGCTAGTGACTGTACTGGTGAGTTTATGACAGGTAATGAGTAACTGCTGATCTTCCTAGTGTGTTAGCACAGCAGTTCTCTGCTTTTGATCTCTGCAGTGTAAGAGTGTTTAAGGCTATCAGTAACTGTCCAATTTTAAAGTTATGCACTTCTGGTTGTACGTAATTTCAGTTATGTATTTTACTCAAACGTTGAATTGACTCTCACTCTACTATTTCTTGTTCTTTTATATGGCCTTCTCATGTGTCTGTGGTCCATATCTGTTTTCACAAAAACAGCAAGAACAGTTTGTGTTGAGATTGTCTGCTGATAGTATACAGGGTAATTTAGTTGGTAGAGAAATGCATACACACAAAAAGCTTTCTTCAAGGAGATAGGGTATACCAATCCTACTTCTGTTATTAATCTATTGGATGGCCTTAGGCAAGCCTCTTAACCAGTTTGCTTCTGTTTTACTGCTTGTCAAGAAAATATTAGGAAGACAGGCTGCAAGTGAAAGAATGTCACAGAATGGTTCTGGAACACTCTGCAGAATATTTAAAAGGAGTAGAATTGAGCATTGACAATACTACTGGTCCCAGGGAATACTTGGGGTGAATTACCAGATAGCCTCAACAGTTCACTGTTTGGTTCAAAGAATTTTCAGAATTTCTTGGAAAAATGAGATAATGGTTGAGTAATTAGCATATAATAGTAAAGGTACAAGTGTATGCAGGTTAAATCAATCCCACAAAAGGGTTAAGGGAAAAAAATCTGCCAATTCTTTTAAAAACCCTGGTGTAAATAAATAAAGGCAGATTAAAAAATGATTCCTAATTTATTCAAATCTTGTTGCTCATGGGAATGTGCGGTTGCCAGTGAGAATATAATGGTTTAAATATTTGATCTAATACAAATAAACATGTGGTATATTCTCATAAATAAGAATTTATTACAATATACACTTGGATTTACACTTCTCAAATTGGACCTTGAATATTTGAAAACTCAGCAATATGAAGGTATTCATGCCAACGTGTTCCTACGTTCACATTTCTACTCAGTAAAGGAAGTCGGGGGTGGGGGTGGGAACTGAAGGTACAAACTAGGGTTCTGCCAGATTAAGGCTACCATTAATTCCAGTCATCTTGGCTTTTCATGGAAGGGTATTACTCTTGGGTGTCTGAAGTGTAAATTTGGGAACTCTTTATAACCTTAGAGCTGATTTCTAAGGTAACAAGCATCCAAAACACAGACAGTTTTATAAACCAGAATTAACACCTGAATTGTTCTTGGAAGCCAAGCAGCAGTTCTCAAAACTCCTGGAGGCTGGCTGATGTTACCCTGTTCCCATTTTCCTGGACAGCTCCAGCTCCAGCATTCTCACCAGTTAAAGTTTCCTTCTGGTAGCCTTGTGTAGCTATTGAGCTGTGTGTAGGACACCTAGTTGTAATCCAACTGAGATATTCAACAGCCAGATGTCACAGTGATCATAGTGAAACCAATTTATTTTCTCTCAAACCAGACCAGGGCTCCCATTCTCATGTTTCTAGCCTTTTTCTGGAAGGGAGAAAAATTCATACACCTGATGGCAGACTCAAGTTCTAATTAAATTGACCTTAACCCAAGTCAGCTTGACTGGCTCTGAAAAGGCCCGATTAATTATTAGGGTCAAGGTCAGAAGCAGCAGAATAAGGGTGACAAAGGGAGGGAGGAGTTGTTTATTTTGGAATTCCTGGAATTTTAATTCTGATACCTTTCAAGGGAAGGAAAATGGCCACCAATGGAATGACAGGTAGATAAATAAAGAAACCTTGGGCAAAAAGAGTTTGAATTTTCAGTGGACTTTTTCCTGGAAAATTAGGCACTCCATCTGTGTGTGTGTGTGTGTGTGTGTGTGTGTGTGTGTAAATGTGTGAACATGATAATCCAAGTAGCAAAATGGGTTAACTGCATTGCACATTTATCTTCATCTCTTTCATGGGAAACAGTGGGGTAACACAAATGAAAGAAATTTCAAGGAAACCAATTTGGCAAGGAACATATTAATATTTAAGATTTGATTAATACAATGTCCTGTTTTAAGCTTAGTCTGCAGTAACTTGGAAATTTTTCAAAATGATCAACATATAGAAAACACGTATTTAGCTGCAATTTCTTGGCCAAAAAATTTAAATTATGTGATAGGACAACCTGAAAAGCTCTCCCTTCCTTGCCAAATTTCCCAGTTTTATCTTGAATTCCAAATTTAATGAAACCATTATTGCCTAAGTTTAATGGATTTGCTGCCATTGCTATCACTTGCCAAGTATAATCAGCAAGTTCATTAGCTGAATCACACATACATGGTATTAGCCATGTTCTTAAGATTTAAAAAGTGAAAGGAGATAAGGGACTAACTTACTGTAAAGACTTTGTCACTTTCCTGTGAAGTGAGAGCCAAAAAATCACTTTTCTAGGAGGGAAAACACACACACACACACACACACAGACACACACACCCTTGGAACTGAAACTGCTTGGCAGTAGTTAGTTTTTTTCCTGAATTGCTTCATTAGAGAAACTCTGTAGCATGGTGCATTCTGCATACTGCTATGGCATTTCTCAGGCATTTGCACTCATTCTCAGCTCTCACTGAGTTTTCTCAATAACCAGGTCTCTTGGGACAAACCAGACAGGAAGAGGAATAATCATGAAGAAAGTCATTGTCACAAAACTGCTGAGACAATGTAACTTATATAGCCAAACCCACATAAGATGAAGTCATTTGCATGCTGCTTAGGACATGCATTTTCCATAATCCTTACCACTGAGTCATTATGTTTAGTCATATAAACATTCTTTGGCCCTCAGTGTCCCCACCTGTAAAATAGGGATAATAGTATCGGTCACATGGACAATGATGAGATGAAACTGTTTTTAAAGGACTTTAACCTTGTCAGTAAGTAAAATCCACATACCTGTGTTCTTTGTTTTAACAGTACAGTATTTTTATTCAAAAATAATATAGGAAAGTAATTATCTCTGAAGTGTTTTTAGGGCTTCTCTAGTGTTGTATACATAGCATATATTTTATTTAAGTTTGATGAAAAATGTGTTTTTTCAATATGTTATAAAATTTGTCTCTTTTTGTAATGTTACACTTTTTTTTACTTTTGTGATTCTGCCATTTTCAATCATTCAAATAATTGACATTTAAGTAATTCTCATGTTAAGACTACATCATTTAAACTGAAACTTCCACTCTGGTACTCTAGCACTTACACTACTCTTTACTCTGATTTTTTCTTCCTCTATAGCACTTATCTTTCTCTTTCAATATACATTATTTATTGGTTGCATTAATTGTTTATTATATATTTCACTACTGGAACAAAATCTCTGAGTTTACAGATTTCTGTTCAGTGATATATCCCAAGTGTCTTGATCATCTGACACAAAATATTTGCTAAACGGTTCCATTGAACACATGAAGTTTCTGTTTGGAAACAGATTGTTTGGAAACAAATTGAACTTCTGCTCAATTTCCACAGCTTAGAGTTGAAATTTGATTCAGGCTTGTGAACTAATATGGCCATAAATCCATCCATCAACCCACACCTCTTTCTTTCCTACCTTTCTTCCATTGTCTGCACTCAGCTTCTAGTCTGTCTAGGTTTTGCTCTTCCTACTACCACCTGAAACTTGGTTTTGACATTTTCCTCTAGCTATTAGTTTCGCTTCTCTGACTTAATGCTACCATAATGTGTAAATCATTTATCTGAAGAATTGTGAAGTACAACAGTAAGTACAAAATGGCTGCCAACGTTTCACATGAAGAATGTACATGTGGATATTGGAACTGATAGTTCCTGGGACAGTGTGTTACAAAAGGCCTTTCTGGCATCTGATTGTCTTTCAGTGAGAATAGCATGCACACCAATTGATGTTATGTGGCCTTTTAAACTTTCAATTCATTTCAGATGTGGCTTAAAGTAATGTGTCATCCAGAGTTCGCTCGCCTGTTGGATGATTCATTTATTGAACTCCCAGAAAACAGATGGTGGGTAGGGGAGAAGACAGGAGAAAAAGGAAGGAAAGAAAGAAATGAGAGAGGAAATCATTTTGACACTAAAATATCAGTGTTGTGATTATTTCTTAAAAACTAGAAATAAGCATTTTGGTTTCCCAAGTGAAAATTCAACCTGGTAATACCATAAACTTGAGGTAAATTCTGTGATTTAAGGTATTTGTAGTTTTGTTGGTTGATTGGTTATTTCTCATTTAAATTAAGATGATATCTATAAGTGAGAGAGGGATTAGAACATGACTAATACAGTAGAGCTGAGGGTTCCTCAGTTGAAGATACTGAAAGTTTGGGGTAAAAAACAATCACACCATGAACGATTCTTTACTTTTTATTTGTAAGAGTGAGGCTGTAAAATTTATTGCATGTTTTTATAAAAAGCCGAGCATAGTGTATGTTTTTTGTCAAGACACTTCTTTGTGTTTCATTCAACAAACACGACTGAATATCTTTCAAGTGCTAGGCACTGTGCCTAGTGCTATAGCATGGACAGCAGAAGAGGGGAGACAGAACAATGAGAGCTACCTACCACATTTCTCTGAGAGTAAGAAGTGCCTATTTCTTTCATAAGTTACTTTAACCCTCACAAAACTCTTCAACATCTACATTATAATGTTACCTTTCCAAGTTCAAAAGCTTGAAGTTCAGAAAAGTCAACTAATGTTTCAAAGTCACCCAGCCTGTATGTGGTGGAACCAGTACTAAAACCAGCACTTTGATAGCACCAAACCTTTTGTTATTTTCACTAAGCTACCTTCAAGGTGTACACAACCTAGAAGAGACAACCTCCCTTGGATACCTGGACATTGTCTAACACTTCACAATGTAGTCAACATATTCAATGTCATGCACATATCTAAAAAAATTTAAATGTTTATTTATTTTTGAGAGAGAGAGATAGAGCACGAGTGGCAGAGGGGCAGAGAGAGAGAGAGAGAGAGAGAGAGAGAGAGGGAGACAGAGAATCCAAAGAAAGCTCCAGCCCCTGAGCTGTCAGCACAGAGCCTGACCCGGGGCTTGAACTCATGAAGTCAGATGCTCAACCGACTGAGCCACCCAGGTGTGCCCAATGACATGCATGTATTGACAAGTGTCCATGTATACCATGTACACATGCTAAGTACTAGAGATACACACACACCTAAGACCTATTCCTACCGTCAAGGAACTCTTAGCTTTGTGTAAGGAACTGGCATGTCAAAAAGGTGTTGTAGTATTGTCCAATTATCCAGTTCTTCTGAAAATTTACCTAGAAGGAAAAAAAATGCTACCATTTGCAGCATAATAATGTGGCTAACATGCTAGAAACCTGTGCTGAAAAGAGAGTGGGGCTAAAGTGTGGTGAGGCTTAGTTGAGGAGAAATATTTTGTATTATTGCTTTCTATTGTCCCCTTGCAAAACATTCCCTTAAGATTCTATAGCCTTCATAATGTTCACAATGTTCATCCTTTAGAAATTACTGTTCAGAGTTTACAGATGGAAGTTGAATGATAGGATTATGGAAAATAATTGTTTGAAATTTCACAGAGTTGCTAGACTATTGGAAAGAAGTTACTGCATAACTACCCATATCATAGATGGTGGTTGTTCTGTAATAAGTTGGCTCAGTAGAGCAATATACTGGCCTACATGTTCCAAATTAAGATCTACTTGGGGGGATGTTGAATACTCTGTCAAATACTAAGAAAAACCATATTTCATTTAAAACAACATCAATTTAAGATAGCTTATGGCTCCAGATATGTTAAAACACACAAGTATATCTTAGAACTGATAAAATAAGGTATTAGTCAAGTTTCTCCACAGAGAAACATATGTATATGTGTTCACACATGCGCACGTGCACGTGCACACACACACACCTTGTTCTATTTCTGTGGAGAAATTTGACTAATACACACCTGTATCTATCTATCTATCTATCTCTCTCTCTCTCTCTCTCTCTCTCTCTCTCTATCTATCTATCATCTATATATCTATCATCTTCTATCTAAAAAGAGAAAGAGCTAGAGAGAGAGAGAGAGAGATTTATTTTAAGAAGTTGCTCACACAATTAAAGAAGCTTAAAAAGTCTAAAATCTAAAAGGTAAGCTGTCAGGCTGGAGACCCAGGAAGACTTGCAGTTTGAGTCCAGAGGTAGTCTGCTGGTAGAATTATCCTTTCTTGCATGGAGATCAGTCTTTTTCTACTAAGGCCTCCAACTGATTGGATAAGGTCACCTCATTATGGAGAGTGATCTTCCTTACTCAAAGTCTACTGATTTAAATGTAAATCTCACATAAAAATATATTCACAGAAACATGTACATGTTTTACCAAATACATGGGTGCTGGAACCTAGACAAATTGACATGTAAAATTGACCATCACAGAATGACATTAGGTAGTGTGGGGAAATTGTCTTCATTGCCAGAAACATTAGTGCTAGAAGTCACCCCCACAAATAGAGTACAGACACAGGGAAGAGTGGCACTTGGCTCTTCCTTTCAAGTTCCTGTGGAGTTGGGGTTCATCTTCTGATCTCTTCTAGCCATTCCCTCAGCGGGAAACAACCACAATACAATCAAATTCACTGCCTAGAACATAGCTGGTGTGCTATGAAGGCGAAAGTCTCTGTCCTTTTCTTTATATTACTAAAGTTTACATTTTTCTGTTTCCCTAACTTGATAAAGGCTAGGTCCCCAAAGATGGGTTGGGAGGTGGATAGAAAAATCAAATGTGCTTCAAATATATGAAATAGAGTATTTTTTCAAAGTTTTAGTTTAGTTCTTCTTAGTTGGAAGTTACATATGTGGACAGATGAAGGGTGGAGGAGCGGGGAGGGAGAGAAATTATGGTAGAAGAGCAGCTGGGTTTCAAGGCTATCTCTATATACCCCTGGTCAGACCCTACTTCATTTTTACCCCACTGATGTCCCACTCCCACCACCAAACTCCCATCCAAACCTCCTGGACCCACTGCTCTTACCCTTTGTATAATGTACTGATGGTCTATTTTTGCAAGCAATAATTCTCTGTTAAATTTTACCTACATTCAATATCTTTGCTCCACCTGATTGCACAATCCTTGAACTGCTGACTCACATGCATGCTTTATCATAAGTATTTACATTTTGGTTAAAATCATGGACTTTGAAATCATGGAATCTCTGCTTTACCATTTTTTTGACTCTGGCCTTAATCCCTTCATCTGTAAATTTGGGATGATGATAGTACTTATGTAATAGGTTAGTTGGGAAGAGTAAATGAGACAGCATATGGAATGCTCTTAGTACAATGCCTAGCAAGAAATGAGCACTCAATAATTGTTAGCTATTATCACTTTTATTTATCTGACGTGGTTTCTCCATGAGGTCATGATGCAAATTGGATGCAAAAGGTATTTGCAAATTGGATAGGTACACAGAATACAAAGATAAAGCAGTAGGGTCCCTGTTTCTGATCAGCTTCTAGGATAATTGGAGCAATATTATGATATCCTTCTGTTGGTTTTCATCCATGTTAATCATGAAAGAGATCATTGATCCCAGCAGTGCTCCAGGGAGATCAACTTTCTATGTGTTGATGGTTAGAAAAATTAAGATAGGGTGATGATCTTGGTGGCCTCTTGGCTTAATATGGCCACTAGACAGGTTTTATTAGGCCTAGCAGAGTTGTTTTTTTTTTCACCCAATGAAGTAGCATGCTTTTGCAAAGGGACTGCATTTTCTCCAGCCACTCCCTAATTTCTTGTTATCATCATCTCACTCATTCACACATATTTATCTGTTTGATCACCCTATTGTCCTTGAAACTGTGACCCCCTACTCTACATTAAAAGGAAATTTAAAGGCTTAAAAGCAGTAGTTAAATGTTCCTCATTCTTAGAAACATAAAAGACACTATTAGAAACAAATAGCATAGCAAAAAAAAAAAAAAAAAAAAAAAAAAAAGAATCCTGTCTAGGAAGTGAGTTAAGAAGTAAAAGCTTGATCATCTGATTATCTTAAAGAAACACTCTCAAATTTGCCTGTATGTGTCTAATTTAAGGAGCCATGTGCCTCCTAAGTCCAAGGAAATCCAGGCTAAAAGTAATGGGAACCCTTTGATAGTATGAGTCAGAATTTCATCTCACCCTCACTGACAGAGTCCCCAAGAGTGTCTCACACATGCTCAGGCACAGATCCTATGATACATCATAGCATGTGCCCCCCCCCCCTTTTTTGCTTTTCTGTTCCAGTTCCCTTCAGCAAGGCCATGACTAGCAAAGCTGTATGAAATTGCTACCCACAATCTGGCTTTTCTAAACATGATGCTGCCATAAGTTGGCATCAGCATCTCTGTGAGCACCAATACTTGTACAGGCTTTGAAACCACTTCTAGTCACACCAGTGCCACTCTCCTCTGTCAGGCACACTACCTCTTCCTGCACATTTGCTGCAGGCACTGCAACCTGTGTACTAGTCCACCAGGGTGCCTCAAGTCATGCAGGCACCAAAAGTTTATATGTTCCTTGCAGAACAGATCACTCCGTACAAACCATCACTTCTGTGTCACATGACAGCATATACACACCACTAGAGCATTTGCTAAGCAACTGTGCCTTACAGAGTTCTTAGTAAGGAGAAACTTCCCAGTTTTTCTCAGAATACATCTGCTTCCTAGGACTCACTTGTTTGTGTGTGGGGTCAGGCCTGAGAGATAGATGCCATGCAGCATTCAGAATTTCCATGTTCCTCAAATAGTTGAGGTTTAGTTTTTGGGTCAAGCTGATTTCCCTGATTCTCCATCCCCCCGCCTCCAGGATGAGTTCTTCCTTCAGAGAGCTATCTCTTGATTTAATGAGCATTCTTGTGGGCCTGCCCTAGCAGAGCTCCAAAGGTAAGTGTATAGATGTCTAATGGAGTATCCAGAAGAAGTCAGATTTAAAAATTTTTTTGTAGGATGGAAAATCATTTAAAATAAGTTCCCCTTTTCTATGTCTTGAAGAGGAGCTGTCCATTCTCCTTTGGGTGGATTCCCTTGGTCTGGGAAGAATGACTTTTATGGCATCTTTTAGTTTCATAGAGATATAGAGCAAATATTCAACCCTGTTCTGAAAAGAATACAACGGGACTTCTTGACTGAGCCAAGGCTGGCTCCAGTTCTGTAAACAGATGGAGTCCTCATGCCCCTCCATGAAACCCAGTGGTTTATAGATCTTGGAGGTTATAAGGTACACATTCCAAAAATGACTTTGTAACACAGAGGGGTCATGGAATGAAAACACTTCAGATCTCAGTTCTTTCACTTTGTGATTCAAAATAGTAAAAACACATCCAAGGGATTAGCAGTAATCTTCATGGAGGTGAGATGGCAAGAAAAGACTAATGAGCTTGGAAATTAAAGTTATCAAAAGATATCCCATGGAAACTGAAGGAAAGGGGATGCAGACTGGCTTATTACATTTTACCCTAGGCCATGGGTTGTTGGTATGGAGAACTGATTCTGGAATATTCTGACTGGCACTGGAATAATCTCTAACCTAACCAAGGAGTGATTTGGGGGAATTGTCTGATTCTTGAATGACAGGAAATGGCTGACAGTACTGTACACATGGCACTCATCAGATTTGAGTGTAAGCTTAATGCTGGGGGAGGATGTCTTCTCTTTCCCACTAGGAATTCTACGTTTGGAAGAAATATCAGAGCAGTGGTAGCTAGAACTTGCAGTGGAATGTCTTGGTTTTGGCAGTGATGCTGAACTTTAGCAACAATAGAGTGGAATGGGATACATTTCCCCCAAGGGCTCCACTATGTATGTGGTGACAGTTTCTATGTGTCTAACTTGCTCAGCTTAACAAGAAGATAAAGGTAGCTTTCAATAGTTTTATTATCAGTAATATAAAATAGTAAGCTGTAGTAGCAGTATTACTCACAATAGCCAAAAGTGGACACAGCCCACATTATCTATTAATAGATGTGTGGATAAACAAAAAGTGTCATATACAGATAATAGAATATTATTTGGCTCTAAAAAGGAATGAAATTTTGACACATGCTACAACATGGGTGAATCTTGGACATTATATTAAGTGAAATGGGCCAGTCACAAAAGGACAAACACTGTATGAGTCCACTTACATGACGTACTTAGCATAGTCAAATTCATAGAGACAGAAAGCAGAATGGTGGTTGCCAGGGACTGGGGGAAGAGGCAAGAGGGAACTACTGTTTAATAACTACTGTTATTAACTACTATATGGAGGTTCTATTTGGAGTGACAAAAAAGTTCTGGAAATAGATAGTGGTGATGGTTTCACAATAATGTGAACATACTTAATGCCACTGAACTGTACACTTAAAACTGGTTACAATGGTAAATTTAATGTTATCTATATTTTAAAACAATAATTTTTTTAAAGTAAGGTGTCAGAGGTTGGGTTAGTGAATAACTTTATTGCTATTGCTCCTCTGATCACTAGGGAGCTAGAAATCTATGCAATTTGAGTATTAAATTAAATCCGACCTTATTGTTTCTTGTAAGCTAGTGATGTCAGGAAAATTATGAATTACATTTTTAAAATATTTTATTTATTTTTGAGAGAGATAGAGAGACAGCGTGAGCAGGGGAGGGTTAGAGAGAGAGGGAGACACAAAATCTGAAGACAGGCTCCAGGCTGTCAGCACAGAGCCTGATGCAGGGCTTGAACCCACAAACCTTGAGATCATGACCTGAGCTAAAGCCAGATGCTCAACGGACTGAACCACCCAGGTGCCCCTGAATTACATTTAAAAATCTGATACACAAAATTACAAGAAGAACTGGGACATCTTTTAATCTGAGAGGTTTTCTTAAGGCCTTTAAATTATTTATTTTAAATGGATTCCTATCCATCCAATTGCTCAGCTATCCTCAGACCCAGGTAAGATTCAAATTCTAAATATAACACTAGAAAATGACTATGAAGCAATTCTTCCAAGATTGTTCTGCCAGTGCTACCATGTGGAGCTCTAAGGCTGGTTTTTAGCATACTCAATTCACATTCAATATCAACCTTTTGCCCAATCCTATTACTGTATTGGGAGCTAATCATCTCAGAATTGTTTTCAAATGTAGCTTTTAATTCAACAGAACTGGTGAGGGGCCTCTGACTCTGCATTTTTTAAAAATAATTTTTAAATTTGAATATAGTTGACATACAATGTTACATTAGTTTCAAATATACAACATAGTGACTCAACTTCTCTATATGTTATGCTATGTTCACCACAAGTATAGCTGCCATTTGTCACCATACAATGTTATTGCGATATCATTGACTATATTCTCTATGGTGTGCCTTTATTCCCATGACTTACTCATTCTGACTTATTTCACTTATAATACCCTCTAGGTCCATCCATGTTGTTGCACGTGGCATAATCTCATCCTTTTTTAAGGCTGTGTAATATTCTTGTGTCTGTGTGTGTGTGCATGTGTGTGTACCATATATTCCTTATTTATTCATCTACAGGTGGACACTTTGCTTCCATATCTTGGCTGTTAACAATAATGCTGCAATGAACATATGACTGTCTATACCTTTTTGAATTAGTATTTTTCTTTTCTTTTGGTAAATACCTAGTAAGGGAATTATTGGATTATATGGTATTTCTACTTTTAATTTTTTGAGAAACCTCTATACTGATTTCTATAGTGGCTGTGCCAATTTGTATTCTCACAAACCATGAGTGTTCCTTTTTCTCCACAGTATGGTACTGGCACAGAAATAGACACACAGATCAATGGATTAGAATAGAGAGCCCAGAAATAAACCTACACATATATGGTCGATTAACCTATGAAAAGGGAGATAAGAATATATAAAGGGAGAAAACAGTCTCTTCAATAAATGGTTCTGGGAAAACTGGACAGCTACATGAAAAAGAATGAAACTGGACCACTTTCTTACACCATACACAAAAATAAACTCAAAATGGATTGAAGAATTAAACTTGAGACATGACAGGAGCAAGATATGGATGTCTGCTTTCACCACCGTTATTTAACATATTACTGGATGTCCTAGTCTCAGCAATCAGACAACAAAAAGAAATAAAAGGATCTAAAATCACCAAGGAAGAAGTCAAACTTTCACTATATCTGCATATAGTGATATGCAGACATGATACTCTACATAGAAAACCCAAAATATTTCACCAAAAAACAGCTAGAACTGATACATGAATTCAGTAAAACCACAAGATACAAAAATCAATGTACAGAAATCTGTTGGTGGGGCTCTTGGGTGGCTCAGTTGGTTGAGCATCTGACTTTGGCTCAGGTCATGATCTTCCAGTTTGTGAGTTAGAGCCTTGCATCAGCTTGCTGCTGTCAGCCTGTCAGTAGAGAGCCCACCTCTGATCTTCTGTCCCCCTCTCTCTCTCTGCCCTTACCCCACTTGCTCTCTCTCTCAAAAAATAAATTTAAAAAAAATTAAAAAAGGAAATATGTTCAATTTCTATACATCAATAATGAAGCAGTAGAAAGAGAAGTCAAGGAATTGAACCCCTTTCCAATTTACACTAAAAACCATAAGATGCCTAGGAATAAACCTAACCAAAGAGGTAAGAGATCTGTACTTTGAAAAACTATAGAATGCTTATGAAGTAAATTGAAGATGACACAAGGAAATGGAAAGACATTTCATGCTCATGGAATGGAAGAACGAATATTGTTAAAATGTCTATGGTACCCCAAGCAATCTACCCATTTAATGTAATCCCTATCAAAAACCACCAATATTTTTCACAGCTAGAACAATCATAAAATTTTCATGAAACCAGAAAAGACCCCAAATAGCCAAAGCAAGTCTGAAAAAGAAAAACAAAGCTGGAGGCATTACAATTCTGGACTTCAAGTTATATTACAAAGCTGTAGAGATCAAGACCATATGGTACTGGCACAAAAACAAACACATAGCTCAATGCAACAGGGTAGAAAACCAAGAAATGAATCTACAACTATATGGGAAATTAATCTTTGACAAAGCAGGAAAGTATATCCAATGGCAAAATGATAGTCTTTACAACACATGGTGTTTGGAAAACTGGACAGTGACATGTAGAAGAATGAAACTGGATGACTTTCTTACACCATACACAAAAATAAATTAAAAAATGGATGAAAGATCTAAATTTGAGATAGAAATCCATCAAAATCCTGGAGGAGAACACAGACAGTAACCTCTTTGACATCAGCTGTAGTGACTTCTTACTAGATATGTCTACTGAGGCAAGGTAAACAAAAGCAAAAATAAACTTTTGGGACTTCATAAAAATAAAAAGTTTCTGCATAGCAAAGGAAACAATCAACAAAACTAAAAGGCAACCTATAGAATGGGACAAGATATTAACAAATGACATATCTGATAAAGGGTTAGTATCCAAAATATGTAAAGAATTTATTAAACTGAACACCCAAAAAACAATCCAATTAAAAAATGGGCAGAAGACATGAGTAGACATTTTTCCAAAGAAGACATACAGATGGTCAACAGACACATGAAAAGATGCTCAATATCTTTCAACATTAGGGAAATACAAATCAAAACTACAATGAAATATCACCTCACACCAGTCACAATGGCTAAAATTAACAATATAGGAAACAACAGGTGTTGACAAGGATGAGAAGAAAGGGGAATCCTCTTACTCTGTTGGTGGGAATGCAAATTGGTGCAGCTACTCTGGAAGACAGTATGGAGGTTCCTCAAAAAATTAAAAAAAGAGGGGCACCTGGGTGGCTCAGTTGGTTAAACGTCCAACTTCGGCTCAGGTCATGATCTCACTGTTTGTGAGTTCAACCCCCTCATCAGGCTCTGTGCTGACAGCTCAGAGCCTGGAGCCTGCTTCAGATTCTGTGTCTCCCTCTCTCTCTTCTCCTCCCTCACTCATGCTCTGTCTCTGTCTCTCAAAAATAAATAAACATTAAAAAATAAAAAAAAATAAAAAAAGAACTACTCTATGATCCAGCAATTGCACTACTTGGTATTTACCCAAAGGATACAAAAATACTAATTCATAGGGATACATGCACCCAATGTTTATAGCAGCATTATCAGCAATAGCAAAATTATGGAAAGAGGCCAAATGTCCACCAACTGATGAACAAATAAAGATGTGGTATATATACAATGGAATATTACTCAGCCATAAAAAAAAGACTGAAACCTTGCAATTGTAAGGATGTGGATGAAACGAGATAGTACTATGTTAGCAAAATCAGTCAAAGACAGATACCATATGATTTTACTCATATGTAGAATTTAAGAAACAAAACAAATGACATGGGGGAAAAAGAGAGGCAAACCAATAAACAGATTCTTAACTATGGAGAACAAACTGATGTTTACTGGAGGGGAGTTGGGTCGGGGGTATGGGTTAAACAGGTGATGGGTATTAAGCACTCATGGTGATGGGCACCAGGTATTGTATGTAAGTGATGAATCACTAATTTCTATCCCTGAAACTAATACTGCATTGTATGTTAACTAGTTGAAATTTAAATAAAAACTTGGAGGAAAAAAAAGTAGATGTGAGGACTGAAACCATAAAAATCCTAGAATAGAAAATAGGCAATGACTTCTTTGACATAGACTGTAGAAACATATTTCTAGGTAGGCCTCCTGCAGCAAGGGAAACAAAAGCAAAAATAAACTATAGGGAATACACCTATTTGGTAAAAGCTTTTGCACAGCAAAGGAAACCATCAACAAAACAAAAAGGCCACCTGCTGACTGGAAGAGGATATCAGACTCTGATTTTCTAGCAAACTCTCAAATGAGAATTCCTGTCCGAGAACCACCCTCTGAACAGCAAGGCCCTCAGTCATACTCCCTCTGTTTGGTTTATATGTCTTTTTTTTCAGGTAGAAAGAAAAGCTACCTGGAGGGTAAAAGCCAGGACTCATAACTAGGTATTTCTTCCAGCATCTAGCATAATGCCTTATGCAAATATAGAAGCCCAATAATACTAGTAAAAATGATTAAATTTAAATTACATAAAGTAAACAGAAAATACAAAAGGAAAAGAAAGGGAAAGAAAATACTTGTTAGAGAATAAAGATGGAAAATCTGATAGTCTGCAGTGTCCCAAATGAATCAAATTTGCTAAGTAAAAGAAATGAATTTTGTAATATTTGAATGCACACATGATCTTGAGGAAAGAGTACAGCTTCAGGAAAATATTTAGGAAAAGCAGATGATGATTTTCTTATGAGATTGACAAATGACACCTCTTAAACTTCATCTTTCAAACTTCAAAGACGTATATTTCACTTCACTCACGAAAATGACTAAATTCATTTCTGAGGACTCAGTTTATGCACACCAAGTAAGAATTTCATAATGTGTTCAACATAGTGCTTTGTCTTTAAGCAACTATGAATGATTCCCCAGCTGGGTTCCTCTTTAGCATATGCTATAATGTAGGGCTCAGAAAAAGAATCCCGTCTTTTTGAGAAAGTAAGATAATACCATAATAGTCATGTATAGAACTTATCCTTGTCCATGTATGTAATGTTTTGCCAAATATGTTACCAGTGAGAAATAATGTTGAAGTGCTTGTGAATTTTAAGTTAGTAAAAATTCTTATTTTTAAGCACAGAAACACATTCCATGCTGTGGTCTTCCTATGATGGTAAATCTTTTGAAGTCACCACTTTTTCTTTTATTATTCAGTGGGCAGATTTATTTTTCGACATATGCTAGCCTGTGTTTGAAATGTTTAAAATTTCCCCTATGATTTCTTCCATTTTCTGTAGTGTAGAAAGTGAAGTATTATATTCCTTTTTCTACATCAGGCATGTCCTTCTGATACAGTTCTCTCCACAGGCACTGCCAACAAAGGAAAGCAAAGTCGAATTCTTTATTCATCTTGTGGTTCCCATATGGAGAATGTTCAGTCTAACCCATCTTTCTGAATGCAGATCTGATGAGCAGATAATCTCCCTCCCTAACAGTTTATTATGCCTTGCTCTTTATAAGTTGGAAGCTGTAAATCTGACAGCAGCATTACAGCTTCTGAATTGAATGTATAATTTAACTTATAAATTCATGTTCTTCACTTCAACAATTGTAATAAACCAACTGTATACTGATTTTCTAACATCGATTCATTTTGGGGTGAGTTTGCAAGTTGACATGGCCTGAGCCTTTAATACATATGAATTTTTAAATGCTGATTTCTTCAATCTACTAGTTCTTATCTCTCTCCCCAACTATTTTTATTGAAAGACTTTGAGGTTTCTTATTCCAAATTGCATGAAATATTGATTAACCCCACAGATTTATTTAAGTGCTTTTGTTATTAAACATTTTAGAAAGACTCATGGAGGAAGAAGAGCAGAAATTCTGTAATTAATCAGGATTGCCAGGCTCTGTTGCTACAGTGGCAGTGAATTGGTTCCCCATAGGAGAGTTAATAGAAAAACATTCAATTTAAAAATGGCCTGGATGCATCAAAAGGATTAAACTGTAATGCTTTTAATCCCTGTAACTCAAACAAAGAGAAAATTTTCCTGAGCAATGAACTGCACAATGTATTTGTGGGCCAGCAAATGATCACTGTGGAACATCAGCTATACAGCCAACTCTGTACCCCAGGGATTTTACTAGGCACAGGCAGAGTGACAGCACAGGGGATTTAGACACTTTTAAACTCTAGGTTTTGAGTGATGCTAAAATGAGTGCTGTTTTGGAAAGTTGTAGTTTTTGGAGCTCCCAAGCTGTCAGAGATCCTACTAATAAACCTTTAGGTTAAAACTCTAAACTCTACATCAGGGAAGGCAATTTACAGGGTACAAAGACTACAAGATCTCCCCACCTCCAAGGCCCATGACACACATTGCTTTTTCACTATAACCCCCTTCTGCATCAAGAATATCTCTGAGTTCAGGGGTAGCTGGGTGGCTCAGTCGGTTGACCGTCCGACTTTGGCTCAGGTCATGATCTCACAGTCTATGAGTTTGAGCCCCGCATTGGGCTCTGGGCTGACAGCTCAGAGCCTGGAGCCTGCTTCAGATTCTGTGTCTCCCTCTCTCTCTGCCCCTCCTCTGCTTATTCTCTCTCAAAAATAAATAAATGTTTAAAAAATTAAAAAAAGAATTATCTCTGAGTTCAATAATGTTTGCCATCCTTCTTTCAGGTCTCTTTCTCTCTCTTTTAGGTTTATTTATTTATTTTGAGAGAGAGAAAGAGAGAGAGAGAGAGAGAGAGAGAAGGGGAGGAGCAGAGAGAGAGAGGGTGAGAGAGAATCCCAAGCAGGCACTGACAACTCAGAGCTCTACAAAGGGCTCAGACTCAGGAACCTTGAGATCATGACCTGAGCTGAAATCAAGAGTCAGATGCTTAACTCACTGAGCCACCCAGGTGCTCCTCTCTCCCTCTCTTTTTTTTAAATTAACATTAATTACTTAATCTCTATGATTAAAATTTTTCAATTTCTAAGCATCTGGTAGAACATATCAAATAGCATATAGGTATATCTCCAAATGTATATTTTTCAAATAAGCTGTGTATGTTTTATTTTGGAGGCTTTAGGGTATTATTTTTTGATTAACTTTTGGGAGGTTTTGTTTTGAGGAAACTGTAGATTCACATGTAATTGTAAGAAATAATACACATATATACATAGATGCATTTCCCAGTTTCCCCTAATGGTAGCTTGCAGAACTAGAGTACAATATCCAACCAGGATGTTGACATCGATACAGTCAAGATATGAAACATTACAAAAAATGAAAAAATAAAACACTCTATTACCACAAGATCTCTCATGTTGCCCTTTACAGCCACATCCACATCTTACTGCCCCCATCCCTCCCTTAACCCCTGGGAACCACTAATCCATAATTTGTCATTTCAAGAATGTTATAAAAATGACATCATGTAGTACATTATCTTTTCTGAATGGCTTTCCCCACATAACATAGTTTTCTGGAGATTCATCCAGATCATTCTATATAGTCATAGGTTGTTTTATTGCTAGGTAGTATTTCATGGTATGGATGTACCACAGTTTAAAAATTCACCTGTTGAACATCTGGGTTGTTTCCAGTTTGAGTCTGTTATGAACAAAGCTGCTACAAAAATTTGTGTTCAGTTTGTGTTTGGGTTTTGATACAAACGTGTCTTTTTTCTCTGGAGAAAAATGTGTCCAAGGTATAGTTGCTGGGCCACATGATTGTTGCATGTTTACTTTTAAAAACCTCCAAGCTGTTTTTTGCAGAGTGGCTGTAGCATTTTACATTCCCAACAGCAACATACAAGAGATACAGTTTCTCTTCATCCTTGCCAGCATTCTTTATCACTATATTTTCCTATTTGAACCATTCTCATAAATACATAGTGATGTCTTATTATAGTTTCAAATTGTATTGCCCTAATGTTTGATGATACTGAACACTTTTCTTGTACTTATTATTTGGTATCTGTATATTTTCTTCCATAAAATATCTTTTCATGTCTTTTGCCCACTTTCTAACAGGATTTTAATGTTGTTGTTGCTGTGTTTGGAGAGTTTTTATATATTCTAGATACCAGTCCTTTGGCAGGTGTGTGGTTTGCACATATTTCTTCCTCCCATTCTGTAGCTTTGTCTTCTCATCCTCTTAACAGAGTCTTGTATGGACTAAAAGTTTTTAATTTTGATGAAGCACAATTGAGCAGTTTCTTTTTATAGATAGTGTATGTGGTGTCAAGTCTAAGAACTCTGCCTAGCCTTAGATCTTAAAGATTTTTCTCCTGTGTTTTTTCTAAAAATTTTATAGTTTTATGTTTTACATTTAAGCCTGTGATCTCATTTTATTTATTTATTTTGTATAAGGTACAAGAGAAAGGACTGTTTTTTCTTTTCCTTTCCTTCCACCCTTTCCTTCCCCTCATCCTACTCTTCCCCCTCCTTTTCTTTGTATTTCTCCCCTTCTTCTTCTCCCTCTTCTCCTCCTCCTCCTCCTGTCTTCTCTCTCTCTTTCTGCCTAAGGATGTTCAATTGCTTTAATACCAGTTGTTAGGAAAACTTTTCTCCATTGAATTGTTTTTGTAGCTTTGTCAAAAATCGACTTGTCATATTTGTGTGGGTCTATTTATGTTCTGTTTTAATGATCTTTGTATTTATCCCTACATATATACCACAGGATTAATTACTGTAGCTATGTAATAAGTCTTGAAATCAGGTAGATTGGTTCCTTTCACTTTATTCTTTTTTTATTAAATTTTTACCACACAAATTTTAGAATACTTTTGCTTATATATACAAATAATGTTTCTAGGATTTTGCTAAAAATGATGTTAAGCTTATATATCAAGTTTGGAGAGAACTGACATCTTAATTATGTCTGGTTTTCCAATCGATGAACATGGTATGTCTCCTTATTTATTTAAACCTTTGATTTCTTTCATCAGCATTGTGTAGTTTTCAGTATAAATCCTATATATGTATTGCTAGATTTATACCTGAGTGTTTCATATTTTGAGCAATTGTAAATTTTATTGTGTTTTTAATTTAGATGTCTGGGTGCTTTCTCCCAGTATATAGAAATAAAATAGACTTTTATATATTCACTTTATATCCTGTGACCTTGCTGGACTCAGTAGCTCTGGTAGTCTTTTTGTAGATTACTTGAGATTATCTATGTAGATCATGATGTCATCTGCAAATAGGGACAGTTTATTTATTCATTCCTGACATGTATGCTTTTTATTTCCTCTTTTTGCCTAATTGTATTGACTATAACTTCAAGCACTATGTTGAATAAGAGTAATGAGAGGGAATATCCTTGCCTTGTTCTTGATATTAGGGAGAAAGTATTTAGTCTTTCACTATTAAATATAGCTATAGGGTTTTCTTATATGCTTTTTATCAAGCTAAGGAAACTCTCCTCTATTTCTATTTTTATGAGTTTTTAACATTACAGGTTTAAATTTGGTCTAATTTTCTATATCAATTGATATGATCATGTGATTTTTCTTCTTTGTCCTGTTAACATGGTAGAATATAGTAATTGATTTTTGAATATTGAATCAAACTTGCATTCATGAAATAAACCCCACTTAGTTATAGTATATAATTCTTTTTATACATTGCTGAATTCTATTTGCTAATATTTTGTTAAGTATTTTTGCAACCATATTCATGAGCAATATTAGTCTGTTGTTTTCTCTTTTTGTAATGTTTTTGTATGGTTTTTGGCATCAAGGTAACACTAGTTTCATAAAATGACTTGGGAAGTGTTCCCTTCTCTTCTATTTTCTGCAAATTTTATAGAATTGGCTTTACTTCTTACTTATAAAGTTGGTAAAATTCTCCAGTGAAAACATCTAGGTGTGGGGATTTCTTTTTTGGGGAGTTTTAAATTATGAATTTGGTTTCTTCTGTTTTTAATTGGGATATTTATATTTAATACACATATTGATAAGTTAGGACCTAAGTCTGCCATTTTACTTTGTGTTTTTGGTTTGTTCTCTCAGTTTTTCATTTCTGTGTTTTTATTCCCTACCTTCCTGTGGGTTACTTGAATATTTTTTAGAATTCCATTTTTTATTTCTCTATAAGTGTTTTTAATGTATCTCTTCATGTAACTTTAAAAAAGTTTTTCATATGACTAGATATTCTATTATATATGCATAACATCACAGTCTACTGATGTTGTCATTTTACCAGTTTGGGTGAAGTATAGAAACCCTATCTCCCATTACATCCCTTTATACTATCACATTTATAATATAATTGTCTTAAATGTTTCCTTTACATTCATTTAAAAGTGCAAAATACAATGTGAAAACTTTTGCTTCAGCCATCAAACTAATTTAGAAAATTCAAAAGGAGAATAAAGGTGTATTTTTAAACCTATGTTCTTGCTTATTGTACAGGTTCATCCTTCTTGATGTTCCAAGATTATTTCTTGATTATTTCTTTTCTTCTCAATTTACTTAGCTCTACTTTTAGGGTAGGTCTGCTGGTAACAAACTCTGTTTTCCTTCATCTGAGAATGTTTTCATTTGATTTCATTTCATTTCATTTTCATCTGAGAATCCTTCATTCCTGAAGGCTATTTTTCCTGGATATAAGATTCAGGGTTGATAGTTATTTTCTTTCAGCACTTTTAAAATGTTGTGTCACTTCAAGTTTAATTATGATGTATCTTGGAGTGGATCTCTTTGGCTTTATTCTATTTATGGTTTGCTAAGCTTCTTGAATATGTTAGTTTATGTCTCTTATCAAGTTTGGAAGATTGTCAACCATTATTACTTCAAGTATGTTTTTAGCACCACTCTCTTTCTCTTCTCCTTCAATGACAAAAAATGTTAACATTTTGTTAGTCTCACAGGTCCCTGAGTATTTTCTTTTTCTTCTTGTTTTTCTCCTTCTCCACCTTGTCCTCCTTCTCCTTCTTCCTCTCCCTCTGTTCCCTCTCCTCCTCCTCAGTGAATTTTCTCTGGGTTGATTATATTTATTGGCTAATTTCTTTCTTTATCTCTCTTTCTTTCTTTCTTTCTTTCTCTTTTTTCATAGTGGCTAATTTCTATTGTTCTATCATATGGTTCATTGGTTATTTCCTGTCTCCTCCATTTTGCTCTTAGGCCCATCTACTGAGCTTTTTTATTTCAGCTGTTATATTTTTAATTTCTAAAATTTACATTTTCTTATACCTTCTATTTCCTTCCTGTGGACTTTTTTATTCTCACTCATTAATATTTTTGGGTTGCTGACTTTTTCAGCTTCCAGTCTGGGATATATGAAACAAATAAAATCCAGAGAACTCATTGCTGTCTTGTTTCTTGGATCTTGATTTCCATAGGCAGACTTCCTTTTTTTATCTTTCAAAGTCTTATTATGTTTGCTTTACATATAATATCAATGGGTTTTAGTTGTATTTAGTGGGAGGAATAGAGAAAGGCATGTCTACTCCATCTTCCCAGAAATGGAATCCCAGGTCTATCTTTTTTATTCACTAGGAAATTTTAGAAAATATCCTGGATTGTTTCATAATAAGGATGATCATTAGGCATAGAATCTGAGAATGCTAAGAATTCTGAGAATGCCCAGAGGTCACAAATAACATTTGGAAATAGCTTAAATATCAAAATCACATTAAGAAAGTTACTGCTGTGTTAGAAAACAGAAACATCTAGCTCCCCCTAAAATAAAAGATATACCATCACCACCATGTGTTGGTCAGTCTGCAAACTTATTCACTGGTTCTGAGACAAATCCTATATACCTACTATATTTTTTGTTCTGTGTTCCCCTCTACCACCCCCCACCCCGAGGCCCACTTTGCGTTCAGGCACCCTTAATATCTTCTCTGGATCATAGGAAATGATGGTTATAATAAAACTATTTCATAAAGTTGTTCATGACTTAATATCTTACTCTTCCAGTAATATTTGCATTTTATAGGAGGGATATCACAAAAAGGGCAATGTTCAGCAAAAGAAAGGCCCTCATACAATATGCTTTCTAACATCCAACAGTATGTGGAATTTTCTGTGAAGGGAGAAAAGATTTACCAGAATTCTTCAAATCACCATAAACTGAGATTCATCTTATCATTTCACTATCTCTGGGTACTATGTTCATTACTTTTCAAAGAAAAGGCTGTTAGTAAATATCTCTACTTTCTGTATATTCCTGAAAACTTTTTATGTGAAGAGTGTATGTGTAGGGATGTGAGTACATTATATTCTGCTTTATCAATAAAATCTGGCTTATGGCACAAGGAGAGAGATAGGTTGTACAGGGTATCAGAGTGTCCAGGCTCTTCTGACTCTAAAGAGTTTCTTCTTCCTATGGAAATCCAGCACAGCACTTAAGAATGTGGCTTGGTTTAGTGAAGCCTAGTCAGATCCCTGCTCTGCCTTTTACTGTTGGTATTGCTTCAATGACTTTCTAATCCCTAGTTTTGTCAGCTATAAAATAGGCAGAGTAATATTATCTATCTTCTGTAAGATAATTCACGTAAAGTCCTGTGCCAGACACATGGTACAGATTCAGTAAGTGTTACGTATTAGGAATTAAAATTTTTGACTTAATAAGGTAGTTTTCCCTTAAGAGGCATGGATGTGTCACTCTGGAGATAGGACATCAGTGTTGTATCGACTTCTTCGAAAAATGCTCTGCAAGAATGAGAGGCTAAGAACCTAAGGTGATGTGATAGAAGCTTGTGATCACATGAAGACCAAGTCCACCTGCTTGTGCACCAATCACCTCTTACATTCTCTGAAGGTTGGATTTGGATATACACATCCTTTATATTTTTGAAAGTTCTGGAACTACCATAGGTAAAATGCCTTGTATTTCTCTCCTAATCACACTGTCATTGTTTTAAGTCATTTAGAAAGGGGAGAGGTATAGTGAAGGATTAATCAAAACATGTTGGGGACAAGTGGAAAATGCATGAATGGCAAGAATTTTCCTTGAGCTGGTAAATTTGTAGGCATGAACCAATTTGTCAAAGCTGGAAATAAAGCAGTGTTGTGTTTGGAAATAAAGCAGTTTTATTGCTTTAGCCATACCCTATACTTACATGAAAAGATGTGCACACATTTTAATGTCTCCATTGCCAGATCCTAGATATCAGATAAACTTAGTCATGGCCTTATTAACAAATTGGGTTAATCTGGGCTCCAAAAGCAGAAATGCTGCTGCTTCATTCAAATATAGAATTGTGATAAAACCAAAAAAGCATTCTGTACATGTGCAGGACTCTGTAATGCCTATGAGTGAAGGGTGACTCACAGCACCCCCCCTGAACTTCAGATTAAAAGTGACAAGTGTAGTGAAACCCATCTATGAGAAGCCCTCCAACCATACTTAGACTGGCTTGAGCCTTTCACAGTTATTAGGTGTCCAGGAACTCCATGTTTGTACAATTTGTAACTTCAGGTAGCTGTGCCCAGAATAGCATATAGTATTTAAAAGATGCAAAATATTTTTTGAGTTCAATTTAATAAAACTGAGTTAAATGGAAAAGAAACTAAGACTTGAAAGCTCATTTTCTCTTCAAGAAGAAGAAACAGAGAGAATCAACTTTACTTTGAGGACCTATCACATGGCAAGAGGAGGGGTAGTACAGGTGGCAGGGTAATATGTTATGATAAAGAATAGAGGCACATGAGTGGAGTTTGTCCTTGTCATCACCCCCAAGACTGGACCACCTGGTTGGAGAATGAGCATGACTCCAGCAATGTGATTCCTTTTCTTTATTAAGTGGAGAAGCAAGTACAAGAGGTAAGAATGTGGAGAGAGGAGACTAGCCTTCATCAAGCACCTACAATGTGGCCAATATCATGTTCATCAGTTTACAAAGATTCTCATTTCATTTCACCATCTCTCAAGTCAAGCTTTGGAGTGCAGTGATACTGTATTAGCACTTCTAGTCCTAGAGAGAATTAATATCTGAAAGAATAATATGTTATTTTCCAATGCATATGCATTTTAACAGTGACCAAAGAAGTTGTGTAAAAGTGTGATATCACAAAATCTTATGTATCTATCGATATCTATCATCTACTTACCTACCTACCCATCTATCATCTATATATCTATCATCTACCTACATACCTACCTACCTATTTATTGTCTATCTGTCTGTCTGTCTATCTATCTATCTATCTATCTACCTACCTATAGAAGTAGAGTTAGAAGAGGAGGAGACAGAGCAAGTAGTCTGAGTGCTGGAGTGCCCTCACTTAGTGGGGCATAACTTCATTTACACACATTGTTGATCTTACCATTTTACCCTGAGGGTAACATCTGACTAGAAAATGCTATTAATGAAAAAGTTGTGATACATTATACCAATTCAAGGTAGAGGCTGGTTATATGTACTTAACTTTATCTTCCTTTATCACACTGCCCCACTTTTTTTTTCCTTTTCCTCTCTACATTCCCACAGTTATTTTCATGAGGCTGATGCTGACACAGTCAGAGTACCCTCCTTATGCTACTCCAAAAGTCAAGAATCAATTTGGGCTTTGTTTTCCCATGCAGTTGTTGTTATTGGGATAGCAGCCAGGCATTTTGGTGAGTGTAAACTAGAAGCATCTAGTGGAGATTACACTTACAAAAGTATATTATCATTTTCAACTTTTCATAAGGCCACCAGCATTTCAATGCCTAAGTTGGTTATTTATATGCTGATACTACTGGGGCCCAGGAAACCTCAATTAAGATTCTAGGCTTGTAAGCTTACCACTTTCAGAAACACTCTCCTGGACCTTGGGAGCCCCTTTCCTGGCAGAGATTTGACCCCTCCGGGAGGGCCTGGGCAGTTGCTATACTGCAGAGAGAGGGGTAGATGAGCTGATTCTAGTTTTGAAGGTGGGTGCTCTCTTTTTATGCCCCTTCCCCTAGAATTATCTCTTAAGTCAAGCCCTGCCAGTCCAAATGGATTCCCTGTCTGCTGGCTTCCTTCCCATGACCCTTCTTATACTATATCAATATCCTCCAGGTGAGAGCTTTTTGCCAGACCATGCTTTATTCTTATTCTTCCCAGCAACTAGCATAGGCTTAGCCCACACCAGATGCTCCATAAAATGAATAAATGAAGGAAGGAATGACATGAGATTTTAAAAATGAATTATAAGATAATCTTTTCTACTGTCTGTTTAGATATATCCAATGATGGGTCCTCATTAGCTCCATAAGGCAGCACTTTCATCTTAGAATTGCTTTAATGTTCTCAATTTGGAAACATATTTGGTCACCTTGTAATTTGCACCATTTACCCCTTTGCTTTACCCTTTTGAAACCATAGAGACATAGAAGCCTCTTGTAAGCTTATATACATGAAATCCCCTGATCTAGTTCATATTTTTTCAGGCTAAACAACTTTAGTTCATAGAATGTGGTTTTCAGACCCTTTATCATCCAGAGACCCCCTCTTCTGGAAGTTCTCTGGTTTATTACATTCTCTAATTAAAATATAGCACTCACACCTGAATACATTTCTTAAACATGAACTGACCAATGACTTGATGTTCTCCTCTGCATTTGTCTGTCATCCTAGCTACAGAGCTCAAGGAACCCAGAAATGCAGCTCAAGTTCATCTCAGCCAAATGCCCTTCCTTCCTTCTTTGATCATGCTTATATCCTGAATCTTTTCCTAACTTTCCTACTAGGACAAACTAGTTAGAAGGAAACTTAAGCACACCTTTTTCCTCTCACTTTTAAAAACAGACATGAGGTTTCACCAGTAACCAGATATTTCTTGTATTCCTTCCCAGGTATCAATCCTGATGATCCTTTCTGTCTCAAGTCAACAACACTTCTTAATAAAAAGTAATCCCCCAACTGCAAATGCACATCTCTATAAAAGCACCATCCCTTAGAGAAATGTAAGATATGAAGAAAGCATTGTTAATATCCTTATAGTTTTTGACAGTATGGCCATCATCTTCACCTCATCCTACCATATCTTATCCTGTGTTGACCCTGGAATTTGGGGAGCAAAAGAAAAGTGAGACATTTACTCAGTAAGGAAGTAGAAAGTCAGAGCTTTACTCTTCCCAATATTTTTAGTATTTCTTCCTATTTATCCTTCTGTTTGAGCCACATAATGTCTTCTATCCCTGAAGTGGGATATGGAGGAGGAATGGAGGCTGATGCCATACATAGTAGAATGGGGAACATCTCTGGCATTTACCTGGTCATTTAATGCCTATTAACATAGCTCAAGATGGCACTGGTTCTTTCTTTGTCCACCATTAGACAGTGCAGGTTTTTACTAAGTTTGTGGTCATGAAAATCCCCTTTCTATGCTGTGCAATTGTCATTTGAGGCACAAATTCAGGATTAAAAATTTATCTTTATGCTTAAAACAACTTGTTAGTAATTAAAACATTTAAAGTCTTAGATGTGACTCTGGCAACAATTTGGATCTAATTGGTAAATAGTATTTAAATTCCTTATTTGAAGCTAGCCAAAATGACGAAGCAAAAGAACTCTCCTCTAAACCAACTCCAGGAAGAAGTCACAGCCACAGAACTGCTCAAAACAGGCTTAAACAACATAACTGAACAAGAATTTAGAACAATTGTCATAAAATTAATTGCTGGACT
>CM053577.1:74199276-74294581 GCA_028646485.1 Cryptoprocta ferox
GAGGAAAAAGAGTTAGGGAGAGGGAGGGAGACAAAACACGAGAGACTCTTGAATACTGAAAACAAACTGAGGGGGGAAGGGGAAGGGGGAAAGGTAATGGGGGGTGATGGTCTTGGTGGAGGTCACTTGTGGGGAAGAGCACTGGGTGTTATATGGAAACCAACCTGACAATAAACTATAAAGTTAAAAAAAAAAGAAAAAAAGGAAAAAAAATTCCTTATTTGATATGAGTTGTCAAGTTGGTTTTTTTATATATATAAAATCTCCAACCCATTTCACTGTATTTTTTTATACTTTGTTAGTAATGTCTAGTGTTACTACTTTGTGATTAGATTGTACACAGTCTATATATTTTTTCAGAAGTTACATTTTCTTTGTGAGAACAGTGGGTTTTTTTTTTTTGTTTGTTTGTTTTAAATGGGTGCTTGAAAACAGATGTACTTTATTTTGACCACAGAGTTTGATATGTATCTATTTACTCATCCTTTATTTTTTTTAAGTTTTTACTTTAATTCCAGTTAGTTAACATACAGTGTATTAGTTTCAGGTGTACAGTATAATAAATTCATCCAAATCATCTTTATTTTTGTTTTATTATTGTTACTGTTATTTGCTTACTTGAACAAAGACTGAGTGGTAAGTTCCATTATGACAATAAAATTGTAGTTTTGTTAATTTCTCCTTGAATCTTTAATAGTTTTGATTTATGTATTTTAATTCTTGACTATTCAACTTGTAGAGTTTTGTGACTATTCTATATTTCTTAGAAATCATTCATTAGTATAAAATGTATTTCTTTGTCATCTGTTTTTATTTTGTTTTGTCTTGAATCCTAATTTTTCTCATTCCAATATTGCAAATGCTATTTGCTTGTTATCTGCCCTTCACTGATGTATTAGTTACTATCCTTTCACCTTAAATAAATAACATTGTTGATGACCATCTTCTAAAAATTTGGATTTAGATTTTTTAATTCACTTTGAGGTTATTGTTTTTTAAAAGGAAGTTTAAGTAATTTACACTGTTTTTGTCTTAACTGAAGTGCATTTATTTTATTTCTGATACCTTTTTACATTATCTGTTTTATATGGGTCTTGTTATTTCCTTCTTTTGAAAAGATGGATAGACTTGACTAATGAAAAATGTCTCAATATAGAAAATCAAAACACCTTAAGCAATAAGAAGACACAAGTGGCCAACTAAGAAAAATATTTACAATATATGGTACCACGAAAAGATTTATACTGTTAGTCTTCTAGAAGCTCTTCTGAATGATTTGAAATTATAGATAAAGACCAATTGAATTATGGGAGAAAGTTATGAGCAGACAATTCTTAAAAAAGAGGTAACAAACATTCAATAAATACATGAAAAATTCTCAAACTCACAAGTCAGAAAAGAAGTATAAATCAAAGTAATAATTTGGTAGCATTTTTACCTATCAAACTGGTAGATCTTTTTATCACAATACCCAGAGTTTGTAGATTTGAGTAAAGTATCGGTAGTTGGTAGTTTCATGAGTAAAATTGGCACATTGTGGGACAATATTGAAATATATATCCAAAGAATAAATATGTGCAATCTATTTTCACAGCAAATTTACAAATGTGTCATAAATATACAATTATTTTAGAAAAAAGAAATATGTGCAAAAATTTGTGTACAGTTATATTCATTATCAATATTTAAAATTATAAAACATTAAAAATTATAATTTCAGTTAAAAATTGGTTAAATAGGGTTGCATGGGTGACTTAGTCAGTGAAGTGTCTGTCTCTTGATTTCAGCACAGGTCATGATCTCACAGTTTGTGAGATGGAGTTCTGTGTCAGACTCTGTGCTGACAGTGTGGAGCCTGCTTGAAATTATCTCTCTAACTCTCTCTCTGCCCTTATTCTACTCACATACACACACACTCTCTGTCTCTCTCAAAATAAGCAAATATTTAGAAAAAAGAATTAGTTAAATAAAAAAAGAAATTCATAAGATGCAACATGAAACAGCCATTAGAAACCATGTTTTAGAAGAACATCTAATACTCATAAAATATGTCATGTGAACGGCACATTTAAAAGAGTTTGTGGTTGTGTACACACACACATTTGAAGACTAAAAAAAAAAAAAAGAGAGTGAGAGACTAAAGAATATAAACCCAATGTTAATATTAGAATGAGGAGTGATTTTCATTTCTTCCTTATAATGTTTAAGATTTTTAAATTCTCAAGAATGGACATGTTTTATTTGCAATCATAAAAAAATAATATATTATACACTTGAAACCAATGTAACACTGTGTGTCAACTTTACTTCAACTAAAAAACAAAAACAAACAACAAAAAAACCCCACTCAGCTAGGGTAGTATGCAGGTTTTGATAAAATAAAATTAATAAATAGGGTGCCTGGGTGGCTCAGTAGGTCTGATTTCAGCCCAGGTCATTATCTTATGGTTCATGAATTTGAGCCCCACCTCGGTCTTGCTGCTGTCAGCACAGAGCCCACTTTGGATCCTTTGTCACCCCTTCCTCTGCCCCTCCCCCACTCATTCTCTCTTTCTCTCTCTCTCTCTCTCTCTCTCTCTCAAAAATAAACATTAAAATATTAATAAACAAAAATGTAAAAAAAAAACATACAAGAAAGAAAAAGAAAGAAAGAACACCTGAAGTCGAAGAGATGTCAGCACCAAATGCTGATAAGCACTAAGTAAATGGAGATTAATAATACCCCTGTATACATCTTATAACTGGAGGTTTGTACTCTTTGGAAAAAATACATTTCTAAAAACTGAGCAGGGCCATTGCAAAGCCCTAGAAATGTACTACAGGCTTATATATAATAATCTTCACTATGGTTATCTAAACAGCCATGAGTCCCCCTAACTATATAAGCACTATTTATTGTCTTCATCCCCACAGGATAATCATTAGATAATTTGTGATATTCTTCACAGTATCCAACTACATTTTGATTACCAGCAAATAATTATGGCCATTTCGGAATGAATTCCTCTTAGTGAATATCAGGCTTGTTGTCAATATTCACAACTTTCTTTTAAAATAATATCAACAATCTCTTTTTAATATATAGAAGTCTCCAGTATAATAAGAGCTATAATTCATTGAACCTCTACTATATGTTTTCTATACATTATCTCATATAATTCTCACAAGCATATTAAAAACTAGCTGCCATCCTTACAATCTTGTTGCTGAGAAAGCTGATGTTCAGCATGATTTGGGAGTGACCCAAGCAAGATTTCACAGTTGGTGTTACAGACGAGAGTTAGGTCTTTTTCCTGTCTGTCAGTCTTTATTCTTTCCATGATCTCCATTTAATCACCCATAAGATTGTTTTGAATTTTATTTTGTGTTGTGACTTTTAGATAGAACTGAAGTATCTTGATGGGATATCAAGTGAATTTCTAATTAAATGGGATCTTTATTGAAGCTATTGCTATAGAAACCCTCCAGGTTCTCTTTGGACAGGGCCTCTTGGGGAGACCTGGCTGTTTCAGAATCAGAAATAGCTGTGTGGTTACCAGGGTAAGGGCATATATTATAAGGGAAAGGGTACTCTTGGCATATTAGGTGGGATCCTTGCCAAGGTTCTGACAATTGTGCCCCAGGTGGATTTTTTTTCTTCTCTACCCTGACATTTCTCTCTTGGTCATATGAACAGAGGGTTGATAACTCTAGTCCTAATGGTAAACTTCCGTGCAGTAGATTAAGTCATCAGTCCTCTAGCTGCTACTTGGACAATAACTTTGAAGACCAGGGGATTCAGGCATTGTAAAAGAGAGCTATTGCTAGGCCAGATATGAATGCTATCTCTACCATTTACTCCATGTTTGGTCTTGGCAAAATATATAACTTCTCTGGACTTTTTTTTTCTTCAATGAAATTGGAATAGTATCTGCCTTAAAGAATGTTATAAGGATTAAATAAGATAATGTATGTCAAATGTGCAGTATTAACATTCATCTGTAGTTTTCTACTGTTGTTAACCACATCACCCTAGGCATTGGCATGCTGGTTGTGCCCCATGCACTGTTATTGTTCCATATTTAATTTTAATGAGATACTGTCCACTCTAATAACTTGTGTCCAAGTGCCCAAGTTTAAACTAGTCACTTTATATACTACAAAGACTAGGTATTTAGTCTTCAAAACATATACACCCATATACAACAATACTGATAGATAGGATCTGAGAGAGTCAAGCTATGAGTCATTTCTTAATAAGTTAACTTCTCATATTATTAGTTGTCATCTTAAGAGGCAAAGTTTGGAGAATTGCATGGAAAAAATGAGATACTCTCTGTGTGCTTTAGAGGTTCACAATCTGGGGGAGAGTGTGGTGAGGTAGAAACTCGGGTGACTATAACTCAAGGCAATATGAGGTGCTATAGGGGCTGGAGTGGCCACTTTCAGTCAGTACTTGGGCCAACTGAAGGGGCCAGGCATCTGCAAGGAATCAGGATACCCCAGGGAAAAGTAGGGTGGAAACAATAAAGACCACATCTGCCAACTTCACAATTTTGCCTCTGACTGGCTTTATTACTCACAAATGCAAAGCTGAGCATCCGGATCTAGATGAAAACTCACTGGGGTCTTCTGTAACATGCTAGTACTGCTAACGGAGCCATCAGTGTCTCCAAGGAGGTCTCAGAAGAACAGTATGATCTTAAAACACAAATATACACCTATATTGGCTACATGGTTCAGTTCATAGTGCATATACCTTAAGGTCCCACTGATCACTCACTGACAGACCTTGGGGGAGATAATTTGTCTTTGAGCTTTGGTTTCCTCCTCTTTTGCATGGGGTTACTAATATGTTTAAAGTTTGTTGTGAAGATTAAGTGATATACTTCTGGAGGGTGTTCTAACTCATACTAAGTTTTCTGCAATTATTAATTTCCTTGCTGCTTTTTCAACCACCATCACATGCCTTGCCTTAATTAACTTGGATGGAAGTTCTGCAGTGTTCACTGTGGGTAATGGGAATTACAGTCTCCTTCATTCCTTACTGTTTATTGTTTTGAAATCACAAGGTTGTCTCAGATGGACCAGTATGTTGCTATGAACCATATGTGCCAGTTGACAAACTCTGATTAATACTTTAGTGTCATGAGTTTTTAGAAGTTTAAAAATTCAGTGGAATTATGTTTAGTAAGCAAATAGAGTCTAAGTTTGTTTTAAACTGTTCCCTCTTTCTTTGAAAAGTATACCACTTAGATATAATTAAATTTTTCTGAAAAGTCTCAATCAATTTTGTATATACTTTATTCCAACTATGAACAATAATAGTGTTTAAAATGTTAATTTTTTAATCTTCAAAAGAATAAACAAATATATTTATTTAGGAGAGAGAGAAGTGGGATTTTGCAGTTGTCCAAATCAGAGAACTTATTTTTTTTAATAGAAAGTGGCTATTTCATATTCTTTCTAAGAGTGAATTTGGATCCCCTAAAAAAAGAATCAGTTTTATGTGTTTTCTAAAAATGAATTTTTTAAGTTACATTGTTCAGGGTATTTCAATTTAAATCTAATGATTCAGCTGATGTTTTATCTGTGAATTAGAGTATTTCATTACTTCTTAAGGTTTTTTTTTTTTCAGTGCCTGAAAGAAGATAAGATTTGTTTTCAAATTATTCTACTAAAGATTACTTTTTGGTTTGTAATTTTGGTTCTTGGGATGTAGGGATTCCTGAATATGCTAAGGTATAATAAGGTGGCCATTACATTTCTAGATTTAAAAGGTTTATCTGATGTGAATAGGGGGCATGTTGAGATGCGGTGAAGTTATCACAGTATCATTCTTTTGGGCTCTCTTTCCTTGGAAAATACGAACTCCCTTCACTGATGGGCAGGTCTGATGGGTGTTCCGGGGTTAATGCATAAACTGGGGAAAGCACCACTAGACCACCTGTAAGTATGCCACAAAATCAAGTTGTGATATTAAGTTAAAATATTTTGCCATGCCCTTGGGTCAATGGAGTGAGACTCAGTTTTACCTGGCTATACTGTACAAAATTACAGATCTTTGAATTTCTTAAGTCATTTCTTTCTATTTAGATTTAAATTATACAAATGGCATGAATCTGCAAAGACCCTCCTGGATCTCCTAGGTAAAAGTAGTCTGTGTTTCTGTTTTCAACCAGGAAGGTTGTAGAATGATGGTTTTCCTAAAGATGATTTGAAAGGTAGAGTGCTGGGTGTGCTAATGATGGTTTACTCTAAAATTTCTATTACCCTTGTCATAAAAAGGCCTCAAATTTAAAGTAGAAGTCTAAATTTATAGTAGATGACTTTGGCATTTTCATCTCTGAATTCAAAATATGTCATAAAAAAACAAATTGAATAATGATTTGGAAGTCTTCACTAGTCACCAAAGGACTCAGTCAAGTAGTTAACTGGCCTGTGCTGGTTATCAATCAATGGAATTTGAAGGGATAGGTCTGGACATTAGTTACTGGAAGTGTAAAATTGGAAAACATCTCCACTTGTTTATAGATCAGAATTGCTAAGCATTGTTTGTTTCTTTCTATGACAATTTGGACCTATCCCCTTTCCAACAAGTCTGCTGAGCTGCAACCCAAACACCTCCCCATAAGAGGCTCACATTCCTCAGAGTTTGCTACAGACTTCATATTGTGCTTACTTTTTTTTTTTTAATGGTATGAGAGTTTTAGCTGTTGGGGTAAATATTAGGCAACAGTGACAACATGAGTTTCCAAAATCCTGTGAAGTCTTGTTCTAAATCAGTAAAATGAGTTAGGGATGTCCAAACTATTTCCTGGTTCTATTTCCATTTTTACTCTCTTGATTTTACTGCAATAGAACTACTGATTGAGAGGCTGGCTGGAAACACTCAGACCTGGTACTCTATAAACAGTGTTATAGTCTGTTTGGGCTATTATTAACAAAGGCATAGACTGGGTGGCTTATAGACAATATAAGAAATATATTTCTCACAGTTTTAGAGGCTGGAAATCTGAGATCAGAGGGCTAGTGTGGTCAGCTCTGGTGAAGGCCCAACTCTGGGATGCAGACTGCTAACTTCTTGTATCATCATGTGGTGGAAAGAGAGCTAGCTAGCTTGCTGGTCTCTTCATATATAAGGACACTAATCCCATTCAAGAGGACTCCACTTTAATGACCTAATCTCACAATGCCCCACTCCAAATATTATCACATTGGGGATTAGATTTCAATTTATGAATTTGGAGGGCATGCAAACAATCTCTCACAAGCAGCTTTCTGCTTCTGGTGCTTTAGGATGTTTGGGGAATGGGGATGGGATATAGTACCTCAATACTGTTCATACATATTTTCATCCAAAAATTTAGGAGAAATGGGTTTCAATTACTGAAAGCATATTAAACATCATATGTCTATGTTTATTAAGGATCTACTATGTGCAAAACAGACACGATTTTGCCCTTATGAAGCTTCCATTTCAGCAGATTTCACTACAGATAATGAGACAGAAACTTCTTTTACCCTTCATGAAGCTTCTAGTAGAAACCACTAGCAAGGCCTAAAATGTATTAGATTGGAGACACATTGAATAAATGTAAGAATATAGGCAGGACTAGAGGGGGAAAAAAGAATAAAAAGAAATGTGTGATTATGTTGGACCACTCAGTGGCCCAGACCACCCAACCCTGAAGTACACGTTGCCCATTGTTACAACAGTTTACACCACTTAAAAGGTAAGATCCTGCCGGCACCTAACATGTCAGGGGGCTGATATTATCAATTTTGGGCAGTTACCCTGAGTCAGACTCAGTCGAATTGCTAAAAGAAAGCAGCAGACTTTTTGACTGCCAGTCTAGACTATACTTTCCCCCTTTTATGGCTCATTAGAAAAACATTTGTGCTGACCTGTAAGCTGATAAGTGCCAACTGGAGTCAACTCACTTGAGAGGAAAATTATTTATGATTACAATTTGGCTGCAAGGCTTCTTTAGTATTTCTTTTACTCTGGATCAAGAATTGGAATTAGGGCCAAAAATTGCATTTTCTCACCTCTCTGGGAAAGACCTTTAGTAGCCTTACTGGATCTCAATAGATCCTGTCCTTAGGACACATCCCAAATAGCTGCTGCTTAGCTTTTTTTCTAATCGTACACTGTCCTTGCTGCCTAACTCACCTTCCCAATGAACACACTCTTGACAAATTTTCCCTTTTCTTTAAAAACTCTCTTCTGGTCTGTCTGGGTTATGTATTGACCTATTTATTTTGTGTGTGGGTGGTTTCTGTGACTCCTCCTAGCTCAAAAATTTAATGACTGAATCTAAATTTTCAGCTCTGAGCATAATGGAAATCCTTACCACAATGCATATGCACCTGCTTCACTTCTAAGGCCCATCTCAGTTTGCATATCTGTAGTAGTTTAGCTCAGGAGATTGGATTGAGCTAGTGAGGCCTAGGTTATGGTTTTGATGTGTAGGTGCCAATTTAGCACCCATGTCCTGCAGGCCAGACTGTACTCTGAATCCAGACAGGTACTCGGCACATGTATGGCCATGGTCCTGGAGAACCAGATGAGAGAATGAAGGCAAATCTGCGTAAATCTGTCATCATAAAAACAACTCGGTTGTAAGGCTTCTTGATGAGGTGTCTCATCTCAGTAGCAACTTCTTTGCAAATAAATGTGAGTGCATAAATACGTGGTGGATACATCTGCAAGTTTTTAAAGTGAGAGCTTGACAGGTTTGGGCTAGTCCCAGAAAGCAGTCTAGGCAAAATTACCATGGTGTCAGTACACAGGGTGGAGTTTCCATAAGAGTTAGGCCACTGCTGCTCAATTTCCTGCTTCTTCAGCCATGGAAAAAAACAAGCTGCAGTTTTCTCCATAAACCATTGTATAAATGATTCTATGTCCTCAGGGGTGGTCAGATTCAAAGAGCTCTGCTGAAGAGACTTCTCTGGTCATAAAGAAACATCATGGATTGAGAATATACCTTGTGGCCAGTTACCACATGGAAAAAAAAAGAAACAAAGGGAACATTCTTGCACTCTAGAAGATTAGGGGAAAATACTTTGAAACATGTGAAAAAGACACAATTAAGTCAACAATGAAAACATGAAGAAATATACTTACCTAAATAAAATTAGACATATTTAGCCAAGTAGCCTCATCAATGGACAGCTTCACACATGAAGTGATTCTTGAGCAGAGTTTTGAAGATATATCCAATCTAGTAGGAAGGATATTCCTGCAGAAAGGTTAGACATGAATGATGTTTACCAAGTAGGTTGCAGACAAGAGCACAAAATGTGAGCTATGGAAGTGTATTTCACCTGTGCCATTGCCTGTCTCTTAAAATCCAAACAAAAATCTGTCCACAAGCCTAATAACCTTTTGGGGTGGCTGGGTGGCTCAGTCGGTTAAGCGTCCAACTTCGGCTCAGGTCATGGTCTCACGGTTTGTGGGTTTGAGCCCCGCGTCAGGCTCTGTGCTGACAGCTCAGAGCCTGGAGCCTGTCTTCAGATTCTGTATCTCCCTCTCTCTCTGACCCTCCCCTGCTCGCGTTCTCTCTGTCTATCAAAATTAAATAAAAAACATAAAAAAAATTTTAAAAACCCTAATAACGTTTTGTCTCTAGTGATGGCATAATATCCTCATGAAGACTGTACACCAATATCCTAGTTCTTTTTCTGGACACAAGGTGTATTTCTCTGCCTTCTGTGGCCATATGACTCATGTTGCCAGTGAAATAAGAATAAAGTGTCAAGTAGCGCTTCCAGGAGAAAGTACTTAGTTGCTATTGTGTAGTTCTCTTTTTCTTGTTGCAACAGTTGTAAATGAATGTGTTGAGTGGAGCCTCCGGTGTTGAGCAGAATCCCATGATTGAGGAGTTCTTTTTTAAAACTCTCTTCTCCCATGGCTTCCATGACATCATGCTTTTGACTCACCTTTTAGATCATTGATTTTGTATCTTAGTTTTAAAACCCCCCAGAATCTCATCACTTTCCTGGTTTTTAATTAATATATATGTAACTAGTAGGCTGATGACTTCTAACTATGTCCCTCCTGCTCTAGTACATGCCTTACATGCTTGTACATGCAAAGGTCATTCAAAAGCCGCATATCCACAATTGAGTTTATCTCTCCTCCCAGATCTGATCATTCTTTAAAGTCACAAAGTTGTTAGCTGGAATCCTATTTGATTTCTTTCTCTCAACAATAGTTTCTCAGTACAATTTGTGACCAGATGTTTTCTGTTCTGATTCTAAAATTCTTCTTTCCATATCTTTCTTTCCATACTCTCTTTATATAATAATATCTGGGTTGGTCCTATTATCAATCCATTCTCCACAGAACTTTTGGAGAAATCTTTATAAAATACAAAAAAAATATCATGTTTACATCCTCTTATTTAAAATATTTTATGTCACCTCATTATACTAGAGTTAAAATCCAAACTCTGAGAGTTTTTAGTGAGCTGTCCCCTACTTAACAGAATGATTTCATCACCTGCCACATATGCGTAATACTCCAGTCATGCTGCTCCTCTTTTGCTTCCCTGAACTATGTGCTTTCTTTCCTCTGTGCACTGGTACATCATGTTGTTTCCTGTGCATGGACTTCACTCACCTTGATAATGTCTACTTTTTATTTTAAAAGCAAGTGAATAATCATCTCTCCCAGAAAGACTTCCATATGCTTCAACCCTGTAGCACTCATCACACTGATTGGTGGAAGGCCATTTATATCTCCGTCTCTCTTCCAAAACTGTGTTTTATGTGTTGTTCAACACTATAAGCCCATCTTTCATTTGTGTATCTCCAAAACTCTCAAATGCCTGATATGCACTAGGTGTGCAATAAATGTTTAATGAAGGAATTAGCAGTTGATAAACTGGGAAGCCTATGCTAATGAGCTTTGCTTTTATAACTGAAGAAATTTGGGAACCATTACAGAAATTTAATAAGGTGATAATACCCAGATACTTGCAGCAAGTAATAAGAATGGAGGGGAATTGGCATCTTAAATTTTGCAGAGATGGTATGAAGTCTGTTGTTGACTGTAAGAATGGGGAGGAAATGAAAAGCTATAGGATTATGGCTTTCAATTCCCCAGAATTTCCTTTCTTACAATTTTCACTGTAACTCATGCATACTATATTTAAAACTGGTATAAAGTGTCAAAGGCAGAGATATTAAATACTTTGCAAGTTCAACAGAAGAGAAGACAACTTATTTGAAGAGGTAAACATTTAAGCCTTTAAAGTCTTCCATTTTTTGACATTAATGTTGCCTTAATTTTGATATTTATGATATGAACAAAGACACTTATCCTGTATGTAGTATGTCTTTGGTTTTCTTTTTACTTTCTTTACTAGAAAGTCTAGCCACTTCTCTTATTCTATTAACTATCCTTGACTATTTTATTTTACTTGTGTGTGTGTGTGTGTGTGTGTGTGTGTGTGTGTGTGTGTTGTGTCTCACTGGAATGCCAAGAATCCTGGAAATGGAGAGGGTGATTGAGTGTGGTTGGCTCTTACCACAACCATACAAGTAGGTGAGGAATAAACTTCCCAACACTCCTTGGGCTCTCAAATCCTGTGTCCTCCCAATTCTTTCACGGCTGGCAGCTTGCTTATCATTAGCAAAAGCCAGGCATAATTTCAAATGTTACATTGCAGAGAAATCACTCTCTCTGTCACCAGAAAAGAGAGAGACAGAGGAAAGATGCCTTTTTATATCTGGAACCTGGCACTGTCAGCCATTTGAAATTTGTCTCCCAGACTGTCTGGCCTTGGCTTGGAGAAGGCAGGGTTGCTGTGTAGCACAAGGAGGTGCAAAAACAAACATGGGCACAAAACCAAATACTTGACTGCAAGAAATGTTCTGAAAGTTATAAAAGTGAAATACTACTTCCAGCTGTCACTTTATGCAAGGATTAAGTTGAGCTCAAGAGGCTGCAGAAACAAAGTAAGAAAGTGAGTTATTCATTACAGTAACTATGTGAGTTGTAGAAGATGCCTGGATTTTCTACTGCTGAATTACTGGTGATCCCTTGGTCTATTCATCTACATACTCATTCATTCACTTGTCTTTATGTATATATTTGAAGGTATGTTGTTGCTAAGGTGGCAAAGCTTCATATTCTTTCCTTTTATAGCCAAGAACACTCTGCCCACTAGCCACCCTTTCTTTAACACATGTTGCCCCTTATGGTGGCTCCCTCCTAGGCTTATGATCGACACAAACATGTTGTTGAAATGAACATTATCATCCAATGATCAGAGTGTAAGTCCATCAAACACAGTTAAGTGCATATTAACTTTTTGATTGATAAGAGTGTGCTTAGACAGATGTGTTCTCACCATTGTTTTCTAAATGTTGATATCCATAATGCACAGCTCTTTTTCATGTTGTTCTATCAAAGGTATCCCTCACTGGCTCAATATCCATAAATGGATTGGATAACATGTCATCATCCATGCCCATAAAGTACCACAGCCAGTGTCAGTGTCTGGGAGCTTTCCATTGACTAAGTTTTCCTCATTTCAGAGGCATGTAGTAGAGACATAGATGGTGAATTAGTCACATTTTGCACTGCCCCAATCCTATATCTAACTTTCATTTTAAACATGGCAGTTGTTGCCTAAAACTCATATAGAAGTTTAATTAGTTTTCAGGGGAGTGGAGTAGGGAGGACTTACTTTCAAATATTATTTATATTATTTAAGAACCCAGGTTTTTCTCCCTATAATCTAGCTTGCTGAAATAACATCTCATCTGAAATCTAGTATTTCTCAAACCGACTGCCTTTATTAGACTTTGATAATTCATGACTGTAGGAACTCTGGAAGCACATGCTTACTTTACTCCTGGTCTCAGAGAAACACTTCCACATGTGGATTTGAGAGCCATGAAGTGGGAAGAAAATAGACTAATCTGATCATAAACCATGGAGCCCTCCTAAAACTGTATAAACACTGACTGAGGTATTTCTCAAAGTCCGAGCCAGAAGGAAGGCAACATTTTGTGAAATATGTGAACATTCATTCATATTCAAAGCCCTCATTCAGCCTGTGGAATTTGTACTAAGCAGTATGTCTCATCTTCTGCCAGCCAGCACCCAGCATAATATTCTGAAAAATTAAATATTTTTGCTAATGGTGTTGTTCCTGAACTATTTAAAAATATTTTCTAATAAAGGAAAAAGTCAAGTCATGTCAAGACTAATATTTTATGCTATTCATCCATTAAAATCTTGAGGTGTATAATAAAAGTCTTAATGTATAATAAAAGTCTTAAACTCTTCCAAGATAATTTTCATCATTCTGAGTCAATAGTCATACTGTACATGGGCTGAGAGCTACCCTTTGTCCTTTGCTTATAAATAAAACATAGTAGATATTTATTTATTTTTTAAATTTTATTTATTTATTTTGAGAGAGGGAGGGAGAGAGAGAGAGAGCGAGTGAGCAAGGGAGGGGCAGAGAGAGAAGGAGAGAGAGAGAATCTCAGGCAGACTCTGCACTGTCAGCACAGAGCCTGATGTAGCCTCCATCCCATGAACCATGAGATCATGACCTAAACTGGAACCAAGGCAGTTGCTTAACAGACTGAGCCATCCAGCTATCCTGTAGGTATTTATTATATAGGCTCTTTGCACTTTGTTTCAAATTTTGCCTTGGCATCATTAAGTTTATTTTTAAAAATATTTCAGGAAGTGGGGCTCCTGGGTGGCTCAGTTGGTTAAGCGTCCAACTTCGGCTCAGGTCATGATCTCACAGTTAGTGGGTTCGAGCCCCGCATCGGGCTCTGTGCTGACAGCTCAGAGCCTAGAGCCTGCTTCAGATTCTGTGTCTCCCTCTCTCTCTACCCCTCCCCCACTCATGCTCTGTCTCCCTCTGTCTCAAAAATAAATTTAAAAAAAAAGTTAAAAAAAATAAAAACAATCTTTCAGGAAGAAATGATCAAACTGCATTGTGATATGAGAACACTAAATAAAAGAAAGAGGAGCACAGTTATATTTTTATCACAGAGAATATTGTAAATAACTTCACACTCATGAGTCAGAGATGTCCTCAATGAAGAGCTTGCACTTGTGAAAAAATGAAATGTCTGTAATGTTCACAAGGGAGGATATCCATTTTGAGCAACAGTGAGGGAAATTAAGACTGATGAAGGATTATGGAAAAATAGTAGCCAATAATATTTATTTTGCACTTACTATGTGCCAGGCACTGTGCTAAGTACTCTCCTGACTTGGAATTATGTCATCTTCCAAACACTCCTATTGGATAGGTGCTTTTGTTATTTCAATTTTATTGCAAGATATGAAGTACAGATGAAAGTAATCAAGAGTTATAGGCAAAATTTGTGGGGAAGGTGAACAAGTTTTGTTTTGGGAACATAAGATTCTTCTACCTTGAGATTCTCATTGGCTTTATTATAAATCACTTACAAAGAAATTTTTTTAATGATGGCTATCCACGTGGATGGTCTTCCTGTTACACAGAATTATGCTGACTTGACCAGGATGGGAATTCTCAAACTTTGTTCCTTGGATCCCTAACGGTCTTTGAAACACTTTTAGGGTATCTGCAGGTCAAAATTGTTTTCATAATACTAAGCATTATTTGCATTTCTCACTGTGTTACATTTGCACTGATAGGACAAAAACAATGGTGAATAAAACTGCTGGAGCCTCAGCACAAATCAAGGCAGTGGTTCTAAACTGTACTAGGGGTCATTGTATTCTTCTCCAAATAGTCACAATAAACAAACAAACAATTTTTTAGAAAGCAGCTTCACTTAAATTGTCCATGCTGAAGCAACATAAATTACTAAATTTATTTTCTTGACCCTTGAGTACACATCTTTCTGATATTCTATGAGAAGTACATGTAAATCACTTCTGTTATATATCAAAGTATGAAGGTTATCTCCAGGAAAAGTACTTGCGCAATTAATTTGGTTCTGGGCTGAACTAGCCACTTTTCCCAGGGAATGCTATTTTTTATCTGAAAGAATGGCTGAGACAGACCATGGTAGTTCAGAGATGGGTACATGTGTTCTCAAAAATGAACAAAGTGAGCCTGAGTCTTCAAGGAAAATAACTCACAATATTTGTGGTCAATGATAAAATACAAGTTTTAGGGCAATACTCAAATTTTGGAAAACATGTCGACTAGCATGAGCTTGAAAGCTTCCTAATACTTCAAGACTTTTCTATGTGACTGTGATGTCATCGATGCGTGTGATTTTTTAAAGATACTGTATAATAACAACTGTAAATGACCAATGCATAGTGTTATAAAATCATATGTGAGTAAAAGATCCATTCAAAATGCAAGATTTACCAATGGGTTTTAGTGTAACAGAATATGAAAAGTTCATCGATAATATATCAGATTTCACATTGCAACTAATCTTTAAGAAATTGCTACTAGTTGACTTTGAGCAGAATGGTATAAGAATGTCCATAATTCTCTGAAAGGTTATTAGAATCAATTTCCCTTTCCTATCTACATATCTGTATGAGGATAGATTTTTATATATACTTCAACCAAAATAACATACCCCAGCAGTTTAAACATATATATGTAAATATGAGAATCCAGCTTTCTTCTGTTAATCCAGACATTAACGAGATTCACATTGAAAAAGTGAAAAAAATGTAACTCTTCTCACTAAATTGTATTTGGCTTTAAAACAATTATTTTTATAAAGACACATTTAATTTCCAATATATTAAATATTGATATATAAAACAGACAAAATTAAAGGTCATTGGGGTCTCTAATTGTTAAGACTTTAAAGAGTCTAGAACTAAAACATCTGTAAACCTTTGTTCTTGAAGAAACAAAACCTCACAAGAGAAGAGTTTACCTGCTCCTAAAGACTGTTAGAGGGAAGATATTTGTGTGGGATGTCAATGAAATGAAGGTAATAACATGGCACAGCAGGGTGGCGGATCAGGGCCAGCCAGCAAAATGGATTAGATTGTCTACGTTTTATTTTAGTTTAGTAAGGAAACTTTTCCTAAAGTGATTTTTAAAGCAATCGTACTAGCTTGTTCTCTCTCTCAAGACATTTTGTTTTTATAAAATTACAGTCTGGAAAACACACTATGTGTTTAGTCTGAGTAGGTAGCCTGAGCTGTTTGTTAAATACCAGATCTCAGATTTGTGGCTGTTCCTCAAAAATAACTACACGACACTGGCAATTAAATTTATGTATCATTTTGATTATTTATACTTTAGCGAATCAAAGGAGGTAAATAGTGGTCTGCAGCTGAGCACTTCCATCAGCATTTTTCAGCAACTCTTTTAGATTCCCTCCATTATGAAGCTGGATACAACACACAATCTTCCCATTGAACAGTCTGGAGGGAACTGTTATCCATGCTACTTCCATCCCAACATCTTCCCATTTCTGGAGTTGGATGTTGCTGCATTGCAAACGTGCCCTTTGAACCATGGAGGACAGGCATGTTTAGTCTCAACTATTTTCACATTGTTCCATCTTTTACTTACAATATTGTTGATCATTCAGTATTAGGACTTCTTCAGTCCTGCCTCTCAGGATCCCATGGTATTGTACACAAATACAATATTGTACTGAACTGGGTAAGCAGTCAATGGCCTAGCAGGAAGATTGTTGAATAGGTGGGTTCTCTTTCACTGGTGCTCCTGCCTTAGCTGTTTTGACTCTTCAGGTGATTATCATGTCTTTAATTCAGTCTTGCTGAATAAACAGGATGGGTAACTTCCAACTTGCCCTAGAAGATAATCTTCAGTGACAAGAACTGTGCATTAGATGAAAGTGAACTAAATCACTTCCAAGGTCCCTTCCCTCATTTAATATTTGGTGGCTCCTAGACTGCTCTGCCCATTAAATGAAAAATAGTTAAATGATGGTGGAGGGGAGCATTTAAAATAACTGGAGGTGACTGTATTTAGCCTAAGCCTCCTCATCTGAAGATTGAAGTGGGGAAAGCTTGGCTTTTCTCAAGTGTAAGAAAGCTAATGAACTCCACCTCAGGACATGCCACATAATGAATTTAAACCATACCACTGCTTGCCATATCTAAAAAGGAAGAAGTAATCTGCATTTTGAAGCAGACTGTGGGAACAATCAGGCATTTTGGAGAATCTCTGAGTAATCGGTTTGAACTAATGGGGATAATCCTAGTGGGGCTTAGAAACTACAAAATTAATCAAGAAATGATTTAGGCTTAAGAAAGGAGTTAGGTTGCACATTAACAAAACTATTGTTTTTAAATCTGTCTATAGATCTTTGTCATCAATAATAGAAAAAAACTCCTTGACATACTGAAAAAATTATGTTTAGTATCACTGGAAATTCTGTATGATTAGGAAAAGCTGGTGCTCTGTGTTGAGAAAGGTTTTGAGGCTGAGCTTGAATCAGAGGGAAAAATATCATGTCTGAGTAATAATTGTAATAATAATAATAATTGCAGTTAATTCTTCCTTTAGTTTGTGCTGAGGATTATTATCCTTATTTTATTCATGAACTGAGTGTAGACAGGTTAAATAACTGGCCAGAAATACATGTGAAGTTGGGATTCAAACACTAAATCCCTCTGAAAGACTACTAGTCGCTATGACACCATGGATAAATTATGACTTAAGACCTTCATTTTCTCATTTCTAAAAAGTTTTGGACTGCATTGCTTTATAAACTCCCTTTCAACTCAAATGTATTTTGTCTCTGAACAGTCAACTTGAATGCCTCATACTCTGGCAGTCTTGCCCTCCTTTCAATCCCTGGAATATTTATCATCATTTGGCCATTCAGTTCTGTGCTGGGAATTGCACTGCTGGTTACATTATCCATTTATGCATTTAGATCCTGTCTCTCCACATACATAGGAAATGCTTTGAGAAGAGGGATGATTCCATGCCCCCTCTCCCCCGTGACAAGTATAGTATCTTGCACATGGTAAAGTTAATAAATATTGATCGATTATTTGATATGACCCAGGCCACCATGCTATATTATATTATATTATGTTATATTATATTATATTATATTATATTAGTTGGGCCTTGTATTTGCCACAGACTAAGAGGGCAGTCATATGGTCATTTCTGAGTCAGTATTATCTGGGGTATGTTGGATTTAGTGATCTAGAGTTGAAGGTGCACTCTATCCCACAGCCGATGCTCTCTGCCCTTCTGACCGTTATGAATGCCTGTTTATCTTCTTGCCTTCATCAACAGCAACTATTTATTTAGCAGCCTGACTTAAGACATTCCGAATATATACTCAATGAAGGCTTTCTTTCACTATTATTTTTCTGTGGAGGGTAAAATGCTGTCTTGTTTTTCCAGTTCTCCTCCTAAGTGTGATGATTTAGATGTTCCTGCTGTTAACTGGCCGCTTTTCCATTTCCTTCTAGCATTGAGTGCCCCACACTTCTCCACAGAAGCCACTAATGAGCTTCTTGCCTTTCAGGTCCCCGGTTCATTAATAGCATAGAATTTCAGCAATGCTGGATATTCTGGACCTTGTCTTTTCTCTTTCTTTCCATTACAGAAAACAAAGGAAAACATTTATTTGCTGAAGTCGCTAACTCAGTCTTGCCTGCTTTAAGATCCTAAAACTGAATTTATGCAAGAAGCTTGGAATCAGCTTTTCAATCAGGTTAAAAGCTTACAGATTTGACCTCAACTTTCCAAATGAGTATGTCTTCCCCATTTTTTTTCTGTTTTTCTCTACCCACGTTCAGTCTTTGTCAATGGTACTTCATGCTTCTAAGTGTGCTTCTTCCTTCTTCCTAATTAATATTGACCAAGTTCCCAAGTATATGGGGAACAATTCTAGGGACTGTGTGGATGGAGCATAGAAATAAAAATGTTCCTGCCCCATCCCTTCTGCTTGATTCTGGCTCTAAATGATGCCATTCATTCTACCCGACTGCTGGCCCCTTACACAACTTTCTCTCATTCAGACAGTGCCAAGAGCATCAATGCCCTTTTGTCCTGCTTCTCTTATAGCTTGCAGCAGAACAGGGCACAACAGAACTGTCAGCAGCACAAATACCATTCCTGTCAAACCTGCTCTGCCTCCTGTCCTCTGATGAACCAGCAGGCTTCATGGCTGTGTCATACCAGAATGGAATTCTGAATACAAGGTCTGACAAGTTCTTCCTCAGTGCTTCTTAGACAGGCTAAGCCAGATAGAGAGCCATACCTGTGCCTCTCAGTGGATAACTCCCCTTGTTGCTCTCTTTGCCGCCAGGTTCTCACATAGCACACCTCACTGGAAATTGTGGTGTAGTTTTGCCATCTTTTTGATGTCTCTTTTTTTTTCTCTGCTTCTGTCTCAGGGCTTACAAATTTCTATACCTCATAAATACATAGAGATAACTACAAAGAAAACTAAATATATTTCTGCCTCCTTCAAGCATGCATAAGTCATCACTCCCATGTTCATAAACACATGTTGAGTCTGCCTCAGTGCTCTTGCCCAGACATGGATGATGTTTTATTTTCCCTTCTTTGAAAAATTCTAAGTTTCATCTCTTGTGAAATGGTCTTGGACTTCGCTTCAGATTTAAGTCCAATGTGTGTGAAGTCATACAGATGAGTGAAATCTGTTCCCAGAATCTGTGAGGTAACAGCAAGCTTTTCCCAGCCTTCCCGGACATCTCCCCATCTGATCAACAGTGGGAAGTTATAAGTGGTAGCTTTTCATACCATTACATTAATTATGCAGGGTGGAAGCATTTGTAAGCTTTCTGTAAAAAGACAGAAAACTAGAGATTACAATTCTTTTATGTTTGTGAGGTACTCATCACTGCTCTACTTGCAGTTATAGATTTTATTTTTCCTTCTAAATGTTCCACTCCTGAATTTTGGAGTTAACCCAGAATTCACTAATGGGGATTAGTCCTTATCTGAGACTTCAGACAGATAACTTTTTTTTCTTATCACTGAAGCATGTTCATGAATGGTTTCCTTGCCTTTATTTTTCTAAACGGTTATAGAAAGTTCATTCCATTTTGCTGAATACAATACTCTTCAAAATTTCACAACACAAAAATAAAACTTACTTATCTCCTGGGTATTATCTAATATACCATGGAGAGATGAGAGCTTTCCCTAAGGCCTCCCCTTCCATGAGCTTTTGTGAATTTATTTGCTGGGCCCCTGGTATCTCCAATTCCATCTCTAACGACTTCAGCTGCATTTTCAATGCATCTTCATTATCTATGGAGTATTTACCATATGTCAGATCTGTGCTAGGGATAAGAAGATAACTAAGAAATGGCTCTACTCCAGTAAAACTCGGGTTCGGAGGTAAGATGGGGAGAGAAGACATGGAAACAGGTGACACATACACAGTTTATTACAATATAATGTGCTCAATTCTATAAAAGGAAAGAAATCAATTTTGTGGGGTACTCCCATGAGAAAGTTTTTATCTCTGCTTGGATAGTCTATTGGGAAAAAAAGGCTTCACTAAGGATATTTGAGTTGGTTTTGAAGAATGGGAAGCAATGCACCACAACCTGGAGAGGAGAAGAGATTTCAGACAGGGAAGTTAATGCTGTCAAATGCTTAGTGGCATGAATAGGCCAGGTTGGTTTGAAGAAGGTAAGAAAATTGATACATTCAGAGTGTAAGCTCTATGACCAGAGAATCCACAGTATTTGACTAGCTTCCTTTGTCATGTAAATAATTATAGATTATTCTGCTTTACTGAATTTATAGGCAGAGCTTGAAGATGGATAAGAATGGATATACCTATTGCCCTTGTCATTCTTTTGCTTAGTACCAAAACTCTCAAAATAGTTAAGAAGTCAGTTAACTGATGTTCCCCTTCTCAAACATTGACTCTGGTTAATCTCCCAGAGCTCTTTATATCTTGATGTAGATAATCCCAGGCCTTCCTCTTAGTTATCAGTTCAGTGGTTGAGTAATCCGACTGACTATCAGTGTCTCTCCTATTTGCATCAGCTCCCTGCCTCACTGTCATGAATCACAAGCTGCTCCTTTCCAGAGAGAGTTGTTGTGTGCCAGCTTTGAATGCCAATTTAGAGATCCATAATTTATTTTACTTCCAAAAAGGTAAGGTACTTTTAGCAAAAAGTGACTATTATATATTTTCCCCCTTTACTGGAAAATTACACTTTTACAAGTCACTAATCAGTAACTGAATGAGTGACCATGAGGTGGGGCCTTGGAGAGAAGTCTCATATGGCCTTTAACAGGTCTTTTCAGGGTTTATCTGGTATCTTAACAGATAATGTGACACCAACATTACGTTTGGTAATACAAAATAATATCTCCTCCTCTGGCAATGGAGAAACTAAACATGCAGTTTCTGCATTTTGTTTTATGTTTATTCCTTGCCTGACATTTCAAGAAGTGTGTACGAATTGCTGGGGTATATATTGTACTCAAGGCATTGCAATCAGAGAGAAGGCGAGGTGACAAAGAAAACAAAGGAAGAATGTGAGGAAGAGGAAAGAGGACAGGAGAGGTGGGGCGAGGGTGGTGTTGATGTTCTCTCTGTATGGGTCTAGACACAGGTGCCATGTGATTTGATATTAAATGTCAATAGATGGGAGAAGACAGAAGATCTAGAGACAGACAGCCAGGATGGAATGGAGTTGAAATCCTTTTTTGCTGAAAGCAGTGTTCAGCACTTGTGCAAATTTCCTTTGGGATTGTAGCCTTCTCTTTCATGAACTTCTCACTCCTGTTATTTCTAGTTCCGGACCATCTGATCAGAGACTACTGGAATTTCCAGCTCTCTAGGCACTAATTTTAGGGGCTGAAACAGCAACCCCTCTACAGCTCCTACCACAACTGCCACTGCCCTGCTGGGCTGTGGGGCTGTGCCAGCCCAGGCACTCTTGCCCAGGAAATGGAAGGTGGCATTTAAGTGGCAGTTAGGACTCTCTGAACCAATCCTAAAGACTCTGAATCAGGCCAATGCTAAATTAAGCTTTCTTGGGTAAATGAATAAGGACTCAAGAAACCTCAGAGTGGAAAAAAAGAGATATGAAAAGTCATACCTCTGAATGTATTTCTACTAACCCCCAGTTTTGACAGGTATAAACATGATTCAATATTTCTATGACTTATTTTTATGCTTGAGATATCTTAGTGTTCCAGTTATAGAAATGTAACTCCATCAAATCTCAATATTTAAAAGATACAAATGATGATATCACAGATTTAGAAGAGGCTTTTTTTTTTTAAGTTACAAGGAAACTGAGGCTCAGGAAAAGCAAGTGCTCTGAAGAAAGTCTCAGCTGACAAGAATAAAAAACCAAACTTCCTGGTATAGGATAGAATATGCTTTTCTTCAGAATCAGTTTTCTAGGATATGCAACAAAGGACAGAGAAATAGGCTCATTTGTATATCACACAGTATTTTTTAAGTCTTTCATAAAGTAATTCTGATGTGTCTACTTGCAGTTTTTTATATTGTTCAGCTAAAGCTAAATTGCCTGGTGTCTTCCAATAACATTACTCAGACCCAGTGCTATGAAAGAAAGCTGGTAGAAGTCTATGGCTCAGATACTCTGTCTTGACCTCAGAACAATTACTTACCCTGAACAAAATGTACACTAAGGGATGCCAGTGTCTACTGTTCTGGAAAAGGACAACATTTGCCTTAGGATTTATACCCAGATTTCCACAATGCACTCAGACTCAGCACTGGGTCACTGGGCTGAAGCTCTGCACTGAAGCCAAGTGGTGTTTAAACCACCAAACTGAGAGCTTGTGCAGCACGGGCCATAGCCATGCTCTAAAATGTGACTCAAGTGTGGTTTGAGATTTGTCTGTGTGGGGTACTGGAAAGAATGCTGCTTTGGGATGGGCACACTAAATTCTAGTCCCTGCTTGGCCTCTAATCAGGTGGTCCAGAGTAAATCCTGTAAATCCTGAGCATTTGTTACTCATCTATAAAGTATCTCTATCTTCTCTATATATAGAGTTGTTCCAACTGGGAAATAAGTTAACACAAATGAGAAGTATTTATACATGTAATGGGTTAAAAATGTAGATTACTTTCAATGTTTATAATTCCTACTATTTGAATAAGTATTAAAACAGTTAAGCCTCTGTTTGAGTATATGTGGTCAAATGTCTCCTAAAAGGCTTTCTATGCTAAAATACAAAGCTAAGGATCAAAGCCAAAGTTTCTTGACACACATGATGCTACAGAGGAAGATATCCTGGTTTGTTCTGTGCCTTTCAGAATAAATATATTAAATATTGTACATTGACATAATCAGACTGGGGAAGATGTGTCAATAAACTGAGGGCTCTTGGGATGTATTCATATTATGTGTATATTGTTTCAAAAAGCCTTTTTCCTTTTGGACTCATTCTCTTACTAGATCTTTATTTCTCAGCAAGCTCTATAACACTAATTTCAAAATTAAAGCTAAAGAAACATTTCCTTCTTTTGGATCTTTCTTCCCTAGTTATTCTGCTCCTTTATGTTCTGTCAAGGATTATCAATAAATTCAGTCATTCATTCAACTAATATTTATTAAAACCTATTGTGCACCATGACCCTCCGGGTATAAATTGACAAACAAAACAGACAAAATGCCCTGTCATCTTCCTCATATTTTGAATTTATATGATATTTCCATATCTCTCAATTTATACTGTAGAATCCTTTAATGCATTTAAGTGACCAACTTCTGATGATCAATGTTCCATCCTACTTATCTACCTCCATTTCCATCCTAGAACCCTGGGGTTCTAGCTCTACTCACCCACTCTTTTCTCTCCCCAAAATCAGCCTGAACTTTTTTCAAGGTAAAAGCTATTAGATAATCCATCTTTGGATGATGTTAGCCAAAGATGAGTGGTTCCAACATAATTATTTATCTATGAGATTCATAGCCTTCTACTTTGAATGTCATACTAATCCCTAGCCCCAGAGCATGCTTAAAGTCTTACTCCTCATAGGTCACTTAGTATTGCTGCATAAAGTTTATAGCATTTGTTAAATAGTCCATTGTACACTCAGGTTACCTAACATTAGTTGGGCCCTTACTGAGCAAAACAAAATCCATATTTGTCTTTGTTGAAAGCATAATGGTCTTGGGACCCCTGGGTGGCTAGGTAGGTTAAGTGTCCAACATTGGCTCAGGTCATGATCTCACGTCTTGTGGGTTCGAGCCCTGTTTGGGGCTCTGTGCTGACAGTTCAGAGCCTGGTGCCTGCTTTACATTCTGTGTCACTCTCTCCCTGCCCCTCTCCTGCTCACACTATGTCTCTATCTCAAAAATAAATAAACATTAACAAAATTAAAAAAAAAACATAATAGTCTTTCCATTGCTATTTGAAACTTTAAGTCTTTAAGACACACTTCTATTCTCAGTCCAACCCGATATTTGCTCTTAGTCAGTGGCCTCTCCTTCCAGCACTTCTCATTCCCTGTCCAGTCTTACTCTCCTGCAAACCTTTTGCCACACCACATGCATCTGGAAGAACATTTCTGAACCCCAAGTCCAATTGTGGCAATCTTCTCTCTTTAAGCCTCCTCATTAGTCTTATGATAAAAGAGTTGAAACTCTTTAACTCAGTTCTCAAAGTCCTACACAATCTGACCTCTAATAATGTTCTATCTCTCCACTCTGTGATCTTATCATGTCTTTTCACGCCTCAGGGTCTCTGAACATGTTTTCCTCTTCCTGGATTACTTTTTTCTCTCTTCTACCAATACAATGGTATTCAATGATACGTTGAATGGTATTCAACGATATTCAAATCGTTCCAATTACCCTCCATTGTCTGGCTTTGGCATCACTTTGTCCAAACAACAGCAGCAGTAACACAGCACGAACACTTCCCTGGGCCTTTCTGTGGGCTCTCATCAGTATGGACCTCCCCCTACCTTTACCTTCACCTATTACATTGTATTCTAATTATCTGCTTATTTGTCCATTTTAGCATCTAAAGTATAAATTCTGAAGTTAGGAACATCACCTATTCTATTCTCTGTTATGATTCGAGGATTCAGCTCAGCCCCTGGCTCTTAGTAGATGCTCAATACTTATTTATAGAATAAGCAAATGTGATTTAGTTTCTGTATACACTGTTCTCTCTAAAACCACCATTTAGGCTCTTACTCTATGACCTATCCAATGCTTATTCATTTCCACTTCTTCCCAGTAATTCTGGCACAATCAATGGTTCCTTTAAAAGCTCTTTTTCTGCACTGATAAAAATGAAGTTGCTCTCTCTGCTATTTATGGATGTGTATTCCACAATAGATTCCTTGTGTTTTTACGTTCTCAATATGTGCACAGCTTTTATTGCAAACTTCTGCTTAATTTTTTTCCTCAGGAATCTTATCTATTTTCATGGTTACAACAATCATCTGTGCTTAGATGTCTTCAAAATTCCTTGTCTAGCCCATAATACTAACTTGAACTCAAGCTCTTCTCCATTGGATAACTCCACCAAGGTCCTCTTCCCCTGAAACTTAAGAGTTCTGAATCTGTGCTTATCAATTTTGGCTCCAAACAGCTTTCTCTCATCACAGCCCCATATTTATCAACACTCCTATTAATTCAAAATCATTTTAAATTCCTCTTTCTCCTTTTTATTGACATTGGATATACACTCAGATCACTGAATTCTTTCTCTGATATGTTATTTGTTTCTTCAGTTACCTCCCATTTGAATTCCATTATCAGTTTAAACACCATACTTCCTACCTGTTACCTTCTTTAAATATCTCAGATCTACTATTGGTCCATGTATATTCCGTAGGCATTCCTATATTTGCATATTCTTTCATCTTCTTAGAACACGCTTCTCTTACTGTTCTGCTTCCCTGAGTTCTATCCTCCCATAAAGGTTCAATACAGTACTATACCTCATTATAAACATTCCCCAGTTGTACCAATCTAAAGAATATCTCCCAAAAGATACTTAATTTATTTACTATGTTTTACCAGTTAACATACAGTGTAATGAATATTTGTTTAAATATATATGTTTCCATTTTAGTTCTCTGATCCAGTTCAGGACTGAGGATTGAAAAGCAAATTAGAGTGGTATTAGAAAAGATCTTTATTCTAGGATAACAAATTTAGATTTGAATCAGAACTATTTTAAGAAAGTTAATCTAGTGTCAGTGTAATCCAGGGAGATGTGTGTGTGTAATTGAGAGGAAAAGGCAAAAGGGAGGGAGGGGAGTCTAAATGGAGAGGGAGGCCAGTTAGAAGGCTTAATAATAGTCAACATAAAGGTAATAAGAATATGAATTAAAGTAGAGACAGTGGACAAAAAAATATATATAAAAGTGAATGATATTATAGAAGCAGAATAAATAGATTTTAACAGCCAAGGTGTTAGGAATAAGGAAGAGAAGGAATAATTATAAGTCAATTAACACTCTGTTGAATATTCATTCAACAGATATTCACTAAACACTCAGTGTGAGGCACACTCTAGATGATGCCAACAGAACATTAGAAAAGGCAGGCAGTGTCCCAATCCTCATAGAGCTCACATTCCAATGGATAAACCAAAATTACAACCTGAGTGAGTGGAAGATGATGAGGCCATTAATATAGAGGGTAAATAGAGAAATAGGAAGTTTCAGAGAAAAGTTTATATTTTTAGTTTTGTACCTAATTATCATGTGCTCACTCTGTGCCACACACAATATTTTATTTTAATTACTTTGCCTGTACTAACTAATCCATGTTATTATCCTGTGAATTAAATATTATTATCAACCTCATTGTACAGAGGAGGAACCAAGTCATACAAAGGCTAAAGAATTGAGCTTAGCTCTATGTGTTGTTAAGTGAAGGAACAAGAATCTAACAAAGGTAGGCTAGCTCTTTTTGTTTGTTTGTTTGTTTGACACACAATGTTACATTAGTTTCAGATATACAATATAGTAATTCAACTTCTCGATAAATTATGCTTTCAATGCTATTACAATATCATTGACTATATTCTCCATGCTGTGCCTTTTATTCCCATGACTTTTTCACTCTATTAACTGGAAGCCTGTACCTACCATTCCTCTTCACCTACTATGCTCATTCCCTTTTTCCCTTTCTTTCAGCAACCATAAGTTTATTCTCTGTATTTATAGATCTAATTTTGCTTTTTGTTTATTTGTTTTTTAGATTCCCCATATGAGTGAAATCCTACAGTATTTATCTTTCTCAGTCTGCCTTATTTCACTTAGCATAATCCCCACTGGGTCCATCCAAGTGCAGTCCAGCTCTTTGAGTCTGCAGTCTTATTACTAGGACATATTGCTTTGTAGATGTTTTGGGACTAACAGATGGAGAATATTAGAATGTAAATGGAATGTTTAATAGAGAGTTAGGGACTAAGATAGATAGATAGATAGATAGATAAACATTTGGGAATCAGCTACATACAAGAAATTCATAAATCCATGAAACTAAATTACATTGATCAGAAAAATCATGGGGAGACAAATTTATATTTTCATTTACCTTCTAATGTATCAGTGACATATCCTACAGTGCTTCCATTTGCTTTTGTGTCATTATAGGTTTCTGATTAATTTCATATTCTTCTGGCTACTCCTTCTTAACCTCTTTTCCTTTGTTCACTCCAAGCTGGCTTCTCAAGACTCCCTTTTAATATATCCACTTTTCTTATGCAACAAATTCTGCCTGGGTAGTCTTATAATAATCTATTACTTCTCTTATCATTCTATGGTAAGAAACCTGAATATTCAGTCCAGTTCATCTTTCCTGAGCTCCAGACCCAAATACTCAATAACTTCCTGGATATATTCAGTTAGATAGTGAAGTCACCTTAAGTCCAATGTGACCAAATGGAATTTATCTTCTTTACTTCCAAACCTCCCCTTCTTTAGAGCCTCATCTTCATGAATGGAACCATTATACACTGCAGCATCAAGACTAGAAAACTTGGATTCATTTGAACCATACTCTTTCATTTCTCCTTCTACCTCTCCCATCTAAAAGGTCAACATCTTAAAACTATGTTTTAAGTTTTCTGCAAATTCATCATAGCTAATCCATCCTTGCTTTCATTCAGTTCTCATCACTTCTGAGATGGATTTATCCAATTGACACCTAATTCATGTTCCATAATACTTCTAGGGTAAAATTGTTAAATTTAAATGGATCTTGTCAAACCCCTCCTTAAATTTCTTCATTGTTTCCCCATAGCTTTCAGAATACTTCTTAAAGTCTTCAACACAGCTTCCCTATATGTCTTTTAATTTTCTATATTGTCATACACACTTTACTCTTTAGCAATTTCCCCAACACATCCTTGAGTCACTATTGTGTGCTCATGCACATTCTAGTCCCCCTGCTGAGAATATACCCTCTCCTTCACTTGGCTGAAACCTACCTGTCCTTCTGAATTTTTATTAAATTTTACCACTATCAACTGAGAATCCTCCGTAGACTTTCTCCCCACCCTGATACTGATTTGGATGTCTTTTCTCTATAGTCCTATCTAGTCCCATATGTTTCTCTAGCATAGCATATACCTTACCACTCCATACTTGTTGATTTATTAGTCTATCTTTTCTGTAGGCTAAAAGTTCCTTGAAAGCAACAACCATATCGACTCACCTTTATAATTCTAGCATATATTACAGCCTGGGTACAGAGTATGAGCTCAATAAATTTGTTAAAAGGATTATTAATTAGGGCACAGGAAGTATTCTTCAAGAAATACCCATAACCCCATTTGGAGCTTCACAGTATGAGAAGTAGATTTCCAAAGAACAATTGGAATAATTATAGAACTATGTGGAAAGACAAACAGACATTGAGATTATTTATTATTATTGGTGTTGTAGAGAGATGATCTTGTAGCATCTATAGTGATTATTAAATGCTGTTATCATATAAGTACCAGATCTGAACTTTAAGCTACATGAGAGAGTGGTATATATCTGTTTTGTTCATATTAAACTCTTTAGCACTTGGCATGAGTTAGGATTAAATAAACATTTATTGAAATTTGTTGAATGAGCACAGTAGCAGGCAGTCAAGTTAGGTGGAATATATCATGCTAATATTGACAAAAATCAAAATGTGTTTCTAAAAAAATGCTTTGTATTGATTTTTTTGAAGCTTTTTTGTATTATATTTTAACCTTTGTATGTATGTTCTCTCCCCACTCTCATTTTGTTGCTATTTTTAAACTACATTTATGGTGTTTTTGCTTTACATAAGTGGTTTTTGTTTATGTAGACAAACCTTACAATTTTTCTTTTAGTGTTTCTGTGTTTCATATTATGTTTATAAGGGCTTTCCCCACAGCAGGATTGGGAAAATATTTCCCTATATTTTTGTTTTATTTCTCTATATTAAGATCTTTAATCTACCTGGAATTTATATTGTATACAATTTATTTTGATTTAATGATTAATGTATATTCTTTCTTGTATATTACTTTGTAACTTTGTAGTTTTCAATTTTGCCCTGGTTTGATTGTAAAAGACAGGGAAGATGTATTCAAAACATCTTATTTAGGGGCATCTGGGTGGCTCAGTCAGTTAAGTGTCCAACACGTGATGTTGGCTCAGGTCATAATCTCATGGTTTGTTGAATTAGAGCCCCATGTCAGGCTTGGCACTGACAGTATGGAGCCTACTTGGCATTCTCTCTCCATCTCTCTCTGACCTTCCTGCTTGCTCTTGCTCTCTTTCACTCTCTCTCAAAATAAATAAGTAAAAACTTAAAAAAAGCAAAGCATCTTATTTATAAAATCATCTTAAGGTAGATGAGTCTTTCAATTGGACTGCTGCATGCATCATCTCTCTGCTGGACTCTTGTGATACATTTCTTTTTTTTATCCTTTAAAAAAATATTTATCTAAATTTAAGTTAGTTAACATACAGTGTACTATTGGTTTCAGGAGTAGAACCCAGTGATTCATACCTTACATATAACACCCAGTCCTCATCCCAAAAAGTATCATTTTTAATGTCCATCACCCATTTAGCCCATCCACCCATTCCCCTCTCCTCCAGCAACCCTCAGTTTGTTTTCTGTCTTTAAGAGTCTCTTATGGTTTGCCTCCCTGTCTCTTTTTAACTTATTTTTCCTTCCCTTCCCCTATGTTTTGTATCTGTTTTCTTTCTTAAACTTTACATATGAGTGAACTCATATATTTGTCTTTCTCTGACTTATTTCGCTTAGCATAATACACCTTAGTTCCAACTACATTGTTGCAAATGGCAAGATTTCATTCTTTTTGACTGCTGAGTAGTATTCCTGTGTGTGTGTGTGTGTGTGTGTGTGTGTGTGTGTGTGTGTGTGTATCTCACATCTTCTTTATCCATTCATCAGTCGATGGACATTTGGGCTCTTTCCATAGTTTGGCTATTGTTGATAGTGCTGTTATAAACATTGGGGTACATATGCCCCTTCAAAAGCATTTTGGTATCCTTTGGATAAATACCTAGTAGTGAAATTGCTGGATTGTAGGATAATTCTTTTTTTTTAATTTTTAAGGAACCTCTATATTGTTCTCCAGAGTGGCTGCACCAGCTTGCATTCCCACCAACAGTGCAAATGCATTCCCCTTTCTCCACATCCTCACCTGTTGTTTCCGGAGTAGTTATTTTTACCTATTCTGACTGGTGTGCAGTGGTATCTCATTGTGGTTTTTATTTGTATTTCTCTGATGATGAGTGATGTTGAGCATTTTTTCATGTGTCTGTTAGCCATTTGAATGTCTTCTTTGGAAAAGTGTCTATTCATGTCTTCTGCTCATTCATTCTCATAATTTTGTCTTCCCCACTCTCCTCTCTACCTAGCAATCATTAGGATACTTTTAAAATACTAGAAGGAAGTTCTTCACACCATCAGATGACATTTGTGTCTATTTTATTGATTGCTGTATCCCCAGTGCTGTGAACAGTGCCTGGCACATAGTAAGTGCTTAATAAATACATGTTGATGCAAACAATACTAGAACCATGCTGCTTCTCTGCTTGAAACTCAAGAGCTTCCCATTTACACAATAAAATTCACACATCTCTCAATACAAACCCACTGAGTTCTTTCTCTCTTCAAGATCCCATGCTATTCCCACAAGAACTTTATTGTTTAGTAGACAAGAGCTTAAATATGACCACCCTGGAGAAGTCTTTCCTTACTTCACTATTGACAGTACATATACCTTACATATTTTGTTGTTGTTTTGTTTTGTTTTATGTCACATAACTTTGTCATTAATAATTTTTATAGATCAGTTTGCTTTATTTTTATTTTTTTCTCCTTTTACATTCTTACCAGAAAGTAAGCTCTGTGAAGGTCTGCACTTTGTCTATGTTTTTCTCTGAGGTGACTTTTGTACACAACATGATGTCTGGCACCTAATATTTGTTAAAACAAAATTTTAAAACTTATTTTTATGGCAACCCTTATAATGCCAGTGCTGAGGTTCCAATCAATTCGCTTGACAATTTAAAAAAAAGCTCATTGGGATTACTCAGCAATCAAAAAGAATGAAATCTTGCTATTTGCAACTACGTGGATAGAACAAGAGGGTATTATGCTAAGGGAAATTAGCCAGTCAGAGAAAGAAAAATATCATATGACTGTACTCATATGAGGAATTTAAGATACAAAACAGATGACCATAAGGGAAGGAAAGCAAAAATAAGGAGGGGGACAAAGAGGGGACAAAACATAATAAACTCTTAAATATAGAGAACAAACTGAGGTGGACTCATATTGAATCATGAGACTCAAATATAGAGAACAAATAGGGTTGCTGGAGGGGTTGTGGGTGGGGTGATGGCTAAATGGGAAAGGGGCATTAGGGAGGACACTTGTTGAGATGAGCCCTGGGTGTTATACATAGGGGATGAATCACTGGAATCTACTGAAATCATTAAGCACTATATGCTAACTAACTTGGATGTAAATTAAAAAATAAATAAATTAAAAAAAGAAAATAACTCATTGGCTAAAAATACATTAATCATGCCATACTTGATGTCTTTCATTTTTTTCATTTTTGAATATAAAAACAGCAATATCACAAAACAAACTATGTTCAAGCAGATTTGATTCCCTGGTCATTTTATTTAAAGTGCCTAAGTATCAACAGATGAATTTATACAAGTAGACCTAATTGAAAAAGCATTAAGGGCATTGTTTATTAACACATAAACTATATAGATATTATATAGAAAATGAGTGACAAAGCCATCTGATTAACAGGATAATAAAGGTATTAAATAATTAAAGATAGGATGTTAGAAAAAATGTATGATCTCTTGAAAGGATAGAACAAAACATCATAGGAACTTGGAAAAAATAAAGAAAATGAATATTCATTGGTAAAGACATTATAGAAAGTTGTCACCTGCTAAGTCCATAAGTAATACTTAAGTGTGTGTTGGCGCCAAGAAGAGTGTTATTTGGGGGTACAAAGAGGTCCTGTTGAAGCTGTAAAGTGAAAACATCTGGATAGCTGAGAGGAATCAGGAAAAAAAAAGAATGAAGAAGCATATAAACACTAGACTGAATATTATTTTAAAATATAAAAAATAATATAGTGGAGGAGAATAGAATACATGTAAAAAAACAAAATAAGAGGATAGAGAAGTATGAAAATGGATAGAAAATTATAAAAAAATATACAAAGGCAGAGGAAGAAATTTGGTAAAACCTCACGTAAAATCATAATTATTCTAGACATAGAAAATAATAATGTGTTAAAATGAATACAATAGCCAAATCGTATATAATTATGATGGCTGACTGGAAGCAATGTTTCCTTTTCTGCTATTTTATGGTATGTGACAGCTTTTAATAATTTTTAAATGCTGTTTTCTTTACCTGAATTAAAAATCAAGTAAGCCAAGAAAAACAAAAATAAATAAACCTCTTCTTTTTCTCGAAAGGACTTTGCCTTTATTTAGTCTTCTGTTATCAGAAGGTAAAAAGGCAAATATCTAGCCAAAACTGAAAGTACTTATGGGAAGCTAAAAATGGTTTCAATCAACTAACACATATTTAATGAGCGTTCATTGTAAGTTCTGTGTTTTGGGATTGTAGAGATAACAAGTATGAGACTCTGTCAGTTATAATCTAATTAAGGAGTTAAATAATGACATGACTTAATTCATGGAAAAGCCTGTATTATATCTACATTCAATTCATTTGCTGATTTGTCAGTATACATAATTTATAAAAAGATGAATAAGGCATTGTATCACCATTTGAAAAACAAAAATGGCTCCCAGATTTGAACAGCTGATTGGAGTTTAGGGTTTGAATTCCAGATTTACTTCCCTTATCTTAGAATGTATATAAATGCTTCACTTTCTTGATCAATGAGATAGATAGAATGTCTACTTTACAGAATATGAAAAAGATACTTATTGCTTACAAAATATTCATGTACTTCTTTACATTTCCAAGCTCCTTTGCGGTTATGCCTGGATATGTAACTTCATTCTGGTCAATGGGCTGTGAAAAAAAATGATGTATGTCACTTCTAGTCCAAAGAATTTTCTTGCTGTTTTGTAATCTTTAATTGTCCCCTGTTGAAGTGATCTGGAAGCAGAAGATCCACCCTTGAAAGTTACCCCATCCAAATTTCATCAGAATAAATTTGCATGTTGTTAATTGGGCTGAGATATCCGGGTTTATTTGTCATAGCTACAGAACCTGTGCTGATTGGTGAACAGGACTGTTGTGAGGTTCATATGGGATAATGCATGTAAACTTCTTAGTATACTGCCTGGCACAGAGTAAGCAAGCAATAAGTGGAAGTCATTATTAGTTACAAACCTTTCTAAATAATCTCCACACCCAACATGGGGGTTCAAATCTTCAGGCCCAAGATCAAGAGTTGCATACTCTACCAACTGACTCAGCCAGGCACCCCACAAATAGTTCTAAATAAAATTAGTTATTAAAACCTTTTTAGTGTTTTATTTTGTAACAGTAATAAATCAATATTGGAAAAAAAAAAAAAAAACCTTTAGAATGCATTGGGAGAATGTTTCCAAAACTACTTCAATGCCTTTAGTTAGTTCCTCTAATTCTTTTTTCCTAATTGAGTACACTTGATCTTTTGTGATAGGAGCTCCTAGTCATTAAACTTGTACTTTCTGTAAACACAGTATATGTTTTTGGTCAGAGGTCTTTAAGGTTTTTATTTATGGATAATTCATTGCCCTAAACCAATAGTGAAAACTAGTGATCTTTCAAACATGGAAACACCCTGTAATTTTCTTCTGGCATTGCAACAACTTTGATGTTCATCTTTCTCTTTTCTGGCTGAACCTATATACACTTAAGTACAGGATCACATTAAGAAAATGCTCAGACCACATGTAAACAACCTGTGGCTAGACAATTCCTGAACCCTATGCTATGTCCAATTTTCAAAGGATGTAAGCTTCTGTGTTGTTTTCTCTACCATATATTTTTCCACAAAAGTCCTACTTACTACTTTATCATGAACCAATGTATTTGGGCATAAGTCTAGACATGCTGTGATTTGAAAGAAGTCTATCCCTTCCTGCCTACCCCGCCCTTTTGTCCTCTGAAGAAGAGTTTGGACATCTCGTGCCCCGAGACATAGCTCTGTGGGTACGTGTAGGCAGTGCATCATGATTAAAATGATTTGGGGAAAAGATCTGGATGGACATGCAAAGGAATTAGAATAAATTTTAATCATCTGAAGATGAAAATAAGATAAGATAAAAATAAGTACATAATAAGAAATGAAAAGAAGGGCAATGGGGATTGAGCTAAGTCAACCGGTAATCAGTTTTATTTTTCAATAAATAAATTTACTAATTTAAAGGAAAGAAAAAAAGCAACTTTGTGTGAATGTATCTGATAAACCAGATGATTCCATAACATTCAAGTATATCAGTTGATGGAAAACAAACCCGGAACTTCTGTTCATTTAGTCAGTGGATTTTATACGCTAAATTAGGAACCTGTTTCTCTGAACTTTTCCTTCATCTTCTTTCCCTCAGTAGTTAAGATATGACTCACCAGGATTGATTATACAGCTGACAAAAACAACCATGAGAAAGCAGAATGAGTGATGAGAGGTGGGGGTGAACAACACTCATTTAAATATGGCAGAAACATCCCCATTTATAGCTTCTATGCAGGAGAATTCTTCTAAGCATGTTTCAGAGCTCAGAGGTAGGAAACTGAGCCTCCATAACAAGCCCAGGACTAAGAGGGCCCATGGAATATTCTCTCAGAATAGGCAGGGCCCCAGGATATAAGGTGGACAGGCCCTGATCACTGCATACACTGCACATTGTAACCAGAAACTTGGATGAAGAAGACAATGCTGTACTTTATGGAAGGACATAAACACAAGGCTGGGGAGGGGGGTGGTTTAATACAGTGAACCATGGTATCACAAAATCAACTGGCAGAATGGTTGAGACAAAATGAAGTTTAACAGGGATAACTATAAAAGATGTAGTCTTTTAATTTAAAATAAATATGTTTTAAAAAATAAAATAAAATAAATATGTTCTTTAACTCAGTAATTTCTAGCTATATGTTCACATGTGTTCAAAGATACATACATACATAGAAACTCAGGATCTTTGAAGCCTTTTGTGTAATTTCACACAGAAGACACAACTAATATCCTTCAATTAGAGAAGTAGGTTAAACAGATTATGTTATGTGACCCAAGAGAAACTGGCAGATTATTAAAAATATGTCTATATATGCTTATAGAAAATGATGGAGTACGGAATAATCTCCTAAATATATTGTTAGACAAGAAAAGCAATCTGTAATGCTATACATATAGTATTCACTAATACAAAAGATAAAGAAAATTGAGTCTTCAGGGTAGCTAGGAATGCACTCTTGGGAAAGAAAGGGTATTCTAAGCAGCTAAGATGGAGTGTGCAATTAACATAGGTGTGTAAGAGCTTATATGTTCAGGAAATAGTGAATAGTCCACCTAGGATACACAGCAAATCACCTAGATGCCAATCCTATATTATCATTTCCTCCTCTTGAATACTGTCATGAACGCCAATGCAAATGTGTTATGATATCCAAAAAAGAAAACAATTCCTGGTTACTTAGAGTAACACCAACACTGCTAGAAATGATTTAAACAAACACACAGGCAGGGCCTGATTACATAGAGAACACCTTGGCTTTCAGCAATAGAAGCCATCTGCTCCTCCCAAAGTAGAGATATGATACCTTTTGGTTTAGAGTATGAAATCAACTTTAACCATCTCCCAGAGCAACAATGGAATCAACACCAGCCTTATAAGTAAACAGGTACCTAAACTGTTTAAGTACCTCTACCACCTATTGGCAAAGAAGGCAAACATTTACTCATTGTACTGATAAATATGACAATTTAAGTTTCCTTCTGTAAAATTTTGAATTAATTCTGGGGGCATCGTTTGCTATTGTGTGTGTATTAACCTGTAGCTTTACACTGCATTACTATATTTATCCTCATTTGTAGACCCAAATTCCATAGTAGATTTGCTTATATAAGGTCTATTTTATAATCATGGTTTCACCTTAATAAGTCTTGTGGTTAAGCCAGGATGGTACCGCAGTTAGTGCTGGATATCACATCATGGACCAGAGTGTAGAGTGGGCAAAATTTCTCCTTTGTGTCCTCCCAGTCTTTTCATACAGGACCCCATATTAATGCTTCTCTTCTCATGATCAGAGTCATCTCTTTGTTGGTCCCCTGCTGAATCTAACTCCTCGGAAGTCACCATGGAAATCATACTTTGGTCAAAGCTGTTCCTAAACATAACAAAAAATGTCCTGGCCCAAAGGAGTTTTTCACTTTCTCAGCAAATGTTTCTCTAATTCATTCTTAAGAGTTTGTAGACATAAGTGAATGGAATATGATGATAAAACTAATTTTCACTTTTTTGCAAAGGACTCTTGACTCTTGGTTTTCTTCCTCCACTGTATCTTGAAGCTCTTCCCCACCTATATGTGGTTGCTAAATGATGAATGTATCACTTGATTTTTATTCTGGAAAATTCTTGTTTGGGCTAGGACCCTAAGGATTTCTGGTAGCACTATCTGTGATTATTTTAACAATTATTATTATTATTATTATTATTGCAGTTGGCTTTGTGGCCTTGGGATGCTCTCTCTCCTTTAGTATAGTTATGAGATAAAGTTGTCAGACGAAGTTTTCTCTTATGTACCATTGGGCTTCTAAGCTCTATTATCCTGTGATTTTTGTTTCTGTAAGTCAGCTGATATTTTTGGTGACTTGGAAGTTGGTCTCCACAATCAGACTCCCCTGCCCATTTGGCATCAGCTGCCTGTTCACCCTGTACTCTGTGGACCTCCTTCTCACACAGGAATCTCTTTGATCTCAAAGCAGCTCTGTAAGGTGCAGAGAAAAACAAATACGAGGCTATTTCCCTTCATGGTGCTCATGGTAGTATGAGTTGTCCTAAAGAATAAGAAAGTTTAAAAACAACTGATAGTACTATGCTTGAAGAAACATTTGCAAGTGCCAAATTAATTTCTATCAACACAAACAAATATGTTATTTCAGAGAAGAAGTTTCCCAAACATAAAAGGAATAGAATGAATGACATTTTAAAATGGCTTTGATTATCCATTTTTATAAACATAACAACACCCAGTGGGGTGGGCAGGGGGGGGGCAACTCCTGCTTTTACCACAAACTAAATTCTCTAGAGCTTTGAGGGGATGATTTTTATAGTAGTCCTTTCTTTATCAAGCAGTTATATCAAATTATTCCTAGCATGCATGTAATTCACCAATGAACAGACTCATTATAAATATGTTTTTTCATAAAAATAAGGAATGAATCATGCATGGATATACATAAATTAAATTAATTTGATAATGAACATGCAGAAGCAAGAAATCTTTAATCAAAAATCACCCTGGTGCCTTACAAGTAAAAAGTAAGGACATTTTAATATTAAAGCCTAACCAAGCATTGAATATGCATTACATTTAGAAACTGGGGATGAATAAGAATCATCAGACCTGAGTTAAGATATATTAATTTTTACATGAGGTACTTCTATAATAAGAACAATTGATAACAAAGAATACTACTGACAAATACTAAGTCAGAGCATGTATATAGATTTATATTTAGGAGAGGTGACTTTTTAATTGCATAGGATTCCATTTACATAGGCATTCAGTACTTCACTTAAATATGACATATTAAAATAAGGATCTCATCCATTAAAAAACAAATCCTAACCCCAAAAGGATAATAGGTTTTTTTCTTAACAACCATAAAAAGTGTTTCAGTGTTCTCACCTACTTCTATAGGGATTAAAAACACAGCCTTTGGGATTAGAAATATTTAACATATTTTCTGGATGATCTTGGGAGAATTACTGGGGAAAACTCTTCTAAGCATCATTTCTTTATTTATAAACTGGGATACAAATATTTATTTCATAGAATTGTTGGGAGAATTAAATAAAATATGTTTATGAAAGTATTTATCTTAGGGTCTGGCCATAGTCAGAAAAGTTATCACTTATTTGTACTTTATTATTATTACTTATTTTTCTGGACTTTATGAGTTCTATGTGGCTGATGGACACATATGGGTATTCATCTCTGACTGTTCATAGGTATCTTTGGGTTTGAAAGGAGGTCTGGTACCAAGAAGTAGATGAAGCAAATCTGAATTGTGCTGATTGTGTATGAGGATTGGTCAGATGGTTTGAGGTTGCTGGAATTTGAGGTTGATTTAGCATTTTAACTGAGAGATGGGAAAGTGGCAAGAAGAAAAAAGTTACTGCAGGGAGGGTAGAAATGTTAAATACTCAGCTCTTCAAAAACACAATCTTCTGGCCTAACATGGCCTCAGAACTCAACAGAGCATACCAATCAATTGGAGTTGGCCCAAGAGATAAAACTTGTTTGCCATCTATTAGAATGATCAATGACACTTAAATTGTGTCCATGGACCAGCAGCACAAACACTGCCTGGGTATTTTTAGAAATACAAATTTTGGGGGCACCTGGGTGGCTCAGTTGGTAAAGCATCTGACTTTGGTTCAGGTCATGATCTCACAGTTTGTGGGTTCGAGTCCCACATTGGGCTCTGTGATGACAGCTCAGAGCCTGGAGCCTACTTCGGATTCTGTGTCTCCCTCTCTCTCTGCCCTTCCCCTGCTGATGCTCTGTCTCTGTCTCTCAAAAATAAATAAGTTAAAAAAAAAAGAATTAACTGGAGCACTTCTTAAGACAGGTGCTTTAAAAGTAAAAAAAAAAAAAAGAAAAGAAAAGAAAAGAAAAGAAATGCAAATTCTCAGGTCTATCCCAAGGTGAGTGAGTGAGGCTGGTTTAACAAGACTTCCAGGTGATTCTGATGCATGCCAAAGTGTGAGAAGCCTACTCAGATTTTCTGTTCATCAACAAATTGGGGCTTCTCAGATAGCAAAATGGTGAAATGAAGAGAAACTAATGTTATATAGGGCCCACTACATTCCAGGCAATGTCCGATGTGCTCTCATGTGCTTATTTCTCCCAATACTCTTTTAATATAGATAGTTCTAGATAGCTTAAAGAGATAATAGATAGATAAGAAGAGAGAGGAAAGAAAGAAGAAAGGAAGAAAGGGAGGGAGGGCGCAAGAGAGGCAGGTAGCTGGAGAGAGAGATGCAGGAAGAAAAAAAAAGAAAGAGGGGTAAAGGAAAGAGGAAGGGAAGAAAGAGAGAAGGGGAGAAGGGAAGGAGGGTGAGGAAGAGGGGGAGAAAAGGACATGAAACCAGATTTCTGAGTAGTTATATAGCTTTCATTCAACTAGTAACGGGTTGCATTAGAATTCGATTCCTGGTTTAATTTTAAAGCTCAGCATCTTTTTTTTCTCTTCCATTCTGCCACACTAAGCAATATATGTAAGAATCAACCATTTCTGGGGCTCCTGGGTGGCTCAGTAGGTTAAGAGTCTGACTTCGGCTCAGGTCATGATCTCACGTTGGTGAGTTCCAGCCTTGGGTTGTGCTGACAGCTCAGAACCTGGAGCCTGCATAGGATTTTGTGTCTCCCTTTCTCTCTGCCCCTCCCTCGCTCATGCTCTGTCTCTCTCTGTCTCTCAAAAATAAATAAACATTTAAAAAATTTAAAGAATAAACCATTTCTATGGTGCCAACAAAATTTAATTGTTTGAGCCAGAAAAAAAAATGTACTGGAGAAATTAGATCTCAGTTCACCACTCTCTTCACAGAATACCATTTCTCACAAAACCATTATGAACCAAAAAACCATCCAATTCCTAAAATATTGGAATAACTTTATCCACCATGAAATCCAGAGAGGCTGTGGAAATAAAAGCATTTGTCAATGAAGAATTTGGCCCTTAGAGGTAGAATAGAAAGTTTTGGTCAGAACATCAGAATTGATAATAAAAATTCCCAGTCACTTTTAAAATTTTTAGCAGCAGATTATGTGTTATGTTTTCTAATATGAATTTCCAGATAAAGTTTCAGGAAGAGATCTGAATAAAATGTTCTAGTAACTGTTTCTTTTTCTTCCATTTTTTTTTGAATACTTCTTTTTTTGGACAAAAAGAATTTTTCTTGTGCCTGACAAAATAAACAAAATGCAAACTAGACAAAGAATAGGGTACTTTAAAAGGATTAATGCATGCATGTACTTATTTTAGCTAATGCAAACATTTTCATAAAATCCAAAGTCTTCATGGTAGTTACTTTAATTGGAACCTCTGTGCAATCAGGTAGGTAAAAGATGAATGTGTTTGCACAAGGAAGCAGAACACAAAAATCACATGAACTTTACAGGACTCGATGCTCAGCTGCTTACTGTCTACAGCAATGTCACTGTCATACACCAAAAGTGCTGGTGTGGTCTGGGGGGCTGGCATCTTGCCAAATGGCATATCTTCACTGTGTAGTATGAAGGCTGGTCTTTGGTTTTCTTTTCTGTAGGTATCTTTGAGATACCTTCAATGATTACAGTGTCCAAAGGACAAACTGAACAAGTTAGACATCACATCAAAAAGGACAAATCATCTGTTGTCCAGTTGACTCTCATAATATTTATGTGACCTTAATCATAAGGATTTCTTTATCTGAACCATGTGGCATGGGAATAGAGCCACAAATTCTCTTTGTTCAATACTAGTTTGTCAGAACCCACTAATGAATTTTCCTGTGTGGTTTATTGAACTGCATCTAATTATTCTGAGTTTTCTCTTTTTTCCCTCCTCATTGTGGTTGGTCTGCAGGTTATCGTGTCTCTATAAATTGTTTTAAAATGCCCATACTTCTACTCTCTGCTGAAAATAAAGCATGAAATACAGACAAAATATATTATACTTTTATAGCCAGTTTCCCTAATCCTCAAATTTCTATTCTATTTATTTCCACGAGGTTTTCTATAGTAAGTGATAGAATTCCTCAATTTATAATATAGTCTTTTGTTGGTCATTCACTGGTTGCCTCCATGTAGAGATCAACAAATACTTTCAGGCAGTTTGCCTTTGTTGACACATCTTAAAAGGGGAGCAGATATTTCAACCTCCAGATGTTTTGAATTATCCAGCCAGTTAAAGCTTTCAGATAAGGTACTCCAGTATCTCATTGTCCAGAGGACACACTTGTTGTTCTCCTGATACAAATGTGTGCTCAGTATTTGTGAACAATCAGCAACATCACAGTGGTGGCAACTCTCTACAGTTCAGATGAAGGGGCAGTTTTTTGGACCAGTAGCATGCCAATGGTGGCTGTCTCCCAGCTGCGAGAGGACTGGGACTTGTGCCATCTCAAAATATAATACTAACTCTGTCTTCAACATGATGACTTATCTTATGAATTTGGGTTAGTAAGCAAGACATCTGCTTAAAATGTCAGCTGAATTGAATATATATTTACTGAGCTCAATATGTGACATTCTGGATACATAAAATGCAATGGGGATACATGCTCTTTGATAGCTCCAAGTCTTATAAATTTTAGTGGAGGCAAGTCAAAATCACAACCTATTCACAGCCCCAGAACAACAGCCTGTCCACAGAATTAGTGATGATAGATAATAAGTATAAAGTAACCAGTAATGATAATCACATATTGAGAAATTACTATGTATCAAATATGATGTTAAATTCTATGTATGTGTGATTTACTTCAACCCCCCCCAAAAAACTTTGCACATTACTATTTCTATATTACAACTGAAGAAATCAAAGCTCAAAGACATTAGCTGCATGAAAAACCTTGAGTATAGCTGAAGCCTGACTATAGTGTCTGCACCATCTCCTTTTTTATTCTGGACATTACTAGTCCTGAAACTGGCAATTATAATGTTGGCATTTTAATAAAGACAGATATTTGGGGAAATACATAGGTTAGCTTGCTCTTTTATAAAGGATATAGGAGTTACGTATATACATGAAATGCAAAACAGAAAGAGATGTAAATCAAGTAACTGACACAGTTACAGCATAATAACAGCCACATAAATAGGCACATCTTATGAAGCTAATATCTAGATAATTAGCATTTTAAGTATTTTATATGAATTAATTCTTTTAAACCTATAGCAGCACTATTATTCTCACTTTATAGTTAAGGAAATACCCTAGAAATTCAAGAAAAACTTTCTGAAAGAAAGTAATAACCAAGTAAAATTTGAAGCATAGTAATAATTAGATAAAAAATTAGAATAAGGAGTATGTGTCAGGATATGTTAGAATATGCTGCAGTAGTACATATTTCAAAATTCTTAAGGGCTGAAAACAACACAGGTTTTTGCTCCCTTGTTTCATGTCCATCTCAGGACATTGTCCTTACTCAGGGACTGACACTGACAGTCCATCATCTGGAATGTTGCAGTTTCCATGACAGGAGGAAGAAAGATTGAAAATCATACATCTGCTCCATAAACCTTATGCTTTGATGTGACACATATTGCTTTTACTCACTTTTCACTGGCCAAAGCAAATCATGTGATCATGGCTAAGTTCAGTGGCATAGGGAGTATGATCCTATCATGTGCCCAGAGGAGAATATTTGGAAATAGTGGTGAATGGTACTAATTATTGCTACAAGGTAAAGACCAGAAGAGTGTTCCAGACAGAACCAAGAGGCAAGGCCTGATAATGTTCCATGTGGAAGGGAAATTATAAATTTTGGCATTGCTAAATAAATTGTGAAGCAGGCATCTTTTTTGGCAATGGTAGATTAAGGGTAGGTTATAAAAGTCCTTTTTGTCACTCTTATAAGCTTGGACTTTATTCTTTAAGCTGTAGGGAAACTTTTGGGCTGTAAAAAGGGGAATGATTGCCAGATTTTGTTTTACATTGGTATTGTGGCTTTAGTGCAATGAATGAATTTGAAGAAGTCAAGACTAGAAATAAGAAACTCAACTAGAACAGAATTAAAATGATCAGAGACAACTAAACTATGTTAGTGATAGTAAATGCAGAGAAGATAAGATTAATAAATATTTAAGATATATAATTGATGGGACTTATTGATTAATTGAATATGGAAGGTAAGGGCAAGGAAAAGGCTAGCAAAGCTCTCAGATTTAAGATTTGGTAGATGTGGATTCATTAAATGACATGAAATATAAAAGGAGCAGGATTGAGGGTAAATTGTACTTTGAATATTAGTGGATTTCACAAGATTAAAAATGTCCAACAGGTATTTATAAATATAAGTCTGAAATCTGGAGGAAAGGTCCTGGATAGGGATTTAGTTTTGGAAATCATTAGCATACAGGAGGTAGTTAAGATCCTGAGAGTGGAGGACAGTCCAAAGAGAAGCTCTACCATAAGAAAAGCAGTCGATCAGGAATAGAACTCAGAAACTCCAACATTTTGAAGAGAGACAAATCAGGAAGAGTTCATGAAAGAGAGAAAAAAGGAATGGACAGAGGCAAAAATAGAGAGCCAAGAAAGAGAACTCAACAAAGTCAGAAGCATCAGTCAGATCCAGAAAGATGAATAAAGTCTTAAAGTCCCATTTAGAGTTGGAAATAATTAAGGTTATAAAATATACTTATCCAAAACAGCTCTAGTGAGTATAACTGACATATGAAAATTTTCACATTTTTTAATGTATACGATTTTAGGGGTTTGGGCATATGTATACACCTGGGAAGCCATTGATAACATCACTGTAATATCTGTCACCTCCAAACTTATTTGTGACTCTTTTTATTTTATTGGTTTGTAGTTTAAAAAAACCTTTGCATGGGATCACTCTGTTGACAATTTTTTCCATGTTTATTTTTTTTATTTTGAGAGAGTGAGAGCACAGGAGCAAACCAGGAGGGGCAGAGAAAGAGGGAGAGAATCTCATGCAGGCTCTGTGCTGACAGCACAGAGCTGGATGTGGGTCTCGATCTCATGAACTGTGAGCTCATCATCAGAGCTGAGATCAAGAGTCAGACACTAAACTGACTGAGCCATCCAGGCGCTTCTCTGTTAACAAGTTTTAAAGTGCACATTACAGCCCAATTCTATAGGCACTATGCTGTACACAATTGGTATAAAGTTTTAATATTCAAGATGGAGATCTAAGATACACTTGAACATAACTTACCAGTTGGTTGGGGCAGAGAGTAAATTTCAGTGATTGAAAAGTGATTGGGTAGTGCCAGAATTAAGACTGTGAAGTTTGACTTAAATGAGAAGGAGTGATAAAGTAATATATTGATGGGGTCATAGAATCAGGAGAGTTCATAAAATTTAAGAATCTTGGACATGTGTATATTTAAAAGTTGTGGGAAAAAGATGGCAATATCGGGAATATAAAAGAGAGAAGACACAGAACAAATAAATGGTTTCGTTATTTCCCAAATAGTCAACAATTATAATTTTGACAACCATACACTTTACCATGGAAGCTGAAAGGTAGACTTTAATTTTTCAAGAAAAAAAATCAACATATTACAAAGTAATAAAATCCTTACAAAGGCTGAACGGTTCAATGAGTTGAGCTAGAGCTTTAGAGGCTGAAGGTTTTAATCATGACTGGATGATTGATTTTAGTGCATAATTTGGCAAGCTTTTTCAATTTCCATTGGCTAGGAGGCATGCAAAGTTTAGCTAATTCAAATTGAATTTACCTGTCTTGCTTTTCACATACGTAATTTAAGGGTGAATCAGACCCTGAATAACTAGGAAGAATTATTAGACAGGATGTTTGCAATAGTAAAATATTTTGCAAACCAAAAGTGATGCACACACATTTCTCAAAAATGTCATTTTACATATAATTTCAAACTGCTTTATTGTATGCCCTATTTTGTGCTTGAAACACTAGTTTTGAAAGAAAACTGATAATGGTAGAATTTCAGAGTGGAAAAGCATGGGTGTTATTTTTAAAGGAGTCAGGGAAATCACAATCAAGAATTTCCTTGAAGGTATTTCAAACACCACAAGTTATCAGATACCACGAGCCCCAAGAAAACTCTAACACCTTTGTAGCCATCTGGTTCAGACTCATTTTCCAATATTCCAATCAGTAGCTTGCCTTTTTGAAATGGGAGCAGCCCTCTTGCTCTTACTCAGTTTGCAGATAAGCATTTGGCATATTATGTTTTGAAGACATGATACATGCCACAATGTGGAAGGAAACTGTTTTTTGCTGTTCTTCCATACTTTAGTTCACTTTCTAATTTAGAAGTTATTAAGCACTGTTCATCCCTGCCTGGTTGACAGCCTGGAAAATTTCCTCCCAAAGCTGTGGGAATACGGCCTCCTCTGCCTGCAACTCTAGCCTAATCTGAAACAAGAAGAATTTTTAAACTGTAGTTCTTCTTTTTTTATTTCATATGAAATGCATTTTTAATTTATTGTTGGTGGTGACTTTCAGCACTAGATTGAAAAAGATAGTGAGACAATGGGTAGCAATATGGCAGTGAAAAACTGATGTCTGCCAAAGATGTAGAAAAACGAGGGGCAGCTTGAGCACCAGGTATTTATCATAATTGACCCACACTTTGGGATGTAGCATCTATCATTGGGAGCTCTCTTCTGTGCTCCAGTCATCACCAGTGCTTTTCTGTTTTATTCCATGTTCTGGGAATTGTATCCCCATGTTGTTCCCTGTACCTTTAGTTAACTGGCTGAGTCTTGAGCTATGACAAGCACCAGTCATAAAAAAGGCCTTGTGCTAATTATTACAGGGAAGAAATGATTAAAAAGTCAAGGCCCTTGTCCATATGCATGAATTGTTTCAATTAACTTTCTTCTTTGGTTTATTGGTTGTGGTTACTTTTTAATTTGCTTTCTGTGGCGAGTTTTTATGTGGTTGACTAGCTGTAAAACAATTATTCTAAGTTGATTGGGCAGAGAGAGAAATGGAGAAATCATATAAGTCTCAGCTTTTATGTTTACCAAATGTAAAACAATCTCTACACTTGAAACTATATTTTCATTATGAAATAAACACTCTAACCAGTTTAAAAAGCATTAAATGAAATGCTGTAGAATACCTGCATGTTTAAATATTAATGTCTGATCTTTGAAACTTTGATATCCATTGCACACAAATCATATCATCTGAGTTCTAAAAGAAAAGATTTATTTTTTTTTAAATGTTTATTTATTTTTGAGAGAGACAGGACAGAGGGAAAATCGGGGAGGGGCAGAGAGGGCTAGGGAGAGGGAGATACAGAATCTGAAGCAGACCTCAGGCTCAGAGCTGAGATGTCAGAATGCCATCAGCACAGAGCCTGATGCGAGGCTCGAACCCACAAACTGTGAGATCATGACCTGAGATGCAGTTGGACACTTAACCAACTGAGTCACCCAGGTGCCCATAAAAGAAAAGATTTAAAATAAAAGATTTATATTCCAGTGAATATGATGACCAGTCAATATTCAAATTATCCCAGTTGTTCCAGTAATTTTTTTGTCTGTTTTATTTTATTTGTTTTAGTAATGCACTTTTTGGCTAATTTAAAAAATCTGGACTCCAATCATAGATTACACACCTTGTATTTAGTTGTCCTGTTTTTTAGACATTTTTTAATCCAAAGCATTTTTCTACATATGTTATGCCTTTCATGAAATTGCCATTTTTGAAGAGTTTAGGGTAATTGTTGTTTGGAACGTGTCTGTTCTGATTTTCATGATTAGAGTCAGGTTAAACATTTTCAGTAAGACTATTACACAGGTGCTCTTGTGCACATCCAATTGCATCCCTCCAGGAGATAACATATGTAAATTTTGTGCTATGTTTGGTCACTAGGCTAACATGATGTCTACATTTTTTTTTCATTTTAAAAGTATCCCCTTCCCTTTATAATTAATAAATAATCTATGGGATGATATTTTGATACTGTGTGAATCTTATATTCAACACACTTTCACCCAGGACTTTCAGCATGCATTGATGATCCTTGTCTGAGCCACACTGGAGACAGCAAAACAGTAATTTCCGAATTTTGTTTTCCTTCTACACATATTAGCTGGTATCTTTTGTGAAGAAAAGACTCACTCCTCCAGTACCACCATTTTAATTTTATATACTTTACTGGTATGTCAGTGTCCCATCTGGGTTGATGTCTGTTCAGGCATCAGCAGGGAGCATTCTTAGGGTACATGGCATCCTAGATGACTCATTCAACTTAATATTCATCCAAACACTACCATGAAATGAACTGATAGAATCCAGGCACAATATTTTATAGGTTCTAAGATAGTCTTTCTTTTTTAATATTTCTATAATCAATCTACATCTTACAACTGATGATATATCATAAACTGGCAGCTTTTTTCTCTCTTAAAGAACAACTTCTAGGGGCACCTAGGTGGCTTAGTTGGTTAGGTGGCTGACTTTGGCTCAGGTCATGGTCTCATGGTTCGTGAGTTTGAGCCCTGCATCGGGCTCTGTGCTGACAACTCAGAGCTAATAACGTCTAACATTATTAACAGTCTGTGGTGATAGGAAGTCTCATTGCCAGCTGGGTCAAAACCCTTGGATGAGCAAGTTATACTCATTACATGGTTTCCAAAAGGAAGAGAGAGTTTCTTGACAGGTTTCAACTAGAAAGACTAAGAAAAATCAGAATGCCATTTAATTGCACTTTTAAATTTCCCTTCGTTCCTGCTGAATGAAGATGAGAGCCAAGCAGCCAGAATAAAGCCCCTAAGAATTTGGAATTAACCTCTTTTCACCAACAATCTTTCTATGACATATTTTTAAAGTATGCTTTGCAATAGTTGTTTTGTTTTTTTATATCTGTTGTTGTTGTTTGAAGGTACTATCACAGCAGTAGCCCAAAGTATTTGGAATATGATTGGTGAGCTGTTGGAAAACACTGAACGAACATGCTACTTACAGTTTTAAATGTTAATTGAAAATTTTGACTTTCAGATTGTCAATCCTACTTAGTTCATAATTAACAGCAACTCTATGTCTAACTTGAATGCAAAAATTTTCTCAATTGACTTAGCCATATTTAGGAGATTAATTCTTATGTTGTTGGTTTCTTAACTGTTAAGGAGATAAAAACATTCTTTTGTATGTGGATTCCCTTTAGAGCCTGGATCTTTCTCTCTGATGGTCATAGAAATACAAAATGAAGAAATGGTCCCTGTTGTCATGAAGCTCAATCTAATGGGCAAGTCCATGTATAAATACATATGGATGGCAGATTAAAGGGGCAGAACAAAAAAGAGATCACAAATGAAAAGCAACTTCCAGAGGAGTGAAAGGGGAAGCTTTCCTGGAGGGGGTGACAGGTGAGAAAGACTTAAGGGGTGTCTGGGTGGCTCAGTCGGTTAAGCGTCTGACTCTTGATTTCAGCTTAGGTCATGATCATGGTTTGTGATCCTTGGTCAGAGTTGGGCTCTGTGCTGATAACTCAGAGCCTGGAACCTGCTTTGGATTCTGTGTTTCCCTCTCTCTCTGCCCCACCCCCCACTTGCACTCTGTCTCTTTCTGTCTCTCAAAAATGAATAAATGTTAAAAACAACAACAACAACAACAACAACAATAACAACAACAAGACAGACTTAAACATGAGTAGGAGTTGGCCAAGTAAAACTGGGAAGTTTAAAGAAGAGAGGCTAAGAAAACATTTCAGGTAGAGGAGAGAGATGTAGAAAGTACACAGGTAGAAAAAAGACTTGTGTAAAGAAGATGCTGGAAAGTAAATGGTAAGGCATGGAAGAGAAAGGAAGGAAACCAGAAATCCCTTCTTAAGGAGTCTGAACACAATTCTGTAAAGCAAGAACCTTACCAAAGTCTATTGAGATTTTATTATGTGCCAGTTCCTCTCCAATTAGGAAGGTAACTGTTAACTTCTTGGGGGTGGTATGGAGGCGAAGTCAAGACCACATGCAGGGAAGCTTGTTAAAAGGTTGTTGTAAGGATTCAGACAAGTTCTGATCACTACAGAGATTAGGGCTGCCACATTTTAATCTATTTTTGTACTATAGCTCCTGATAGTTAAAAGTGACCAATTCTTGAGTTGCTATTCTTCAGTTTTCTTTTTTCTTTCTTCTTATAGTAATATCTCTAATAAGCTGTTATTCACACTTGTGTGCAAGAGAGTTAAATGCAAAATATGCAAAAACCAAAAGAAAATCCAACTGTGGGTATGAAAAGGATAGATTGGGTAAGTATCAGAGGAGGCAAAGTGTACAAATGCAAATATAATTGTTATAACAGATGATATAAAAGATATTTCAATAGCAATTATGCTAAGAATTGTGTCAGAAAGAAAACATAACTTGGGATGTGCAAAAGAATTTTGCAGGCACTTTTAAGTAAATAATAATAAGGGCAGAGATACGGGAATGTTTGAAAATCAATCCAGTTTGAGCTGAAGATGCAGTTTGCATTGAATAGATTTTTTTTCCTGGTTCCAAATGGTTGGGAAATGAAGAAGGTGAAAAAAACCTACATTGTCTAAATTGAGAAGGCAAGAAGAACTCTAAGTCTCTGTTAGCAAGCAACAGAAAACCCAACTCTATCTAGCTTAAAAACTAAAGGAAATTTATTAACTAATAAAATTGAAAAGTACAGAGACAAGGCAGACTATAGGCATAATATGACTCTGACACTGTGATATTATGAGAGTTGTGGATGATTTTCTCCACTTTCTCCTTCTAGGCATCAAGCTCATTTTAGGCTGGTTTCCATTATGGTTTAGAAGCTCCCAGGACCACATGCTTCCTCATTTATTTCTGGGGTAAGGGAAAGAACTTTTTGACCAGTCACAGACTTAGAGTCCTGAACTTCAATTCTGTCAAGCAAATGACAGACATGTGCCTGCCCTTGAACCACTGGCTATAATCAGGGGATAGTCTGATGCAGACTAACTTGGGCTGGGCTCTGCACCCAGCACTGAACCAACTGTTCTGACAAGGAGATGTCTTTACTTAAGTTGGCTCACATCAATTAGGGTCAACTCCTGGTATTCTTGGTCAGATTGCTCAGCCAAGGGGGTCAATGGAGACTGGAATCCAGCCCACTATCTGCTTTCCAAGCTGTGCACTCTGGCACTAGGGTATATTTCCTGGAAGAAGGACAATCTTTTTATAATTCTCATAAAAGCACAGTTCTGTGTACTAATAAATCTGAGTCTAACATCCATGACAATTTACGTTTTTCCAATTTACATAGAGAGGTGCCTGTGGATTAGCAGTAGCACCCTGAAGTGAAGTAGCACCCTGAAGTTGAGGGATCAATCCCAATTATTTTTGTATCTTGTTTATTTGCTTCTTCAGATCCAGGCTCTACCTTGCCATTTCTCCAAGAGTCTGATCTACATCAATAGAATCCCTTATCCTCTGATGTCAGTTATGGAGCTCAAGGATGAGTTCAGTGTGGGTAACTGCATCTGTCTACTGAGAGCCAAACTCTTGCCAACAGCCTTTTCCACATGGGTCTCTCTGTTTCTGTCCTCTGTCACTAAGTTCTGGTAACTGCTTCCACCTCCTGGCACTTCAGACCCAGGATAATATCAGTCCCTCCTTCTGACCCTGCTGTTCTTAACCCCTAATGTACTTGTGTTTTCCTTAACTTGCCCTTACCTTCACAAATAGTACCTGGGCTAATCTTTCCTCAAAAGACCCAATTTGAATGTACAATCTGTTTCTTGCTAAGATCCCATATGATATACTTTGCTGTGAGGAAGTACTGTGCTAAATTCTGGAATGAAGCCACAGTGCCCTCAATACCCCAAAGACCCCTTGGTCATCTTCTGGTTCCCTGGAAGCCTGAGCTATTTGTCCAGGCACAAATCCAGGCACAACAGGGAAAATTTTATTTTGTAAGAATCTCCACCCAAAGTGCCAAAAGTCTGGAAGTTTAATAAAACTTGAGAAAAACATTGTTCTACATCATCTTTTACTCTAAACTTGTAGATATATGGATCTTTTAAATTGTACAGATTAGAATGCTGAAATGTTCCAGATCAGTTCTGATGGGAGGCTACAAACAGTATTTTATGAGGTCAAAATTAGAAAAAAGGAAATGAAATAGCTTAGAAGTCTCAGGAGAGCTCATCCAATACTCTACCTTTTTCTGAGACCACTTTTGTAGATGTCTTTATTAATCAGGATTGGATACACCTAAATGAGAGAGATTTTAGCTGAGAGAAACAAATGTCATAACTAAGAAAAAGAATGCAATGTAAGTTTGTCTTGAAGTTTTTGTGATGCACAAATTTTCTAAGCCAAAATTTTAACCTGGTGAGCAATCAGTTCAGTGATGCCCTTAGCAGCAGAGAACCATAAATTAAAGATAAGCAATGGTTCAGACTTTCCAAGGCCTTGTCTTAAAAGTAACTCTGGAGTCCCAACCAAATCTGCATTTGGTTAAGCAATTTGGCACAGTTTCCTACTTTGAAACATTAAACTATAATTACAAGTCATTCTTATTTCATTCTAAATAAATGTCCCTAACATAGAGGTAACTAGGGAAGGCTCTTCCTTCTCTTTAGAGGAAAAACAAATCCAGCAAATACATAAGACCAAAGTAAAAAGAAAAAAAAAAGCAAAACATAAGTTGGTAAAGCTGGAAAATTGTCTATATGGTGTGCTTTATAGTATGGTTGTACAAAATTGAATATGCTAGTGCATCAGGAGGATTCAAATAGTCAAAGCATATTCTGCAGACAGTGCTCATCAGAGAAAAAAATTAAAGTTCTTCTGAAAAATCAAAGTAATCAAGGGTGGTGATAATTTCACCTCCTTACAAGTATTTTCCTTGATAGAACAATCCTTTTGCTATTTTGCTCTAACATTTGCTCTAAATGGTTCAACAAAAGTGGTGTTTTCTTAGTTGGAAGTATAAACTGATATGAGGAGTGGAGAGAGGAAGGGCAGAAATTTATTAATAGTAAAAAAAAATATCCTGCAAGTCAAAATGAAAGGAAAGAAAGAAAAGGAAAGATAGGCCTGGTGGAGAGTGACTGTTTTGCCTCCTCACCACAACAGACCAAGAGCAAATCCCACTATAAATGCATCAGGTCCCCAGGCTAAAGATTAATGGGCTGAATTATGTATGTCTACCTAAAATCAGGATGATGAATTAGGACAATTCTTTGCTCCATTCAAATCTTATGATTTATTCATTCAGTGTCATTTCTTGTATAACGAAATGTCCTAATTTCTAATGTAGGAGAAATAGAATAATAAAATGTATTTTCTGCTTTAAGACCTCCTACAATGTAGAAAGCTATTCATATATGGCTAAACAAAGAGAATTTGCCCTATTTTCTATCACCTATCTAATATTCTTTTAAACACCTCACCCCCACTGTACTCCTCTGGGTGGCAAGGAAAGAGATAAGTATTGTCAGCTAATGGTTTTTCTGCTTCCTCTGGTTTATACAGTCTGTTTAGATTTCAGACCTCGTTTTGAGGTAACTATTCTTATGAGTTCTAAGTTTGAGTCCTTATTATGGTGGCCATTCTCTTTCTTCCTTCCCAAGATGGTGTCTATTTATTCTTATGATTTCCCTTGATGTTGGGAGGAGGAGTCACTTGGTCTCATGTTGGTCTTTTGCTGGTTTCTGCTGTGAGATGGCTGGTCCAGTCCTTGGGTCTACCCAGCTCAGGTGTGCTTTGCCAGGTCATGTTTCTGAGCATGAGGCTGAAATCTGTTGCTGAAGTAAGTCAGCAGTGAGGGAATTCAGGATCCCCTTATGACTGAACACATACTCTTTCCAGTATACGTTTGTGGTTTTATGAAATTCCTAGAGGCTAGCATTGAGGCTGACAGAGTGGTATTGGATAATTTTTTGTACTTTGGTATTATTAATCATAATTTTCTTGTAGTATTTCCAATGAAAAGTCAAAATTTTTAAAACTTACATATTGTCTAGTAGGTGTTTGATACTGTTGGTTTCTACTCTGCATCCCACTCTTTATAGTTATTAACTATTGAACAATTAACAAAATATTTTCTCACTTCAAACCTGCCAAATGATAACATAGGTATCCGATCACACAAATGTAGTGTACATTGTTTTATGAGTAGTGTTAATACCAGCAGAAAGGCAGTAAAAAATTCTACAAGAATTAATGAAATCAAACTGTAATCTAAACTATAAGTTTGTTAAAACCTAAATTCCTTGATTAGTTTTAGCATTATACTTCATATGTGTTTGTGTTTTAATTTTATATTATTCTTTAAACATCAATATAGAACAATGCAAATAAATTTTACTCTTGATTGCTCCAGACAAAACCCAGTTGTTTTCTCCCAATTCTCTTATTGCCTGTTATTATATAATCACATAAAATATCTATAGATATATGTATACACAGTTACAGTAATATGATATATATACTTTTAAGCCCCCATTTCTCTTAATATTAAGCTTTATTTTTTATACTGCTAAAGTTATATGCATGAGTTTAATGATACACTATTTCATCAATAAGATATTCTCCCATAAGATATTTAGGTCATTTCTTAGTTTTTTATGATTATACATAACATTACGATGACCATTTTTATGAACATGATAGAGATTATTCCCCTCTTAACTAATTTCTTAGAACTTAGGTTCCCAAGAATTGCTCAGTAAGCTACAGAGAATGAAAGCTGGCTAGTTTTGATTTGTATCCCAAGGCTATTCTCCAAAAAGACTGCATCTACACCAATGCCTGCAGGATCTTGCTTTCCCAAGGTGGACTCTGTTAGCAACAGTTAAAGTTTTATGAGTGTAAAAGAAGTTTCATGGGCAATTTTCTCTTATAGCATGACTAGGTCTTCTCTTATCAGAAGTCTTCCTTTTCGATTCTAAGTAACACTTAAAATCTATTTCTTCTGCAGCTAGTAGAATTCTTTTTTTCTTTCTCTTTTTACTTTAAGCATCTTTTATTTTCAAAGACAGCAAAGAAGTTAAAGTACTTTCCATGCCAAATAAATGTTTTTTTTAATGTGCACTATATCTGAAAGTAATAAGTAAAACTTACCAAGCAATTACTCTGTTCTAAGCACTTTATGTAGTAATTCATTGAACCTTCATAATTACTCCACATTATTCTCACTCTATAGATCAGATCACAAATACTGAACAGTTAAATAATTTGTTCTCTGTCACATACCTAGTAAGTGGTAGAGCAGAAACAGCAACTCAGTAAGTTTGATTTCAGAGTAAACACACTAAATCACTGTGCTGTTCTGAAATGACAGCAGAAACTAATGTCTACAAAGTAGCAGTTCCACAGAAAACATCTTTTTTTTTTTAGGAATTTAGATTTAGATTGAGAATTGGCCAGAAAAAATAGTCCTTTTTAAATAAACCTTTCCTCCTATTTATCCCACATCCTTCCCTGATACATATATACAAGGACAGAATAGGGAGGGATATCTAAAAGACAAAAAAGACATTAATCTTTCTTACCTCCATACTTTTCACTCAATAAAAATTACCAAGTAAAATATTAAAACAAATTTTCTGTCAACAGTTTGTGAGCCAAACTCTAATCATATTCTTCAGTGGAGCCTAAAATCAACATGTGATATGTACAAAAATAATTTCTTTTGCTGTATCCTTTTCCTGACGTCCAAAAAGAAGTTTACAAATACTAGACCCAAGAAAGTTGCAAATTATTTCTTGAAATTACAGTTCATTTTGTTCATTAATTACATGTTATTTGAGGTTGTTACTTAGAATATAGTTGATCTCAAAGAGTAAAGCACTATTGTAGATTAACATCTGATTCTGTTTTACCATTATATCTGACCAATTTTCTTTTGTGTGTAAAATATTAAGCGTTCTTGTTCTACAAAGATAGGTACAAAACACAAAGAAAACAATATAAAACAGCTTAAAGAGGAAAATCATCCACAATAAAAATTATACTTTGCATTTTTAACTTTTAAAATGCATTTTCTCATTTATGTTCAGCTCAATAGTAGAAGCTACTTTATTTTTTTTAAGTTTGTTTATTTATATTGAGAGAGGTGGGGGAAAGGACAGAAAGACAGAATCCCAAGTAGGCTCTGCACTGTCAGCAGAGCAAGTCTGACACAGGGCTTGAACTCATGATCTGTAAGCTCATGACCCAAGCTGAAATCAAGAGTCAGATGCTTAACTGACTGAGCCACCCAGGCACCCATAAAAGGTACTTCTAGACAGATATTAGTCTTTCTCATTCATATTACAGATGAATAAACTGAAGCACAAAAAGTCAAGTTATGAACCTTAAATAAATCAATCTTTTCAGTGTTCTATCACTAGGTCAGTCCAGTTAGAAAGACAAACTAATAGCTAATGGGCACTTCTTAGCATATACGCTGACACACCTGATGATTGCAACGTAAGATATATAAAAACATGTTTCAGGAAAATTTTAGGTCTAACACAGATATCCTGTTGTATAGTTGCTGTCTTGGGCTTCCCAAATCTGCAATTTGGCAGCTGGAGCCAATTTGCTAAAGAATCATATCTCTGGCATCTCTCGTTTTCTCATCCAGGTGGCAAAATGATAGCCTACTTCTATGAATCTACTCATTTAGTTTGCTAGTATCTAATTAGAGAAGAAATGAACTGTTCTTTCTCTCACATCAGAAGTGAACTGACCAGCTCATGGATCCTTCAACCAGGTGAGCTCTCAGTAGTGCTTGGCTGGACTTTCTTAACTGAGTCAGCATATGTCTATAGGAGCTGACTTTCACTGGGGCCTTTCAGGAATAGGGTTGTTTGAAAAGATGGTCTCAAGATCAATGGAGGAAAATGCTGGGGGTTCTAGCTGCTAGTGGAGTTACTGGCAAGTTATGCCTAATGAGACATGGGTTGTTGTTGTTATTGTTTTGTTTTGTTATTGCTTTACATTTATTTCCTTTCCAGCCCAATTTGGCTAAATTTTTGTAGACCCAGCCTCAATATCTCTTATGAAGGCTCTATTGTGATATTCTGGCAAAGTTATATTTTATGCTTAACTTTCCTTGTGCTTAAATGGTTGGACCAGTAAATCATTTAACTAAGGATCATTTTTATCAGGATTCTATTATATTTGTTAGAGTGTGGCTTCTTGCTTAACATGACTTGACGCTTTGGTCTAGACAGCTGAGGTGAGGGTGAGTGTGAAATAGGCATTATAGTTTAATGGTGTTGAAAGAGGAAAAGCGACTTGCTTGTGAAAATGACACATGTATACTTGATATAGGTATTGACTAGAATAAACATCTAATTGAATTTATTCTAGCTCTTTGGCTCTTTTTTTAAAAAAAATATAGCTGAATGAGTACTCATATTCATATCTATATTTTCTGGCACTAATTTTTTGTGTTTGTACATTTCTTCTTGTAATAGATGTAAAGAGCAGGACTTTTAAATTGTGTCCTATGTATTTTCATAAGACACATTGTTAAGCTGTATGTCATTGTTCAATACATGTCCTCATTCATCTTGGCCAATGAAGGATTTCTGCTTCCTTACACCTATAGATTCTGTTATGTGTGCCTAAATGATCAGAAGTTGATCATTCAGAATAACTTCATTTGCATGTGATTTGATTAATGATGTCAACATGACTTTATGTCTAAACAGTAGAGCTAAAAGATTTTTTGTTATTTTGTTCTTATAGAGGTTACATTTTAAGTTTGAAAACATTCAGTGTTATCATATCTTGTATTTAAAGAGAATAATGCTTTCAAATATGTCTATGATGGTAATAGAAGGAAAATATCCTTATCAGATAGAGACTCATATGGAAGTATTTACAAGAGAAAAAAGAAAAGATTTGCTACATGGGATTTGAATTTAGATATTCAAGTAAAAAAAAAGTTGCGGGAGATGAAAAAGAATTGGCAAAATGTTGATAACTGTTGAAGGCAGGTGGTGAATGCATACACATGTTTTATCATATTATGCTTTTTCTGTTGTTTTTGATGTTTGAAGTTTTCCAGAATAAAAGAACCATGTTGACCACTTCCGGGCACATTCTACTTCTGCCTCTTGCCTAAATGAATCATATATTTCCACTTTTAATTGAAGATAACCTGTCATCTTATCTGTCTCATGCCTTTAAAACTTGAATTTATTTCTCAAATGCTTCCCTGGATTTGAAGTAAGAAGTAGAAACATACACCTTGAAGTCAGACTCTACTTTGAATCTTCTTTCCACTACTCCTGACTGTAAAACCTTAAGACAATTAACTTAACCTCCCTCATCTCAAAGTCTTCATCTGTCGAATGGGGATAATATTTTCATCACCTGGGTGTAGAAAGTAAATGAGATTGGTACCTAACATTAAATGCTATAGATTCTTCATATTAAGTAAGTGATAATTTTTAAAGGTTATTTTTTTATGTTTTAATGTTTGTTTATTTTTGAGAGAGAGAGAGAGAGAGAGAGAGAGAGAGAGAGAGAGAAAGTTGGGGAGAGGCAGAGATTTGATACAGAATCCCAAGCAGGCTCTGTGCTGACAGCATTAAGTCCTACATGGGCCTGATCCCATGAACTGTCAGATCTTGACCTGAGCCAAAATCAATAGTCAGACTCTTAACCGGCTGAGCCACCCAGGTGCCCCAGATGATAATTTTTAATAACAGATCCTGAATGGATGTTAGTAATACCAGTAGTAGTAATTGTTGTGGTTGTTAATATTATTTTGGAGTTAGTTGTATGAACCTAATGTCCACTGAGAAGGGCTTACTTCAAGGTAATTTATAATAGCAATCTGTTATCTGATGTGTTTTATTTTCCTTCATAACCTTTCAGCTCACCAGTGCAAGTGGACTGCTTCAATACCCTATGGAGATTTCGGTGGAGAAATATGCATGTATCTGTTCAATGCTACCTGCTTTCTGAAGTCCCTCTGAACTCCTCCAGGAAGCATTAGAATTTCCCATTGTATTCTCTTAGTCCTTTGCTTATGTACGAAAGCATTTGCCCAATATTAGTATAAGTATTTAATTTAGGGATCTGACTCCCAGAGTTCAGCACCTTGTCTATATTTCCACAGTTTTAATTCTCCCCCCCACCTTGCTCCCAGTGCTATCCCTGACACATATTAGCTGCTTAAAACATACATAGGATTTCTTGCCTGACTAAATAAATGATTATTCTTATTTATTGAGAGTTTCTTTTATTTTTTTGACAGCTCTATCAGGCCTAAATGAAGATCAAAGTCCATAGCTATATCTTATGTTCCATTTATATTACTCAATATTTATATTTTATGATTGTGGGTGATTCTTCTTACATTTCTGGGAAAGCTGTGTTGCCATTATTCCATTTTTATAAACAACAAACTTGAACAATTGAAAAACATACGATTCAGTTTTCTTCTACCTATGTTAAAAAACATTTAAGGGCAAAATACAAGTGTCTAACAGGTCAAAAATGTTAATACCATGAATAGGCAGCAATTTACCAATTTATCCTGTGGGATAAGTCTTGTGAAAAATTACATGCAGTCAGATACTAAGAAAAAATATATCAAAATAAGTCAGTCAAAGTTTCCTATCACTTCCTTCCTGATAATTTGGTCCATTTCTCTAGCTGTAGCACTTTTTAAAAACATACTCAGCCTCCTGTTATTATGAATAACCACCTTTCTGGCCAGACTCTTAATAAATTATAGGGCTAGACACTTCAAGGTAGCTCCAATCCTCGTTAAACGGAATTGAAAACACCAGAGCCCAAGATTAGTGGGACATTTACTGAATAGTACCCTAGTAACACCAGTCAAGCAATTGCACTCTAGTTACCTTTTGTTTTCTTTGTCAAACATTCTGTGATGCTATCTTATGAATCATTTTATACTTACTGAAGGAGTGTACCTGCATCTACAACATCATAAAGATTCTAAGAAGGAAATCACAGGTATAGAGTTGAATTCTTATTAAAAAACTATGGGTAGATGTAATAAAATTGGGGCCAATAAATAAAATTGCTTCTGCTGATCATTAGAAGTAAATGATGCAAGGAACTTGCCTGTTTAAAAAGGGTGTTTCTTCCTGTAGTTCTTCTATTTGCCCACTGGAAGTTTGGTTGTATTTTATTATGAGTAATTGTTTTTCAACAATATTAGACACCAAAGCCTAAGATAGAAATAGTCATCTTCAAGTTCTCCAAATATATAAAATGACCCTGTGGGAAATATACCAAACCATTTCTTACTGAAAGGAATATTACTTGAAGGAGTATATACTTGAAGAGGAGAAAAAACTGTGAATTTGTGAAGTACCTTTATCTCTTCATTCATTCCTTCAACACATATTTTTAAAGTACTTACTATGTGCAAGGAAATGTGGAGTACTGTAAGAACATAGAAGAGCACAGAAAAGTGCTCATAGAGAGCACTCTGCTCTCATGAGGGTGAGAATTTAGAAGGGAAGATAAGCAAACAAACTTGCCAGCAGTAAGATTATATAAACATGGTAGGCATAAAAGGAAAAGTCCAAAGAATGATGAAAAGGGAGGAAATGATTTTAGGAAAGTCTTTCCAGAAGTAACCATTGAGTAAAGTATTAGTTAATAGACAGTGGATGGAGGGATTGATGGAAAGATGAATCTAACAAAGAAATTACTAAGGCAGAGGCACTGAGAAGGTGGCACTAATTTTGAATTATTTAAGATATAATTTGGAAGGTGTTGGAGTACCAGAAGGGAGGCAAGATGGCAGGAAATGAGATGGAGAGGTTGGCAGAGGCCACACTATTTAAGGCCTTTCTAGTAAGCACAGAAGACTATAATCTGAGAAACTCTTTCCTAGAAATAGAAAATTTGTATAAATCTACCCTATTCAAAAATCTACTTGATGTGTAATTATTACGTTAATGCACATAAAAAGCAACAGTAGCCTTCATCTTACCTATATCCCTCTTGCTGTCCATCTGGGGAATTCTGGAACCTAAGGAAATCCCTATGCACAGTAAGAATTTGGGCTAGTCATAAAGGGGATTTCACTATACACATTTTACAAACATGGTCTACTTGTTAGCATAGTCACACTAATTCCTTCAGTTAACAGCTGCTAATTGTTTTTGTCTATGTGAAAGAGGGCCTGGGAAGATAGAAGGGATGAAACTAAGCAGGAGAGGTAAGGAAGTTGACCCTGAGATTGATCATCTATTCCTATCAGTCATTTCACATGCATTATTTTATTTAGTTTACCTAGAAGTTCCTTGCGGGTGTTAGGAGGGGCATTTTAAAGATGAGAAAACTGACACTCAAGTTTAAAAGACTTGTCTGTGTAAATAGTGCCACCAGGATTCTAACCCAGGTCTGATGGACTCCAAACCCATTTCCCTTTCCATTATTACATTGTGGACTCTGCCCCTGAGTTGTTTCCCTCTTTCTTAATCAGATATATCACTGAGTTCAATGATCACTATGCCTCTGGACAATATTCTCATGTCAACAATTAACCTTGCCAGAGTCAGGGACAAATGGAGAAATGGGGAGAAGTCACAGGGGTCTTGCTTGGGAGCACAATAAAACATGGCATAGGAAGGGAGCTGGGTATAACAGAGGTGAGAGGGTGAGGACAGTTTGACCTTACCTCAGACTTTTCTGGGGTAGATAATGTCTTCTAAATTAAATATATTTGTTAAGTAGGACTAACCCATAGATAAGTAGGCATAGGTTTATTCCACATTATGCATACCACCTTATGTTCTTTCCTGCACACCCTGTCCCCTCAGGGATGTGTCTGTTAAATCACTTGAAATCACAAAGAAGAGGGGTGAGAAGCAAGGGTAAGGATCCATCAAAACTTAGTAAGCACAAGAAAGAGGCAAGCCCACAATATATCAGCTCTTCAATCAACAACTGTTGATAAGCAGAGATTAGAGGAAGGTGGAGTGAAGAGAGGGCAGAATGAAGAGAGGGCAGAAATCCTCTGCCCTCATTCCTCTCTCTTTTCCATGCCTGCAGCAGAAGACTGCAGTGCTAGAGGCAGGTAAAGACATTGTAAATCTTGGAGGACTAGAGTTCCTAGAAGTGTTTCTGAGTTGGGGACAGAAAGTTGGCCAGGAAAACCCCAAATATAGAGGGTGATATTGAGGGTGTCACACCCACATGGATGCCTCTGGGAACAGTTGGGAAGCATCTGTGTATTCAGAAGTATTTTTCTGTTTGACTTGGTTTTTAAGAAATCAGTCTTTGGCAGAATACATTTCAATTTCTTTCTTTTGTATAATGAATAATTGCTTGGAGAGACCTGTACTATGCAAATATCTACAGTCCACAGAATCCTTCCTTCTACTTCTCTGATAGAGTGAAATAGCCACAGTGACGCATGTTGTTTATCTAGTTTCCACAAAAAGACTACAAGATAGCCAGTGAGGCCTACAGAGCTTAGTAAACAGACGTAACAGAGCCTTGCTCTGTTGCCTCCCCTTTACTTTCTGATGGTGCTGCAAATGACTCCTTGCCACTAACCACAGGAGTCACATCTCTCTGTTCTACTTGGGAATTTTCTACTGTCTCTTTAGCCAACAAACTTGGAGAGATTTTTGTTTTCAGTGTTGCATCTGAATGTCTGTTGTCATTTTCATTCCTTGATTCTGAATCATCTATATGAATTTTCCACCCTCTTTGAAGAAAAATGTGTGGTGCTGCTTTCCTCTGATGTGTGATGTCAGAGAGAACTAAATTTAACTAGGCACAATTATCCATTTTGGCCACAGCTGTTGGCCAAACACTCAAGAATCTGATGGCCATAATTGTCTCAGGATGCCAACATTGCCTCAGAGGATGGCAAGCCTTATTTTGCATTTAAAAATTTCCCTGAAACAAAAAGAATTGTTTGTTCACCCAGTTATGAAAGTGCATGTGCTATGTTACATGTCCCAAAACCAGTGAGTTTTCAAATGTAGTTCAGACAACTCTAGGCATTTTTAGGGGGAAGCTATACAAGAAAACCTGTACTTGAAAAATTGTCCCTTCAGGCCCTACTAGGGTTTAAGCTTAATAGCAATAAAACATTAAGATAAAATGATTTTCAAAGTTGCTTGAAAATCATCAGAGCCTCTTTCTTAGATAATTTTTCTAGTTATCTCTTGTTCAAAGTTCATTTTTCATATCTTAAATGGATTTGTGGTGTTATTCGAGGCAGAGCAATTATCATCCAAGAAATCTGTGGAATATCAGTGCCATACAAGTAAAGATGCAGTACTGAACCTGGCTCCTTGACTTTCAGTCTAAATTCAATGATTATAAACACAAAAAGAAGAGTGTAATATGCCTGAAGAAAAAAGAAAGGCTGTTGGTGATTTTTGTCTTCAATGATGAAGGTGATTTAATACATTATCTATGTTTATCGATTCCAAACAGAAGCTGAAATGTATGAAAACCTTTTATCCACAAAGATGTTCACTGGATTGTTATTTACAATACAAAAGTTGAAAATTTGTCTAAATGTTCATCAATAATGTAATATTTCAATAAATTATGGTACATTTTACATGTTGGATATTACAGCAATTTAAAATGATGTTCTCATAGAATTTGTAATTACATGGGGGGAATGCTGAATGTTAAGGCTTGATGAACAAGAGTAGATTTTAAAAATATATACAGAATAAGACCTCAGTGTATACATAAATCTCTATGATGAAAAAATACTGAACATAAATTCAAAAAATTTTAATTGTTTTTTTTTCCATTCATTCAACTTTTTAGTATTTCCTATTATGAAGCTATATTATAAAGGAGACTTTATAAGGGCGCCTGGGTGGCTCAGGCTCAATTCTTGATTTTGGCTCAGGTCATGATTTTGAGGTTCGTGGGATGGAGCCCCATGTTGGGCTCTGTGCTCATAGCATGGTACATGTTTGGGATTCTCTCTCTCCCTGTCCCAGTTCCCCTCCTCCACTCACGTGCATGCACTCTCTCTCTCTCTCTCTCTCAAATAAACTTAAAAAAAGAAGACTTTATATTTAAAAAAGGATAACTTTTGAAGGTATTAAAATAGAAAATTTCCAAGCCCTCTGCTTTTTCTTTTGTTTCACCAACCATTCACCAAGTTATAAAGTAAAACTACTTTATTAAAAGATAAAAATCCCAGCTTTTGTTTTGGTATGGCAAGGATGTTGAGAAAAAGGAACCTCTTGCACTGGTTGTGGGAATGCAAATGAGTGCAGTCACTGTGGAAAACAGTATGGAGTTTCCTCAAAAAATTAAAATAGAACTATCCTATGATCCAGTAATTGCACTACTGGATATTTACCTCTAAAGTACAAAAAACACTAATTCAAAGGGATATATGCACCCCTATGTTTATTGCAACTTTATCTACAACAGCCAAACTCTGGAAGCAGCCCAAGTGTCCACTGATAGAGGAATGGATAAAGAAGAGGTAGTATATACATACAATAGAATATTATCCAGCCATAAAAAAAAGAATGAAATCTTATTTGCAACAACATGGATAGAGCTAGAAAGTATAATGCTAAGTGAAATAAGTCAGAGAAAGACAAATATCATATGATCTTACTTATATGTGGAATTTAAGAAATAAAACAAACCAGCAAAAGAAATAGAGAGAGAGAGAGAGAGAGAGAGAGAGAGAAACCAAGAAACAGACTCTTAACTATAGAGAACAAACGGATGGTTACCAGAGGGGAGATGTGTTTGGGGTGGGGAGGAGATAGGTGAAATAGGTGATAGGGATTAAAGAGTACTCCTATTACGATGAAAAAAAAAAACAACATAAAATGAGGAGAATATTGCCTGAAAAATAAAACTCCATTAAATATGGCAATTTCCATCAGGAAGAATTTTTTCTTTTATGATAACATTAAGTTTATGCATAAATACTCAGCATTTCCATTTACAGGGTTCTGTATTTGTTAACATTTATGAAACATTCCTCTCTAGGCATTTGGCAAGTCTAAAGGTTTTCTTTGGTTTGCAATCAAGAGATAAAGATTAAACCTTTAGCCAGCATGAATAACTCTGTCTTTAGGAAGTTCACTGAGAGCTCAAACAAGTCTTCCTCAGACAGCAAATTTCTCCCTGTGTTGAGTGGATTTCAATTTGCCGGGATGTGCTGTAGGTGGCTGGCTCCTACCCACTCTGAGTCTCAAGGAACAGTCACCCAATCAAATCTACATCAACTCTCCCTGGGGAGTGATTTTATGGCTTCCAAAGGTTGCATGAATTAAGAGTCTGGCTGAGGCTTTTATGTGGAAAATGGTGATATAATTTGAAAGGTCATTTTTTTCTAACTAGTTGTCTCACATAAAATGTGTTTTTATGAGTTCTTTGATAAAGGCCTTGTGACCCACCTGCATTAGAACCAGGCCTGGGAGGGGCACCTAGGTGGCTCAGTAGGTTAAGTGTCTGATTTCGGCTCAGGTCATGATCTTATGGTTCATGGGTTTGAGTCCCACATCAGGCTCTGTGACAGTTCAGAGCCTGGAGCCTGCTTTGGATTCTGTGTCTCCCTCTCTCTGCCCCTCCCCTGCTCACACACACACACACACACACACACACACACTCTCTCTCTCTCTCTCTCAAAAATAAATAAACATTAAAAAAAAAAAAAAGAACCAGGCCTGGGAATTAAAGAACCAAGACTTTCAAGCTGCTATTGAGTCACTGGGTGGGTTTGAGCAAATTGAACCATGAGCATTTCAATTGTTCAATTGCCTTTTCTAAAAATCGGCCCATTATTATTCTGTAACTGATAACCAATCTATTACTATCAAGGGCCTAGAAAACAAAGTGTTATATCAATGCTTTGTAATGACTATAATCTAGGTATATATTTTACCTTAACCATCTTCTGAAGTATTTCTATAATACTATATATAGTATCTATTTTACAAGAACAATTGCTTTGTCTCAAAAATCTTTTATATCATGTAAGTAACCAGTAAGGATCACAGTGCTTTTGTATTTTTGGGGCAACTGGGTTGTTTATTCAGCTATGTGTCCAACTTCAGCTCAGGTCATGATCTCACAGTTGTGAGTTCGAGCCCCAGGTCAGACTCTGTGCTGACAGCTCAGAGCCGGAGTCTGCTTCAAATTGTCTCCCTCTCTCTGTGCCCCTCCCTTGCTCGCACTCTGTCTTTCTCTCTCTCTCAAAAATAAATAAACATTAAAAAAACACAATGCTTTTGTATTTTAACTTGGTGTCTTAATCTATTTCTAATTTTTATTACTAAATTAGGACACTGGAGCTGTTTGTGTACTTGGAAAAGCATGGTATGTTGTTTTAGTCTCTGAGTGAAATGCAAACAGAAAGATAAACACTTAAAATGTACTGAACTTTCCTACTCAAATGGGGAACATTTAGAATACATATTGTACCAGAATTAATGTGTGGTAACCAAGGTTTTTATCATTCAACATGCAGTATTCCTGTACAACATGTTTGGCAAATAATGAGAGCAGCTAGTTAATCATTAGCTAGCATACAGCCTTTGACTATAGACCTGTACTTAAACACAGGGATATTTATAAAAGGAAGGAATGTCGAGAGAGAAAGAAAAAGTTTTGTAAAAATACCATGTTGAACAATTTTTCTGCTACCCTTTGGTACTTAGTAAATCTCAACACTTAATTTCATCACTCTTCAAAATTATTTTCAAGGTGAATACCTGCTCCTAGAAAGCATTTTCTTACATTTTCCCAAGCAGTAGATGAGCTTAGACTGAAATATTGGCACCATATTCGCCAACTTTTTCAGAAAAAGGATTCCTTAGTATATGTCTTAATATTTTTGTTCTTAAAAAAAAAACTCACAATACCATGGGGCGGGAGAATTTATATATCTATAACATGTAAATGTATACATAAACTTGACTTAATAAAATATGTATATATGTATATATGAAAGAGATTGTAATGACATAAATATTCAAGAATGTTAGTGGTGCTGGTCTTCAGGTCATAAAGACAGTTTTAATTTTCTTTTTTTTTTTAAATGTTTTTATTTATTCTTGAGAGAGAGAGAGAGAGAGAGAACGTGAGCAGGGGAGAGTCAGAGAGAGAGGGAGACACAGAATCCAAAGACAGGCTCCAGGCTCTGAGCTAGCTGTCAGCACAGAGCCTGACGCGAGGCTCGAACCCACAAACCGTGAGATCATGACCTGATCCGAAGTTGGACACTTATCCAACTGAGCTACACAGTCACCCCTAGTTTTAATTTTCTACTTAGATCTTTCCATAGGTTTTTAAAAAATTGAGTTATGGTTCTTATTTATACTATAATGCTTTATGGTTATACTATAAAATTCATACTTTTAAAGTATAAAATTGAGTGTATTTTAGTATATTCACAAAGTTGTGCAATCCTCACCTATCTAACTCCAAAACATTTTTACCACACCCAAAAGAGACTGTACCCATTAGCACTCATTCTGTATTCCTCCCTGCTTTTAGCCACTGGCAACCACTAAGCAATTTTCTGTCTTTATGGAGTTACCTATTATGGAAATTTCATATAAATGGAATTCATACTTGCTAAGTCTTTTTTTGACTTCGAATGATGTTTTCAAGATTCATCTATATTGTATCATGTATCAGTGCTTCATTCCTTTTATATGGCTGAATAATATTCCATTGTGTGAATATACCACATTTTGTTTTTCCACTCATCAATTCAAGGGCACTCGGGTTGTTTCTACTTATCAACTATTATAAGTAATGCAGTTATGTACATTCATGTATAAATTTGTGTAAGGATACATGCTTCCGATTCTCTTGAGCATACATTTAGGAGTAGAATTGATAGATCTTAAGGTAACTCCATGTTTAATTTCAGAGTAATGGCTAAATTGTTTTTCACAGTGGCTACATCATTTTACAATTGTAATAACAACATTAGAAGGTTCCAATTTCTCCACATCCTTGCCAGTGCTTGTATTTTTGTGTCTTTTTCATTCCAGCCATCCTACTGGGTGTGATGTTGTACACCTTGCAGTTTTGAATTGGAGTTCCCTAAATGGCTAATGATACTAAGCATCTTTTCATGTGCTTATTGGCCATTTTTATAAATTATTCTGAGAAATTTCTATTCAGATCCTTTACCCATTTTAAAAATTGGTTTGTCTTTTTGCTCTTGAGTTGTAACAGTTCCTTATATATTCTCAATACAAGTACCTTATCATATATGAGATTTGTAATGGTTTCTTCCATTCTGTGGATTGTCTCTCAAAGGCTTCCTTTGAATAGTTTTTACTTCCTACTTCCTACAGTAGTTTTTAATTTTGATAAAATCAATTTACCCATTTTTTTCTATTGTTGTAGCTTGTGCTTTTGGAGTTATTATCTAAAATATCATTGCCTAATTTAAGGTCACAAAGATTTATGCCTATGATTTATTTTAAGAGTTTTATAGTTTTAGATCTTAATATAAAGTTTTAAATTAATATTTATTTGGAGTAGGGTAGGGATCCAACTTCATTATCTGGCATGTGGATATCCAACTATTCCAGCACAATCCGTTGAAAAGATTATTCTTTCCTCTATTCAATTGTCTCTGCACCCTTGTGAAAAACTAACTAAAAGGATTTTCTTTTCAGACTCTCAATTCTATTCCATTGATCTATATGTCCATTCTAGGCCAGTTCCACACTGTGTTGATTACTGTAGTTTTATAGTATGTTTTGAAATTAGAAAGAGTGAATTTTCCAACTTTATTCTTTTTTTTTTTCTCCCATGGTGGTTTTGGCCTTCTGCAGACCTTTGAATTTCCATACGAATTTTAGGATCAGCTTGTCAATTCCTCCAAAAAAGGAAGCTGGGATTTTGATGAGGCTTGAACTCATGGATCAATTTGTAAAGCATTTCCACCTTAACCATATTTGGTCTTCCAATCCATGAACATGGGAAGTATTTCCATTTATTTATATCTTTTAAATTTCTTTCGACAATGTTTTATACTTTTCAGTGCATAGGTTTTGCATTTCTTTTGTTAAATTTTATTACTATTTTATTATTTATTTTTTTAAATGTTTATTTATTTTGAGAGAGAACATGCATGTGTGAGCAGGGGAGGGGCAAAAAGAGATGGAGAGAGAGAATCCCAGGCAGGCTCCACTGTCAGCAAGGAGCCTGATGCTGGGCTTGAACTCATGAACTGTGAGATCATGGCCTGAGCCAAAACCAAGAGTGAGACACTTAACTGATTAAGCCACCCAGGCACTCCTTATTATTTTTGATACTATTGTAAATGCAAATATTTTCCCAAATTTATTTTCAGATTATTCATTACTGGTGTGTGGAAATATAGTTGACTTTTGCATATTAATCTTATATATTACAACCTTTCTGAATTCATTTACTAGCTTTAATAGTTTTTGGTGGTTTCCTTAGAATTTTCTATATATGAGATCATACCATCTGGGAATAGAAATAGTTTTACTTCTTTCTTTACAGTCTGAATGCCTGTTGTTTCTTTTTCTTGCCTAATTGTCCTTACTGAAACATGAAGTATGATGTTGAATAGAACTGATGAGAAGAGCACCTGGGTGGCTCAGTTGGTTAAGCATTCGACTTTAGTTCATGATCTTACGGTTTGTGACTTCGAGCCCCACATCAGGCTCTGGAGCCTGCTTCGGATTCCCCCTGTCCCTCTCCCGTTTGTGTTCTCTCTCTCTCTCAAAAGTAAATGAGTAAACATTAAAAAAAATTTTTAAAAAGAACCGATGAGAGTAAAATATCTTTGTCTTATTCCTGATATTAAGAGGAAAGCTTTCTGTCTTTTACCATTAAGTATGATGTTAGCAGTGAATTTTCATAGATGTCCTTTATCAAGTTGAGAAATTCACTACTATTCTTAGTTTATTGTTGTGTTTTTATAGTCATATGCTGTTATATTTTGTCAATTTTTTTCATCTATTGAGATGACGTAGTTTTTTTCTTTATTATATTAATATGGTATATTGTCCAGAGCATAGCTGGAGAGACCAGAGCTTCCAGCTGTCTAGGTTCTAGGTAGTCAATTAAAGCAACAAGCCAAAATGAAAGTTAATAGTCAAGCTTTCATTTAGTGTAAGCAAGAAGCTAAACAAGAGAAAGTACTAGCTCCCCCAGTGTACTGTTTCCCCATGAAATGGTGCCAGGAGGTCAGATATATTAATGCAGACAGGGGGATCATCTCACTGCTGAGAGAACCCCAAACAAAAGGGTCCTGATATTTTATGGACCCAGGGGTACAGGGGAGGGAGAGAAAGAAGGGTTATTGGTGTAAAAATACTTAATATTGAGTCAGAGTTGAGAAAAGGGTTTTAGCTCCCCTCCTCCTAGGAAGTGGGCTTGGCAAAGGCACCTGAGAGAAGCCTTGGCTGAGACTCCTTCAATAAGGAGGCCTCTGAATGAAACTCCTGAGCTAAGAAAGCACATATTCAGAATGGCCAGGGGGGCCTGAATCCTTTAATGCAATTCTCACCAGAGACTGTGATACAATGGCTATGCACTAAGTTTGGTGTGTGTGTTGGTAGGGCAGCTTTTCCTAAGAGGCCTGTCAGATAAAGCTGTGTAATTGTTTTTAGTCAGGCCTGAAAGATCATATGTAGAATTGGCCTGGAGCCATATTCTTATATAATACATTGAGTAATCTTTGCATGTTAAACCAAACTTGCTTTCCTGAAATAAATTCTATTTCATCTTGTTGTATAATCCTTATTATAGGTTACTGAATTCAGTGTGCTAGGTTTTGTTCAATTTTAGAGGAATTTTTGTCTATATTCATAAGACATATTTATCTATACTCCATTCTTGTGACATCTAATTTTGTCTAGTTTTGGTAGTAGTGTTATCTTGACCTCATAAGAAGAGTTCTTAAGTGTTTTCTAATTTGAGGGGACATTTGTGGAGGATTGATGTTCTTTAAACATTTGGTAGAATTCATTTAGTAAAACTATCTAATCCTATGTAGTTTCTTTTTTTTTCTTTCTATTTTTAAATTTTTTTTTTTTTACTTTTTAGAGACAGAGAGAGTGTAAGTGGGAGAGAGGGGCAGAGGGAGAGATAAAGAGAATCTCAAGCAGGCTCCACGTTAAGCACAGAGCCTGATGCAGGGCTCAGTCCCATGACCCTAGGATCATGACCTGAGCCAAAATCAAGAGTTGGACACTCAACCAACTAAGCCACCCTGATGCCCCAGGAAATTTTTTGACAGCTAATTCATTTTCTTTACTTGCTATGAATGTATGGAGATATTCTATTTCCCCTCGATCACTTTAGAAAGTTTGTGTCTTTCTAAGAATGTTTATTTTATTATGTAGATCATCTTTTCTTTTTCTTTCTTTCTTTCTTTCTTTCTTTCATTCTTTCTTTCCTCCCTTTCTTTCTTTCTTTCTTTCTTTTTCTTTCATTCTTTCTTTCCTCCTTTTCTTTCTTTCTTTCATTCTTCTTTCCTCCTTTTCTTTCTTTTTTCTTTCTTTCTTTCTTTCCTCCTTTTCTTTCCTTCTTTCTTCTTTCTTTCTTTCTTTTCTTTCTTTTTCTTTCTTTCTTTCTTTCTTTCTTTCTTTCTTTCTTTCTTTCTTTCTTTCCTTTCTTTCTTTCCATACACACTTATCCATAGTGATATTTCTTGTAGGGCAGGTCTGCTAGCAATAAATTCTTTGATTTTGTGTGTCTGGAAATATCTTCATTTCTCCTTCATTTTTTAAAGGACATTTTTTCTTGGTTAACAGTCTTTTTCTTTCAGCACTTTAAATATGTTTTTCTGCTACCTTCTGGCATCCATAGTTTCTGATGAGAAATCAACTGTTCACTTATTGGGGGGGTCCCCTGTATGTATATGATGAGTTTCTTGTCTTGTTGCAAGATTTTCTCTTTGTCTTGACTTTCAGTAGTTTTATTATGATGTATCTTGGTGTGGATCTTGTTGGTTTACCCTGTTTGTAATTCATTCAGTCTCTTGGATGTGAAGATTGCTTTGTAAAATAAAATTTGGGGAGTTTTCAGCCATTATTTCTTCAAATGTTCTGCTTCTTTGTCTTTTTTCTCCCCTGAGACTACCATCATGCCTGTGTTGGTATAATTGATGGTGTTCCACCAATTCTCTGAGGTTCTGTTCACATTCATTTGTTCTTTTTTATTTTTGTTCTATAAACAGAGTAAAGTTAATTGATCTATTTTCAAATTCACTGTTTCTCTATTTTGTCAGCCCAAATCTGCTGTTGAGAATTTCTACAGAATTTTTCATTTCAGTTACTGTACATTTCAACTCCAGACTTTCTGAATTTTTTTTTAATACTTTCTAGGTCTTTATTCATATATTTGGTGATATTGTTCTCATACTTTCTTTTAGCTCTTCAGACATGGTTTCCTTCAGTATTTTGAACATATCTAAACTAACTGATTTAAAGCCTTTGTCTAGTAAATCTGACATAGAAACAGTAAATTTGTCAGTAAATCTTCCTCAGGAGCAGCTTCTAGAGATTGTTTTGTTTTGTTTTCCCTAAGTATGGGCCAATCTTGTTTCTTTGCATGCCTCATATTTTTTTGTTGTTGTTGAAAACTAGACATTTTCAATAATATAATAATTTCAGAAATAATATTTCTACAGGGGTTGGAAATAATTATAATTTAAATTCCTATGATTATGCTTACTTGGATATTGACATGAATATTTTGGAAAGCTATGAAAAGGAAGAAGGGAAATGATGTCTTCTAGTCATGATCCACAGCCATCACAGACACTGATACAGTTAGAGGTGTATTCTTAAAATTTTGTGGCAAATCATCGCACTTTAGAGTACAGGCAATATTATACTTAAATAGATTCTATCCTGAATCCTGTTGTGAAGTGAGAAATTATAATTATTTTAAATAATTCAAAATTTTCATATGGGGGTTTTGTTTAAATAGAGTTACATCTATACCTTCTTAAAGCAAGCTTAAAAAGCAAAGTCTACTTTGGAGTGAGGTCTTGTGCAGGCTTTATCTACAAGGCTAATATAGACCATTGTTTATTTTGTTTATATTTCAAAATAAACTTAAATCAGCTTTGAATTGGTTCCAGAGAATTAGATTGCCTGTAGTCTACCACTGTCATTTCCAAAGAACTTGCAAAAGTTCATTTATAGTATAGCATTTTACTGAAACTCACTTATTGTATAGCATTTGCAGGAACTAGAGGCAACTCTCATTCTAGTGACACAGACACTACATAATCTCTACATCGAGATTTTAGATCCAAACAGTTGCTTGTCCCCTAGTCCAGTATTCTCTGGCCAGTGCTTCTTTCTTTCTTTCTTTCTTTCTTTCTTTCTTTCTTTCTTTCTTTCTTTTTTTCTTTCTTTCTTCCTTTCTCTTTCTTTCCTTCTTTCTTTTTCTTTCTCTTTCTTTCTCTTCCTTCCTTCCTTCCTTTCTTTCTCTCTCTCCCAGGCATTTCTCAGGGGATGGGGAATGTATGATGACATGGGTAGCAAGTACATATCTGGGTCTGATCACACTTTTTGGAATGACCAAGCATTTATTGAGTTCTTATTCAGTGCTAGCCACTTTTCATATATCATTCCTTTCAACCTCAAAATCCTACAAGATAGATACTATTATTCCTATCTGACAAATGAGACAAGTGAGACTTGGAGAAATTTAATAATTTGTCCACGGTAACTCACCTTCAAAATGGTGTAGCCAGCAGTAAAACTGAGGACCCTCCTACTATCTTCTGGTAAAGATACAGCATCCTCCAAGGCAATCTTCTGGTAAAGATGTAGCATCCTCCAAGGCACAAGAAGACATAAGCTAAGAAGAGTTTTGACTATGGTCTGCACTTGGAGGGAACTGTGGCACTACTGATTGCAGTTCTATAGCACTTCTGTGTTACAGTAATGGTTCTGAGTCTTTGACATCAGGTGTTATGTGACATATTCTGGCTAGAGTATTTAATTGTTGGTAGAAGACCCTTCAGTACCCTCTTCTCTGGTAAAAGTGATCAATCATCTTAGCAGTCATGTTAAAATGGAAGTAAAGCAAGATTAAAGAATTCCTGAAGTAGCCGTCCATTTTGTATAAGGCCAAAATAAATTTCTGTTATTAAATCACTGTGATTTTGAGGGTTTTTTTTAAAATAGAACAGTATAACCATATCTATCCAGACTAATATAAGGATGGTAACTGTTCTTTGTGTGTATAGAACACCAAAGGCTCACCTATCCCGACTAATAGAAGGATGGTAGCTGCTCCTTGTGTATATAGCACTCATTAATTTTGCAGCATAAATTTTATAGAACAAAACTGTGATGACAGAAGAATGTGAAAATTGGGGCAACATCTGTTGGGATTTAATAAAACACAGTCTTCATATCCAATTCAAGCAGAGCTTTACACAAATGTGCTTAGAATAGAACTGGGATTTCCTTTTTTCCAGATCAATAAAACCCTAATTGGTTGACCTTTCTGGTCTGCTTCAAAACATTGTTTTTATGTCATATCATTTATTTATTCTTGATTTTCATTTGCTTTTCCTTTGCCCAAATACTTCTGGCAGAGGAAACTTACCATATGTTTTATGAATTCACCAATAAACTCATTCATCAGAACCACTGTTTGTTCATTATAGTCAATTCTCATGAACCCATTAGGGCAGGACCAAAGGAATAATAAACATGAATCTCAATTACATTGCCTTGGACCAACCACTCTCTCTATTCAGGTAGTTTAATGACAAAAGATTATTATATTTTTAAAATCAGTTCGTTTCATTGCAATGCCTTACTTTCACACATGATCAAATTTGAGGGTTTTCTTTTTCAGGAAAAGAAACTGAAACTTTTCCACCAATTATTCCAATGGATTCTTTCATGCCTCATTAGCATCAATTATCTCCAGGAGGAAGTGTAATAGGCCTTTAAATGGTTACTGCACTACAGCTAACAGCTGGAAACGGCTATGGTTCAAGCAAACAACTGACAATAGCAAAAGGACTTTAACCTGGAAGCTTAGAGAAAGAGGCCTGAGACTGAGGGTGATGGAGGGAAATCACAGAAGCAAAGTCTTGTGGAACAACACAGGCATCCTCAGTTCTCCAGTGGCTCTAAGGTGTTCATTTTGCAGAGGTACTTAGCACCTGGTAATGTTTTTTGTCCATTGGTGTGGATGAGAAATGCTAGTACTTCTTATAAATGGTTCAGCAAAGAAGAAGTGTCATTCTGAAAAAACCCAGTCCCATTTAAAGTGACTTGTTTCTAATCTTGTTTCATAAAAAGTCAGAAAAAGAACATAACTTTTTTTCAGAAAAAGTTAATTCTATGTCTGTCTTTTATTCATTAATTTGTTGAATATCTACTATGTGCCAGGAGCTCTGCTGAATGCTCTGAATAAATAATGAATAGGACACACTTGTACCCTCAAAAATATTTACCCTCTCTAGTGGGTAATTTTTACCCTTTGTGGGGAAAATTTTACCCTTTGTTTTCATCAGGTTGAGGAAGTAGCATGAGCAAAGATATTTATCAGATGATAGCAATTTGTGACCAGAGTTATGGAGGGGTGTTAGAAAGTGTAAAGAAGAAACAGTTGTGAACAAGGAGTAAACAGTACCCAGATCAATGCTACTTGCTCTACCCAACTTTCTTGATATTTGCCTTCCCCTTGCACATATTGGGACATGAGGTCCTACGGAGAGGCCGACATAACTCGAGGTTTTCACATGGGTGGTCAGAATGGTGGTGATATCCTTAACAAGTGTTTAGGAATACAAAAGGAGGAGCAGATTGATGAGGTGGCAGATGATGAATCAATTCTAGACATGCTGAGTTGGAGGTTCCTAAGGGATATCTAGGAGATATTTTGTAGACATATTTTTTTTTATTTACAACAATGGATTTTTCTTTTAATTCTTGCAAGTGCTTAACACTGCTAGTTGCTAGGGATGCAGGGAAAAATTAGCACAAAGGCTAAAGGCATGTATGATTTAACTTCACAAATTACCCTGACATACACTATATCAACTGGATATCAGGCAGAAAGCAGTTCACATGATCAAACTGTGTAGTTTAATAAAGGGACTATTTACAAACAGGGTGGAAGGAAGCAGACAGGGTGAAGGAAAAACCAAGATAGTGTAGTATCCCAGAGCTCATAATAGTAGGAAGTCAATATCAAAAGGAGAGAGTGGTTGCCCGTTGTCAGAGAGGGAGTAGAGAGCCCTGTAGAGAGACATCTGATAGGAGCTGTGGCCTTCAGTAGAGAGAAGACCCATGGAGCCTTCCCTGCGAGTAAGCCCATCTCCTCCTGCTCATGTCTCTACTGGCCTGATTGGAGCCAGAAGACAAAGATGCCCACAGATAGAGGTCTTCCAGGTATCCTAGAGGCAGCATAAAGTAGGATACAGAAAGTTGGGGGGTAGACCTAAAGACCCAAATAAATGTCTGGCACACATATGTAGTTCATGGAGTCTTTGCAACAGCCCCATAATAATAGTAATAATTAACCTGGACTGAGTGCTTACCATGTGTCAGACAGTGTATTGGTGCTTTATATCGTAACAAATCCTCACAACAACCCTATGAGGTAGGTACTATTTATACTTCTGTTGAGGGAGACACTGAGGCTTAGAGATATTAATTTGCTCCTTTACTCAGCTAAAAAGTAGTAGGGTTGCAATACAACCTTAAGAGGCTGTCACCAGAAGGACTAGGTCTTTCTACCTGCCCATCTCTAATGCCTACTAATGCCTACATGAGAACACTGAAGCTTAGAAAGTTTAAGAGACTGATTCAAGTTAACATGGTTATGAGATAAAGATCCCATGATGGACTCAGCTCTAAGTCTCACTTTCCCATGACATCTTGAAGTTTTGAAAGAGATGGGTAAGAAAGGACGATGGGAACACAAAGGCAGTTTGATCTTAAAAGAGAGTGGGGTTGAGTTTGTATTTTTTGTTTTCATCAGGTTGAGGAAGTAGCATGAGCAAAATCATGGAGATGAAGAGTGGTCAGATCAGGCCAGAGAAGAGGGTATGGGGGAAAAAGTGCTGAAGATAGCATTTAAGAGACCAAGGTGTTAAGAGGTGCCAGAAAAGTCAATTGTTTAAAAGGGAGAAGAAAATTCAAAGAAGAGAACTAAGAAAAGCTCATAGGGATTAAGTCACAAAACCAAGCAAACAACAGTTAAGAGCAGCAACAGCATTTACCTGAATTCAAAAGTAACCATCTTTCTAGGATAGCACACAGCCTTGTCTTTAGATACTCCTTTACTCCACACCAGGAGAGTTAGAGTTTTCTAGAGTCACATGATCTTCTCTGACTCTCAGCAGGAAACCTGAAGAGATTAGGTTCAGATGCCCAGTGAAATGACCTATTTTTCCCTTAACTCTTTTTTCTTTACCTTTTTTACAATCCCATCCTACCACTCTTCCCTAATTATGTTGAAATATCTCTGTGCCTACAAGCAGGATATCCATTCCCTCAAATGATATTTACTGATTCTCTACTATAATAGGTATTATTTCTAGGTGCTGGGGACTTGGCAGCTAGCAAAACAGAGAAAAACCTCTGTCATGAAGAAAAAAGTTAAAATGGGAAATTTTGATGGAGGTTGCAATTTTAAATAGAGAGGTCAGGAGATCACATCTGAGAAGCCTAGGGGATAAGATAAAGAGCCATAGGAACATTTGGGGAAGGACCATACAGACAGGGAAAGTGGAAACAAAGGCTTGAAGACTGGCTATTATTCTAAGTGTAATGGAAGACATTGAGGTTTTTCAGCAGGGAAAATACATGGCTCATATCATATTGTAAAAGGCTCATACTGGCTGTTTGGGGAATGGGTTGTAGGTGGATGAGGACTGAATTAGAAGGCTGCAATAACTTGGGCAGAGATTATGGAAGCTGTGTTGAATTGTGATTAAAAAGAAAATGGCAGTTTCTGGTGTTTATGGTAGAGCTGACAAGATTTACTGATGAATAAGATGTGGGACAGAGAGAGAAACAAAAAAGTCAAGATGACTCTATGAGTTTTGGCCAGGAAACTAAAAGAATGGAGTAGCCATTTTTTGAGTTGGTGAAGACTGTAGCAGAAGCAGTTCAATTTTGAACACATTAGGTTTGAGATGTCTTTTAATATCCAAGTAGATATGGTGAGAAGGCAGTGAGATATGAGAGTCTGTAGTTCAGGAGAGAAGTCCAACATGGAGATATAAATGTGGGAGTCTTCAGCATGCAGATGTTACTTAAAAGCATGAATCAGAAGCTTCTTGAGATAGTGGGTTTAGTGAAGCTTGATTCTGAAGTGCTCCAACCTTCAGAGGTATGTACATGAGTGAAACAAGCTATGGGGAAGAGACAACAAAGACTGATTTGGACCATGGTAAAGGGGAGTTCAAAAATTTGGCTGAAAGGTAGCAGCTGCCTTTTAGATCTAGCTGATTTCTGCCCTGAAAAATGGACAAGCTGGCCCAGTGGCATCAGAGCTCCCCAACAAAACATATCTCTAGATCACTAGTTGGCAACTTCTGTCTTAAAAGCAGGAATCTAAGAATTTGGTTTTGGATTTATTCCCCAACCCTATCATACTATTTAGTTAGTCTCATCTCTGCTTACAAGCACAGGTTTTACGTAGTACCTAGTGCTTGATGTTGTGGTCCTGGATTTTTCTTTACTTCATAAATCCAGGCTTCACCTTTGGGAGGACCACTGATGTTCTGATCCTAACTTCTACTGCCTCATGAGAACGAGTTTTATATTTTGTGGAATTTTGCAAGCTAGATGATAAACCCAGCCATTATTAAAAAGTACACAAACTTACAGAAATTATATTAAAAACAAGTTCATTAATACTTAGAACTCATTAGTTCCTAATAATTTTACTAAATTTTATTTTTATGTGTACTTCGGAGGGTTTTTAAAACTTCAGCTATACCCATATTCTAGAAATACTACATAGGTATACTACATAGAAATACTACATAGTTATGTAGTAGAAATACTACACAGTTACATATTCTTTTCCTAACTCTGATTTCAGTGACTCATGTCAGTAGCTTTAAATGGGCCACATGGGAATATTTATACCATGGAAATTGTCAAACAATACAAATCAGAGCTATTTTCCCTGGAAAACCAGTTTAAAACCTCTGTCAGCATACCATTGTGGAAGTGTCATCCTTGGGAATTCATCATAGCTGATAGAAACTGGAAATGACAATGGTAGACAAGCATGCAAAGATTAAAGTTCAGATTCACTATTCCCTAATTCCTAACACAGTATTTCCTTGATGATTATTTTTAAAGTAATTCTACAAGTTTGCTTCATGGTTCTTCTGAGACTGGCTTCAGAGAATCCACACCTACAATTTGCACCTCCTGGTTTTCTAGCAACAACTATGAAGATGGATGGAATGCATTACAGAAGGTCAACAGACCATACTCCAAGGAGTTCCCTGGAAAATAGCTTGACATTTTGAGTCAGTGTTTCCTGAATTCTACCCAATGATAAACCTTATTATAAAAATGTAATTGAAAAAAATACATAGTTTTTCCCAGAGTTCAAGCAAGGAGCATGTAAAGAGAGATAAGTGTAAGTAGAACAGTAGGGAAATAGTTCTTTAGGGAGTAAAACATATAAATTCCATTTCTAAAAATTCTATGGCTTTGCAATAAATAAGTCTTCAACCATTCATGGGTTCAGTCTAGGCATCATATAGCTCTCACATAGGTAAAACTAAATGAGGCTCACTTTCCCCTTCCAAGTTTCCTGAAGCTAACCATTTTCCTTCCTTTTTACATGCCCTCTCCACAAATAGAGCTGGTAAAAAGTATCTGTTACAATGACCCAGGCTTTACCATTCATGGCAAATCTCTCTAAATTATAGGCTTTTCCTCATACAGACCATTTACAGTGGGCATAATACAAGGCTGTGTTCAACCATGCCACTCTTTGAACTAGCTGTACTATGTTATTACCACACTAAACTGGAGTGGCCAGTTTTTCTATAAATAAATATCCTCCTCACTGGGTAGATAAAAATCCTTAGTAGCAGTTCCTGAATTATTGATTTTCTGGTTTCTAGCTTCTCTGTTGAGAATGACTTTTGAGTTGTTTTGAAAAAGAGAAGTCTTGTAAACACTTGACTGTTGCTGGACTTGAGAAAAATCCGATTAGCAGGGAATCAATAACATTATTACTCAGCTGGGTTCCCTGTGATTCTTCCATTTCTGGGCCAGGTGGGTAGATGAGGGTGAGGAGGTGAGCCCTTTCAAAGAGATTGTATGTTCTTACTGGATCCCATTTATTTCTTTGCAACAGTCCTTTAATTTTGTGGTGTTGGAAATGGAGCTAATAATGACAATCTGAACAAGACTGGCTTCCTTTCTGTGAGGGAGAACAAAGCCAAGATTACTGGCTTTGACAAAGGTGATTAGAAGCTTAATCAACCACTTTGTGAGACACCCCATCATCCACATGAAATAAAGTCCAGGAACTCAATAGAATTGTATAGCTTTTCACACAATAGCAGAAGTCCACGCAAAACAATATGTTTTCAGGTCAGTGGTTTGGTTGTGGTTGCCATTTGTCTTGTTTTCTCTTTCTATAAACCCTCTAAAAAGATGTATTAGAGATATCAAAAGGCAGGATGTCTTGTAGAAGCCTCAGACACCATCTGACTTCCTTCACTGCCATCTCTTGAGTTCCTACAGCTACATCCTCTAGACCTGGGAACAAAATCCTGGCCAGGAGCCTTGGTCAGAAACCTGTGATCCCAGAGTCATACCAGCTGTGTAGATCACAGCTGAGTTCTAATCATTTGTACCCATTCTGATATTATTTTCTTATGAACTAGCCCTCATCTGAATTCTGAACCTCTCAACTCTTGCCTTAGGGCTTGGATATTTATGCTGCCCTCAAACAGACTTCCCATGATCAAGTTCCTACTACCTTATAACTCTCTTCATCCTTTCTAGGGTCTGCCCACCTGACTGTGCAGCATGTGACCACTGATAACTAAATCCCTTGATGTGTGTTCACTTGTTTGGTTTTTCACCTGTTACAGCCACCTTTCAGTCCTGGCTACACATTTGAACCACAGTGAACTTTTCTGGGCCCCACCCCTAAAAATTCAGATTTAGTTGGTCTTATGTGGGACACTGATTTTTTTTTAATTAAAGGCCTTTGTTATGGTCTGAATTATGTGCCCCCTTAAAATTCATATGTTGAAGGCCTAACCCCCAGTACCTCAAATGTGACTGCTTTTGAAGATAGGGTCTTTACGTAGGTAAAAGTCAGTAGGGTGAGCTGGAATCTAATATGACTGGTATCCTTATAAGAAGAGGAAATTAGGACACAGACATGCACAGAGAGAAGACATGTGCAGACACAAGGGGAAGAGAGTCAAAACAAACCAAAAAGAAAGACTTCAGAAGAAACAAACTGCTGACTTCTTGATCTCAGATTTTCAGCCTCCACAACTGTGAGAAAATAATTTTTGTTGTTTAAGCCACTCAGTCTGTGGTATTTGTTATGGCAGTCCTAGAAAACTAATATAGTCATTAAATAGATTCAATACGTAGCCAGGAATGGGAACCACTAATCTGATTCTGAAGTTCTAACAGTCATCAAATCACGTGGAGAGCTTGTTAAAACATAGGTTGCTGAATTCAAGCCTTAGAGTTTCTGATTCTGTATGTTCTGAGTGGGGACTGATAATTTGCATTTCTATCAAATTTCCAGGTGATACTGACACAGCTAGTCCCAGGACCATATGTGCAAACCAATGCACTAACTGATGTGTTGCAATTGGTCTTCCTTCAGTCTCCAGCTTCCCCTGTCAATCCATGATTGTTTTATGGACAAGCTTCAGTGTCCAGGGGTTCCCTAGTCCTTTGTCCTTGTTCCTCTGGGGTGAACAAGTCAGTTGCCCTTGATTCATACATGTATCTCCTTAGGAAAATGGAATTCCTGGGGGAAAAAACATCTATGAAGAGTTGCAATCTCATTAAGTCTGTATATATGTTTGTGAATTTATGTACGTTTCCACAAAAACTTTGAGGCAACTACTAAAATTTGGGAAAGGTGGGTTACTTCACATATAAGATCTGAATAAATGTTTCTATTTTAATATACTAAACATTAGATGAATTCTATAGGTTTCTGTGGGATTAATATTTACTAGCCATTTTAAAAGTTTGTCCTTCAATTATTTATTAACATTTATTTTGAAGTATTTATCATAATACTAATAATGATGTTTTAGATTTGAAGAGTACTTTGCAGTGTGCCAAGAAGAGGATGCATGTGAAACTCCATCATGCATTACCCACTGTATTACCCACTTTAGTCCTGTGAAGCCTAATCACATTGGAACTTTTCAGTTCTTTCTTCCTGACACCCATCTCTTTGATTCAGGATTAGCCGATGAATGAGAATTTCACTATAGGAAGTCATTCCTATCCCCTGCTTATTCTAAAGGTGTCCTTAAAGTTCAACTTGCCCAACCTATCCTTTTAAGCACCCTGGAGGGGAAGACAGCCTTACTCTGTGAGTAACCTTTATACCTCCATTGAACAGGACAGTAGAAAGCATGAATTAAGTATGCAAAAATGGTTGTTGATCAATCAGAAAATGAAACTTATATCCTGTACAGAATATATTATTTCTCACCTTTCTTCCTTTGCATATGCTCTTTCTTCTTCTGGGCTGCATGAGCCCCTTCTTCACCTAAATTAGGCTTCAAGATTCAGTACAAAACCTGTTCTACATTGTATTTGTGCCCTAGCAGAATCCATAACTGTGCTATAGTTCCCCTTTGCTTTGAAATTCAGTGGCTAATTGATTTAGTAGTCCCATTGATAAGAGCTAACCTTTAGAGAGCTCTGTGCAAAGTGCATTCACAAGTGTAATTTCATTTAATCCTCACAAGAGTCACCTACGGGCTTTTAAACACTACGTTTCTCATTTCCACCTGAGACCAGCTACATCAGAACATCTGGAGATGAATCCTAGGAGTTAGCATTTTATAGAGCCCCTTGTGATTTTAATGTATAGCCAAGATTGGGAAGCACTGAGCCAGATGGTCCACATTTATGGCACAAAACATAGACTTATCCTTGTTTGAATGAGCTCTTACAATGTGAAAAAGATTTAAAAGTAGTTTAAAAAGTTCTTCTCCATTCTTGGTCTCTCTTCTCCCTTCCCCAGTTTTCAGCCCTTCTCCACAGTTTAGGACCCAGTTCCCTGGCCTGCTTTCTAGACCAAAACACTTTCAGTCCCCTGTCAGTTCCTCCTACTTGCTTCCCCAATTTGTATCAAGTTCAGCAAAACAAAAAAACTGTGCTCAAACTAGCCCTTTTGGGAGTCTGAGAGTCTCTGTCCATTTCAATACCAATAGGGTAATTACCTATTCAAAGAGAGCCCTTTGAGGGAGAGGCCTTGGCATGTCTTTTTTATCTTCAGTTATAAACATTTAACAAATGAGAGCAAATTTTTTGCTTAGTGATAGGGCTGGTCATGGAGATGACCAGGGATTTGTAAATTGGATTACAGATCTTGAATTCCTTTATGGGGACCCTTGAAAGGATTTACACTAGAGAGTTACAGGTTCAAACTAGCATTTGTAAAAGATAACTTGGGCTGCAGATGAATTGAAGAGGACTCAGAGTTAGGAGAATTAGAGCTGTGGAGTAGATGGGAAAATATTTTAGAAGTGGAATCCATAAAGCAGCTTAAAACGATACAACTCTCCATTCCTCTCCGTTGTTGCATTTGTCCAAGAGATGACCAGATGTCACTCCACAGGGGATCTTTTGCATTTTAAAATGTGTTATAATATAAAAGCATTTTAACACCTACTTAGCATAATTTAATCACTCTGAACCCTATTTCCTTTTTAAACTAAACACAAGCTAGGCTTTTAAACAAAGAATGGAAGTGGAAAGCCAGAGGTAATTAAATATAAACTTTCCTGGTTTTCTTTTCTTGACCAACCTTGGTGTCTGATTTAAGTGTTCAGAAAACATAAGAATGTTTTACATCCAACAGTAAATCAGCTGGAAGCAAGAACAAAAACACTAAGATTAAAATAAGCCTTAGCTGTTCCTTTAATCCTTTGCTTTGCACATATCTCTGCATGTATTCATTATAAATTCTTAAAAGTTATTAAACCAACTGGTACCCAAAAGTTATAATGTACTGGAACTTCTAGAGGTGCAACCCCACATTTCACTCATAAAGAATTGCTCAGGGTTCACCAAACATCCTGGCATTCAAGACCTTTTCCAGTGGTATTTAAGAGGAGTCTGTATATGGGACCCATGCAAGCCATATGTTGTATGCTCAGGACAGTTCCAGTTTATGCTTATAATATGGGCCTAATTTTAGCCTCACCCCTTCCTCTTTCATTTTCAAAAGTGTCTTGATTTAGACTATAAATTACTTTATCATCCTAGGCTGTGAGGGACAGAGCAAATGTTTGTGTTTTGAAGGGAAACGTTTCTCCAAAATAAGACAGTTCACTTTTTATTCTTGACTCTCTGAATAACTGAACTGGGTGAGTGGCAGAATCATGTGCTTCTATAAATTGCTGCTAGGAAGAGCCATGGAAAAGGAGTGGGAGTGAGCTGGGGTAGGAAAGGAAGATTAGGGATTTCTCAAACCCTCCTTGTGGATGATCAGAGCTGTGGAAGCAGCAAGGGAACTCTACTATGCATACCAGTGGATCAAGGCAAAATTATTGATAAAAATAAGATAGTCACTTTTCCTGAGACCTAGATCTTAACATCTCACTGGCAAACTGAGTTAGAAACTGCCTGGAAAATTCAATGATAAAAGACAGACTCTCCAAGGGGCCAATGTCATGTTATTAAGGCAAGAAATTGAGGGGACTGGAAAGCCAAGTTCGACAGACTCTAAGTATGGCTGCAGTGTGGTTTGAAGTGGGGAACTCTGCCATCTCTGTTGGTAGGCTGAATTTCATCTTCATGCCTCCTCTGGACTGATGACTGTGCCATCTTGAACAAGTTGCCTAACCTCTCTGTGCCTTGCTTTTCCAAACTGGGAAATGAGAAGCACCAGAAATGACTATATCACTGATAAAGATATTGCTTTATTTTACAAATTAAAAAAAATCTTACTCCAGGATTCTTTTTTCTAATCTGAAGTTTCTGTAAGAAAGGGAGAAAATCTATGTCCCTCATACATTTATGGAGCATTTCCTTGGACTAGGTAATCCCCAAGTAGACTAAAACTTATCACTGCTTATCAAAAAGAAACTCCAAAATTGTGTTGAAAAGTCATAATTTTGATTTAGATGACATATATACACCCATACAAATGAATGAAATTAATGCTTATTTTTGTGGCTTTACAAACTCATCCATATAAGAAAAAATATTCTTATTGGGTTTTTGGAAGTAAAAGTCTAGATTCATTTTCAGTTACATAAACATAGCTTTAACATTTGAGGAACTAGACGAGTCTCAAATCCCAGAGGTCAGCAAAATAAATAAATATTGTTTATTTATTTTGAGAGAGAGAGCAAGTGTGAGCAGGGGAGGGGCAGAGAGAGATGGAGAGAGAGAATCCCAAGCAGACTCTGCACTGTCAGCACAGAGCCTGACTCAGGGCTCAATTTCATGAACTGTGAGATCATGACCTGAGCTGAAATCAAGAGTTGGAACCTTAACCAACTGATCTACCCATGTGCCCCAATACTGTTTATTTTTAAAAGACAAACTTAATAGGTTTCTGAAATCAGTCTTAAAAGGAATGTCAATGCTTATAGTCCACAGTGAAAAAGTTTTAAAAATGTAAAGTGTATAAACATTCTTTTTTACCTCACTTGCTAAGGTATGCGATCTTCGTACTCCTCTCCTCACCCACGCTCCTCAGTAGAGTGTTTGATAGATAAAAGCCTTGCTGTTCTAAGTGAGGTTTTGAGGGGTGCCTAGACGGCTCAGTCAGTTGAGCATCCGACTTCAGCTCAGGTCATGATCTCAGGGTTTGTGAGTTCTAGCCCTGTATCAGTCTCTGTGCTGACAGCTCAGAGCCTGGAGCCTGCTTCGGATTCTGTCTCCCTCTATCTCCGCCCCTCACCCACTCACACTCTCTCTCTCTCTCAAAAATAAATAAACATTAAAAAAAAACAAAAACAAAACAAAAAACAAAGTGAGGTTTTGAGTCAGCAGCATGGACACTACCTGGGAGCTTGTTAGAAATGAATCTCAGACCCCACCCCAGAGCTACTGGATCAGAATCTGCATTTTAACAAGCTCTCTGGGTAATTTCCATGCACATCCAAGTTTGAGAAGTACTGGATTAGAGAATACTTGGCTAGGAATAGCATAGATCATAAAACTAAGTCAAATAGAAGAGTACGTGGAATTAAAATACCTGTGCTTGCCTCTGAAAGAAATTATATTAATCCTCTGAAGGCTCTTTTCTTATCCCTGTGTGTGCATTGATGTCTGCCTCTGTCTTCTCTTACCACTTGTTTATGGTATCATTCTCTTTCATATTATGTATGGTGGTTACATGTAATTGTGCTTAAACTTTATAATTGCTATTACTTAGCAAAATTTCAAACTTCCTCTGAAATTACTTCACTCCCAACCCTACAATATGCTCTATTTACACAGCCTATATCTGTTTCCTCTTCTCTGAGACTCCCTTCATAAAAGCAGACATAATATGAAATAGAAGAATGGTTTGGCTTGGGAATGCTCGGATTCTGGGAGTGCAGCCATGGATCGGTGCCAACCAGAATTGGATGAATGATACCAGGGGTAAAGCAGTACTAAGGATCTTCATTAGCAGAAGGAGGGACATATTTTAGTCATGGGTAAAGAGGAATTCTGCTTCAGCATGAACTGTCCCTGGTGAGAATATTCATTTATGAGGGCTGAAACATGGCATACTCGGTTGATAGTGCTTTCCAGAAGCACCATTAATGGAAGAAGCAGCTTAGGAATTATTTTTTCTTTTCTACTACATTTCTACTAATAAATTATAAAATTTCTTCCCAGTTAAAATCAAAGAAATAAAAATAAAATTAAATAAATAAAATTAAAGAAAATGGGCTCATCTTGATTGAGGAGGACAGAGCAGATGAGATAATATAGTTAGAGGGTAGAAAGAACAAAAGTTATATAGGCAGACAGACATCCTAGAGTTCAGATCCCACATTTCCCACTTATGAACCATAAACATGACCAAATTGCTTGACCTGTCTCTGTAAATTTCTTGATTTATCACCTGTAAAATGGGAATTTTAATACTAATCTTGAAGAATTATTAGATAACCAAATGAAATGGCATACTTACTGTCTCTAGGATAGGTCCTGGTTCTTAATCACTCAATGAATATTAAATATCTCTTTTCTTCTTTCTTCTCTAATTCTATTCTGAATCAGCAGGTAGGATTACTTCATATGATTGACTAAATAACCTGAGAGATGGTCACTACCGTGCTTGAAAAGCAAATGGGTGAATGTGATCTGTACATGGCAGCATTATAAACAGATGCATGAGTATTACTTGTGTGGATTATACTGTTATGCTGAGGGAACAGGGCTGATTAGTTTGAATAAATGTGAAGGTTAGTATGATTCTGGAATTCCTCTGCAGCCTCCAAAAAGACAGAACCATGCCATCTTCAAATACTTTCCAATATTTGAGATGTCTTTCCTTTCTACTCTTACTTTTTAAAAAAAAATTTTATATGTCTATTTATTTTTGAGAGAGAGAGAGCATGAGTAGGGGAGGGCAGAGAGAGGGAGACACAGGATCTGAAGCAGGCTCTTGGTTCTGAGCTGTCCACACAGAGCCTGACAGAGATCAAACTTATTAACTGTGACATCGTGACCTGAGCTAAAGTCAGACACTTAACCAAATAAGCCACTCAAGCACCCCTCTACTGTCTTACTTTTGAAGAGTATGGAGGAAGTGATTCTAAAAAGGAAAATGTTACTGAAATGCATACATAAGTTTAATTTCTCTATGAATATCATTCTTATTTCATTCATTCAGGCAATAATTTAATATTTAAGTATTTACAGTGCCAGATATTGTGTTAGGTGCCAAAAACACAGGCGTCAACAAAGGCAAGAAAGCCATCCAATTCAAGAAAGAGAAAGGGATTATATGACAATGTAGTTCCTTCCTAATCTTAGGCTTTCTGTCCAAAGCTAAGCAATTCATTTTTCCCCTTCTTTATTCCCTTTGCATATTTGTTTTGGGTGTCTAATCCTCCCCCTTTGTAAAGTCACAGCATTTGAGTATATTTTTCTTGGTATTAGGGATGTTACATTTTATCCAGCTTAATTCTACTAAATCTCTTTGAAACTTTTCCTCGATAACTTGATTCTATTTCCTTATATGCATTATATGGACTTCTTTTTTTGTGTGAAAAGGAGGAACCATGACTATAAATTCCAGCTATTTTACCCTTTTCTAGAATAGGTCTACTAAAATTGCTAATATTCAGAAAATGGGGAAGGATAGCAGGACCACAATTCAGAGACAAAGAGGATTTTTGTTTATTTGTTTACAGCTGGCCTGATTCCATGCACAGGCATTTTGCTTAACCAAGATAAATAGTATTTCAGCTCTATCCTGAGATAAACATATGTAGATGTAGAAAACACTGGTAGATTGATGACTGCAATCTTTCATGCCTCTCTAATATCCACACCCTTCACAATGTACTTCACAGACACCCATTAAGAAGTGGAAATTTATTTTCCCATCATTTGAATCTGAGCTGGATTTGTGACTTACATTATTAGCTAACAGAATGAGGAGGACATGAGTTTATGCCACTTTTGAGTCTAGACTTCAAGAGGCCTTGTGATAATACTGCCTAGATGCTATAAACATAAGCTGAGACTATCCTGCAGGTAGAGAGAGTCATATTGCCCATTTACTCCTGTCACTCTAGCCAATAGCCAGACATGTGAGTGAAGCTATCCTAGACCAGCTAGGTCCCAAGCGACACCCTGGTTGATTATGAATACATGAGTAAGCCCAGGATCAGGGCTGATCTAGTCCTGGATCTAGAGCTGGACTGTAGACTCATGAGCATTAAAAAAAAAAAAAAAAATCCATGGGGCACGTATGTGGCTTAGTTGGTTAAGCGTCTGACTACAGCTCAGGTCATGATCTCAGGGTTTGTGAATTCAAGCCCCACATCGGGCTCTGTGCTGACAGCAAGGAGCCTGGAGCCTGCTTTGGATTCTGTGTCTCCCTCTCTGCCCCTCCCCTGCTTGCACTCTGTCTCTGTCTCTTTTTCTCGAAAATAAATAAACATTAAAAAAATCTTCATTTTAAGTTTCTGAGTTTGGAGTAGTTTGTTACTTAACAATAGTTAATTCCAAATATTCTCATTTGAACAGTTTCATGGTTTACTTGAGGTTATAACAATTTTTCCTTTTCATTGTCTCCTTTCACTTTGAATTCCAGCCTGAGTAAAACTATTTTTTCTCCTTTTTCCTCTTTTGGTTGGTAAGAAAATCTGAAGGCAGTGGCATGCTGGCAAATATTTCACAACAAAGCTCTTAGGGAAAAAAATGTGTGTGTATATATGTATATATGTACATACATGTAAGTTTATTACAGATTTTACTTTTATAAAGAATGTGTAACACATAATTTATAAATAATATAATATATGATGTTCTTTAGTAAATTTGTAAATCCAATTGATTCTCATAGAATGCGTTTGTTAGTTTTTACAGAAGTTTGTATGCAATTAAACCATTATTTAACAAAGTCACATCCAACCTGCTACCACTTTTCCAATAAATTTTTTGTGATTAAATCTTATACAGGATTTATTGTTGAGCTAGTTATAACTCTTGTACAAAAGTTATATTCATTAAATAGAAAACTCTTTCATCTTCAGCAATAGACACAGCACACTAAGTGCAATTTGCATTTAATCTGTTACTTTCTTTAGTCTAAGCAATCAATAAGACAATAAACCAGGCCTTGATTTGTAGTGTTAGCTACTTTCCATGGTGAAACATTGCTATCATCACCATTTTCAAGCTACCAATATAACATCACTGAAATGGAGTCAGAAAGAAATTCTCAATAACACCATCATATGGTATTTCCACCATCCTGATATAATAGCATTAAATGACCTCAAGAGCATAGATAATAGTGAAAAATAAATGGGATGCAAGGAGTTTGAGTATTTATGACCTTTATTTTTTTATTTAAAAATGTTTTTAATGTTTGTTTATTTTTGAGAGAGACAGAGTGCAAGCAGGGGAGGGGCGGAGAGAGAGGGAGAGAAATAATCTGAAGCAGGCTCCAGGCTCTGAGCTATCAGCACAGAGCCTGATGTGGGGCTCAAACTCACAAACCCTGAGATTATGACCTGAGCTGAGGTTGGGTGCTTAACCAACTGAGCCACCCAGGCTCCCCATGACCTTTATTTTTAATATAACATATTGAATTAAAAATTTATAAAATTAAAAAATTTCTAATTTTAGAGAGCAACTGGGGGAGAGGGCTAGAGAGAGAGAGAGATTGAGAGAGAGAAACCCAATGCAGGGCTCGATCCCATGACCCTGGGATCATGACCTGAACCAAAATCAAGATTTGAGGATGCTCAATCAACTAAGCCACCCAGTCGTCCCTAAAATTTAATTTTGAATGATAAGCATAGTTAACAATTGACTCATTAAATTCCTAAAAATACTAACAATCAAATGAGCTGGCTCTAGTACACCCTTGCTGAAGGATGATGGAAACAAATGTTTAACAATAATAATAGTTATTATAGTAATAACTATACTAGTAATAGTTGTATATAATATAATAACATACTAATAGATATTAGCATAATCTAATTTTTACACTAATACCTATTCTTAGTATAATAGCTCCCATACATCTAGTGTGCACTAGATCCCAGGTATTGTTCTAAGTACTTTGGATTCATAATCTCTTTTATTCCTCACAATAGCTTGGTGAGGTAGGTATTTTTATTATTTGTATCTCTATTTTACAGATGAAGAAACAGAAGCAATAGAGGTTATAGCTTGTCTAAATTCATAAAACTACAATGGGCTCCCGCAAAGACGGATATGTTATGTCAAAAATTTATTGTGCCTATAAAGATGAAATCAATATCCTGATGAAGCTCAGAATTTAGCAATGAGAACAATAGCTCTCTTGGCAGTGTGAATAAAGATCCAAGGCCTTTTAAGAGAGGGAGAGATATATGGTGCCTGGAGAGGGAAAATGAGAGTTTGCTGAAGCCTTTGTTGAGATATATCAGGAGAATGAAAGTGGGTACTTGTGGTAAGAAGGCATTATAGGGGAAAAGTGGTGTGAAGTTCATGAAGAATGCTTGGAAGTCTGAAAATGGAGTTTTTTGGTGTGGCTGGAGTAGTGGTTGAGTATGAGCAAGTGATGGCAGTGAAAATGGAGAGGTAACGTGGAGCAGATAAGGCAGACAGCCTGAGGAAAGGGTTTTGAGGGTAGTTACAAAGTAGACATGTGCAGCCAAGAAAGGGAAAGAAGCAAAACCAAAATAGAACTGATTAACAGGAGCTCTTATTCTACCAGAAGCCCTGGTGATACTTTTGTATGTATTTGATTGTGATTTCTATGTGTTAACTCAGCTAGGCCACGGTACCTACATTTTTGATGAAACACTATTCTAGATGTTTCTGTGAATGTATCTTTTTGGATGGCATTAACATTGAAATCAGTAGACTTTGAGTAAGCAGATTGCCCTCCATAATGTGGATTAGTCTTATTCAGTTAAAGGCCTTAATAAAAGGACTGACCTTCCCCAAGGCAGAGGGAATTCTGCCAGCAAGCTGCCTTCAGACTTAAAATGTGACCCTTCCCTGGGTATCCAGGATGCTGTCCTATTGCTGTCAATATTTGTGCCCCCCAACTCAAGTTCATATGCTGAAATCCTAATCTCAAAGATGATGGTATTAAGAGGTGCGGCCTTAAGGTGGTACTTAAATCATAAGGGTGGAGCCCTCATGAATGGGATTAGCACCTTATAAGGGAAACCCCACAGATATTCCTAGCCCCATCTACTGTCTAAGGCCATGGTGAGGAGGCACTGGCTAAGAACCAGAAAGAGGACCATCACAAGAATGCTGGCACCTTGATATTGGGCTTCCTAGCCTCCAGAACTGTCAGCAATAAATTCCTGTTGTTTATAAGCTACCCAGTCTGTGGTATTTTGTTATAGCAACCTTAATGGACTAAGACACCTACTCTTCATATTTGGACTCACCAGCCTCCACAACTGCATGAACCAATTCCTTAAAATCTATCTATCTATCTATCTATCTACCTATCTGTCTATCTATCTATCTATCCATCCGTCCATCCATCCAACCAACCACCTACACATTCTTTTGGTTGTTTCTCTGGAGAACCCTAAGACAATATGGAATACAGGAGTGGGCACCAGTATAGAAAGCTATGGGCACAAAAAGGAACTTTTAAAGTGAGATTTAAAAAATAAAGAAGTTCCACATAGCCATATTATTTTTAAACAGAAATGGAAATAAAAGTCATTGAAATTGAGGAAATTAAGAGTAGGTTAGGCCATTTTTTAGATTTGATGGTATAAAGAACAGAGTAAAAGAGAAAATGGTGAGAGCCAGGTGTCCTAGAACTGTGTTGAGGTCACCTGGAGAAGTTTCAGGGCAAAAGGGAGAAAGATGGAAGCTTACATTCAAACGGGATTGTCAATGATGACACTGGAACAGTGGTCTGGAAGGAGGTTGGTGATTCCAAAAAGATGCAGTTTTTAGAAACTGAATGTGGAATGGAATATGTTACCTCCTCAAGAGGGACTGCAAAGGACATGATTTCAATGGCACCAAATTTGCCTTTTCATTGAAGGCAGCTCCAGAATTCTATCTAGAATGGGCTCAATGGCAACAATATGGCTAGAAGGCAAATTTTAGACTTGTTTGGAAGCTGAAATTCCGTAGTGTTTTTACTTTATGTATGTTCCGGGTTAATAAAAATAACAAAGTTTTCTAAAAATGCTTGTATTCATATTGCTCAAGTGAGCAGAAAGAGAAAGCATTAACTTTCTAAAAATTGTTATATTGGTGTAGCTACACGATCAATGATGGAAATTCCCAGGGCCAACTACCATTCCCTATTAACTCCTTGGTCTCACTGAAACAGAAGTATAACTGTCTTTGTCATGACTGTAAGTGTATGAAAAGAATTAGGAAATGGAGTTGATGACATAACCTCCTGGCCCCTTTAGCTATCTCCTTTCCCTTTGCATAGTCCTGGTTTTCAGTGACTCAATCTTCTCAAAGTCTTTTATGAGGCTGAGAACTACAATGTGTTTGCTCTAGTATCCTTAAAATTGGCTCTTTGGGTTGTTTTCAGGTTCACTGCCCCCTTTTTATCTTCTTTTAGTCTTATGCTCCTTTTCAACAATAGTTTCAATTTGCTTTGTAAGAAATGGTGACAAGACATTCTGAGAACTTAAGAACACCTGATGATATGACTCAGTCCCTAGTGTTAAACTCTTTCTGAGTGGCCTCAGGGGACCTGACTGGTGAGAGATATCAGTGAGGGGTTGTCTGGTACAAAGAAATGTGCCAAAATATCACATTTTAAAACTCTTCAAATTAATTTATATATCTCTTTTGTGAATTACTAAAATAAGACTCAAAAGTCTGCTATAGAAAATTTAGGAAATCAATCAACATACAATTGCTGAGTTCTTACTGTAAGTGTTGGGAAAAATAACAAGATGTAAGATCCCTATACCTGCTTTTGGAAATGTTGCAGACTAATTGGGTAGAAAAATATGATCACATGAAGAAGCAATAAATGAATAAATAAATAAAGCAGCATATGACAATTGCTAAAGAATTAAAGAGATGGTTATGGGCTGGGGGCTTGAAAATGGCTGCATAAAGAAAGTGAGAACTGAAAAATGCTTTGAAAGATAGATGACAATTTAATAAGATAGATAAAGGAGGAAAGCACGGGTAAACAGTACAGAAAGAGAGTTTAGCCCCAGGGTTAATGTAATAAAGTGTGACCTTTATTATGTAGGGACTAAAAAGCTATTATAAAGTTAATATGCAGAAATATGAAAGTAATAATTTAGGCAGATAAAAAATAGTAGAGTGACAGACAGACTTGCATTTAGGAGATACTCCTGCTAAATATCCTAAGTTTGATGTTTGGCTCTGGCATTTATAAGCTGAATGAACTTTGGCCAGTTACTCATATATTTAAACCTGAATTTCTTATACAAAAAAAGGTGTAATAATAGCATAGTATCTTTTTCATCATGTTTTGGTGACAATTAGGTAAAATACAAAGACAAAACACTTAGCACAGTTCCTGGACCAAAGAAATTTATAATAAAAATAACACTCATCATTATATTGTTGGCAATAAATGTTTGAAAACTAGTGATGGAAGTGGAAATGAAATTAAATGGAAGGAAAAACAAAATATTGGCAAGACCAGCCTGGGTGTAGGAGGCAAACAGAAGGCAATATCAAAGTGGACTCAAGTTTAGAGCCTTCAAAAGCAGATGATATCACTAGTATTCATGGAAAATAAAGCATGTAGGAGAGAGGCAAGTAATTTCTCCATTGTACTTAATACCTCTGAGAAGGGACTTATATTCTCCCCAAGACCAGGTCAGACACAGGCATGGTCCCATAAGAGCCTTGGAGACTGGAGTGGAGTGAGAGTAGTGGTAAGAGGAATGCTCAGCAATGGGCAACATGATGAAGAGCTGCTGGCAAGGACCATCCTGTGGGAGCCTTCCGGGTCAGGTCTGCAAGGTGAGGGGTGTATTGCCTACAAGAAGGCAACAGAAGGTTTCAAAATGTCAGGGAAGTCAAGCAGCAGGCAGCATAGGCTTAAGAGACAGGTAGGAATTTTTTTTTAATGAAAGATGCTTTTCTTGAAGAATAGAAAATTGGGACTTAGAATAAGATGAAGGAAGATTGTGCATTGGAAGGGATGGTGGAATGATAGGTGAGAGTAAGAAGGGGAAATAAGATAGAAACACAGATATCTAAATATTAGAATAAAAATTGAGGCACAAGGAGGGAAACATACACCTAGAACTGGAACTAGAACAGACAGCAGAGAGGGATCAGCAGTTCTTTTTTTCTTTTTCTATTTTTTTTTGTTTATTTTAGACAGAGGGAGAGACAGTGGGGAAAGGCAGAGAGAATTCTAAGCAGGCTCTGCACTCAGCACAGAGCCTGATATGGGGCTTGATCCCATGAATCCTGAGATCATAACCTGAGCCGAGATCAAGAGTTGGATGCTCAACCAATTGAGGCACCCTGGTGTCCCAAGATCAGCAGTTCTAAGGCAAAACGTTTCACTTTTCTTTTTAAAATAGTATTACTTTTAATAAATGTTCAATATATATGGAAATATTTGTAAAATATATATAGGTATAAGAAAAATAATAAAGACATATCCAAATTTTGTGAGGTTTGTGAGGCCTTTAAAGAAAAGAAGACAAAATCATGAACACAATTAGATATAAATATATGTAGGTATAGGTATAAATATTTAAATATATAATTATATATAAAAGGGAAATTGCTTTAAAAATTAAAAAATCACAATAAATCACAAACTTAAAAAAAGCAGAAATGTACTACAAACCTTACAAAATCCAGAAATATATCTACATAATATTTATTTGGAGGTTTATTTTTGCTTTATTTTTAGGTTTATTTTTGCTTTATTTTTAGTTGCATAATGGAGAAGTGCAGAGTTCCATAATATTTTCTTATTAAGGTTTCTACTTAAAGAGACAGCTGTAAGGAGAAAAATGAATGAGGTACAAATGGTAGGAAGGGAGGCAGCCCCAAGAATGCCTCATATTTGTGCCAATCAAACAAAATAATGTGCAACTCTGGCTGAGATTTAGCCTGAATATTGTTTATGTATTGTTTCTAACTAGAAATCCATCCACTTTACAGTTAGTAACGTCATGCATTTATACTAGCCGATTGTGCTAC
>CM053577.1:74294681-74330452 GCA_028646485.1 Cryptoprocta ferox
GATATAGAGCAATGTGTGAGACTGTGCAGGAGAAATTATTAGGTATTCTGTTCCTAAACTGCTTCTATTAGCTGTCTAGGAAAGAGTATTTTTTTTCATTAGAGCTTATAATAAACTTACCCTGAAATAAAACTCTAAATTAAAAATCAAGACAAACAACGAAAAACCTGGGAACAGTCTGTTCTATTTGTTGGCATTTAGATCGCTGATCATACAATATAGTTAAATCTCAGGAATCAACATAATATCAATTAGGTTATGATGATTAGCTCTTACTTTATCTTTTATTCTCTCAACATCTGAGTTCTTTTCTCATTCCTACTTATTTCTAATTATGTGATAACTAATTCTTTTCATGTATTACAATAAAATCTCCTTTCTTACAAAAAATGGATTCAACTATGAAACAGTTGGACATTGCTATCACAATGCTCCTCTTTACATATTCGAAGGTTTTTTTCTGAACATTTGGTTAACCACAGCCTATAACTTTAATAATCACATTTACTTAGCCCTGAAAACTGACACATGCAGGTGGATTCCAGAGTTTTAAATGTCCGTACTTCAGAGTCTTGCATGGTGCTAAACTTTTCTGGGGGTAAGGGAGTGGACACAAAGCTCTCTTTGGGTTGTTAGGAAAAGAAAATGAACTATTGTGTGTACAAGGGATTTAAAAATTAAAGGTACTGTAGAAATAGCAGGAATTGTTGCTTTACCTTAATGATTATTACCTTATCTTGATAAGGATTGCCTTCTATTTAAAGTCTTGAAATATTTCAATTTTACAGAATTCTATATAATCTCTTTCTTCTGTAAAATTTTTACTTAATATAAATGACCACTTCCATCCAGCATACCCTGATAATTTTATGCTTAGAAGCCATATGACATTTTAAGAAAATGAAAATAATTTTCTTAGGTAAAATTTACTTTAAAGAAAATGTACATTATAGTCTTCCTTAACCTATGATTCTGGTATAAGGTAAAGAAAAAAGATATATACATATATAAACAACATATATTTACATAAATAAGAACTTGTTTATAAATTTGATTATAATATAATGTAAGCTCAAAATAAGTAATTTGGAAGGCAAAAGAAAACATTCTAAATATTTCTAAAATCTACCAATTAAACAAGTTCTTAATAGTTCAGTATATTTCCTTCCAATCTTTTTTTAAAGTTTTGTTTATACATACAAACAGCCCCTATACTCTACCTTTTCAAAATTTAGATCAAATTCTTACCATCATTTTATATCTCTCTCTTTCTCATTCTGGGCATTTTCTCATGGTATAAAGTATTATTTATAGAAATGATGTTTAAAGATTACACATTATCCATCATATGGCTGTTTTAAAATACTTATAAGCATTCCCATATTTTATTAGTCAGGGTCCTGACAGGAAACAGGTGACTCACTCAATTGACAGAGCTGAGAGGAATTAATAAAGCGACGATTTACAAGTGTGCCAGCAGGACCATAAACACCGAGAAAGGATGGTAAAGTGCCTGGTAGCCATTACTACCCCAGCCTGAAGAGGGAAGGGAAAGAATGGTTATTAGAATCCGGAAAGAGCAACAGTGATCAGAAAAGATCTACAGATATGAGCTTTGGTAGGAAACACAGCCACTGCCAAACATAGCCTGGCAGAGACATAGCTACGTAAATAAACACTCTTATTTCTCTCTGATCCTCCATTCTAACCTCCTGATGCTGCTTACCATTGGCCAAACCCAACTGGAAATCAGAGGGCAAGGAAACTTGTTGATGTAGAATCCACAGAGTTCAACCACTGCCCTTGGCAAGACACTGGGTGAAGAAGGGCAGAGAGTATACCTGGACTGGGAAATATCAGCACACATATGGTCTTCAGTGTTTCCCCCTCTAATTTTACATTATATACAAATGGCTTTGAGAAATACTATTGTATACTAATCTTCAGTGGTAGTAGGTAAGTATCGTAAATGAATGAACAATCAGCTTTTCTTGCCAATAATGGGATAATGGAAAAGTGAATTTGCATTAAGCATCCCATGCATGATAAAATCATGTCATCTAATAAAAAACCAATCGTTCTCATTTTGTTCCATAGCTGAAAGTAAAGACCAATAGTGTAGGTTTTTGGGTTTTCTATCTGGGCACACATTCCGTACTGCCACACCCAAGTAGCATTTTATATTAGCAAAATGAGGCAAAGTCACAGACCACTCATCACAAGCCATTGATTCCAAAACCTGCTTCTGCTGTCCAAAGGAAAACAGAGTCAAAACACAAGTCAAAACCTCCAGGATAACACACAGACAACCCAGATTTTTCTGTGTGTCCCTCATTTCCCTATTTTTCCTAAAAGGAGCTCAATGAGTAGCATAAAAGGAAACTAGGCTGTAGGAGAACCTTTTAATCTTTAGAGCATGTGTCTTCAAAGCATGGTTGAATTTGGCCATGCCAATAGCTTACAAATCATAACTCAAGTTTATTTACACACATTCTAAGGAAAGAACCCAATAAAATTATGACTCTTTGTCATTCACTTGTCAGAGAATGTTGAATATAATGGGGATCAAATCCCATGTGGTTTTATTAAATGCTACTAATATGAGCATTTGTTCATGTTACTCATCATATTACTTATTAATGTTATCCTTCATGCTACTAACAGTACCCACATGAATTTATATAATCTCTGCTTAAAAGACTTCTGACAGAAAAATACTGTATAAAATTGCCTTTTTCCTTATGAGAGAAAACAATTTTTTAATTTTAATTATAAATAAGAGAATGTTCTTGTCTCTCTAATCCATCAAAATAGCAGTGTATGAGGGACAATTTCTTAACTAAGGATGTGAAAAGGCAGAAGCACGAAACTTTCACATTCATTTCAATAGACTAGCAGGTTTGGGAAGCATTTGGAAACTTTTACTTCCTTAACTTCCTCCAAAGAAACTCTTAGGCTGTATACAATGGAAAGTTTCAAACAAGATCATTTTGTATCTTGTGCCTCAAAAAACCAATACAATTATAGCACAATATTTAGAAACTTGGCAATTTGATTCTCCTGATTCTTGGAGCTACTATAACAAAAACCACCAATATTCATCATCAAAATTCAATTTACATAACAAACTTCTTCATAACCTCATAGTTCAAGAATTCAGACATTTTACATGGCCTTCACATGGAAAATTTCATTTCTTTTCTTCTTCACACAAAAAGTGAATCTTAGTTTTAGTTTAATCCAGTAAATATTATTATTGAGAACTTTGCAACAGCTAACTGTTTTATGTATATTTCAACATACATTTATATATATTTTATCTTTATGTTTATATGCTCAGAGTAGTTAAGGATATTCACTGCAGTGGAAGTAGTGGAGCAAGTATTTTAGCCCCTTTTACTCTTTTATGATTAAGAGGAATTTAAAGAATTAAATGAAATGAAGTAAATTAATTAAACATTATTGAATATAAATTATGCTGGGAATAGTGTTGTGCCCATTCAGTGTGAATGGCAAATACGCAGAGATACTAAGATGCAAATGGTACAGTTTCTATTCTCAAAAACTTTATAACCTAGTGTGGTAATAAGACAAAAGCATACTAACGACAAAGCTGAATATCAAAGTGTCTTACAAGAAGAATAAAGTGCTTCAAAGAAGAGAGAAGAGAAAGAGAGGGAGATATCAAATCCAAATTGGAGAGGGAAAATGGACCAAATAACAGGAAAAGATTAAGTCAGTGAGACCATTTGATAAGAAGGTATAGGAGGTTTGGCAGCATTTTTTTTTACCTTTTATTTGATATAATTTTAGAATCACAAGAAGTGCATAAGTAGTCGAGTTCTCATGTACTTTTCATGCAGCTTTCCCCAATGATGACACCTTACATAATCATAGCATATTATTACCAAAACTAGGAAATTGACTTTTGTGCAATGCCATTAACTAAACTGCAGAACTTATTAGGATTTTACCACTTTTTACAGGCATTCACTTATGTGTGTTGTATGTGTTTGTGTGTGTAGTTCTATGCAATTTTATCATAAGTACAGATTTGTATAACCATTACCACAGTCAGAACACAGACCTGTTCCACTACCACAAAGAAAATCCCTCATGTCTCTTAACAGTCACAGTCTTCCCTCTAATTCTAACCTCTGGAAATCACTGATCTGTTCTCCATCTCTCCAATTTGGCATTTCAATAATGTTATATAAATAGAATCAAACTATATGCCATTTTTTTGTGATTGGTTTTTTTATTCAGCACATTACCCATAAGATCCATCTAAGTTGTTGCATGTATCAATAGATCATTCCTTTTAGTTGCTGAATAGTATTCCATTGAATGAATGTGCCAAAGTTTGTTCATCTCTCTACCAGCTGAAAGGAATTTAGGGTTGCTTCTACTTCTTGGCTACTACAAATAAAGCTGCTATAAATGTATACAGGTTTTTTGTGTGAGAATGTAAATTTTTATTTCTCTAGGACAAACACATGCAAGAGTGTGATTGCTGGGTCATATGATGAGATTGTAATAAATTTATAGTTCTTAACAACTATAAACATTCTTGTATAAGCATCATTTGTGAATTTTCTCAATTATTTATTTGAGATAAAAATTAGAATTTCTGTGCCAAGGGGATATGCAATTTTAAATGCTTTCAATGCATATTTTGTTCTCAGGAAAAGTTATGCTAATTTCCAATCATTTCCACTAGAATTATATCAGCAGACCCATTCTTCAATCTCACAATTACATGACCATTATCCTTTTTAACTGTTGCCAACCTGAAAGTCCAAAATTGATATCTTGTTTTAACTTGCATTTTGATTATTTACAAGGAGAGCATTTCTATTGAATATCTGCATTTCTTATGAATAAAAAAATTATTATTTTATTAATTTCAAATATTTCTGTGAGTGTATTTATATGTATAAAAGGAAGTAATCTTGTCATTTGTGTTGCAAATATTTTCCGTGTTTGTAGTTTGTCTCTTAACTTTTTTAAAAATGCTTTTTGACATACATGTGTTTCAAGCTGTTAAACAGGAAATATAACACCCTTTCTTTACAGTTTTTGCACTGAATATTATGGTTGACAGGCTTTCCTTTACATAAAGATGATATAATAGTTTATCAGTATTTTTGTGTAGTGATTATGTTTTATGTTTTCTTTTCTTTTTTAAAGTTTATTTATTTATTTTGAGAGAGAGAGAGAGAAAGAGAGAGAGAGAGAGAGAGCGAGCAGGGGACAGGCAGAGAGAGGGAGAGAGAGGACCCCAAGCAGGCTCCGTGCTGTCAGCACAGAGCAGATACTGGGCTCAAACTCACAAACCATGAGATCATGACCTGAATCAAAACCAAGAGTTGGATATTTAACTGACTGAGCGACTTGGGCACCCCTTCTTTTCATTTCAACATCAACTATCTGGAATTTATTTCAAAGTAAGAAAACAGATGAGGTAAAGAACTAGCCTTACTGTCTTCCAAGTGTAGTCAGTGGTCTGAACACCATTAAGAGAATATTTTGTCTCTCCTCACTGATTTAAAGTGCTACCTTTATTATATACCAAATTCTTATATTCGAGCATATTTCTGAATTTATTATTCTTTCTTTGACCTCTTGTTCTATTTCTGTACCAGTATCTTTATATTTTTTTCAATATTGGGTTTGTGATACATTTGATAATTTACAAGTTAAGTTCACCATCATTACTTGATTAAATATCAAAAATCACATTGTCATTTGGGGACTTTCATTACAGTGAGCAAAATGTTTAGATTTTTTGGAAATAACTAACTTCTTTTCAATATGGAAAATTTCCATTTATTCTCTCAGTAAAGAAGTACTGCATATTATTTGCTAAGTTCATACCTACCTTATCTTATTTTGGGGTGTCATTATGAACTGATCATGCTTTATATTCTCCATCTGGTTATCATCAGAATATGGGAAAATATATTCAATATATAACAAGTCACCTTACTGAATTTTCATATTAGTTCTAACATTTTTGAAGGCCACTTCATTTGGGTTTTCCAAGAAGGAAAAACAACCATCCCATATGTAAATACTGGTAATTTTCACTTTTCTAGTATTTATACCTCCTATTATATGTGTTCTGAATGCACTGCAATCACATCCAGAATAATCTTAAGTAAGAGAAGTACTATATTATAAATTAATCATGGGTGCCTGAGGGGCTCAGTCGGTTGAGAGTCTGACTCTTGATTTCAGCTCAGTTCATGGTCCCAGGATCGTAGGGTCAAGCCTTGTGTTGGGCTCCATACTCCACGTGGAACCTGCTTAAGATTCTCTCGCTCTCTCTCTCTCTCTCTCTCTCTGTCTTTTTCTCCCTCTGCCACTCTTTCCCACTAATGCACATATACTGTCTCTAAAATAAAAAAATAAAAACTATATGTATTATAAATTAATAATTTTTATATGAACCAATGTCCTAATACTAAGCCATCCTTGCATTTAGAGAATACATAGTGGGATATTATTATTTTATTTTGACATGTAATATTGATATTTTTATTATTTTGTATTAATTAATATGTGAGACTGTGCTACAGTAGGGTTTTACTAATAATTTCTATATACATAAAGCTACAAATCTTTCCTTCATTCTCTACCCTGAAATCATTTACATAGCATGAAAATTATTTGTTTAGGGAATATTTGAGGAGGAAAATCTACTCACACATCCAATTGGGTTGGGTACCTAGGGCAAGGAGAGAGTACTTCTTGATACCTCTTTTCATTTCTTATATAATTATTTGTTTCTTGAAATTTACAATTACTTCTTTAGGCCACTTTACTGTTTTGTTTATACATACTTTCTTAGAAGTCATCCACTTTCCTTAAGATTGGCAAATTTATTGCCATAGAACCATATGATGTATTCTATTTGTGATTTAGTAATTTACATTTTTAATGAAAAAATGTAGAGCCAATAATTGAATTCTGAATTCTGAAGCCAACAATTGAATAAGTAGAAGTAAAAATTAAAATACCATTTCTTTAAACTTAGTGAAAATTTTCTTCTTTTGTTTTCTTTTGCCTATTTCCTTGTTTTCCCCCAAAGAGGGAACATTTAACTCATATCTGTTTCCACACACTTTTTTCTCTCTCTGGATTGTGATCTCTTTCACCTCCTCTCTTCTCTAGTCCCTTTTAATGTGAATTATGTCCAACATTTTTCTCCCCCAATCCTCCTTCAAAAACCAATTCTAATTTAGAAAGGAAATCAGAATAACATATCCCAAAATGTTAGTCTACTCCTCACCATATGAACAGAATCATAATTCCTGAAGAAACAGTATGTGATTTCTGACAACTCTATAGTCTGGTTCAATGGGAACATTTAAGACAGTCACATATGTTAAGAGTAGTGTTGCTTAGCAGACAGAGGCCAAGTGGAGTAAGATTACTTATAAGAAGTATCATTCTGTTTATGCTCTTCTGTCTTCTAGCCTCTACTGCATTTAGCTTAAAAATTATGAACTAAAGGGCACCTGGGTGGCTCAGTCAGTTAAGCGTCCGACTCTTGATTTCAGCTCAGGTCATGATCTCAAGGTCATAAGATCAAGATCGAGCCCTACATCAGTCTCCATGCTCAGCATGGAGCCTGCTTGGGATTCTCTCCCTCAATCTCTCTCTCTCTCTCAATCTCTCTCTCTCTCTCTCTCTCTCTCTCCCCCCATCCACTGCTTGCTCCTGTGTGCTCTCTCTCTCTCTCAAAAAAAGAAAATAAATTTAAAAAATATGAACTAAAATAAGTAACTTGTAATGAAAGATGAAAACATAGCTCCTTGCCAATGTACAGAAACCATATTCATGAAAAGAACCTTACAGTCCAAGGAATGTATTTACTTACTCTTTATGATAGGTTGTAATAAATCTTGACACTTCACTACTCTTCAGTCTGGGGACTTTGGGATACAAAGAAAACAAACTGACTCAAGTCATTTCAAGAAGACATGCTTAATGAAGGATGCACATAGTAGCAGACCTAGAAAAACACCAGGGCCTAAAGCAGTTAGGAGAGCTTTTTATATACATTGTTCTCATATGCTCTCAGAAATGGTACACTGTTACTTAGGGATCCAGTTCCCATCAACATCTCCTCTGCTGCCACTCCCAAGAAATGCATGATATGATCCCTACCATCAGAAAATTCACAAACTATATAACCTCTAAAATAAGGAATGGCTCCATGATTGGTAAGTGAAATCCTGGAATAATATGTTCATTAATAGCAATGTTATTTAAAGGAAGGATGCTTTGCATCTGGTGACCAGCAGAGGGGACAAACAAAAGATATTGCAATAGAAGAAACACAATGGATTATTTCCACCAATGTTGCATTTACTGTTTTTTTAAATCTTAGTACTTACTTGACAAGTAGTCCTTTTTCATGCCTCTCCCAGCATTCATTGCCACTTAAAAATAATTCCTAGGATGTGTATTATTGTGCTTTAATTATAGTTGAGGGCACAGTGGCATGTGATTGTGGTGTAATAACTAAAGCCCTGGAGTGCCTATTTATTCCATTAAAAATGACCTTAGCTTTGGATCACAGAACTTTGCATTGATTTGTCTTTTTTTGTGGCTTCCTCTCCATAGGTCTGCTTCCTCATACAGGGTGATGCATTGAATTGTGACACATGCGGGGGAGGGGAGTGTCAGTGAAATTAACTATCTTTCCCGTGAGAAATAATTCACCATTCAGCATTTGCTATTAATGTACCTCTGCTGTGAGTGAATGAAGTCACATGAAGTATATGGAAGTTGTGGAGCAGATGGACATTACATAATTATCATTTAGTGTTCATGATGGAGACAATAATTTTTTCATTTGCAAATATTAGGCATTTGGGCTGCAGAAAAGGATATGTTAAGAAGTTTGGTTGCTATGAAAATAAATAGCTCTGCTTGCTTTTATAGAAGTACTTCTTTAAGGCTAATTTTAATTTTGTTTTCTCTCTGTTTCAATAGGTCTTTTTTTTTAATGTTTACTTGCTCACGAGCAGGGGAGGGGCAGGGGGGAGAGGAGAGAATCTTAAGCAGGGTCCGCACTATCAGCGCAGATCCCAGTGCTAGGCTCAATCTCACAAATTGTGAGATAGTTACCTGAGCAGAAATCAAGAGTCAGATGCTTAACCAACTGAGTCACCCAGGCACCCCTCAATAAGGTCTTTTAAATACAATGATTAATATTGGACTCAATTGTATCCTGTAGTAGAAAGACTTCCCAGATATCTCTAGAATAGAGAAGGTGCCTCTGTTCTCAACACAGGCAGTATGGGTCTCAGCTCACTTTGTCTTTGAACTAGATTCCCATTTGGGGAACAGGAGCTAGAAGAGGTGGTGTGAGCTGGGATCATTCAAATCAGTCTAAAAAAATATCTACTAAGGGCTCACTGCAACCCAGATTTTGTTCTGGATGATGTAATGGGGACATATTATGAATGAGGAAGTCAGTGATTCTTATCTAGCTTGGAACATATACTTGAACCCAAAGGGACATGTATCAATATGAAGTATTGTCTATAAAGTGACCCAGATGCCTATAAATAAGAGACTGGCAAAATAAACCATGAGATATTCATACAATGGAAAATCATCCATCATTTGTAAAGAGTCAGGTAGCTTTGTATATTGAAAGGTGTCCAAGACCTATGATGTAGAGAAAAACTAACTATATAAAGTGATACATCCAGTATAGTACTCTGTGTAAACACACACAATACTATATATTTTCTCCATAGTCATAGGATGCATAGCAAACAACCCTAGAAGAATACCCTCCAAAGTAGGTCCTCCTTCGGCAGAGTGGCAGTAGTGCTATTCCCATGGGTTATTTGTGACGGTCTGGCAGCCATCCCTGATGGCTCTACATGAACCTGATGACTATGGTTAGTCTCAGGGAGTGAAGGGGACCAGAATTGAAGATAATCATCAAAGGGAGCCTTAGGTATTATCTACAACATTTAATTCTTAAAGATGATTACATTAATGAATTAAATGTATCTTAAATATTAATTTAAAATAAGTAATTAGTAATTAATTCTGTCTAGGTGCTAACAATCCAGAGGAGAAACAGAACATACTCAAATAATTCTGATGCAAAACAAAGTGTGGTCAGTGCTACCATTATATCCAAAATGTGCGGTAGGAATATGAAGGCAGAAGGAACCTGTCTTTCTATTTCTTGGAGGAGGAGGGATTTAGTGAAAAGAAAACTTTCTACTATATAGCATTTTGGATAGCTCTGGGAATATCATTAGCTAGGCAAGACTGGGCAGCTCTGGTAGTATAACTAGTTGTCATTCACCAACTCAACCATATTAAAAGATATAACTAGGGGGTGAGGAGAAGATGCTGGAAGGAGAGCCAGATGGAAGACTCTAGCCTATATTAATTAGGAGTGGTTCATCTGCAATTAAATAAGACTGATACTGGCTATCTAAAACTGAGAGGCATGAATTCGTGGGATAGTCATGGAATTCATGATATCAATGGGAGACTGAAGGACTGAACCTGGAAACTATAGGTAAGCAGCAAGCACCTTGAGACAGCAGGAGTGATGGAGGAGATGGAGGAGCGCACAAAACTTCCATTTAGCTATGGCAGCCTAAATGTGAATAAAATCTAGGAATGCCATCATCTTTGTACAATATTAATTCTGATCCAGACTAGGTCACATGTATTTGGCTGCCAGAGGTGGGAAAGAGAGAAAACCATATTCCCAGCTTCCACAGTGGATAAAAGGGCATCCATAAATACAGCAATATGGGAGTCACCTGAAATGAATGGAGTAGGCAAGTTGGGGAGCTCAAAAGGAGTAGCGATTATTAACTGGGCACTTAATAAGTACAAGGTACTGTTCTAAGCATGTTATATGGGCATTATTTAATAGTCACAATAACTTTATAAGTCAGGTATTTATTATTATTATTATTATTATTCCCAATATACAAATAGCATTTTGTAATTTTCTCAGGATTACAGATATACTGACTGTAGTCTGATTCCTAGGTCTTTATTTTTTAATGACCGCTACTGCAAATATCCACTCTATGTCCCCTCCTTGACTTTCCCCCCTATTTCCCATAGGACAGAACACTTTACAACACTGCATCAGAAATGTATACAATACATTATACTTAAAGCAACCCAAAAGGTTTTCACAGCTGTAATCTGTTCTTATCACACCTCCAAACTCAGGGTGAGAAAATTCTTTGATCCTTATTTTTCTGATACTAAAGGAGGCAGTTGTGAATTATACAACCTTCCCAAATGCCCTAGTGATGACGAGATAAACAGAAAAGAACTCAGAACCAATGAATTAATAAGAAACCAATTTATTTCTCTGGTCAGGAAATTATGACTGTCTCTAGTGAGGTTTCTAGAACCAGTCTTCATTTAAAAATATACACTATAAACCACAAATCAGAATAAGTCATAAATTTCCCCCCTGTTTAAAACAGCTCAATGGCTCCCATCACATTTAGGACAAAATCTTAACTCCTTAGCATGACTATAAAGATTATAAGATTCTATCCTGCCTTTAGGCCTTATCTCTTTCCATTCTTCTCACATTCTTTGTTTGCCCCTTGTTCCCAAATATTCCACAGGAGTTCCTGCCTTAGGATTTGAACCATTTTTCCCTCTGCTTGGAATGCTCTTCTCCTAGTCTTCACATGGTAGACTTCTTCCTGCCCTTCAGCTCTCAACTTAAATTAGACATCTCAAAGACAACTTTCTTTCCCACCCAAACTAAAGTAACCTTCCTTCCATGTCCCTTTACCTTGTGTTAATTTCCTGATAGCACTTATCAGCCTGGAATTTTCTTGTTATCTGTTAGTCTATTATTGAGTGCTGAATTCTCTTCTCTAGAAGGTAAACTCCAGGAGGGCATCATTCTCCAGACTGTATGTGACAAGCAAATGTTCACTGAACATTTACCCAACCATGTGCTTTTTCCCTTTGCCCCTCAAATATCAAGTAACTGTAGCATAGTAAGTCTGATTAGGACTTGGAAAATTTTCCTTACTTTTATAGTTCAAAAATCTGGGACCAAAGGAAAAGTAACCTGCCCAAGTTAATAGCAAACATGGACTAAAATCTGGGTCTTTTCATTTCCAGCCCGTATTAATTAAAAGTGGTTTGTGCTCTTTCAGTATATTGTGCTGCCATACAGAATCACGAACTGAGGTGACTTTTGATTTATAACCTCTGTGGCCATGATCCATGAAAGGCCACCATGAGCATGGAAGCATTGCCTCTGAAGATAAATATAGTAACACTGGGATAGTTGGGCACCTGAACTGATGCCTATGACAGGCCCATGTGCTATTCACTATTTTAAGTGCTTGGCATGTACTAATCCATATAATCCTCATACAATCCCTATTAAGTATATACTATTATTATCTCCATTTATAGATGGGAAATTTGAGGCACAGATGTTAGGGAACTTGCCCAGGGGCATATTGTTAGTAAGATGTGCTGTTAGCATCCAAATGTAGGTGGTCTACTCCAAAGACCTCTCTCTTAACCATTGATGATATTCTGCAGGCTCTGGCTATAAGGCACAATTATTCCCTCAAAACATCAAATCAGAAAGTTTCCATTGAGACTAAATAGTTAAGAATCCTGGGTTGTGAGGCAAATAGAAGTCAGTAGCACAGTTTTTATCAATGCAGTATTGGCAGAACTGACTATTTTGCTTTTTAAGGTTTTAATTTTCTTTGTACAATAGTCCTCCATAAACAGCAATAAAAGAAACAGAATAAACATCACTGAGTCACCACCTTCCAAAGTACTGAGTGGTGCTTTACTGATGGCAGGTGTATGGAGCTTCCTGGAACATGCTGTTTACAAATAAATAGAGACTTCTTTCTGGCCTTAAGAGAATGGAGACTATGTGGATCCTGCTGGTCGGGAAGCATGACACACTAAATAACTGATTAAAGAGGAATGGCTTCTCTGCTCCTCCATGCAGGCCAGAGTGTTTTATTAAAGTTGCTCTCTGAAGATGGAAATGGCAGATGAGCTAGAGGGAAGGCACTGCACCAAGAGAGTCTCAAGCAACACAGCAACAAAATCTCTGTCACTTGGTTGGGAGTAAGCATCCCCCATTAGGTCAAGAGCTCTCTACTTTCTGACTGAATGGGGACAATTTCCTAGCTAAGAACTCTTCCCATGTTCCCCTTCTCAATTCCATTAAGTTTATTGACTTTCCATTCTGATTACTACTAAAATTTCTGTTACAATCAATCTATCAGAGATAGAGTCCAGAAGAAGGTAGAATCTCAGATATAAAAAGAACTGTCTTGAGGAAGACCAGAAGGTAAAGTGGGTATTTGGATTAAATATTTCATTTGGTAACATGGGTTGATGCTGTATCTTCCTCATACTCATTTGTTAAACCCCATAATTTATAAGTTTTGAAATTTTCTAGCACAGCATAGACTGCTTTGATAATGAAGCTAGACCACAAAATTTATGCTTTTACTTCCTCATAATCATATTTCAAATAGACTGTATCTAGAAAAGATAAATTGTTTCTCTGAATTTTTCTTCAGTGGTACAGACCTATTGATACTCTTAAGGATGGATAGCTGGACATAGTCAGAGATATCTGTCTCAGAAAGGTGTTGTCTAATTTACTTGGGATTGAACATTTGTTAAAACACTTTAATCTGTATTATTGTATAGCTAAACTCAGCATATGTACTATAAACATCCAAACCTTACATATGGAAATTGTTACTTCTCAGGTTTTTAAATTTTTTAATTTAAATTCCAGTTAGTTAATAGTATAATAATAGTTTCAGGTGTATAATACAGTGATTCAGCACCTCCATACAATACCTGGTGCTCATCACAAGTGTACTCCTTAATCTCCATCACCTACTTAATCCATCCCCCTATCAACCTCCCCTCTAGTAATAACCATCAGCTTATTTTCTATAGTTAAGAGTCTGTTTCTTCATTTTCCTTTCTCTCTTTTTCCCCTTTGTTCATTTGTTTTGTTTCTTAAATTACACTATGAATGAAATCATATGGTATTTGTCTTTCTCTGATTTATTTCACTCAGTATAATACTCTGTAGCTCTGTCCATGCTGTTGCAAATGGGAAGATTTCATTCTTTCTTTTTTATGACTGAACAATATTCCATTATATATATATATATATATATATGTATATGTATGTGCATGTGTATATGTATATGTATATGTATACATATATCACATCTTCTTTATCCAATGATCGGTCGATGGACACTTGAGCAGTTTTCATAATTTGGCTATTGTAGATAATGCTGCAGTAAATATCAAGGTGCATATATCCCTATGAAGTAGTATTTTTGTATTCTTTGGGTAAATACCTAGTACTATAATTGCTAGATGGTAGGGTAGGTCTATTTTTAACTTTCTGAGGAAATTCCATACTGTTTTCCAGAGTGGCTGCACCAATTTGCATTCCCATCAACAGTGCAAGAGGGCTCCCCTTTCTCCACATCCTTGCCAACACCTGTTGTTTCTAGTGTTGATTTTAGCCACTCTGATAGGTGTGAGATGATACCTCATTGTAGTTTTGATGTGTATTTCCCTGGTAATGAGTAATGTTGAGCATCTTTTCAGGTGTCTTAACCATCTGTATGTCTTCTTTGGAGAAATGTCTATTCATGTCTTCTGCCCATTTTTAAATTTGATTATTCGTTATTTGGGTGTTGACTGTTTAAGTTTTTTACACGTTTTGGATGCTAACCCTTTATCAGAGATGTCATTTGCAAATATGTCCTCCCATTCTGTAGGCTGCCTTTTAGTTTTGTTGATTATTTCCTTCACTGCTCTTTTGATGTAGTCCCAACAATTTATTTTTGCTTTTGTTTCCCTGGCCTCAGGAGACATATCTTGAAAGAAGCTGCTATGGCTGATGTCAAAGAGGTTCCTGTCTGTGTTCTCCTCTAGGATTTTTATGGTTTTAGGTCTCATATTTATGTCGTTAATCCATTTTGAATTCATTTTTATGCATGGTGCAATATGGTCCAGGGTCCTTCCTTTGCGTGTAGTGGTCCAATTTTCCCCAAACCATTTGTTACTTCTCAGTTTTAATAGTTATCACAATTAATTAACTGAAATCCTCTTGTAGGAGGAAAGAGTACATGAAATTAAGTTATATGCTGCCCAATATTTTCAAACTATTTAGCAACTATACAAAATTCAAAACTATTTCCTCCTACTCCATGCCCTCCCCCAATAAAAAACCAACAACAACTAACATTCATTGTAGGAAGCTCACTTGAGAAACCATATGAATTTACCCTTTTGATTGAAAAATTTTATGATCGGCAATTTAAAAATTGTTCAACCTAAACAGTAGAAATAACATGGACTAGGAATCTAGAGACCTGGATCTCCCTCTTTGGTCCTTTGGTGAGTTGCTTAGATCCTCTGACCTCTACTTGCCTCAGCTCTAAACTGGGATTATTAGTGTGTGCTCTCTGCAAAGCACTTATGGTTGCTTCCAGTATCAAAGCAATATTTGTAAACTAAAATATGCTCTCCAAATGTAGGATATCATATACCTTAAATAGCTAAGTTCCATATCAAAGTGTCTTCAAAGCATCATATTTCTCTAAGTGAAATACTATGATCTAGGACTATAGTACTACCATCAAACAGCCAATTTTGTTTTTCAATGTTATCTGCTTTTTATTTTATTTTTAAAAAATTTGGTGGGGGGCACCTGGGTGGCTCAGTTGGTTAAGTGTCCGACTTCAGCTCAGGTCATGATCTCGCAGCTCCTGAGTTCAAGCCCCGCATGCCCTGCTTGTGCTCTGTCTCTCTCTCTCCCAAAAATAAATCAACATTACAAAAATTAAAAATGTTTTTTAACATTTATTTACTTTTCAGGGATAGAGCATGAGTGGGGGAGGGGCAGAGAGAGGGGGAGACACAGAATCTGAAGCAGGCTCTAGGCTCTGAGCTGTTAGCACAGAGCTGGACAAGGGGCCTGAACCCACAAAACCACGAGTTCATGACCTGAGCTGAAACCAAGAGTCAGTCACTTAACCGACTGAGCCATCCTGGTGCCCTGTCTTTCAATGTGTTTTTAAATTTCAGCCTGAGAATTAAGAAAATAAAAAATAATAGAAATGTTAGATTTTTATATCCAGATTCAACCTGAGAATCACAGTTTCTGGGACTGATATTACTCATGCCTGTCTAGTAAGTAGTAGTGTCCATCAAAATGGCAATACTCCCAATTTGTTGTTCCCAACAAATTGTTTCCTACACTGATAATAATGCAATTTATTGGTACTTTAAAAGGAATTAAATAATGACCATTTTCTTTTCCTGCCAAGTTTTTGAGATAGAATGAAGTCCTGAGGAAAACTTGCTTTGGGGAGATGATGAGACAGCAACCTTGGCAACTGAGTAGGTAGGTAAGTGACAGAACACCTTTCATTTAATGAAATATCAGGAATTTAAACAAATATATGAATTTCTTTTTAAAAATATATTTAAAACAGGGTGATTTCTGTGTTTTTTGTTTATTTTTTATTGTTTTTTAGAGAGAGAGAGAGAGAGAAAGAGGATGTGAATGGGGGAAAGGGGCAGAGGAGGAGAGAGCAAATCTTAAGCAGGCTCCACACTTAGTGTGGAGCCCAACATGGGGCTCGATCCCACGACCCTGGGATAATGACCTGAGGTGAAATCAAGAGTCAGATGCTCAACTGACTGAGCCACCCAGGTACCCCTAAAACAGACAGTGATTTTTGAATGAGGAAAAATATTAATAGCCACTAGGCAAGAGAAAACAATATACGGAAAGCACTAAAAAATAAACAAGTATGTGTATGCAAGTAGACAAAGCAAAAAAACGACTTACATAAAGTAAATAAAATAAAAATAAGAAAGAAATTGCACTGACACAATAGTAGACAAAATCATTCTAATATAGCCTTAAAAATATTGTCAATTTACTAAAAGTGAAACTGAAACTAAAGCACTAAAATATAAAACACCAGTGGATATTTTAATAATGTCTCTGGCTTAGAAAATGTAAAACCATGAAACTATAGGTAACTGAGAAATTTCTGAAGATTAAATGAAAAGGTGAGATTATACCAGAAAAGCCAATTAAAAAGTAAACCCAAACATTTTGTTACCTACGTAACGCATTTTCCACAGAAAATGTAAAGGTTAAAATCTCTGTCAATGCTTCAAGTTTCCATTCCAATCCACTTACAGAATCCTAGAAATTCCAAATTCTTATATTCCAATAACGGCAATCACATGATCCACAGGCCTAATGTTTATGGCAGATTTTCCCATCGAAGCACTCTGAGAGATTTAAAAGTGTCCTTCAGGGGAGCCTGGGTGGCTCAGTCGGTTAAGTGTCTGACTTTGGCTCAGGTCGTGATCTCACGGTCATGAGCTGTCAGCACAGAGCCTGAAGCCTGCTTCAGATTCTCTTTCTCTTTCTCTGCCCCTCAGATGCTTGAGTTCCATCTGTCTCTCTCTTTCTTTCTCTCTCTCTCTCAAAAATAAATAAACATTAAAAAAATTAAAAAGTTTCATTCAGAGAAGGCTCTGATCTAATGTTTAACTCTTTAGAGTGGCTAAGGGGTATCTCTATCACCTTAAAAGACATTGCTTCTATCAGAAAGAGTGTTCCACAGGCAGCTGACCCAAGGAGGTGCCCATTACTATTCCCTGTAATAGTTCAGTTGAAAGAGAACTTGACTTGGATTTAGAACTAGGTCTGAGCCCCAGTACTGACTTACATGCTGGATAATCTTAGGCAATTCACTGAACTTCTCAAGACTCAGCTTTTTCCATCTATGAAATGTGACTAATAACAGCCTAACTTCACAGAGTTGATGAGAGAGCCAAATAAAACAGTATCTGTGAATGTACTTGGTAAACCATGAAATGCTAATAAATGTACAGCATATATAGTTCCTGACAGGGTAATTCAAATTAAATACTTGTTTTGATTTTACAGAGTGATTTAGATGAAAATCAGTGAAGTGTGAGCACTTCTGCTCTCTCATCGTGCACAGTAAAGCTGGTGTTAATTAGTCCTGATCAATGCTGTGTTTGGAGGTGTGCATTTCTTTGAAACTTGCCCCACAAGATACTACAAATATAAAGTGTCCCCAAATTGTTCTCACCCTGGAATTATTTATTGTTCTATGCAAGATGCAAGAAGCAGTAGAGGTGGCTTGCTCACATTAGCATATCCAGGTAGTGTCAAGACATTGTACCAAAAACCACCTTTTCACACCTCATTCCACTACAGAAAAGACTTTCCACACCCTACTACAGAAAAGACTATTTGTCTGTTATCTCCCTCTTGATTGTTTCCAGGTTTACATTTTTAGATGCTGTTTACTTCACATTTTATCTTTCTTTCTCTACAGAAATGCATTACTCTTACTCCCTTAAAGATCATCTCTCTTCTGGAAAGTGCTCCATAATAGTCTCCTCTTCTTCTTTGTTAATTTTATTTTAAATCCCACATTTAGAATAGAGTCATATAAGATCCTATATTTCTGTAGATGTTGATGGAATTTTAGGACACTGCATGAAATGAAGACTAGGGCTATATGACAGTAAATCCATTAAATAATTTCCGTCAGTTCACTGCAGCTTAAAACAAAACAAAACAAAACAAAACAAAACAAAACAAAACAAAACAAAACAAAACAAAAAACCCAGAAACACAAAACTGGTCCATCCAGTTCCCATTTATGAAGGGAAATGACCATGAATCAGATTAGAAGTGTCAGTCCCAGTTCCTCTCACACTCCCAACTTAATGTCTGTAGGCATATGTGTGTGTATGTGATCTTCTCAGCTGCTTAACTCCTTAATTGCTTAATCAGTAGGGCACAGAGGAAATTCATTAGATAGAAAATTGTAGTCTGTGCTGTTGTTAATTTGCTGTGAATCTTAAGTAACCCACTGCAGCTCAGTCCTCTCCTGTAAATTAGTGTGTACTACTAGTTGACACATAAGGTCCCTCCAAGTATTCACGAGCTAGTGAGAAGAAATCAGTAATATATCTTTGCCATACCATATCTGAAAAATACCTTGCCATTTTATGCCACATCATTTTCAATGAATTTAGAGTTAAGGTTGGTATACTTTATATAGATGTCATTATAGTAGAAAAAAAAATAAAGTAAAAGAGCATGAAAATTGTGCTTCTCTCTTGGCTTTCTTTCAGGGGAGTATATTGTGTAAAGGTATGATAAGCCCAGATGTTACAGCTTGTTCCTCTGTCTGGTGTCCCTAGAGGCTTTGCAAAGAAATGGAGCCCCGCTCTATGAATAAGTTCCTGACCCCTAACTGCCTACTGCCCTGTACCATTCTGAGTCCCAGAGTCTTTTTTTTTTTTAATTTTCTTTTAATGTTTCCTTACTTTTGTGAGAAAGGGGGTGGGTAGAGAGAGAGAGAGAGAGAAAGCATGAGCAGGGGAGGGGCAGAGAGAGAGAGAGGGAGACACAGAATCCAAAACAGGCTCCTAGCACTGAGCTGTCAGCACAGAGCCCAATGTGGGGCTGGAAACCACAAACAGTAAGATCGTGACCTAAGTTGAAGTCGAACGCTTACCTGACTGAGCCACACAGGTGCCCCCAGAGTCTTTTGATCTAGTATCTCTACCAATAAAAAGACTTTTCTATTCTACCAGGTGTTTAGCTTTCTTTGACTTCAGGAGCTTTGGAACAGAGCAGGTGGCCTTATACCAGCCCTGTAAGTGAAGTTAGGTCTACTAGTGCTACTACTGCTGCCGTCACTGTTCTGGGCAACCTGACCTGAGATTCTGGATCAGGAGGTATAAAGAACAGCATCTTGAGGCTGGAATCAAATCACTCTCTTTAATTAAAAGACTGACGTATCTGTGAGCAACTGATGGATGACCTAGAGCCTTTTAAAGTCTTATAGACTTTCTAAGGCATTGGGGAGAACCAATAATGCTAGGTATTACACAAAATAAATGCTTAGTATATATTTATTGAATCACTCCACCAGACTGAGTAACATTTTAAGGAAAGTTCTCAATGAGCTGTGATGGTGAGCCCAAACCAGGACGATAAAGTATAATGGAAATAAGCATCAAGTCCTATACTTAAGTTGATATTAACTTAATAATAAAAGGACCTTATATTTATATAGATTTCACAGATTACAAATCATTTACACACATTTATTCCATTCAATACCTGGCCAAAAAAATGCCATATTTTTACATCTTTCCCTTTTTAATAAATAAATAAATTGTGATACAGACAAGATAAACAACTTGCTCAAAGTCACACATCTAGTAAAATCTTCTAACTGATCTTAAGTTCAAGTCTTCTGATTTTAAGTCCTGGGATCCTCTTAAGATATATTAAGGTGCTGCATGCAGCTAAGGGATTAAGCGTTTTCAGATGGAGAGAACATTGTCTTCATTAAAATACCTTTTGAGAATAACAATTGTAATTTACCTTCATGAAAATACATCATGTAGTACAGTCTTATTGAACTGTGTATTGGTCAGGCCATATCTGAAGCATATATTCTATTCTGAGTAATATATTGTAAGGTTTGGGATTTATGGAGAGTCATAAAGTAGAGAGTTGCCAGGAATTTAATATAGTAAAGTTCTGAAAACCATGCCTTTAAAGGGCAACTGAAGGAATTTGGGATGTTCAGCAGGGGTAAAAAGGAATACTGGTGGTGGTGTAGAGGGTGGAGTGATAGGGGCATGGAAAGTATATTCACTATCTGTATATTCAAGGCTCTGAGCAGTTGTTACATCAGCAAGAGTAGATATGCAGCCTCAGAGGCCAGAATAGAACTGCTGAAGAGAAATTAGCAAGGTAACTTTTATCTAATATAGAGAAAATTTTCAAAAAACTTAAAGTTGCTGAAAAATCCAGTACATTATTTGTGAGGTATAGCTAAATAATCAAGGAAAGATGAACAGACTTTTTGGTGTGGATCATGTAATCATAGTTTTGGCACCGGGTAAGAAGTTGGAATAAATGCTCACTATTGGCTTTTCTTGGGGCCTCTAAGATTCTATGGTTTAACCTTTCTCTAAAATAAGCTTGAATAGAGGGCAAAAACACATCTGTTCTCATAACCTACATTTTTTAGTGGCACCTATGTTCCATTCTCAGTGCTTACCATATTGCCCCAAAACTTAGCAGCTCAAAATATGTGTGAATTAGGGCTATGGAGAGGCCCCTACATTACCTAGTGCTCAGGTGGGAAGACTCAATGGTTGACAGGAAGTCAGGGAAACATGCTGACAGGAGGCTGGAATCATCTAGCGCTGTGCTGTCCAATACAGTAGGCAGTAATCACAGATGGCTACTAAGCACATGAAATATATCTAACCTTACTGAGTTGTGCTCTAAGTGAAACACACACACAAACACACACAGTTTCAAAGACTTATTATGAAAAAAAATTTAAACTATCATTAATATTTTGTATACTGATTATATATTGAAATAATATTTGGATATATTGGGTGAAATAAAATATATTAACAACATTAATTTCACTTGTTTCTTTTTAATTTTTTAAATGTGGCTAAAAGAACATTTTAAATTATATGTGTAGTTCATATTATATTCCTGTTGGACATCATTGATCCATGATGTTCTTTGCTTATGTATCTGGTGGTTGATGCTGGCTGTTAACTGGCATTTCAGGTGGGCAATTGACTGGAGTGCCTACATGTGGTCTTTTGATGTTGCTAGGGCTTCCTCCCAGTATGATGGTCTCAGGATAGTTGAAATTTCTGTAGGGCAACTGAAGCCTCCAAAAGCAAGCTTTCCAGTGTGCAAGGCACAAGTTACATTGGCTTTTTTGACTTAGCTTTGGAAATCACATGCATCACTTTTGCTGCATTCTGTTAGTTACCAGGAAATCATAAACCAGCAGAGATTCAAGAGGAGAGCCCTACTATAGTAGAATGTGGTGAATGGGAACTACTGTTGCAGCATTCTTAGAAAATACAATCTTCCATGACTTGTTACCAGCATAGACTGTCTGAGTTATGAAATCTTCAGATTTAAAGAGCCATTCCTAAGGTTTAAATAAAGTGCTGGGCTTGACATAGATTGGAATTCTTCCAAAGAGACCTTCAAATCTTGAAGGTAAGCAAATAGCCATTATTAAAGGAAAATGTAATTTAAAATATGAACTGTCATTTAAGTCTTAAAAAAATTGTCCATATGCTAAGGAAACAATCACAAATTCAGTCTGCTGGTCACGGAGTTGAATCACACAACACAGAACATTTATTTCTGGTTTTTGTGTTTGATTTTTAGTTTATTATAGTTATTAGAAATATGTTCCTAGTTTCTAAAACATACATGTTCAAAACTGACTAGCAAAAAGTCTTTCCTTTTTCCAAATGTACTTAAATTTTTCCTCATTTAGGCTAAGCCCTTTGAACATCAATTAATAATTTATACAATGTGGACATGAAGATGTGTGATAAGTTTTGGCTTGAGGATAATGGGTGATTTGTAATGAGCATAACATTACTTTATAAGATATAATTTAATGTGATTAATTTACATTTGCTATTTAGAGGGTTCTGTGGGATGGTGAAGCTGCACCCAAAGTATAAAATGTCATGAAGATTAGATCAACATTTGACTTTAGTCAAACAAATGTAATTGGTCCTCAGGGCTCCTACTAAATATGGAGTTTTGGAAATAAGCAAATGTTGATTTTTATGTGCGTGTGTTTTTTTCTTAAATCTGAATAGAAATTGTCAATGTAGTTAGTTTAAATGTTCAGCTTGAATTGTTCCTTTTGCACCTCTTTAGAGTTTCAGTTGCCCAGGTGATTTGCACTTTGATATTAATTTATTAATACAAACTATTATTTTCATTTATAATTGATTTAATTATTTATTAATAAACAATTATTTAATTTTAATTTGCATTTAATATCAATAAGTATCAGTATGTAAATCCATTAGGTTCCTTTGGATTTTGGAACCTTTTGATATGCCTCATTAGTAGATCATTTGATGACCAGTTAATTGAACTGGGCAGTTAGAGTGGAGAAAATACAAAACAACAAGAACAACAATATACAAAAGCAAAAGCAGAAACAATAAACCTGCATTATTTGCAAAAATTATCAGGATTCTGCACTGGTTCCTAATTTTGGCTGCCATTTTATCCTCTTTATGTAGAAACAAGAATACAGTGAAAAATTTCCCACTTCCTCCAGAAAAGCGGTCAGATTCATGTGTTTGAAAAGCATGCAGATACCAGCTGGACTTTATTGCACACACTGAAGACATTCAGCTCTGCTCCTAACATTTGCTTTCTAAATAACAAAGGCTCTTAAAATGAATCATGAAACTAAAAATAGCTTCCAGTACCTTTCAGAAGGATTTTCACTTACAAAAGGATTTTCAGTTAGAAGAAAAGCGCTTTAGCGTGTGGAACATTCTGCTGATTCTCTTTTCTTATGTAAACAAGAAAGACCAACAGATAACATAAATTACTAATGCTCTCAATTTAGTCTTATAGAGAGATGGACTACTACTCAGTGACGTGAAGACAGAGCTACATCAAATAACCTGGAAGAAAACTAAACTGGAATCTTTTAGGTCTCAGTTTATTTAAATTAAGTAATAAATCTGATTTATGAAATATTATTCTATTAAAGTAAATGTTAATAGTATGAGCTATGGATCACACATACATAGATCATATAAGTTACTTACCTATAAAACAAATGTGGAAATATCTAACAAGATTTTGGGGAAGATTAAATAGCAAAACATAAATCAATGGCTTAACACAACACATAGTGAATCTTCACTGTTGTTATTACAAGAACACTGTATAATATCAACAAATGGTATAGAGGGAACATATGTCAACAACATAAAAGCCATATATGAAAAGCTCACAGCTAACATCATACTCAATGGTGAAAACCTGAAAGCTTTCCCTCTAGATCAGGAACAATACAAGAATGCCCACTCTCACCACCTTTATTCAACATACTACTGGGAACTGTAGCCAGAGAAAATCTGCATGCAAAATATATAAAAGGCATCCAAATTGGTAAAACTGTCTCTATTTGCACATAATACATACAGAAAACCCCAAAGACTCTAGCAAAAAACTGTTGGAACTAATACACAACTTTAGTAACGTTTCAAGATAAAAAAATCAATTTACAAAAATCTGTTGCATTTTGATTCACAAATAAGGAATCATCAAAAAGAGAAATTAAGAAAACAATCTGATTTACAATTGCATCAAAAAGAAGAAAATATTTAGGATAAATTTATCAAAAAAGGTAAAAATTTTGATCATGAAAAACTGAAATATTGATAAAAGAAACTGAGGTAGATACAAATAAATGAAAAATACTCTGTGTTCATAGATTGGAAGAATTAATATTGTTAAAATGTGCATACTACCCAAAGCAATTTATAGATTCATTGCACTCTCTATCAAAATTCCAATGGTATTTTCCACAGAAAAAGAAAAAATAAAATTTGTGTGGAATCACAAAAGACCCCAAATAGCCAAAGCAATCTTGGAAAGAACAACAAGTCTTGAGGCATAACACTGATTTCAAACTATATTACAAAGCTATCATAATCAAAACAGTATGACATTGGCATAAAAACAGACACATAGGTCAATGGAACAGAAGAGAGAGCCCAGAAATAAACTTATTCATAAATAGTCAACGTATGACAAAGGAGCCTAGAATATATAATCTGGAAAGAACAGTCTCTTTAATAAATGGTGTTGGGAAAACTGGACAGCTACATGCAAAAGAATGAAACTGGACCACTAATTTATACTATATACAAAAACAAACTCAAAATGAATTAAAGACTTGAACTTAAGACATGAAACTGTATAATTCCTAGAAGAAAATATAGAGAGTAAGTTACCTGACACTGGTCTTGGGAATGATTTTTTGGATTTGATACCAAAAGCAAAAATCAGTAAGTGGAGCTACATCAAATTAAAAAGCTTCTTCCACAGGAAATGAAACCATCAACAAAATGAAAAGGCAACCTAGATAATGGGAGAAAATATTTGCAAATCATTATATGATATTGGGTTAATATCCAAAATACATACAGAAGGAATTCATACAGTCAATTGCAAAAACACTAACAATCTGACTAAAAAATAGGCAGAGAATCTAAGTAGACATTTTTCTAAGAAGACATACAAATGCTCAAGAGGTACATGAAAAGGTGATCAACAACACTAATCATCAGGGAAATGAAAATCAAAACCACAATAAGGTATCACCTCAAACCTCAGAATGGTTATCATCAAAAAGATAAGAGATAACAAGCATTAGTGAGGATGTGGAAAAAAGGGAACCCTTGTGCACTCTTGATGGGAATGTAATTGGTATAGCCACTATAGAAAACAGTATGGAGGTTCTTCAAAAAATTAAAAATAGAACTACCACACAGTCCCACAATCCCACTTCTGGGTATATACTCAAAGGAAATGAAATCACTATTTTTCTTTTTTTAAGTCAAGATCTTGAAAAGATATCTGCATTCTCATGTTTACTGCAGCATTATTCACAATATATACAAACATCCTAAGTGTCCATCAATAAATAAATAGATAAAGAAGATGTGGTATATATACATAATGGAATATTATTCAGTCATGAAAAAGAAGGAAATCCTGTAATTTGTAATAACATGGATGGACCCTGAGGGCATTATGCTAAATGAAGAAAGCCAGACAGGGAAAGATAATATAAATATTGTATATCACTTATGTGTGGAATCTAAAAAAAAAATCAAACTCATATTAACAGAGAGTAGAAAAGTGATTGCCAGTTGCTGGGGGCAAGGTTGGAGAAATAGAGAAAGGTTGGTAAAAAGATACAAAAATAAAATAAAATAATGCAGGGACGGCTTGGTGGTCCAGTCAGTTAAGCATCTAGCTCTTCTTTTTTAAATGTTTTTATTTATTTTTGAGAGAGAGAGACAGCATGAGCAGGGGAGGGTCAGAGAGAGAGGGAGACACAGAATCTGAAGAAAGCTCCAGGCTCTGAGCTGTCAGCACAGAGCCTGATGCGGGACTAGAACCCATGAACCGTGAGATCATGACCTGAGCCACAGTCGGACGCTTAACCGACTGAGCCACCCAGGCGCCCTAGAATCTAGCTCTTGATTTCAGTTCAGGTTATGATCTCCCAGTTTTTGAGTTTGAGCTCTGGCTCAGAGATCTGATATCATGGTTCATGAGAGTGCTGAGCCTGCTTGGGATTCTCTCTCTTTCCCTCTCTCCCTGCCCCTTTCCCACTCTCTCTCTCTCTCTCAAAAATAAATAAACTAAAAAAGTAATAATACAATAGAATAGAGAAGAAGAGCCCTAACCTGGAAAACAGGAAGTTAGGAAGCCCAAATTTTAGTACCAGAGCTGCTAATTAACTATATAACAATAGTCAAGAGTCTTAATTTCTCTATCAGTAAAATTCGGGAGTTGGCTAGATGGTCCCTATATTTTTGAGCTCTAAAATTATATGATTATGAGTAAACAAGACAATTATCAACTCCCTTTTTCATATTATGCACTATAGACTTAAATCTAAGATCTGTTAGTTGCCTAAATCTAAGGTCTGATGACTTTTAAGTTGGATAAAATGCTCCCGGGATAACTATTCTATCTGCTTGATTAGTCGGTAACTTGGAACTGAAGACTAGGCATGCACGTCGTCATAAGAGTGTATGCTCTGGAGCCAAAATGCTTTATTAGCTTTATGACCTTGGGCTAGTCTGTTTCCTTGCCTGTAAAATGGAAACAAGAAGGGTATCTAACATCATAATGTTGTGTGATGGAAGGAATGGATTCGCACATGAAAAACACTTAGAACTGGGTTTGGCAAGGATAAGAACTCAGTAAACATTGGCTTTATTTATCACCTTCCCTTTTTATTCCCTCTATTTCTTTTCTGGTCATTTATTGTTTATTAATGAGATTACATAAATCTTTAAAAATAATAATATACCTTAAAATGCAATATTAATATGTAATCCTTAAAATCTCTTTAAAATGTAGATGGAAAAACAAAGGAGAAAACCCCAGTTTGATTATTTCTTTAGATGGAACTAACTTAACTGATTGAATTCTCTTCCCATTATAACTGAATTATCTGAAGAAATCTGGTAAAATTTAAAGCATAAAGTGTAGCATCTAGATTCACCACCTAAAGGCCTTCCTGTTAGAAATCTCTAAAAATCAGCTGAGCTTTGCTCCACTCTCGTCAAAATCTGCTATAGACTCTATTAATATATTGACATGATTTTTATCACTTTTTATCTTTAATCGAAAGGCCTCTTCTTCAAAATTAAAGGAGTTTCCAGCATTATCTGAACAGATGAAAGCTTTAGTGGCCTTAGTTGTTGAGGGTTTACTAAGCATCAGGCTATTCTCAACTTCCCAATGTTGTGTGTAATCCTCACAATTAACCTGTGAGGTATCATTACAATTTTACATATGAGAAAAATCCTAACAAATAGGAAATGGTAAAGCCAGGATTTTTGACCCAAATTTCAAATATTTACTCTTTCCACAATAACAAATAGTAAAGTAGAGTGAGAGGAAGGAAGGAAGGTAAAAAGGAAGGAAACAAGGACTTCCAAGGAGCTCTGAAATCATGGCTCCTCTATATTCCTTGCATTCCTGTAAGCCTGGCCCAGCATTCATTATACCCTCAACAGTTTCCTTATCTACCCTTACTCCAGTCATTAGAGATGTCAAGCTCTATCCTATAGTGGAGTGTAGAAAATGTGGCTTTGGGCAGCCTGGTGCAAAATAGGCAAGAATGATTAGTATCTGATGATAACAACTGAATTCATCTCATCTCTGTCCTTGTTACACTGCTGAGGGGTATAGATTTTTGTCATTTTGGGCACCTGAAGCTACTACTACTCCCTTTGTCTAAGGGAGGGGTCACATTATTTCCGTTCTTTCAGAATCTAAGCCTGTCAGCACTGGCAGCCATGGGAAGGAGTGGAAAGGGGATTCCAGAAAGCTTAAGAATGCTGTGGAAGCTATTCTCACAATTCATTTATGGTCATTTATTTAGTATGAAGGCTTCTTTTGACACATTCAACACAGCTTCTGGAGGACAGACATATACACAAAAGTCAATACCAAAATTTATTCTGGCAGTTTTATTCATGTATTACCTCTCAGTAGCCTAGTCTGACATGACATCCCACACTTGAAGGGCTTTGTAGCTCAGAAAACCCTGGATAATTGGTCAACTGGCTCTGGCCTTTTTCTCCTTATGTGACAAATGGATTTCTCTGAAGGATTTGGCTTCTGACTAGAGTGGGTGAGTCACAAGTCCTGGATGAACCTGATAACTCTTCAACCTGTCCACAACCTGGTCTTGGATTATCCTTTTACTGCTGTGGGGAAACAAAAAAGAAAGAAAAGAAAAGAAAAAAAAAACCAAAACACCCAGGTGAGTCCCAGTAGATTACGCACAGGAATGAAGTAAGCCAAGCCAGGGCACCAAAGCCTAAAAGGCTACTCATTTCTAACTTTTCAAGAAATGGGCTTATTTTATGAATGGAACTTTTCCTTTAAGGCCTCCAGATTCAACACTGAGCAGTGTAGGATGTCTTTTTACTAAGTGTCTTTCTCCACAAACAAGGCTGCCTATCCCCTCATGCTTAGTCCCCTCCTCAGAGTAGTCTCTGTCTGGGATGAGGACAAACTTGGAAGATTACCACTGGCTGATCACCTCTTAAAATCTATGCACAATCTATTTGTCAGAGGCAATGGAGAAAATAGAAGCTACCACCCTGTCCAGCTGGCTTTGTATACTGGCCCTTCCACTTCTCAGTAGACAGCCTTGGGCAAATTATTTACATTTTTTTGTTCCTGCTTCCTCATCTTCAAAATGCAAAATGATAGGAGTGCTCACCTCATAAGGTTAGTGAGAGAGAAATGAGTTAATTCAGGTAAAGTGTATAGAACAGAACAAGTGTCAAAACTGATCAACGTTAGCTATTTGGAAGTCTGAGACTAAAGAAGACTTCATTTAGAAGTCTGAGAAGTGAGTACACTTTCTAAACTGGTAGTTGTCTATTTAGAATCAACTGATCCTGAAGGAATGAGATGGGAAAGAGGTAAAATATGGCAGTAAAAGGGAAATCTTGGTTTGGGGTACTGTGGGGAATGGCCTGGAGATGTGAGCCACGATGAAGGATGTGATGGTGTCTTGAGGAGTAGGTTCTGACTTCTCAGAAGCTAAGGCAGGAATGGCAGAGCTGTACTACAAATCTTTGGTATCCAAGGGGCTACGATATTGGTAATTTTAAAAGGTGAAGGCAAATATAGTTAAACAAAGTGAAAGAGCTAACATGTTTACCTGAACTATAGTTTCTCCTACAGTTAACGGTGGCAGAACAGGATTAAATTAACTATAATTTCCACTGAAGCAGAAACAGTTGCTTAGTGCTCATAATGCTCTCTCAGTAAAGGTGTGCTGAGTAGATTAGATAAGTGATGAATAAACAGCTCCAAGGCCATGCTGAATTTATTTGCTCCATAATCCTGGCTTGATTAAATCCAATGATGGCTTTTAGATAGAGCTTTGGGGATGTGGCCACTCCTATGTGTTCCTCTCCCCCTTTCTGATTCAATATCTACCAAGGAAAAAAATGGGGGAGAGCTAATTTATGGAGCAAATGACAACTGTGTCTTTATAGTTCCATGAATTATGCTCCATACTTTTCTTGGGATCAACTAAAGGGATACCCTAGTGTATAAATAGATATTTATGCAAGTTTTCTTCAGCAAGTTCTCTTTGTTTAATTTTTTTCTGAAACAGATGGTAGTCAATTAGGGGGAAAAATCATTAACATTTTTGTTAATTGAAAGAAATAACCCCAAACAAAAAGCCTTTTAGATTTATAGGGCTATATATTTAGATGATCTAAATTATCTTTTAATACTGCACTGCACATAATTTGGGATCCACCAAAAACAAGGTGCACAAAGGAATGCTTTAATAATAATTAGTCAGTTGAGACAATAGGAACAGACAGGCTAGAAATGTGGGTATTCTTTGAATATGAAAAATAGTAACAACACTCCCCTCCCCCATAAAAACCAACACCTGTGTGTGGCAAATAACTATGAATTTTAAAAATGACACCACAAAATAGTGTATTGAAATTAAATATAAATAAAGTGAGAATTCGTGGAAGAGTATTTCTCCCTTTTAAAAATAAATTACCAATTGGCCTTTTTTGAATCCTACTGCCTAAACATTAGATCAGGGATTAGTAAACTTTTTCTGTAAAAGACCTGATAGTAGGCTTTGTGGGCTAAGAGCCAAATTGAGTACAATAAGTAGGTCCTTACATATCAAATAGAAGAAAAGTTTCCACAATTTTTATTGAAGACATTTAAACTATAATAATGAGAGTACAATTTTTTTGTAATACAAGTCTATCCATGAATGGATTTTTATTTCTGTATAAAATTTTACTTAATTGAGATTCAACTTTAGTGTTCCCTATCATCCAACTGATTGCAAATGCTTTTCTTTAAAAATACTCATAGGTACTGGAACTATACAAAAACAGGTTGTTGGCTGGAGTTTGCCTGCTGGCTATAGATTGCTGATCTTTGAGTTAGATTTTTTGAAGACAACCAAGCAAAGCATTGTCCATAAAAAAGCAAACAGTAGTTAACCAAAAACAACCCTAGGTTACTGCTTTCCGTGTGTTGTTACTGGGGTCCTGGTACTGGTATAGCGTACTGGTGTTCAAACCAAATAATAGGAAGTCTTTAGCACAAACTTGGAAAATTTTAGAAGAGATTGAGAATAATGTGAAAATGACAGTAAGTATCTTAATACAAAAGGAACCCAGCACAGGGCAGTGTGAGTTAAAAATAGTCAACACAGAATGGGGAAGAAAAGGGATTTCTGAATGGGTAACATAGAGGGGATTCCCTTTGTGTCAGTGGTATAGAGTATAGCCTGTTCCTTAGTGAGGAGGAACTAGAAATTTAAATCAGATCCTACCCAGAATTATATATATTTGTGTTCAAATTAATTGTTAGTAAAATGAAAATAGTTTTTATTCTAGAATGTAGAGTGACTTCAGTTCTTACCTAAAAATCTCTTCACCATCTTTATAAAGTCCTAAGAAACATCCTAAATATATATGTGGTATCTTGGCCAGTTATATATTAGTGCCTACTGGAGCCGACATTCTTAGTTTCAAAGTGAGGAAAAAAAGATGAGCATCTATGACCTTTCTCCCTCATCTTCCTCTCTAACCAAATGCTCTATTAACATGATTTGTCTGTTATATAAGAATGTCTTTATTTGTTCATGGCCAGGTTTTCATACAGGAATTTGTTCATGGCCTTCACATACAGGAATCCATTAAATAAAATTCTTTGGCCTGGGGCAGTAATTTATTCATTCAAGAGCCTTTAATAGTTTATGCAACCATTTAACTCAGATTTTTTGTTTTGTTTTGTGTTTTAGTATTTTTAGTGTCCCTAAGTAAAGGCATTCTTTTCAAGGAAAGGACTCAGATAAAGAACTCAAGAATCTAAAGTCAGGTTGCTGGGTTTGAATCTCAAATGCTATCCTATGTGACCTGGGACAGGTTGCTGTTTTTGTTTTCATTTTTGTCTTTTTCTTATTACCAGTTCGCTCAGCTGTAACATGGGAATAACAGTTCCTACCTCATTGGATTTTTGTGAGCATTAAGTGAGTTAATCCACATAAACTGTTTAGTATTCTGCCTGATAGATATTATATGCTCAATAAATACCAGCTATTTGTATAATTAGTTATTATTATTCAATTTACCTATGATATTTATTATAATGGAAATTCCAGTTTTGACATCAAATGAAGAGACAATTCATAAATTCACTGACGGATATCTTCTGTGTGAGACATTAGTGGAGGCACTGGATAGCATAAACAAAGTAGATAAATATCTATAGTTTTATAGGGTTTTCGTCTTCATGGGAGGAGGGGAGAACAGAGAAAAAAAACCCAAAATGCAATCATATAAAATGTATCACATTTCAGATGATTATAAATACTATGGAGAAAATTAACACATGAGTAAGACAAGGACTACTGAGGGAGGTGAAATGGCAATTCAACATAGTCTGGGTGATCAGGGAAGTCTTCCTGGATATGGTGCCTTTTCTCCTAAGGCACTCAGAGACCTTGGGTATGTTGCCAGACTCAGCAAAAACAAATACACGACATCCACTTAAATTCCACCAAGTTGGAGATGAGGGATAAGTTTTATTTTGGGATAAAAGGCAAATGAGTTTTAATGATAAATTCTGATGGGAAGGAGGTGTCGCAGGGGTGAAAAAGAGAAGGTCCCAGAGCTCTGAGGATCCATTTTCACTGTTGTAGAGGCCCAGAGTGGGCTATCTTATTCTGATTACTTGAGGTTTTGAAATTTCTCTAGATTCCTTCCTATAAGTGGGTGGGAAGTGGAATATGAAGAGCTCTATGGCTTTCTCTTAACTCCTAATATTTGTTACTTAGGGTCATGGTAAGTGGACTGAAAATGATCTTAAATGTCAGCTAATACAATCCTTAGGAAACAGATCCAGAAATGTCTAATGAGCTCTTCAATATTATGAAGATAGTGCCTCTCTGAATCTAGATTATTGGTTTAGATGCTTGAAAGGTCAGTGAGCTGCAAGAAAACATTCTCTATATATGATTTTTCTTCTTTTCCCTTCTTTCTCTCCTCTCTTTTCCTTTTCTTTTTTTCTTTTTTTTTCCTCTCTTTTCATCTTCTTTCCTCCTCCCCCCCCACTTCTGTGATATTTTTCACCCATGGTTCAGTATAGTACAGTTTCTCCCAAAATTATAATTTCAGCAGTGTGTAGTGTTAGTTTCTACCATAAAATGTAATTCTTCTTCTAATAAATCTATGCTGTTCTCTCATGTGCAGTTAAGGGAATGTTAGCTTCATCTCACTCAGCTCTGGGACTATGGTGATAGTGTTGATTATTGCATGAATTGAAAGATAGATACAGTTCACTTGAACATGACAGGGACTTTTGTCCATTTTTGAAAATTCAGTTTCTACAACATTGCCTAATACATGGTGGGTATCAGCAAATAAGAAATGAACAGTAGAAAGGATTTTCAGTATTATGAGATTCTCTTAAAGTCAAAATTTGATTTTTGTTATATCACTTTGAATAATGCTTATTTGTACACTTCTCTCCCAAATAAATGTGTTAGAGATGTTTTCCTGCAGATGCTGGAAAAAAAATGTATGTCATAGTGGTTCAGAGAATAGGCCTCACATTTCATACTTCCTAGCCATGTGACTTTTCCTTATCTTTGTGCTTAGTTTCCTTTACTATAAAATAGGGCAATAATACTAATATAATACTAGTGTTTCATTTCTCATCAGATTTTGAAATATGTTGATATATAAAGTATTTAAACCAGTTCCTGTCATATTCAAGGCACTGGAATGTTAACCATTAATATTATAGTAATCTTATATTAATTCATAATATGTCTTACATTATCCCCAATACAATTCTTAGCACATTGTGCTCTATAAAGATTGCTGGATGACTAAATGTTTATATATTAGAAAAATTCAAACTATTTACTTTAATATTAGAGTCCTCTTGAAGATATTGCAAAAGAGTATAAGAATTAAAAATATCACTATTTGACTAGTCTAGTCATTACACCTTAGAAGGAGAGTAGGCTGAGCAATTACAAGGATGAATAAGCCTCTGTCATCAACATCTCGAGCTGGAGAACAAACATATTTATATGGGAAGGAAGCAGTGCCTTCCCCTTCTAATCATGGGCCATGTCTACCTTGGCAAGTTCAGGGCCTTTCATGAGCTTTTGTTGTTAGGAATCCAAAGAAAACACCACTGAGAGTAAGGTGGAAGAGCACTTTGTCAAGATGTGGGTTTGCACCATTTTCCCTTCCATCTATGCCTATATACAAAGTGTATCACAGAGGTAAGTGATTCAATCCTTAATCCACCACAATTTGGCTCTCTCTCTCACATGTTAATAAATCCACTTTGGCCAAATTTATGGATTTTTTTTTTCATTTTTAAAGAAATCTTTAAATTTAAGTCCAAATTAGTTAACATATAGTATAATAATGATTTCAGGAACAGAATTTAGTGATTCATCACTTACATATAACACCCAGTGCTCCTTCCAACTAGTTCTTGCCTTAGTGTCTATTGGCTATTTAGCCCATTCCCCCACCAACACCCCACCAGGAACCCTCAGTTTGTTCTCTGTGTTTAAAAGTCTCTTACAGTTTGTCTCCCTCTCTGATTTTGTCTTATTTTTGCTTCCCTTCCCCTATGTTCATCAATTTTGTTTCTTAAATTCCACATACAAGTGAAATCATATGGTATTTGTCCTTCTCTGACTGACTTATTTCACTTAGCATAATACCTTCCAGTTCCTTCCACATTGTTGCAAATGGCAAGATTTCATTTTTTTTTTGATAGCCAAGTAATATTACATTATGTGTATGTGTGTGTGTATGTATGTATGTATTTATCTATCTATCTATCTATATATATCTCACATCTTCTTTATCCATTCATCAGTCAATGGACATTTGGGCTCTTTCCATACTTTGGCTATTGTCGATAGTCCTGCTATAAATATTGGGGTGCATATGCCCCTTTGAATCAGCACTACTGTATGCTTTGGATAAATTCCTAGTAGCGTTATTGATAGGTTGTAGAGTAATTCTTTTTTTAAATTTTTTGAAGAACCTCCACACTGTTTCCCAGAGGGGCTGCACAAGTTTGCATTTGCACAAGCAGTGCAAAATCCTTTCCCTTTCACTGCATCCTTGCCAACATCTCTTGCTTCCTGAGTTGTTAATTTGAGCCACTCTGACTGGTGTGAGGTGGTATCCCATTGTGGTTTTGATTTATATTTCCCTGATGATGAGTGATGTTGAGCATTTCTTCATGTGTCAGTTAGCCATTTGGATGTCTTCTTTGGAGAAGTGTTTATTCATGTCCTTTGCCCATTTCTACACTGGATTATTTGTTTTTTGGGTATTAAATTTGATAAGTTCTTTATAGATTTTTGATACTAACCCTTTATCTAATATGCCATTTGCAAATATCTTCTCCCATTCCATTAGTTGCCTTTTAGTTTTGCTGATTGTTTCCTTCATGTGAAGAAGCTTTTTATATTGATGAGGTCCCAATAGTTCATTTTTGCTTTTGTTTCCCTTGCATCTGGAGACCTGTCAAGTAAGAAGTTGCTGTGGCCAAGGTCAAAGAGGTTGTTGCCTGTTTTCTCCTCTAGGATTTTGATGGCTTCCCATCTTACATTTAGGTCTTTCATCCATTTTACTTTTGTGTGTGGTGTGAGAAAGTGGCCCAGGTTCATTCTTCTGCATTTCGCTGTCCCATTTTACCAACACCATTTGCTTAAGATACTGTCTTTTTTCCATTGGATATTCTTTCCTGCTTTGTCAAAGATTAGTTGGCCATATGTTTATGGGTCCATTTCTGGGTTCTCTAGTCTGTTCCATTGATCTGTGTGTCTGTTTTTGTGCCAGTACCATACTGTCTTGATGATTACAGATTTGTAATACAGCTTGAAGTCTAAAATTGTGATGCCTCCAGCTTTGGTTCTCTTTTTCAGGATTGCTTTGGCTAT
>CM053577.1:74330552-74645638 GCA_028646485.1 Cryptoprocta ferox
TTCAGTGTATAGATTTTTCACTTCTTTGGTTAGGTTTATTTCTAGGTATTTTATGGTTTTTGTTGCTATTATAAATGGGATAGACTCCTTGATTTCTCTTTCTGTTGCTTCATTATTAGTGTATAGAAATGGAAGAGATTTCTGTACATTGACTTTATATCCTGCAACTTTGCTGAATTCATGGATATTGTAGCAGTTTTTTGGTGGCATCTTTTGGGTTTTCCATATGGAGTATCATGTTGTCTGTGAAGAGTGAAAGTGTGACTTCCTCCTTGCCGATTTGGATGCTTTTATTTCTTTGTGTTGTCTGATTGCTGAGGTTAGGACTTCCAACACTATATTGAATAACAGTGGTGAGAGTGGACATCCTTGTCATGTTCCTGACCTTAGAGGGAAAGATCACAGTTTTTCTCCATTAAGGATGATATTAGCAGTGATCTTGAGGTATGATCTTTCTATCCCTACTTTCTTGAGGATTTTTATCAAGAAAGGGTGCTGTATTTTGTCAAATGTTTTCTCTACATCTAGTGAGAAGATCATGTGGTTCTTATCCTTTCTTTTATTAATGTGATGTATCACAGATTGATTTGTGGATATTGAACCAGCCCTGCATCCCAGAAATAAATCCCCCTTGATCTTGGTGAATAATTATTTTAATGTATTGTTGAATCCAGTTGGCTAATATCTTGTTGAGAACTTTTGCATCCATGTTCATCAGGGAAACTGGTCTATTGTTCTTCTTTTTAGTGGGGTCTTTGGTTTTGGAGTCAAGGTAATGCTGGCCTCATAGAATGAGTTTGAAGTTTCCCTTCCATTTCTATTTTCTGGAACAGCTTCCAAAGAATAGGTGTTAACTCTTCTTTAAATGTTTGGTAGAATTCCCCTGGAAAGCCATCTGGCCCTGGACTCTTGTATTTTGGGAGATTTTTGATTACTAATTCAATTTCTTTACTGGTTTTGGGTCTGTTCAAATTTTCTAATTCTTCCTGTATCAGTTTTGGTAGTTTGTATGTTTCTAGGAATTTGTCCATTTCTTCCAGATTGCCCAGTCTGTTGGCATATAATTGCTCATAATATTCTCTTATTATTGTTTGTATTTATTCAGTGTTGGTTGTGATAATCTCCTTTTCATTTGTGATTTTATTTATTTGGGTCCTTTCCTTGTTCTTTTTTTATCAGTCTGGCTAGGGATTTATCAATTTTGTTAATTCTTGCAAAGAACCAGCTCCTGCTTTCATTGATTTGTTTTACTATTTTTTTTGATTTTGATATTATTGTTTTCTGTTCTAATCCTTATTATATCCCATCTTCGGCTGATTTGGGGTTTTATTTGCTGTTCTTTTACCAGCTCTTCTAGTTGTAAAGTTAGCTTGTGTATTTGAGACCTTTCTTCCTTCTTTAGGATTGCCTGGATTGCTATATACATCCCTCTTAATGACTGCTTTTGCTGAATCCCAGAGGTTTGGGGCTGTCGTGTTTTTATTTTCATTGGCTTCTATGTACTTTTTAATTCCCTCTTTAATTTTTTGGTTAACCCATTCATTCTGTAGTAGGATGTTCTTTAATTTCCAAGTATTCATGAACTTTCCAAATTTTTTCTTGTGGTTGATTTCAAGTGTCATAGCACTGCGGTCTGAAAATATGCAAGATATTATGATCATGATCTTTTTATAGTTTTTGAGGGCTGATTTGTGTCCCAGTATGTGATCTATTCTGGAGAATGTTCCATGTGCACTCGAGAAGAATGTGTATTCTGCTGCTTTAGAGATGAAATGTTCTGCATATATCTGTTAAGTCCATCTGGTCCAGTGTGTCATTCAAAGCCATTGTTTTCAAGGCCATTTTCTGCTTAGATGATCAGTCCATTGCTGTATGTGGGGTGTTGAAGTCCCCTACTACAATGGTATTATTATCAACGAGTTTGTTTGTTGATAAAATAAATAATAAATATTAATTAATTTATATATTTGGGTGATTTCATGTTGGAGTCATAAATATTTACAATTGTTAGATCTTCTTGGTGGTTAGACCCTTAATTATGATGTAATGCCCATCTTCATCTCTTATTACAGTCTTTATTTTAAAATATAGTTTGTCTGATATAAATATGGCTATTCCAGCATTCTCTTGATTACTATTAGTATGATAGATGGCTCTCCACCCCCTTACTTTGCAGGTGTGTTTAGGTTTATAATGAGTCTCTTGTAAGCAGAATATAGATGGATCTTGTTTTGTTATCCATTCTGATACCCTATGTCTTTTGACTGGAGCATTTAGTCCATTGACATTTAGAATGAGGACTGGAAGATATGATTTTAGTGCCATTGTGATGCCTGTAGAGTTGGTGTTTCTGGTGATGTTCTCTGGTCCTTCCAAGTCTAAGTTGCTTTTGATCTTTTTTGTTTTGTATTATCTTTTCTCCACTCAAAGAGTCCACCTTAAAATTTCTTGCAGGACTGGTTTAGTGGTCATGAACTCCTTTAGTTTTTGCTTGTCTGGGAAAGTCTTTATCTCTCCTTCTATTTTGAATGAGAGCCTTGGTGGACAAAGAATTCTTTGCTGTATATTTTTCCAATTCAGCATGTTGAATATATCCTGCCTCTCTTTCCTGGCCTGCCAAGTTTCTGTGGATAGGTGTACTGTGAACTTGATCTATCTTCCCTTATAAGTTAAGGACTTTTCCCCCCTGCTGCTTTCATAATTCTTTCCATATCTGTGTATTTTGTGAATTTGACTATCATATGCCTTGGTGATTGTCAGTTTTTGTAGAATCTAATGGGAGTTCTCTGTGCTTCTTGGATTTTGATGTCTGTGTACTTCCTCAGATTAGAAAAGTTTACCACTATGATTTGCTCACATAAATCTTCTGCCCCTTTTTCTCTCTCTTCATCTTCTGGGTCCTATGATTCAGATGTTATTCCTTTTTAATAAGTCACTGAATTATCTTTAAGCCTTGTATCATGCTCCTTTGCCTTTGTTTTCCTCTTTTTTCTGCTTCATTGTTCTCTATAATTTTGTCTTCTATATCACTGATTCACTGCTGTGCTTCGTCCATGCTTGCCATCATGGCACCCATTCGAGATTGCATCTTGGTTATAGCATTTTTAATTTTGTCCTGACTAGATTTTACTTCTTTCATCTCCACAGTAAGGGATTCTATACTTTTTTGGGCCCCAAAAAATTTTGGGCCCCAAAATTTATCATGGTTCTAAATTCTAGTTCAGACATCTTATATTCATGTTGATTAAGCCCCTGGTTGTCATTTCTTCTTGTTCTTTCTTTTGGGGTAAATTCCTTTGTTTTGTCATTTTGGAGAAAGAAAAAAATTAATAAAATAAGAAATTAAAATTAAAAAAATTAAAAACAAAACAAAAAATCAAATAAAGGAAGCTAGATCTTCCGTGTGTTTTGTCTGCTTGTTGAAAGAAGCTTAATAGAATAGAGAAAATAGGGAAAGAAAAGCAAGAAAAGAAAAAAGTAAGAAAAAACTTAAAAATTAAAAAATATATATAATAGAGTAAAATGAAAATGAAATAGAATACAAATTAAAAAAATACAAAATAAAGTAAAAAATAAAAAATTTAACAAAATAAAGTAAAAATATAAAAAATTTAAAAGAAGAAAATAATAATAAATTTTTCTCTTTCTGTAGCCAAGAAAAAGAAAAGAAAGGGAAAAAATTAAAGAAAAACTTAAGCAAAAAAATGAATAAATGAACCAGAAAACAGAATGAAACCCAAATGAAGTTACATCATTTCCCCTAGAACGTAAACTATGAAGGACTCTACAGTCCATACAATAAGCAGGTGGAGGGACTTATGCTGGTCTTCTAGGAGATGTGCTTGGAGGGCACGGTTGGGCAGGGCTTGGTTTAATCGCTCCTTCTCCACTAGGTGATGCTGCTTACCTTACCTGGGTGGATGCACATATGTGGAAGAGGTGGAAATGGTTTCACCCACCTCCCTAGTCTCTGGCACAGGAACTTTGCATTCTCACCAACCCACAATCAAGCACCCCTCTTTTGTCTCAGGCCTCCATCCACTCCCCACCTCTACCCTGTCTGTGTCTAAGCCATCCACCTGCCAAGTGGCACCTCCCTCCAGAGTTTTATCTCAGATCGGGTTGTGTATCAAAACCCCACACTTCAGGGACCCCTGAGGTTTGGACACGTGCCAACTCCCTGGGGGGGCTCACGGAGTAATGACTAGGTGCCAGCCTACCCCAGAAAACATTCATGAGATCGTGCAGAAGCAGAGGTTCAGAGATTATGGCAAATCACAATACACGTCTGGTGCCAAGTTTCACCACACTCTGGCATCTTTGTCCCAACACCAGCAAATGTGGCTGCTCTCAGGGGTCCGCTGGGACCTTTGCCTGTGAGGAGGCCAGCTGGCCTCTACCATATGCCCTCCAAGCAGGGGAACCACTTCCCCCCATGTGGCACATGGACCGCTCAGACCTCACTGACTGTTATTAGGGATCCACCCTCCCTCCCCACCAGAGCACTGCCAAGGCACTGAGCTCCAGAACTTCAGACTCTGCGCTCCACTCTTTATAGAATCCTGGTGGTATTGAAACCCTCTCCTTTCTTCCCATCAGTGGTTTTGGGGAACAGATTTCTTGTTCTGTCCCCTGTGTTTTCCTTCTTCTCTCTTTTTCTCTCCAACTACTTTTGGGGGAGTGTTTTTCCTATACTCTCCCGGTGTACTGCACTCTCCTCCTTTCTCTGTCCTTTCTCCACAAAAACAGCTCCCTAACCTCCACAGCTTTTCTCTCTCCCAGTTCATCTCTCCACATTACGCACATGATGAGTTCTGTAGCTCAAGTTATGCAGATTATTATGTTAATCCTCAGATCAATTTCCTAGGTGTGCCAAATAGTTTGGTGCTGGTCTAGCTGCATTTCAGGGAAGAGACAAGCTAAGGGTCTCCATGCTGCCATGGAGCCATCTTAACTCCTCCTGAATATTTTTTCTTAATAGTCAAACCCAGTGATTCCTCCTCAGCACTCTCCTTGAGTGAATTGTTTCTGACATGCTGTCCTTTCTGAAATTTACTCTGTACTTGGAATCTGAAACACTCCCCCCCATCCCTACCTCAATTGTTTCCTTCTCTAACTGCTCCTCTTTCCTCACTCATTTCCCTGTAATGACTTTTCTTTCTTTGCTTCCCTGTTAAATGTTTATGGTTCCCAGGGTCCTACATTTAGATCTCTTTTCTTCTGATAATTTCATTTTCCCCTATATCTTACAACTATCATATATTAACTAGTGTAGTAAGCTGGATAATGGCCCCTGAAGACATGAGGTCCTAATTTCTGGAACCTTCAGATATTACCTTTTTGGAAAAAGGATCTCGATAGGTGTAAATAAGACAATGGTTTTGAGATGAGGATATTATCCTAGATTATGCTGGATTATCCAAATGGGCTCTAAATGCCATCATTGGTGTCTTTGTTAGAGAGAGGGAGATGGAGATTTCATACAGGTAGCAAGAAAAAGATAATGTGAGATAGAAAATGAAATGATGAGGTCACAATACAAGAAATGCTACAGCCATTAGAACCTGGAGGAGGCTAGAAATAGATTTTCCTCTAGAGTCTTCAGAAGGCGCACGGCCTGCTGACACCATGGCTTTGGCTGATTGGTACTGATTTGTGGCCTGTGGCCTCCAGAATTGTGGGAGAATAAATTTCTGTTGTTTTAAAACCCAAGTTAAATAGCAGCCATGGGGAACTAACACAATTAAAAAATCTAAAATTTATCTTTAATTACTATCTCTTTTTTAAGTGCCAGATACATGAAACCAAATACCTACTGGATACTCCACCAGATATCCCATTTAACATTACAACTAGCTGTTACTGAGCACTTGCAATGTGCCAGGCACTACTCTGAAGCCCTTTAGAAATATTATCTCATTTGATATTCATTTAATACTCGCCACAACCCTATGAAGTACTTAACATCCTCACTTTGAAATGAGGGAACTGAGACAAAGAATTTAAGTAGCTTGCCCAAGGTTATAAAGATCTTAGGTGCTAGAGCTGAGATTTAGAGCCTAGTGTGGTCTGGCTGCAGGGCCAATCACTAATGACTGTGCTGGCTGCCTCAAATTACCTAATGTCTCAGGCTATTCAGAGCCTAGCCATATCCAACCCAAGCAGCAGTGCCCAGGCCCCCTGAGGATAAATCACTTAAGTTGAATTAAAAAAAAAAAAACACAAAATGTTACAGGGCCCCTGCTACCTGCTAGGCACTCAATGCCAGTTTTCTGTATCACTGGGACATTTTGCTGTTCTTGTTCAATTATCAAACTCTCTGAGTCCAGAACACTTCCCAAATCTCAGGCAATTTCATAATTAAAGTGTACATCAAAAGGAAAATCTGAGCCAGATATGAATTACTATTGCCTCCGAAAAGCCTCATATTTATTGACAAATTCTATTAATAGAGTACTATGGCTGTCATGTCGTCATGGTCACTTTTGGTGTGTTGCCACTGAGCCCTGGGGCAAACTGGAAAAGCTGAAACTGAAAGCATCCCTTTCAGCATTGACCTTTCACACTGTTTGGCACATCTGGAGTCCCTGGACCCCTGGCTGTCTCACATTCCCTCTTGGTTCTTCCCTTATTGTTAACATCTAAAACAATAGCTATACTATCTTAGTCATCTACTAGGAGCCAAGCAGTATATCTATGCTATCCATTTAATCCTTTCTATAATTTTGCAAGGAAAGTATTATTGCCATTTTATAGATGAGAAAACTGAGGTTTACAGAGGCAAACTAATTTGTCTAAGCTCACATAACTTGGTAGTGGAAGTTAGAATTTAAATAATCATTAATAATAATAATATGTAATAATTTAATAATAATAATGTAATTAAAATTGTTGAACCAGATAAAAAAAAAATTTTAACACAATTTAAGTTGCTTCACAGTTGCCTTAGCTGAAGGAGTGGGCAGGAGAAAACCAGGTTCTTGGTGGTTCAGGAAAAAAATCAAAAATTCCTTCTCCCCTCCCCAAGCAGTGAGATATTGTAATTTCTGCCTCTGAGATTGCTTCACACTTATTAGGCACAATGAATATTACTATAATATTCATAGTAACAATGTAATATTGTTTTTACTACATCTGTATAATTCTTTATAAGTTACCAAAACTTCAGCATGAAAGAGTTCTTTCCTTAAGACTGAGAGGCTAGGACCTCTCCTTCATCCTCAGAATTCTGTGTTGGCTAACGCCTCTGTGCAGAAATGAATTTTCTGTGAAGCTCAAAAAACTTTAAATTTTCAGGGAACTCTCATTTGGTCGGGCATAGGCTTTTGTAAAATTTTAAAAAGTAAAATATTTTAACCACCATCCGTTAAGCCTGCTATCTCTTGCCATATCGAATTCTTCTCCCTGTCCCTTCATGTTGAGTAGTGTCCACACACTGGTTGTGGACATTTTGGGTATCTGGCTAATAGGAAATTGAATTGAAGATCATTTTAGTTTGAGTTTAGTGAAATGCAGTTATGTGGTTTGCATTAACTTACAGGTGTAGCTAATTTATTGGTATCTGTCCTCATGCAGGAATACTTTCAGAAGTACTCCCACTGCCCACTCATTTGAGGTCATGCAATGAAGACACAGGGTTAGTGGTTATAATGCAATATGAACCTATCCCTACAATGTCAGAAATATGTGAATGATGGAGGAAAAAAAGGTTTGAGATGTTAAGATGCTCATTTGTGGAAAGTTCTTCAAACCATCCTACACATAAAATTGTAAGCAAGGTTTTGGTTTTCTTTGATGCCATGTTAACTCACAAGTTCTCTCCTATCCAGGAAATACATGAGGGAGTAGAGTATGCAACCGAAAAAACAAAACAAAACAAACAAAACAAAAAACAAAAAAAGGGGGGGGGTGAAAAAACCACGATAGGGTGTGTCAGGAAGGTAATTAACAAGTATTTTAATGGATTTTGTGATGTTTTGTGGTATTTATCATCTTTTAAGATATACTTCTTAAGTCTACTTTGTGGTTATTTCTTTTCTTATTCTAATTAAATATTCAGTCTTATATTTCTTATTTATTACTTTGCATTCTTTCTACTAAAGAGGGCCCCTATAATTATAGAAGCTTCATACCTTTCAAATTTGGTATCTGTTTCAGCCACCACAGCACTTAAAAATGCACTAATTAGACCCTCAGTGAATGGGTGATGGGAGGAAGGTGGAAGAATCTAGACCTGCGGGCTGCCAGGAAAGTGGTTTTGGAATTGAAATGGGCTCTCTGGCTCTGGTATGAGCATTCAGGTCCCACATGTTGGCCTCCATGCCTGACTCACACAATCACTGTGTGTTTTTTGTTTTTTTGTTTTTTTGTTTTTCCCCAGCAAGGTCAGTCTAATGAACAAGCAGCTGTCATCACTGTAGAGCACTGATGTGAAGCTTCCCCTAACCTGCTACATCTCTTCTTCTCCTCCTATGGAGTCCAAAATGTCAGAATTAGAGACACATTCCTCTGGGTTTGGAACGTGTTCCAATCCTCAAGAACAAAATTATTAAAAGGAAACATTCTTATAAGTTTTTTCATCATAAATTGGCATTAAATATCCCTTAGTCCTGAGGCTTAGGAGATGTTAATGAACATGAGAATGGTGACCTAAAATTTTTTGAACATCTACTATGTATCAGGCTATATGTTGTGCAATGTATCACACATGGTTCAGTCCATCCTCCAAAAGAGGAGGAAACTAATGTGCAGAGAGATCATATAGCTCTTGGCTGACCAAGATTTCACAGAGATTAGGACACAAAAAGACTTAAATGACAAATTAGGAGGCAAGGGCTTTAACAATTTCAGGCATTTCACAATCCTGCCTTGGGCTAGCCCTGTTCTTTACTGTTTTCCCCAACTCTAGTAAAATGCTGATTACTACTTCTTCTAATCACACAGAGCAGGATAAAATATACTCTATACTATGTGGGGTATAAAAAAGTAACCCCTGGGCAATGAAAGTATGTTGGCCCAACATAAGAAACATAATTGAAATTAAAAGTCAAATGACACCTGGATTTCAACAAAAACCAATTACCAAGAGGGAAAAGGTTTTCAAGAGGAGAACCAGACAGTTAAACATTAGCTTTCAATGGTTTGAAGTGTTTAGGTTTTGCAATGGTGTGGTTTGGAAGTTCTCCAGCAGAAAAACTATTTTCTTTTAAAAGGAGATCTCTCTGCAATATTTTCTTTGCTGAAATAATTTGATCCTTAATGACGTCTTATATGACCCAAACTTTAAATGGACCTATTATTTTAGTTGACCTCATTCATACTAGGTTTTTACAGGTCAGCAATGAACTATCAACAGCTTCCTGATAATTAATCCTACTTACCCAAAGAACTGTTAGCCTGTTAATCTTATCTATGCGAAGAGGAAGCTTTTATATGTACCAGACTTCCTTAGTGAATAATAAAAACCAAACTGAAATTCTGCAGAAAAGTTCAACATTGTTGTGAGGTTTGAAAATGAAGAAACAGATTGAAAATCATGATGCTACTCCATCTTTAGCTTCTTACTTGCTGAAATTCTTTGGTTCATCTGGCACAGGAATGGCTTTACAGTAGAATCAGCAGCACAACTAGTTGGGTCAGGAGGGGTTCTCTGGGTGGCTTTGTCAAAATGTTTGGACAACTGATGGAAGGGGAGAAGATATTTGAAAATGTCGTATCAGATAAAGGGTTAGTATTCAAAATTCTTAAACAACTTTTCAAACTCAACCCCCAAAAAATAAATAATCCATGGAAGAAATGGTCAAAAGACATGAACAGACACTTTTCCAAAGTGGCTTTCCAAAGCCATCTAGATGCCTAACAGACACATGAAAAGATGCTCAACATCACTCATTATCAGGGAAATACAAATCAAAACCACAATGAGATACCACCTCATACCTATCAGTATGCTAAAATGAACTACTCAGGCAACAACAGATGTTGGTGAGGATGTGGAGAAAGAGGAACTGTTTTGCACTGCTGGTTGGAATGTAAACTGGTGCAGCCACTCTGGAAAACAGTATCGAGGTTCCTCAAAAAATTAAAAATAGAGCTACCCTATGACCCAGGAATTGCACTACTAGGTATTTATCCAAAGGATACAAACGTGCTGATTTGAAGGGGCACGTGCACCCCAATGTTTAAAGAAGAGATGTATCAAAAAAAGCCAAATTATGGAAAGAGCCTCAATGTCCACCAACTGATGGATGCATAAAGGAAGTGTGATATGGGGTGCCTGGATGGCTCAGTAGGTTAAGCCTCTGACTCTTGATTTCAGCTCAGGTCATGATCTTGTGGTTTTGTGGGTTTGAGTTCCACATTGGGCTCTGCACTGACAGTACAGAGCTTGCTTGGGATTCTCTCTCTCGAAAAAAAAAAAACATGTGGGGTGTGTGTACCTCAATTCACACACAATGGGATATTACTCAGTGATCAAAAAGAATGAAATCTTGCTATTTGCAATAACGTAGATGAAACTACAGTGTATTATGCTAAGTGAAATAAGTCAGAGAAAGATAAATATATGATTGCACTCATATGCAGAATTTAAGAAACAAAACAGATGAACATAGGTGAAGGGAAGGAAAAATAAGACAAAAACAGAGAGGAAGGCAAACCAGAAGAGACTCTTAAATACAGAGAACAAACTGAGGGTTGCTTGAGGGGAGGTGGGGGGATGGGCTAAATGGGTGATTGGCATTAAGGAGGGCACTTGTTGGGATGAGCACTAAGTGATGAATCACTAAATTCTATTACTGAAACCATTAACACACTATATGTTAACTAGCTTGGATTTAAATAAAATTAAAACAAACAAACTAATAAATACATGGACATGCAGCATATGCAGTTAGTTACCTGGGTGGTCTGGTTTGAGAAATATTGAGGAAGGCATCTCAAGTAGCAACTAGAGTAGCTCCCACTGGAAGTTAATTTTCTACAATTAGAGACTCCTTTGACTCTGTAGATCTTTAAGAGTTTACTATTAAAACACAACTATAGTCTTTGGCTGTCACTGAGCACAAAGCAAGACTGGTATCTGACAGAAGGAGGGGAGAGAGATGCATTTTTACAACTGGTGCAAAGGATCTCAGGAAGAAGAAAGGTGATGAAACAGTAAATTGGCTATCTTCATGGCAGAGGAAGTAGGGAGTAAATGCGGGTCTCATCTAGAAATTTGTAAATGGGTTGTTTGTACATATGGGTCTTAACATGCTCCTAGATTGTGGGTGTGCATATATGAGTGCATAAAATGAAAAGCATTATGGGATTCAACCTTTCGTCAGCAGAGTATAAAGGCTCCCAGTTAAGGGTGTGGCTTATAATTAAAGGATTTCTGCATCTCCTAATTGCCTATGACATGTACCCTTCCCAAGGCAAGTTGCTGAGTTTCAGTGATTTAATATAAATTTATATTTCATCAGGTTAAAGACTTATCCTAAATAGCATTTTAAATCCAAGCTGCTCAAGTAGTATTGGTAAGAGATATTCACTAAGATGATCTTTGGTAAGAGATACTATTATATCTCACATTAGACAAAATAAAACATAAACATGACATTTTACCCAAGGCATTATACATTTTTATTACCACTGTGGTGACAATGCAAGTTTTTGAACAGTTAGTTGGTGTTGACTTTATATGTTAAACTGAGCAGAGATTGGTTGTACGTTGTGAAGAAGTTCAGCAAAGTTAGAATTGTTACCTCAGAAGACCAAGGGACATTCTCTCTTAGAAGGAATGAAGACTGAATAGACATAGACTTTACTATTTCCTTCCCCATATACAGCTGTTTTGTAAATACTCTGAGTTTGCTTATAATATCTCCTAGAGATATACTGATGACCCCAAAAAGTAATGTCCAGACAAAAGATGAGAGAAAGAACTACTGGTGACCATCAGGTTATATTACAATTCTTTTTATACGTACACTTCAAAAAATAATTTCTGGTTATCCATCATTTTCCGGTTTTCCTATATTAGTGGTATGATCTTTTTATATTTTTACTCTGCATAAGTTATAAATAATTTTTTAAAGAATAGTCAGGGTACAAATATAGGAATGTAACAGTTAAAATGAAAAAAAATATTTCACAGAACTCTGTCTTCTATCATGATGTCATTTTTAAGGTGACCTCTTCTATTTCACGTATCTGAAGACATCTTTATGTTGATGAATCCCCTCTTCTTTTTGCCTCACTGTTACCACCTTAATATAGGCCAGTGGCTTCTCTGATCACTATGCAGAGTGGTATGTCCACTTTATAGTACAATCTATTATGTGCATGTCTGTGTGGATATGCATAACAAACTTGATGAAAACGTCATGAAATGATAGGATGGCCTCTGATATTTTATATCATACATCTTTCTATTTCACTGATATTGCTGGTCAAGACTACTGAAATCATTGTGTGACCCTAACACATTGTGACCCACAGATTGGAAAACAGTAGTACAAGCCAGTATCATCATTTGCCCAGATACCTGCAGTAGCCTATTAACTGGTTTCTCTTTTTTCCATTTTTTTTCTCTTCAATTCTCTATTCTATATAGTAGCAAGAAAGACCTTAAAAGATAAATCAGATCATGGTACTCCCCTGCTTAAAGCCTTTAGTGGCGTCTTACACTTATATTAAAAGCCAAACTCCTCACCGTGACTTTCATGATCTAGCCCTTTACTTTCTCTACAGACTAATCTTCTGTCCTTTCCCCCTTATTCAATATGCCTTGGCCCCACAGAACTTGTTTCAGTTCCTCTAGGACACCAGATCCTTGCCTTTCTGGGTACAAGCTGTTTCCTCTTCCAGGAACCCTCTTTTCACAACTTCCCATAGCTAGCTGGTGCTTGTTCTTTAGATCTTGCCTTATTTTCTCTACAAGGAAGCCTTTCTGGACACTCTAGATGAGGTAAGTCATTCCTTATGATCTTTCAGCCTATTGTTTAAAAATTTACCACATTTGGAGAAATGCAGAAAAAAACATGGCAGCTAGGGAACTTGGACCAAGTACCAGGCAGGATGGGGTGCTGGGAAAAAGACCCAGAGCAGGAGATTGAACAGTTTTAGGGACTAGGTTGTATTCGTCTTAAAATCAAGAACTTGGGACTTTGGAAATGTGACTTTATGTGAAGCATCTTCCCTATTATTACTGTCTTTTAATTTTTGTTTAGTATTGAATCACATTAAATTTTAAAATGCTACATGTCACTATTTCACTAAGAATGAAGAAAAGGAAGGCTGTGACTTCATGTAGGTCAACAAAAAAAGAGAGGCTGTCTGGTGACCGAGGTAGAGTGAGAGACCCTAGAGAAAGGCAATGCAAGGGTCAGAGGCTGCTGATAGGGTCAGCTCCTGCCAGTTGAGGGTTCTAAAATCTCTTCTTGACTCAGAACTTATTTACAGGGTTTTATAGGCTGTTTTAATAAGGAAGATATTTCTATCCATAAGCCTTATCTTCTCTAACTTTGGAGACACTTCCTGTTATGGAAATCATGAATAACTTGCCAGCTGTTTTGGGATAGTCCTGTGGAAGGGGCACTGTAATCTTTTTCCTAGGGATTAAAAGTTCCTATTTCTATTCCAGCAGTTCCAAATCTACGAGCCGACATGTGTACATGGTGTCACCCTTCACCAGCAGCCACTTGGGTGGATGGGGATGCAGGATATACCTGCTTTTGAGTTCAGGTGGTACTTTGAATCAGCTAAATTTGCCTGAGCCTCAAAGTGAATGCCCTGAAAAAATGATTCCCTGAAGCCTGAGACTGAGAATATCATTTGAACCCCCAGGGACCTGAAGCTTAGAAGTACCACCTGGTCCCTGGACTCTCCCTCTGCCACTGCTGGTTTCCATTTCTAAAAATTAGGTTCCACTCCAGATTTTGCAGGACAGTTACCTTACAAGGCACCAGGAATGCACTAAGATATATTTATATGTATTTTATCATTGAATATTGCCCAGCCTGCTCTCCCAGCCTGGGCCTGTATCATAATCTTTTGTTATTCATTTTCACATCAGCACTAGGGGACCATTTTCCCAAAGCTATGACATGAATGTACATGTTCTGAGAGTGTTATGCTACACATCTTTCCAGTCCCCCATAATTCCTCAACAAAGATTTGTGATAATATTTTACTCACCCCCACTCCTCCTCCTAGTCTCAACTTTGAAGAGAGTTTACCATGGCCACATCAAATGAAGCATGGGTTGCTTTTAAAGAGACTATGTCAAGATTCTATGTCAAGAACTAGGGGAAAATATCCATCCCCAGGGTTCCTGAATCTAATCCTCAATCACATGATTTAATCACTTCACTTGAGAATAATCTACTAGCTGTTTACATGTTAGCCACTGACTTTCCCAATGAATAATAAGGAAGATGTGGCATTAACTAAGGCAGCCTTGCCATAAGGTTAAAGGAACCTGGACAGATGATCTCCAGTGCTTCTGGACCTTTGGAACAAACCTAGTTTCTGTCTGGGCCAAGTTTCTTTGAATTACAACTTATTAAAAACAAAATAAACTGGCTATTTTGGGCTAGGGTTTGAGTTACTACCTAAATCCTGATTGAAAATGGTTTGTGAGGTTAAGAACAGCCTTTTCTTTTTTCTTTCTTTCTTCATTTTTTTTTGTTTTGTTTAACGTAATATCTTATTCTTGATAATGTAACAGATAAGAGCTGTAGGAAATCATTGGGAGTTCAACAGCATTTATGGAATTGTGAGGATGATCCACTGACAGTGAGAGCAGTAACAAGATAACAGACTTCAACTGGCAAGAAACAGCAGATCACTGCCTGCAGGGGATGACCAAGTCAGAAATTTGACCGTTTCCTGTGTTTGGATAATATAATCTAACACAATTGCTGGACCAACTTATGCTATAATGATATTATATTTGAAATGTTCTACTTAATTGTAATCAAAGTCCAATTTCCTAGTGCAATTAAATACAGTAAAATATATTGTAGGCATTTATTAGTCAAAATTGATTAAAAACAAAAACAAAAGGTGCCATACTCCCAATGAAACCAAAAAAAAAAAAAAAAGTCAAAGATGAAGAAAGCCTTGTCTTACTTGTCTTACAGACAAGTAAGAAGTCATAGCCAGAGACTTAAAACTATTTAAGACTACAATGCTCTTCAGTGAGACATCACATTTGTCCACAGACTTTGAGAGAATAACTTATATTTCAATTTTATAAAACTGATTATTTATAGTCAGTACTTTTTAAAAAACTGTTTTTTAGCATTTATTTATTTTTGAGAGACAGCAAGAGAGAGCACACATACAAGTGGGGGAGGGGCAGAGAGGGAGGGAGATACAGAATCTGAAGTGGACTCCAGGCTCTGAGCTGTCAGCACAGAGACCAACACAGGGCTTGAACTCAGGAACTGCAAGACCATGACCTGAGCCAAAGTGGGACGCTTAACTGACTGAGCCACCCAGGCGCCCTTAGTCTGTACTTTAAACTAAGTGTGCAAAAGCCTTTAATTTTAAGTGTGAGAGTATGATGATATCTCTGTGAGTTTGTGGATATTGAGTTAAATCCCCTATATTTTATTTCTATTATAGCTTAACAATGGCTAATATGAAATGTCACTGTCAGAGGGAAATAAACTGAAGGGGGAATCTGAATCCTCTACAGTAGATGGATGACTACTATGCATCTTAGATTTTTTTAAAAATTAAACAGATTTAAAATACATAGTCCTTTTTTCCTCATAAGTTTATTAGTATTTTTAGACCACATAATTTAATTTTTGATTTGGGGCACACAGTCATAATACTTAAATGTTCTAAGATTAAGAACACAAATTTTAATCAAAACACTTATCAGTACAGAACTTAAGGCACTGGCTCATTCAGTAGAGCACGTGACTCTTCTTTTTTTTTTAAGACAAATATTGTATGATTTCACTTATATAAAGTACCAAAATCAGCAAATTTATTTTTATTTTTTTAATGTTTGTTTATTTTTTGAGAAATAGAGAGCAAGCCAGGGAGGGGCAGAAAGAGAGAGAGGGGGAGAGGAATCCCAAGGAGGCTCTGCACTGTCAGCGAGAAGCCTGACACAAGGCTCAAACTCACAAACTGAGAGATCATAACCTGAGCCAAAACCAAGAGTCAGATGTTCAACTGACTGAGCCACCCAGGCTCCCCAAGCATGTGACTCTTAATCTCAGGGTTGTGAGTTCAAGCCCCACATTGGGCATGGAGCCTACTTAAACAAATCAAAAAATAAGAATTTGAGTAAGTAGTAATATAACAACCTCATAAAAGTAAATGGTATATTTTTAATTTTGTATCACATGTATAAAGGTACAATTTGAAATCTCAAATGGCTTAGTCTTCATACCCTACTTGATTAAAAAACAGAAAAGTGGTGAAAGCTTCTGAAGGATTCCCAGAAGTGTTAAAAAAAAACAAATAAAAGTGAGGAAACTTAAATCCCACATAAAATCCTATTGATCATATATAACTAGGGGTTCGGAAAAATGAGTCATCAAATGATCATAAAACTAGAAACATAGTTTCATAATAGCATTTAGGATATTTATTAAAACTTTAAAGTTGACCACATTTCAACTGAAAACATCCTCTTAAATAGAGAATTTTTTACTACAGACACACAGAATATATTTAGACCATTTAATCTATTTGCCAGTTGATTTTCAGGTAAACATAGTGATCAAAACTAAGGATCTATAAAAGGTAGCTTAGCTTAATAGTGGCTGATAGCACTAGACTGATTCAAATAGCCATGCATCTGTATTAATGAATAGGAAATGAGAAAGGATGAGTAAAAGAATATTCAGGGAAAAAATTAGGGGAGATATAAATACATGTGTACATACACTCTCACCTCCCAGTGCAGCTGCATTCAACGCCCCTCCCTACCACTGGAACTCAGAGGTATGGGTGCACTACATTAGGACCTGAGGGCTGCTGAGCTTGCGTTACCCCACGTTTCAGTGCAGCGTAAAGTGCAGTTTATAGAACCCCTGGTTAATCTGATCAATACAGATATTCAAATTGGTCTTTAATTAAATAGAGAAGACAACTGAAATTTCCATTTTGCCCTATTAAAAAAAAAAGACTTTAGCCAGACATCTGGCTGTTTAATATCATGTAGATAAAACATCTAAACAATTAGCTTGTTTTTCAATTTTTTAGTCCAAATGTTTGCTATCTTTAGACAGAAAGTGGATTATGAGCTAGTCATGATAACTCAATTTCTTTGATTTATGGAGAAAGTGTGACTCAAAATAAGACCTATCCAACAGGCAAAGGGTAACCAATTTGGCGTCAGAAATATTTTAAAGGCATCTCTTCTTGTTGTCAAGGATCATAACGTATAAAATAGAATACATTGGAATGTACTATGTAAACATAATATGACACATTTTATAATGTAAAATATAATCGCTAATGTTATTTTTCTGATTGTTGATTTTATTTTTTAAATAACGAATTTAAAATATGGGCATACTACTCTGAGTATGAAATGGACTCACCTTGCAGGTATTTCCAGTGCTCAGCAGTGTATAAGGCACGTGCGTCACTTCTGAGTTTGCTGACCTCCTCGACAAGTCCTGTAACTCACAAAGGACATTGATGATGTTCAAAGACATGTAGGGAGAAAAAGACCACCAGACAAGTTACAAAGGCTTGCATGGAGCATTTATTTTTTAACACACAGCAAAGCCATACATTCTGAACTACTCTTCATACAGAACTCATGTTAAATCGATGGGAGCAGGATGTGGCAGCCAAATTAATGCCAGTTAAGAAAAAATAAATGTTTTTAAATTTTTAATGGAAACCAGGGATGATATGGGGACAAAGAATCTCAGTCACCATATTTTTTTCTTTTAATATTCTATCTTTCTGCTAAGAAAAATTAAGAATGTCACTTCCTTTATGTTAAACACTTAACTCACTTCATTGAGTAATTACAAATTTCAAAACCTGGAGGGCAGTTCTTTTATTGCTTTTCAGAGATATCTTACTTATCTAAACTGTGGCTACTTAATCACGTGTTAGTCCAAACTCCGTTTTAATCCCTAGCACCCCTGCTGGAGTTGTGGCTTATATTAGAAACCAATCTTCTCCAGTCAGAAGCTTCCGTTTCAAATATTAATAACTTTGATAGCTCTTTTTTCTCCCCCCTACACTTTCTCAAGCAATGTCTAATTCACATCATCCTGAAGCCTTTCTTCTTATTAGGGAATTAAACTTGAATCTCTTTTATCCCACATTGATAGAATAAGTTTAGGTGTCTTAGTGTTCCCCGACCCCCTGCAGAGACTGTAGCTAGTTTCCTCACTCGTATTTTACCTAAGAAACTCAGAATTTTCAAGTCAGATTTCTATTCCTACAGTCCAATTTGCACAGTTTTTTAAAAACTGTATTTTAAAAATGATCATCATTCTGGTAGCTTTAAGAAAACATTTTGTTAGGGTGCCTGGTTGGCTCAGTTAGTTAAGCATCCAGCTTCGGCTCAGGTCATGATCTCATAGTTTGTGGGTTTGAGCCCATGTAGGTCTCTGTGCTTACAGCTCAGAGCCTGGAGCCTGTTTTGGATTCTGTGTCTCCCTCTCTCTCTGCCCCTCCCCTGTTCACACTCTGTCTCTCTTGTTTCTCTCTCAAAAATAAACATACAAATAAAAATTTTAAAAAAAAGAAAACATTTTAAGTATCATTTATTATGTTCAGTTTCTCAGACTTTTGAAGATAATGTGTTTTTTGGTTAGTAATTTCTCCCAAACATCAAGATAACATTAATTATATTATTTAAATTGTCGTTTCTTTCTTTGGCAGAAGAAAAATTTGAAGGGATGAAGTGAGTAGGAAAAGACTTTAGCAATATAGTGATGCCAGAAATATTAAAAAAAAAAGTTCTTTCAAACAAGGAGGTATTATTGAATCAATGTATGGTCTATGCATACAAGTAAATATACCTTCTAATTCTGCTACAAATGCATATGGTAGTTATGCAATTTCTAATTTTGGCATATCAAAATGGTGCTAGCAAAGTGGGTATATATTATTTTTAAATATTTCTAAAACGCTGAAAGCTTATATAAAATAAATCAACTATGAATGTAAGAAATCAACTATCAAGTGTCTCGACATAGGTACAAGTTAAGAATTGACTGGAAAAAATATCAAAATGAGCTGGTTATACCCATAGAAAATGGTCTTTTTCTTTTCTCCTATAACGTACACGAATATTTTTGACCAGATTCCTTTTTATTAAACATTTTTTTTGATGTTTATTTATTTTTGAGAGAGACAAAGCACGAGCAGGAGAGGGAGAGAGAGATAGGGAAACACAGAATCCAAAGCAGGCTCCAGGCTCTGACCTGTCAGCACAGAGCCAGAGGTGGGGCTCAAACCCACAAGCCCTGAGATCATGACTTGAGCCAAAGTCGGACACTTAACCGACTTAGTCACCCAGGCACCCGGACCAAGTTCCTTTTTAAAAAGAAAGATAATTTATTATATATCCCCGCCTTGGACCCTTCTCAAAGCTTTACCAGTGCCACAAGTAAACATTAACATTTTCTTCAGAGAAGTTAAACATTCTTCTAGTACAAACTTACAGAAGGAAAAACTCATAATACAAATATTACTTTAGGGAAAAAGGGTTTATTCATTATTTGGTAGTTTTTGAAAATATATGTGTATTTCTAGTTTACATTTTGCCAAATGAACGCAACTTCTGAATGTCTCTTATTTGGAGTAAGGAAAATGTCTGGCTCATGGACTTACAACATTGATTGAAACGGCAAGCATTTCACTGCAATGTCAAAACAGGAAGAACTTATGGCATAATCAGCATTGATAGTAGCACAAGAAAATACTGGCTAGTCTTTCTGATGAAGTACTCTATTAAAGGACAATCTATATCAATTGTGATTTTAGGAGTGATGTATACATCTGTTCACCACATTTTGCTACTTGCGTCTTGAATTTCCTATGCTCACTGATCCATGACACTGAATAAAATTTTTATGAGGTCATAGGCTTCAAATAAATATTCTTAAAAATACTACCTAGAAAATTACGTTTACAAGATGCTTACAGTAGAGTAGTGAACCTTTCATAAGACATTCACAAGTGTGAATGTAGTCTACACAAATGACCCTCTGTGTAGCTAGAGGATGCCTTCAAACTGAATTGATCATTTAAATAAGATTACACACTGTGGACAAGAGAAAAGAGTGCTGGCCCATGATTGACAGTAACTAAGTCTAACTTTATAAACTTGGGGAAAATCACCTGGCCTTTCTTCTTCTCTAAAATTTGGATGGCACATTGATCAGAATAATTTTGCAGATAAAATTAGATGTTATAGAATAAAAAGGGCGAAAAGTTTAAAACTACAAAAGTTAACCTGTTGCTTGCTAACAAGTATACAAGTAATAAAAAGTTGAGCTGCTATTCCCAAACTAATCTATAAGTTTTATGGCTTAGGATATTTCTGGCCTTAAATAGGCCCTGAATAAAAAGCATTTATTATTTCCCTGAAGAAGCATGGGGAAAGCCATTCACAGCACCATTTCCCTGGGAAAACAGGTAATTTAGGTTCCCAAGTGAGTTTTAGTTTTTACATGAAGCACTTTGATTAGCTGCTGCTCTACTAACACTAACCAGACAGCAGGGAAATCTGGTTTACTCTGCAATGTAGACAGCTGCATATGTATGCTTGGAAAAGGATGACTGTCCTTCAGTGGCTTCAGGAATCACTGGGACTTGCCCTGTGAAGGCAGTGTATCCAAGGGAGTGAGGGGAGGGGGGGGTGGCTCAAATTATTCACATTGCCACTGCTCTGCCTGGACTGCAGGGTGCTTCCACGGGGTTGTCGCTTTTTGTGGAAGGGATCAAAGAGCAGAAGAGGTGAAAGGTAAAAAACCAATGGAGAGAACGGAGAGGGCTGGTATGGAAAGATTAAGACAAGAATATGGGGAGAGACTGGTTAGAGGGCTGAGGGACAGAGAAGTAGTAGTCTTAGCAGTAGTTTTCTGGGTTCTTCTCTCTCTTCTTCTGGGTATGAGCTTGGGGGAAATCATGTATTTGTCTGCTTCCTATCTTCTAAAACCATTTTTAGAAGATAGGAAGCAGACGAGGCAAAATGGGAAAGGTATTATCACTGCTACATGAACCTGGGGCAGACTCCAAACCTCACAGTGCGTTTCAGTGTGTAGTGTTACTTGCAAGCTCTGTAAGACTCCCAGCTTGCTAACTCTCCACTGTCATAAAGGCAGGTCACTCGTGACTGTGGAAGAAACTCTCGGCCCAGTTAGGTTATTCTGCATTTCAGTAGTTGCTTCAGGATAAAGCATCTTATTTCTCAATGTTGTGTACAATCTGAATGTCCAGTACTTTGAAAGGAGCAGAGTGCAGTTCCAATTCAGTTTTAAGTCTGTAAAGTATAAATGAGAAGACTGGGAGAAGGCAGACTCACAGAATGAAAGGAACTAGGAGAGGAGGCACACGTATGGGTCTGAACCAAGGCTCTGCCACTTTTCTCAGGTATTCAACCATCCTCTGCTTTATTTTCCCTACCTCAAAAATAGGTATGCAATATGTAAAGTTTTGAGATTTGCCAAAACCTTAAAAGAAAAACAATGTAGATGAAATACTGAGCACACTCCCTGGCACATTATAACAAACTCAATAATGATAACTATTATCAAGACCAAAATTGAATTTTTTCTTTCTTCTTCTTCTTCGATTGTTACTGTCACTTTTAAGTTAAGATCAATTAATTACAAGTGTTTTCTCTTCAAAAGTATATGTAAAGCTTTAAGAATTTCAGATGTGGATTTATAGCATCTTATTGCCATAGATCTTTTTTTTTTTCTTTTAAATGGGAGAGGGTAAATTATTTACCAAATAGGTTCAGAAGCTGAAGGCTGAGGAAGAAAGCAACTCTGAACCTAAATTTAAACTATGAACTGTGTAGAAAGATCTCTAGGTTGTGGATATATTTGCAAAGTATAGATTTTCTCATTTGATAATTATTTTGATTATCTAGAAAAAAAGTAAAGGCTTGCAATTGCAAAATTTACAATTTCATGGAAGGATGAACATTTTTTTCCCCCAGAATGTAAATATAATCTCAGTTTGAAGACAGGGAGAAGAGAAACAGAAAACAGAAAACAGAAAACAACAGATGCTTTCATTCAACAGTACCTACTGAGTAGCCACCATGAATCAGGCACACATGAATCTAGTCAAAGCATCACCAAGGTACTTCCAAAAACAAGATACCCAGATGTCCTAGTACAGGAAGTAGCAAGGTCTAGATTATGGAAATATGGAAAATTGCTGTGAGAGAGGAACACAGTTGGAATGGGAAATACTCTGATAAAGGCTTAAGGAAGTGTCAGCCACAAAGCCCTGGCAGCTTAGGAAAAGGGCACTTACCAACTGCAAATAAAATTCCTCTTTTCCCCAGTGCATGGTCTCATGCATACCAGGCCTTCTATGTCTGGCCTCATTCTCTACTTCTGCCTCTCAGCCATGCCCTCTACTCTTGGGAAAGGCCATGGAGCAGCTGGGCAGAGATGGGCAGCCTCTGATTGGGAGAGGATCCCCACTTAGAGAACTGGGTTGTAGTGGCTGTCGTCAGGGCAGTGCAAAGTGTGGCTGAGCCACTGTGTCAGGATTATGTGGACAACTTGGTAAAACACACATTCCTTTAGCCCCATAGACCAAAATCCTGGGCATGCGTGAAGTAGAAGTGCTCATAGTTCTGAGACTTTTTATTTTTTCCTTCACTTTTTACAGGAAGGGTTAAAATAAAGCACAAAATAACAGCAGTAGGACTAAACCATTGTTTTTGGTGTACTGTACCTAATGTATGATCTACCCCTTTGGCCATGTTTTTAGAAGGGGCAGAATTCGCATTGGTCTTTGAAAGAAACATTTTAACAGGTCTTTTTGTTTTTCCTCCGTTTAAGTATTCTTGCCATTTGTACTTATTTTGATTTCCAATCAGAAAGTACTGATAAACTACAAATAATTCCGTTCTTGAAAATGATGACTAACTAAAAAGCACTTACAGTCAAATGAGCTGGGTTCAGGGTTTGGCCCCATCACGTTTTACCCATGAAACTTGGGAAAGTCTCTTTATCTCTCAGTTTCTCTGCTTCCAAATCCCTCTTACATAGAATACCTTCTTTCTAAATTGAAGAACAAATGATGTTTTAGGTGTAAAGCTCTGAGTAGAACCCAGAGGCGCTCAATAAATTCCTGGAACCCCAACAAATCTCATCCCTTACACCATGGAAGTCTATAGTCCTTTCTCAAACATTCTTTGAGGCTTTCTTCTGTTTATTGATAATGCCTGTCTCCTTACTCAGCTATGGGAGCGAAGTCCACTTTTTAAAATTCAGTCCAAATGACACCTCTGTCCTGGTCTTCTCTTCCAGTCCCCCTGATCCTAGTTAGCACATACTTCTCCCAAGATGCAGATAAGGCTGAACCATAATTAACGTGCTTGTCTGCCATGCCCGCTAGACTGTGTGAAGTGTAGTCATTCTCACATCCTCGGCACTTAGCTTGTGCAGAGCACGTAATAGGTGCTCAAACCATAAATACACACAGATGTAATTTTTCTGAATGCCTGGAAAGAATGATGGATTCACGTGTGGAAGGCTGGACAAGGAGAAATACACGTGCTTTAGGGAGGCGATGGGCCTGGGAGAATTGTGTGGTGGTCCTAGCGTTCCTTCCCCAAACCCCTCTACAAGTGCTAGGCTGGGCACTGAAGGATAATGGCTTCCGTCTAAGGTCCACTCGTTTTCTCCGCTTTGGGACACGGCTCCGCAGGGCACCGGCAGGGGGCGGCGTTGCCACGCATCTGGAAGCTCCGCGGGTAACCATTCTCTCCCCGCCCCCACCTCCCCCGCCCCCTCACCAAGGGCGCGCGACTTGGGCGAGTAGGACGGAGCTGCCTCAATTCAGGCGGCGCGAACTGCTTGCTCTTCCTCCCAGGCCAGGCGCTTGAGATGGTGCAGGGTCCAGGGAGAGTCTTCAGCTTCTCCAGCGTGTTCCCCTTTGCCCCACCTCAGATTCCCGCAGCCTCTCCGTGAAGGAGTTAGTTTGGAAAGAGTGTAGCATGCGGCCGGTATAGATGACTGCAAGAAAGGAAGCTTTCTAGCAAACTCGGTGGTGAGCGCGTGTGGGGGTATAACCATTACACTCCTTTCGCACTGCCAAAGTGACTGAAGCAGGTTGGAAAAACTCATCTTTTAGACTCGTCCTGTCACATTTTGTGAAAAAACAGGCAATTTCACACTGACATCGGTATTTATTTGAGAAAGGCAAACCTTAGCTTGGGACGAACGCGCTTCGCTTCCTCTGTCCGCGGGAAAACGCTCTACGGTGCGTCCAGGCCCGCGCAGCAGCTCTTCGCGCGACACAGTGGCCGCGCACTTCCCGGGTCGCACCCCGGCCCGCGCCGCTCTCAGCCATTGGCCGCCTGCCCGCACAGCCGCCCGACCCGCCGGGGCATCCGCTCGGTGACGCGCGCTGGCCCTTGCCGTGCTCCCGGCCCCCCGGAGCGGCTAGTGCGCACGAGTTGGACGCAGGCTCGCAGCCCCGCCCCCGCGTCTCCTCGGGCTTGCCGGGAGCTCTCCGGCACTTCCAGAGGTTTCGAGAATCGAAACACAGCAAGCCCTTCCCCTCGCTCGCGGAGACTGATTTGCATGGACGTGCGGATTCAGTTCACACCGAGATCGCGTTTCTTAATTAAGAAAACGGTCTAGCTTTATACCAATACACTGTTTAAACGGGAGGTCGTGAAGAACCTCTGGAGCCCATCATTAAGCTATAAAGACACGCTTAATCAGGAGAGAATTTTGTTTGGCGACTTTCTGCAGTTGCGTGATTTTAGTCGTGATTCAGTTTTTAGGGCCACTTACTGGCATTTTAAGTGTCTTCCCGTTGGGGGAAAAAAGAGAGAGGCTCGGGAGCGAAAGACGGTCTCTTAAGTCAAGTATATGAACAAATACACGCATATATATGCACATACAAATAGCTACCAGCCTCTCGCTCTACGGACCTCTTGGCCCGCCGCGCAGCTCAGCCAGGCTTGGTCCGCAGGGCGGGCGGGGGCGGCGCCCTATGCAGATGAAGAGGGTGTGGCGAGCGCGCAGCGCCCGGGCCCCGGAAGCGCGGAAAGGCCTGGTATAAAAAAAGTACTGAAGACATTTCCCCCGCACAACTGCTAAAGCTCCAGAGACAGTAGCGTGCGCGGCGGCGGCGGCAGCTAGAGCCGCCACCTCCGGGACCACCGCAGCTGAGGCGACAGCGGCGCGGGCGGGGGCGAGGGGCGGGAGTGGCCAGCGCTGGCGGCGGGGTCTGGGAAGGACTAAGTGGCTCGCCGCTGCCGAGAACGCACTCGCTGCTCCTAGAAGTGTTGCCGCCTCGCGGTTCCTCGCTCGCCGCGCTCCTCGAAGGGGCGGCCGCCTCCAGGTGACACAGACGGGACTCCCGCTTGCGCTTTCCAGATGCATCAGAGATACTTTTGGTGCGGGGCTTCTCTGCGGGGCGCGGCGCGCGGCTGGGCACCGCGGGGGTCTGGGGAGGGAGAGTCTCCCAGGAGCCCTCGAGCCTGCGGAGCGGCCGGGGTGGGGGCGCGCTCTTTCCTCTTTGGGCCCCTGTCCGCTGCCGCGCGTCCTTACCGCCCTCTTCCCCCTTTTGGCTTTTAGGACTGACCAGGGCCCAGTGGCGTTTGGAGGGCACTTCATGGCGGAAGGCGAAGCGTACTTTGCCATGGCCGAGGAAGAGCTGGCCGGCGGCGCTTACATCCCCCTGGGCGGCGACTTCGGCGGCGGCGGCGACTTCAGCGGGCACTGCTTGGACTATTGCGAAAGCCCCACGGCGCACTGCAACGTGCTAAACTGGGAGCAAGTGCAGCGGCTGGACGGCATCCTGAGCGAGACCATCCCGATTCACGGGCGCGGCAACTTCCCGACGCTCGAGCTGCAGCCGAGCCTGATCGTGAAGGTGGTGCGGCGGCGCCTGGCCGAGAAGCGCATCGGCGTCCGCGACGTGCGCCTCAACGGCTCGGCCGCCAGCCACGTTCTGCACCAGGACAGCGGCCTGGGCTACAAGGACCTGGACCTTATCTTCTGCGCCGACCTGCGCGGGGAAGAGGAGTTTCAGACTGTGAAGGACGTCGTGCTGGACTGCCTGTTGGACTTCTTACCCGAAGGGGTGAACAAAGAGAAGATCACACCACTCACGCTCAAGGTAAAGCCACCCGAACTGGGTTTGGGTCTGCGCCCAGACCGGGCTGGGGTGTGGCGGGCAGAGGGGCGTCTGTTTGATGCCACGGACCTGCGGCCGTGACGGGTTTGGGCATGCTTCTATATTTCGTTTATTATTATTGTTGTTATTATTTTTAATGAGTAAACGAGGGTGCGTGGACGATGTTGAGTGTTTCAGTTCACTAGGTTCTTCAGCGCCACTATTCTGCTTCCTCTTCTGTTCTCCCTTCTCTTCATTCTTATTTTTTTAACTCTTGGCTTTCCTTCTTCAGTCTTGTCTGGAGTAGATTGATTAAGTGGAAGAGTGAAATGATAGAAATCTTTTTTTTTTTTTGAGTCATTTTATGATCTAGTTTTTGGGGAAAGAGCAGCCTGAAGCAGAATCGACTCAGTGGGATTATTAGTGTATTGGAAAATGTGATGAGATTTCCCAGCTGCATGTGGCTGGCTGACTCCGTGTGTGAAGGGTATGTGTGGTGCTTCTCCTGGTCGGTTCACGTGTGAAGGATGTTGTGGGTACCCCCCCCCCCATCCCCACACTTTGGTTCAAAGCGTGTTTTATGCAATAAAAATTGCATAAGGAATTAATCTCCCACAATGTCGTAATTTAGTTCATATTTTATTGTTATTTCTGAGTACCCCTGGAGGGACAAGATTCTGATGCATCAGTTTCCTTAGGGGGAGTGGAACTGGGTGACTAGGGCCAAGGGTGAGAGGCAGACCAACCTTCCATTGTATGCCCTTGTGTCTTTCGAGTATTGTGTGGATATTGTGTGAATATTGTACCTAAAGACCATTTTCAAAAAATAACATTTCAGAAGTCAGACATGACAACAGAACCTCTTAGTACTGTGCTACGTCTGCCAAAAGCCTCAAACTATTACTTCTAGTTTCTTTCCCAGACGGTACAACCACTTGTTAAATGCATTTTTTTTTCTGCTTTCAGAGGACTATTTAAGCCTGTAGGTAGTGTTTTGCTGAAACTTGACAAAACAAAAGGGAAGGAGCAAAGTAATTTTCAACTGTGAAGAAGATGTATTTATTTATTCATTATTTTTTCTAGGTCTGCTCATCTTCTTGTTTTATCTTTTAAATTGTAGGAAGCTTATGTGCAGAAAATGGTTAAAGTGTGCAATGACTCTGACCGATGGAGTCTTATATCCTTGTCAAACAACAGTGGCAAAAATGTGGAACTGAAATTTGTGGATTCCCTCCGGAGGCAGTTTGAATTTAGTGTAGATTCTTTTCAAATCAAATTAGACTCTCTTCTCCTCTTTTATGAATGTTCAGAGAACCCAATGACGGAAACATTTCACCCCACAATAATTGGTGAGAGCGTCTATGGTGATTTCCATGAAGCCTTTGATCATCTTTGTAACAAGATCATTGCCACCCGGAACCCAGAGGAAATCAGAGGGGGCGGCCTGCTTAAGTACTGCAATCTATTAGTGAGGGGCTTTAGGCCCGCCTCTGATGAGATCAAGACCCTTCAGAGGTATATGTGTTCCAGGTTTTTCATCGACTTCTCAGACATTGGAGAGCAGCAGAGAAAACTGGAGTCCTATCTGCAGAACCACTTCGTGGGATTGGAAGACCGCAAGTATGATTATCTCATGACCCTTCATGGAGTGGTGAATGAGAGTACGGTGTGCCTGATGGGACATGAAAGAAGACAGACTTTAAACCTTATCACCATGCTGGCTATCCGGGTGCTGGCTGACCAAAATGTCATCCCTAATGTGGCTAATGTCACTTGCTATTACCAGCCAGCCCCCTATGTAGCAGATGCCAACTTTAGCAATTACTACATCGCCCAGGTCCAGCCAGTATTCACGTGCCAGCAACAGACATACTCCACTTGGCTACCCTGCAATTAAGAATCACTTAAAAATGTTCCGTGGGGAAGCCATTTCAGACAAGATAGGGAAAATAAATTCATAAATAAAAAGGCTGAGTGACCCAAATGACCCAGCCCTGATTAAAAATGCGTTTTGTGCAATGACGGTCTGCTCCTGGTTTTAAGCTTGGCAAAGCTTGTGGATCTTTTCATAGGTATGGGAGCATGATCTCGAAACAACCCTCCTCACCTGTTCCTCCTACCCAATTGGATTCTATCCTGAAACAAAAAGACCTGTCATTAAAAGTAATCAGGTTCTCCTAAAATAACAAGGGAAGAAAATGCTGATGACAATGTGGGTTTGCAGTACCTGCTCCCATAGCTTTGCCATAGGAAAAAAAAAATGGAGAGTTTCTTATAACGTGGAATTCATAAAAGGGAAAATACAGAGGAAAAAAAGGTCTTACCCCAACCTAGTTATCAATTCAGAACTTCAGATAGTAACAATAATGGAAGAAGAAAGGGTACTCCCAACATTGGGACTACTATCTGAGACTTTCAGCAAGTGCTTTCTGTGGAACCATTCTGTTACACTAACAGAAACAGCTTGCTCCGAACGAACAGTAGTAGGTTGGTGCAGCTCTCATAATAAACACCAGAACTTATGATGACACAATCCATTATTTCCAGCTGCATGCATAGCTTGCATTTTTAAAATGTGAAAATGCAAGCAAAAACAGCTGTAGCAAAGAAAGTATGCTCAAGGACCAAAGATTTAACAAACAGATAAAATACCCAAGTAGAAGAGATATAGTAGAATATATAAAGAGTTACTATATTTGTTACACACCAATAAACATCAAAGTGCCTGTTGCCTTCTGAAAATTTGAAGTGGAAAAATTTTATGGTTTAATGATTATTTTATTTTATCAGGGACTCAAGAAAATAAAACAACATATAAGCTTGTGAATGGTGGAGGAAATGCCCTATTTTTTCTTGGCGAATACTTGTATAAAGTTAACATTGTTGGTGTGATATTATCATAGGTACATGTGTATGTGTGTGTATATTATGTGTATATATATACAGATTTAAGATATGTATATATATATACACAATACTTTGACTATGGTCTAGAATAATGTAGCAAATAGAAAATGTTTAAATACTGTGTGCTTTTATGTTTTCAACAGGATGACATGAGACGTGGGCATATTGCAGTGATGAATTAAAACCCACATCTAAAAAATTAAAGCAAATGAAGGAGGAAAACAAGTAATATATTTGATAGGAAGAGCAGAGATTATACATTTTTAGTGAGTGTGGTTTTTTTTTCCTTTTTTTGTGAGCCATAGAATTCTACAAATGGGAGAATATTTGTTTGGCAGAGCACTCTTTTTGTACTGAACTGCCATTTTGACAGTAGGAACCCTTTTATTTTGTGTAATACTTGCATGCCTCCATGGTGTATAATCCAGTGGATCATGGATCAGTGATAGTCCATTTAAATCCCTGACTGCTAATAAAATTTCTGGTGATCTGAACACTACTTTATTAATATTTAAATGAATTTTTTAATGAATGCATTCTGCATTCCAGGACCACTAGATTTTAGTAAATGTGAAATGATCCTTTTTAAAGAGTATTTGCACAATTGCTTAAAATTTATATATGAGATATATATTATATATAAAATTTTATAAATTCATGCCAATATGAAACATCTTTGATCTGGTTATCACACTGCATTTAAATATTTAGTACTGTACTTAAAATTCAGTCACTTTGCATTGAATCAGATCCAACTCTATTATCTCTTTCCCAAGAGACCAGCTAAACCTTTGTGAAATGAACTGGCATCCCTGTTTCAGTTCAGTGACAGTCCTAAAACCATTCCTTCCCCCAGCTCTTCATTCCTCTGGATACTGGTCTCTGAAAATGCATTTGTTAAAAACAAAGCTAACATATGCAAACCTTTCCTTTGTGTTGTGAAACAACCACAGAATTCTCATCAACTCTAGTGGATGACTGCTTACTATGATAATTCCTCTGAAGAACCTACCAGATTTTTGTCAAGTTCAAGAGGGATTGGGGAAGAAAATAGCATCATCCTGTCGGCAGTGTCATTAGTTTGCTATCTAGGCATCAGTCATGCTCAATTCTAGGTTAATCCATCTGAAACTACCTTCTGTACATCTTTCTTTGAAGCCTTAAGAGGAACTTGATGGGTCTGCTGTAGCAGCTTCCCTGTGAATTGTGTCTGAGCTGTAACAGCTACTGCACTGCCACTCACTGTTTCCTAGGGAACTCTTTCTTCTCCCATGTTGGCTCAGTCTCCCTCTCACTTCAGCCCTGGGTTTGAGAATTAATTGTGAATTCCCAGGAAATACTATTCCATTTGCAGATCAAGCCTGATACTTAACTGTCAGAAACCAGAGCTCCGCCTGCTTACCTGTTTGGGATTTTCTAAAAGAAAACGAAGGGAATACTTGGGAACATAGGAGCAGATGGTGATTTGCCTTCTTCCTTCGTATTCTAACTCTTGAGAAGTGAATCGTCCACTGTATGAAAAAGGATCTGAAGATCTCTGGCTCTGCCATAGGAACAGTCTGCTGTTAATTTATGACACAGATTTCTTATTTGGAAGGGCCTTATTTGAAAATACTTTTCATTTATTTCCTGAAATATTTATGTCCTTCTCTTGCTTTACTCCTGGGTTAGTAGCATAGTTGAAAGTGCCAACACCTGCCATTCAGATAGAACAGGCTGTGCTCAAGACAACCTTCAGCAGTTACTTTAAAACTTAGATAATTTATTTCTCTTTTGTATGTACTATAGTCTTGTGCATATGTAGTTGAACAAAACAGTGGAATAGATGTCTCTCTTTGTCAATGTGTAACCTAAAAGTTTGAATGTCTGGTGAAAGAGAGCCATGTGTATAGGTCAGAGAAAAGAACAGCTCTCAACTCCTGATTAGTGCCTGTGATTTGCTTGCTTTTGTGTTTATCTGGCCTAGTGTGCTGTTAACTTTAAAACAGGAAGAAGTCTTGTCTTCTGGAGGTTCTTCTCACCTGTCCAGTTTGGCATGTCAGAGAACATTTGGCCTGTGACAGTGCCCCTTTAAAAAGTTGACTGGATTTGCAGTAAATCTGGTTGCCTCAAGAAGTCCTACATCAAGATGGACTTTGCCCTTCCTGAAGTGGAGTCAGGTATCTGCTCACTTTGGTGGTGGGTAGACTACTTTAATGTGGCTCCAAACAATGCAAGGATGGAAGAGTATCTGTGACCCAAGCCACGGAGGAAATGCAAAGAAAAGTGAACATACTGTTTTTGTCATCACTTTCTGTTAGTGTATTGTTGGTTGCTTCACTGTGCATAAAGTTGTTTTCAAAGCAGTGCTTGTCAAATATTGTGAACTATTTTGTAAATGAAATGTATTATGTTGAAAGCTGTCAGCAGTTCAAAAATAAGCTTTTTTGTTGTTTGACGACGAAGTGTGTTCGATGAAACCAAAAAGTAAAAAAAAAAAATTATATATAGCACCTATTTAAATATAATCTTTCTTTAAGATTTCTTATAGCATAGCCTTTTCAGTGCCAAGAAAGAATCTCTGTGTAATATTTTGCTATAATAATGACTTGCTAACAAAATACATGGTTAAAAGTACAAAGGTGGAAGATGTCAAGGTAATTTGGCAAAACTTTGTTGCAAAACCTTTTGCAGAATGGAGGAGGCTCTGCCTGCTGGCTGTCTCTCTCTCCAGCCTCTACAACCATTGCCTGCTCTGAGATGTCCTATTGCAGCAAACTGCACTTGGGTCACTCTTTTGGAATATTTTGACTTTAGACTGTGTCACAGGCGGAAAAGGAGTTGATGGAGAATGGACTCTTAAAGACTGACATGTTTGAATCAGTGCTAGAGGGAACAGATTGTGAATTTTGTTTACAGCATCCAATATTTGGATTTTTTTTTTCTTGTAAATAAAAAGAAGTTATTTTTTTCTATTGGTTTGTGTCTTTTATGTTCCGTGTCTGCGCTGGCTAAAGACTGTGTCCTCTGAATACCAACTTGAGTGAGTCCATGAGAAAAGACAAAGCAATATTTGGAGAATACTAGCCCTCAGCAAATTTTTGGTTAGAGCACAGTGCATTAAAATGTTCAACTTTCAGCCAGCCTATCTCTGACTGGCTCATTTAGCTCCAAAAGAGTCTAGCTACTGGGTGCCATTTTTTTTTTTTTTCTAGGTATGAACTTAGTAGCAGTGTTAAGCAACCACAGGTGTCAGACCTATTTGCAACCATCAGTGCCCTCATGGATCTGGCCTATAGGGCTTCAGTAGCCTTAAGTGGGCCTTGGTTTTTATGAGTACTCCAAGTGATGTGATTCAATCATCAGTTGTATATAATTTAAGGCTCTATAGTATTATTCAGAGTGTTCACATTGGGAGAAGGGAAATAAGTATTGAAAGCTGGTAATTGGAGAAGTGGAAGGAAAAGCAATCATAGGATCTAATAGGTTATACTTTGTGTGTGTGCTAGTGTTGGGTGCAAAGAAACTGCCCTTTTGACTAGCATTTAAGAATCTCACCTATTCAGATGACCAGGGGCATATATTTACTTATTTATGAGTTTTTTTTTCTTTGCGTAATTTTGGAGACTTTCTCAATACAAGTAGCATGATCATTTGGTAAGCTAGGCTATTCTAGGACATACTGTGGTTTTAAAACCACTTAAAGTCCTGGTATTGGATAGAATGCATGCTTAACACTGCATCTATGAAAGAACCACTCCATACTAAAAGACAGCTTCCCTCACATATACATCATAAAAAATACAAGGTGGTTATTTAGTTTGATAATGGTATTTGTATGTTATTCTCTTCTTTTGTTGCAACCTCTTCATCCTTCTATAACTAGTCCCTCACGTGTCTGTATCCATCATATAATTCTTCCTAAGCAAGGGTTGAATGAAGACAGTATATATTAACCTACTCCTAGACTTAGATACACCCTGCTATTTCTGGTTGAATTACCAGGCTGCACCTAGCTAAGCCTGGAGAGAAGTAACCCACTCTTTCTTTCCTCAGGAAGCTCATTACCTAACCATTCTGCTCCTTTAGGAAAAAAAAAAAAATACCCAAAAAAGCAAAAAACAAGGAAATTAAATCAGTCCTTAAATATAAAGTAAAATAACTGCTAAAATCATCAAATACTTCAGAAGTTTAACTGTAATTGCCTTTTTAGAACCAAATTTGAAAGAAAAGATATGAATTTCCTCAGTCTAATGGAAAATACATTCAGGTAGGAGAGGAAGAAGACAAATGATTTCAAAATGACAATTGGGCTTCACCTATCAAGGCTCAGTTCTTGGCTTCTAATGCCATGCTCTTAAAAAAAAAAAAGGAATCAGATCTCCTTGGATGAATGGCTGACTCTAGAGCTAGAGCAAAGAAGATATCAGAAGAAGCTGGAGAATCCATCTTGTAGTTTCAAAAAGCAATGATCTGCTAAAATAAAATTAAAAAAATAACTAAAAACCACAATGATGTGGAGCATGTCAAAATAGCACAAGAGCCAACTGAAGAAGTTTCTGTGGCCTGGGCTGGAAGAATTAGAGCAACAAAATAAATAAGTAGTATTGGATTATAACCCAAAGTATAAAATATCCATGAGTTCACACAAAAATAGAGTATTGAATGGATAAATGGGGCAAAGAGACAAACTTCCTGTGCAGTATTCCAAATAATCTATGTAGATATTGCCTCCTCAAGGAGATGGAGCTTAAATCCCTACGTCTCAAGTATGGGCTGTGCGTAGTGACTTCCTTGCAAAGTGTACAGTAGGAAAAGGATGAAAAAAGTAACTGTGCTTTGATGTGATGAAAATGGCACTTCATCTCTGTGGTCTTCTCAAAACCCATAATCTCTGTCTTATCAGAAAAGCATCGGATATATAAATTGACGGATATCTTATAAAATATCAGACAAGTACTCCTTAAATCATCAAAACAAGGAAAAATCTGAAAACTGCCACAGCCAGGAGAAGACTAAGGAGACATGGCCAATAAATGTAATGTATCCTGCAGAGGATCCTGGAACGTAAAATGACATTAGGTAAAACCTGAAGAAATTTGAATACAGCATTATTGAAATAATGTTTCAATATCAGTTTGTTAGTTATGAAAGATGTATCCTAGGACATTAACAGTGGGGAAAGTGGGTGTTGCATATGGGGAACTCTCTGTACTATCTTCACAAATTAACTGTATATCTAAAACTATTTTCAAAAGTTTATTAAAAATGAAGACTGAGTGACCCTTCCCTGCTATTTCTAGGGAAGTGAGTCCATTTGTAAAAAATAATAGTGAATAGTGAATTTTATTCTTTTTAATGTCTTCTGCACTTAAAGTATTAGAGCATGTGAAGGAGTAAAAATAAAATGATGTGTTTTACTTCAAAGTTTTAGAGAAACTTTACCTACAAGTTTTACAGAAAAAAAAAGAAGGTTTAAGAGAGCTGAGTGATAGGCTATGTTTTCCAGCAGAATAATAGGAGGAATTCATATTACCTTAGAGTTTTAAGAAAGGGCAATACTAAATATAATGACAAACCATTGTGCAGATATGTATAGACATGGAGTTCTAAAATGAGCAAGGGATTCAACTTTCACAGCCAAAATATATAGAAGACCCTGAAAAATTGTTTAGTAACTCTTTGCAAAGGAGTAAATGATATATATTTTTTAATGCTAGGGGAGGTTAATATTTAGTGGAGTGTGGAAATGAATTATTATTTAACGTAAGTGACCACTTCCAAAATTTATCTGCTTACCTAAGCTTCTCTTCCAGCCTATCAGGTTTTCTTAAAGCACAGAGACACCTGTTCTTTTATTTACTTTCTCAAGTCAATCACTGGCATTAGAAATAGTTTTAAAAAAAGTTTTAAAAAGTAGACCTTTAGTAATTAAAAAATTGTTAATTCCAGCTTAGTAGTTTATGAAGTTAGGACAAAGCCTGTGCTTGCTTGCTTAGGGATGTGGAGCACCCTGAATAGGAATTTATGCATATGGGGCTAAGTTATTTCTAACCTCCATAATGGAAAGTTCCCTTCAGGATCCCCTTCTGAAACTATTGATTTTCCAGCACAGTGTGTACTTATCAGTAATGCCAAGATTTTGTGGCATCATCTGGCCATGTCATTAGAAAACAGTTGAAACCCTATTCTTTCTTTTTTCATTTTCTTTTAGCAAAATTCAACATAACAAACTACACTAGGCACCATGGATAATGCCATTCTATGCATTAATATCAAATTGCATATGCTCTGGAGTTTCTTATTCTATATCTCTTTAAATAAGGTCAATGTTCGTATGTTTTTAATTTTAAAGAGGAATGATTAAAAATGATTAAAATACCTGTATTTTATTTAGACTTCAATTAGCAGAGAAAAGAAGAGAAACAAATTCAATCAGATTTAAGGCCTAACAACTGAAAATAGAGTTGCCAGATTTTGTAAATAAATATACAGGATGTTTAGTTAAATTTGAAATTCAGGTAAGCAATGAAACAAATTAAGTATAAGTTAGTGTTCCATGCAATATTTTACCTGTGTTTATCTGAAGTTCAAATTTAACTGGGAGTCCTGTATTTTATCAGGCAACCCCTAAAAACCTATATAGAATTACAAAATAAGGCTGAAAAAGATTTTTACTACAATTTGAGTCAAGGACAATTTATAACTTAATGTCTAACTTTAGGTAGCAGTAAACACTGCATTCCCATAGAGTACCTATAGCAGCAAACCCTTTGAGACATGGTTCATTCTTTAAGTATTTGTTGAATGCCTTTTATGTGTTTAGCCTTGTGCTGGATTCTGAGACCCAAAAAGAAGTGAAAGATCTGGTCCATTGCCCTTTAGAAGGCTAGATTCAACTTGCAAGCAGAACTTACGTGCTGAAAATTAATTTTTCAGCCACCCTGGGGTTAATTACTCACAAGGCTTAGCTCTGCATGGGGCACCATAAAGAGCCCTGTGGACTAATGGGGAGTCTAGGTAAAGGTAATAGTCCTTGAAATGTGCCTTCTTGGGAGCTCTCAGAAGCAGAACTCCCTCAGGTAGCCCCTGTATAGACAGGCACTGGCTATTTGCTTGTTTTGCAGCAAAGGGTAAGTGTAAATGTTTTGCAATTTCTGCTGAGGGAAGCACAAATTCTCCCTGAAGTTGTGGGCACTTGAATTATCTTTTCAAAACCACTGCAAAAATCTTTAGGACTTAACTAGAATACACCTTGAAATTTTATTGCCCTATAATCCTGTTTGCTGCAGCACATTAAAATTCTCTTGAATGTTTCTTATGTAACCACTTCTGGTTAACTGTCACCTTGAAGTTACTACAATTTAGTTTTTCCTGCTTTTTCAAGAGCTGTGAAAGTCCCTTTCTCCTATACTTGAAATGCACCAAAGGCACCTTGTACCCCAGATTTTACCCGCTCCCCCTTTGTGTAAAACCAGTTGTGTTGTCATTCTGAGTATTTATTTATTCAGAGTAGAGATCTTACTTAAAGACCATTTATCACTGTCACCGTTTATATGCTCCCCTAGACTGCATGGGGTAGGAGAAATCTGTAGCTTTCGCCATCATCAAAACATTTAACAAATACTTTCTCATGCCTTTGGCTTGATACTCTATGGAGATTTACAAAGATTTATACAAAACAGGCTTCTTTTCACTGGCATATTTAATTGAAAAGTGACACAAAACAAAAAAACAAAGCTGCAGTGAAATTAAGAAATTTGCCAAAATATGAGTGGCCAAGCTCATTTCCACTTTAGAGCATCTGCCGATTGTTTCATCTCCTTGGAAATGTCTTCCTCCAGATTTTTGCATCTCTTGCTCCCTCACATTGCTATTATTATTATTACTACTATTATTATTATTATTGATTTTGTTGTTGAAATATTACTTCCTCAGATTTTCCCTGATCTTCCTACTTAAAATAGAATTTCTCTCCAACATTTTTACCAAGTTATTCTGTAGAGCTTTTAAACTGATTTTAGATGTATATTACTATTACGCTTGTCACTACCTGAAATTGCAGTATAAATTAATTAATTTATTGTAATTTATTTGTCACTATAGAAGGAAATTCCATAAAGGTGAAGACTTCGTCTAATACTACTGTGTTCTTTTGTGTCTGAAATAGTGCCGGCTGCATAGGAAGTACTTGTTAAATTTGGGTGAGTGAATAAATGAATGAGTCCCGTTTGGTTCAGGAAGAGAGCTCAAGAGAAATCTCTAGTTGGGAAAGTGTTAAAAAAGTTGTAAAAAGAGTGAAGAGTAATCTGGAACACTGATAAAATAAGAGAAGGATCTCAGAGATTGCCTGTTCGTTGAAAGGGCCTAGAGGAGAACCCAGGTGGAGAAATTACCTTGAAGCAATTTATAAGCACCAAACAATAGGAGAGAGTTGGTCCCCGTGGGTATGTTTAGGACAGGAGAGTTCAAACCTCTTCTTGGTTCTTGAGATTGAGCAGCTGAGAACAATGGGCTGTCTGGTGCTGACAATATGTGTGGCACTGGCAATTAGGGACAAGAGTAATTGGAAGGCCATCTTCTAGTACCCATGAGTCTGTTGTCTTTGTTCCAAACCAAAACTAGCAGCCTTGTAAATTGAAGACTACAGTTGTCCTGGGTAATGAGTGCAGTCTTTTTCATCATCTGCTGCATCTCAGAACTAGAGAATCCCTGAGACAAGTTTTCAGGAGGGTGGGCACAAAGACTGAGGTCTGTCTCATAATTTAAGTAAGGGTAGGGGGCCATGTGATGGGAAATTTGCTATTCGAAGAAGGCAAGTGTATCAAAGGCAGTCTGTTTATCAGCCTTTTCTAAAAACAGACAATCAGCATTTCCACTGGCATCCTTAGCTGGTCAAGCCTCACAGAACAAACAGTCTTGCCCTGGGGCATGATACCTGCTGTGATCATTTGTTGATTTTTCAGGAGTGTCCCAATTTCAGAGTGCCTCCCTGTTGTTACATATGGTCATAAGTAGCCTTCAGATTTTAGGTGTCATTTTATAAATACTCAACAAGTTAGCTATCTGGTATAATAAGGATCTTGGACTTCAAAAAATCATTTAAAAATTAGTTTGAAACTTGAATTATTGAATACATTAAAACTGACTTGATTACTCTGGATCCTGTCCTGAGTCTCAGCCTACTTAATCCATGGTGATTCTCCCAAGAGGAAGGTTGGGAGGGAGGTTGATCAAGAAAAGTGAAACAGTACGATATATTTCATAAAAATTACTGAGCAGTTCTTAAAAACTCTCATGATAAAGAAGGTAGATTGGGGGTTTCTGATACAGCTTGGAGTTTTAAGAGCCACTTGAGGAAATCTATAAAAGAGGGACATAGAAATACCTTTTCTGCATTTCTGAAAAAGGACCAGAGCGTGTGCATACAAGAAGTCCTCACCACCCCCCTACCCCCACTGCTCCATCTTTTCAGGCTACCTAGAAGAAGGGACCTGATATTTGTTGAGTTCATACTTTGGGTCAGGATGCTTAGCACTTTACATACACTGTCCTCCTTAATTGCCAAACACAATAATGGTAGCTGTTATTTTCCACACTTTACTTATTAGGGAATGGAATCCAGGAGGGATGAAGCCCTGGCTATCCAGCTGGAAAGGAGAAGAGGGAGGATTCCAAGGCAAGCCTTGAACTTTGCGTTCTTTGCTTTATTCTTCTCATCTTCCCACACTCTCCACTTCTCACCCATAGCTGGAATGGTCAGTGCTGCTGCTTCTCCCAATCCTTTATACTTAAGAGCAGGAGGAAGGATAAGCTAAGACAGTGTGACCCCGAAGAGAAAGAACGATTATAGGATGTGAATAGTTCCCTATAGCAGGCCTTCCTTATAATGTGTAATATCGGTAGTACACATTCAATTTGATAAGCTAATTATATTTTCCATTTAATCATCACAATTAGGTGAAAAGGGTATTATGATTATCTCATATTTAAGCTAAGAAAATGAGACCTAGAGAGATGAAGGTTGCATGGAAGACATAAAGACCTTTGGAACTCGTTCAGTGATTACACAGAGGGAGCATCTATTTCTGCCTGAGACACACAAAGCAAATTGAGCTTCAGGTCCTTCTACAACCCTCTCCTTTCAACTATCTTTCCAAAACGCAGGTGCATCACAGCAACACAGCAGGTAGAAGGTTCAGGAAGAGCATCAGAGCTTTTCTTATAGGATGAGATCATATAAATTGCCTATTGTGAGTGGATTACCTTACGAAAAATAAGCATGATTTAAATTTTCAGTTGGCAGTCAGAACTCAGTAAACTACTTCAGTGCTGTCAAAGCTGTTTTCTGTCTGTCCTATTACAGAGAATAGGCCACTTAATCTTTAAAAAGTGATCAATTAGCCTGGCTTACGTCACTACTTACTGACAATGCATTCTACCAGCTGGCGGCTGTTGAATCTTCTTTTTTTTTTTTTTTGAAGAAAATGTTTGAAAGGAAAGGTAAAGAGTGTAATGAGACATGCTAACCTCTTACAAAACTCTGAATATCAACTTTCTGTAACTCCTCAAATGTTCATTAGCCTTCTTGTGCTGTAGGTTTATCACACCTGTTTAGTTATGCCACCCAAAGCATGTTACTTAGCATTTTTCTCCTAGTTTTTGACTTCTGCTTAATGATGTCATATGCCTTTCTCAATATATAATGTCAACAAGATTCTTTGTTACTTGGTAAATACTTTAGGGTCATTGTTGGGGGATAGCAGGGTGTGGAGGGAGGGCAAGATCAGATCTGTGGACCTGATCCCAGTTTTGTACTAGTGCTAATTTATAGATTTCTAAAATGGTACTTAAGGAAACGCATACATACCTAAGTCCCATTCCTGGCAATTTTTATTTTGTCAGCCTCAAATGAAGCAAGAATGTATATAATTTTTATAAATATTTCTGATGCACAGCTCTGCTCAGAACCCCTACTTTGTAGATGCTGATACAGTAAAACTCTGGATTGTAACTTGTTCTGTGAGTGTTCTGCAAGATGAGCAAACATTTCTAATAAATTTTAACATGATAAACAAGCAACATTTTGCAATATGAATGGTATGTGACGTTGAACATCACATGATCACAACTGAGCCAATGGTTCTTAAAATTCGCTTTGATATATGAGTGTTTTGGATTACAAGAATGTTTCTGTAATGAACTATGCTCACAAACCAAGGTTTGACTGTAATGCCAAATCTATGCCACTTAACCTAGGCCCTCTAGAAAGCAGAATCCAAAGCAGTAATTATGTAATAATTTATTTGCCAGATACAATCACAGGATATTGAGGTAATGAACAAGTGTAATACATTGAAACACAGTGTGTCACCACGCTGGCTACTGCATCCACTGAGTGCCACAGAGCAACACAAGAGGTGATTCAGCAGGCATATTCAATCAGCAGGAGGGAATTATCCAGAAAATTTGCAAGGAAGCACTGTACCTTGAAGTAGTACACAGGAGAGAGAAAGGAAGGGGAATTTATCTGCCTGGTTTCTGTCTCCCTTTTTCCAGTAGTCAAGGTTCACTCCTTGGGGAGCTAACTCTTCTACATTTCCAGTTGCCTTATCTAGCTCCTAAGTGGCTGTGCAGAACAGGTCTCATGTCCTACAGGGTGGTGCTTCCTACAATTCCACAGGTAAAGTGAATCTGGCAACAAGTAAGGTGCTGACTCAGGAAGAGAGGAAGAAGGTGGTCAAGGTTTGCATCCTACAATGCAATGTTATCACTGGAGTTAAGGAAGAGACCACTGAAGGGTTATTTCAGGACATCAAGAAGATAGAGTTGAATTTAAAGAGGGAATAGAAAATTGGGAGGGAATTTAAAGAGGGAATAGAAAATTGGGAGGGAATAGAAAATACCTCACAGGAGGTATTGAGAAAAGAATGATTGGTGTTGAATATTATTGATTGGTACTTGACATCTTTTCCCATCTTTCTGTATTTCCCCTGTATCCTGGCAATTGGAAGACCAGACTCCCTTGCAGGTAGGGGTCCAGTTGCAATACAGGTTTTGCCAGTAGGAGGCACTTGCATGAGACATTGTAGAGAGACCTTTTCTTCTGTCACTGTGGTGCCATCAAGGACGTTCCTGTAGATGTGTGGTGGCAGCAGTAGTTTTTTTCAAGCTCTAGATTGAAGGTATGGTGGTGTGATTTCACAGACAAGATTCCACTAGGGTTGCCTGACTTCTTCTTCAGCCCTTCTAAAGATTTTGTAAGCACCATCTTTCAGCATTTGACCCCTTAATGATGGAAATATCTGTTTCCTGCAATACAGTCAGACAGAAGCACTGAGAGCAAAGTAGGTTTGTGGGAGCCTGACGCACTGAGCCTCATGTTCTGTTCCTCATTTTCATCTGTCATCAGCCCCATGAATGGGAAGGGTCAGCAGCAACAGGACTGCATAATTGAAAGAGCATAGGGGCACCTGGGTGGCTCAGTGGGTTAAGCATCTGATTTCAGTTCAGGTCATGACCTCATGGTCTTTAAGTTCAAGCCCCATGTTGGGCTCTATGCTGACAGCTCAGAGCCTGGAGCCTGCTTCAGATTCTGTCTCCCTCTCTCTCTGCCCCTTCCCCGCTCATACTCTGTCTCTGTCTCTCTCTCTCAAGAATAAATAAACATTAAAAATTTTTTAAAAAGAAAAGAAAGAACACAGAATATGGAGGCAAACTTTCAGGTTTGAATTGCAGTCCCACCACCTACATCTTCTTTAACTTTAGACAAGGTATTTATCCCTTTGGATTTTTGTTTCTTCAATGTAAAAATGGACTACTACTAAATATCTCTTAATAATTTAGTCTATTGCCATATAACTTAATGAGACAATGGATACCAAAGTTCTTTTTTCAGCTATACTATGTTTTAAATATGAAAACTTTAGAGCGTCACTGCTTCAAGTAATGCATATTGTATGTTGTCACCAGGACTGGAATAAACTTGCCCAGTCACAGAGGCAAGACCAGTTTGTTCACCACTATATCCCCAGTTCCTAATACAGAAGTTATCATACAGCAGATGCTTGATAAATATTTATGGAATGAATGAATGAATGAATGATAGATATACCTGGCAGCTTCTATTGAGACTATGATTTGCAGGTGGGAAAGTAAGAGTGGATCAATGTTTGGTCTCACTCATGGCTTGACAACACTGCACACTGTACAGTTGGTACAAAGCATTTAAGGAACTCACTGGTCAACTCCTGCCCCCTTTTGGTTGGTGATCTAATGAAGTATTTTGGAGTTCTAAGTGCATTTTCCTCAATAGATGTTTGAAGCAGTCCTCAATATATAAAGTTTTCTTACCAAATCTTATCAATGCAATGGAAATATAATTGTTAGGAACAAGTAGAGGAAATATGAATATATACTCTCTTACTTGACTGTCTTGTAAAGTGGTACCATGTAGATCTTTCCATATAGCAAGATTTCCCATGGAGCTTCTTACAGAACCTTCTTTCCTTGAAACTCTGTATTTCTAACAGGCTCTGTGGGTGATTTTGAGGCCTGGAAAAGTTTGGGAACCTCTGATATGGTGGTTTAAAACATTTTGTCTAGTGAGAAACATTTTTACATGATCACAAATGTATTGTTCTATGACAGTTTCACAAAAAAAATTGAAACTTACTACTAGAAATGTTATTTTCTATTTTACTTAATTTTGGTAAAATTATGGTTGTGACCCACCAAATGGATTCTATAAGTCATGTGTGTAACAACCTATATGTAGTTTGAAAAATATTGGCATAAAACATATTGCAACTAGAATTAAAAACTGTGGCTTCTTTTTAATTGAAATATAGTTGATAGATACTATATTAGTTTCAGGTGTACAACATAGTGATTTGACAACTCTATACAATAAGCTATGCTCACCCTAAGTGTAGTTAACATTTGTCACCATACAATGTTATTACAATATTATTGACTATATACCCCATGCTGTACTTTTCATCCCCTTGACTTAAATTGTTTTTTAAATGGAAGTTCATATCTCTTAATCCCCTTCACCTATTTTGCCCATTCCCACACTCCTATCCCCTCTGGAAGCCACCAGTTTATTGTCTATATTTATAATCCTATTTGTGTGGTTTGCTTGTTCATTTGTTTTGTTCTTTTAGATTCCACATATAAATGAAATCATATGGTATTTGTCTCTCTGACTTTTTTATTTTTTGGGAGAGAGAGGGTGCAAGTTAACAAAGGGAGAGAGATAGAGAGGGAGAGAGAGAGAGAGAGAGAATCCCACGAGGGCAGATAGAGAGAGAGAGAAGCGGGGCTAGCCAAAGCAGAGCTCATGTTCACCTGAAGCAGGGCTTGAGCTAGCTTGAAGTGGGGTTGAGTTGAGCCACCCAGGTGCCCCTCTCTGTCTGACTCATTTAACTTAGCATAATGCTGTCTAGGTCTATCCGAGTTGTTGCAAATGTCAAGATTTCACTTTTCATGGCTGAGTAATATCCCATTATGTGTATAAATTGTGTGTGTGTTTCAGTGTGTGTCTATGTGTGTGTATGTATGTGTGTATTTATATATCACATCTTCTGTATCCATTCATCTATTGATGGACACTTAAGTTGCTTCCATATCTTGACTATTGTAAATAACACTGAAATAAACATAGGGGCACATATATCTTTTTGAATTAGTGTTTTCATTTTCTTTGAATAAATACCCAATAGTGGAATTACTGGATCATATGGTATTTCTATTTTTAAATTTTTGAGGAACCTTCATACTGTTTTCCACAGTGGTTCCACCAATTTATATTTCTACGAAAAGGAGTTCCCTTTTCTCCACATCCTCACCAATACTTTTGATTTCTTATCTTTTTCATATTAGACATTCACTATTGGTATCTTGATAGGGATTGCATTGAATCTGTTGATTGCTTTGGGCAGTGTGACATTTTGGCAATATTAATTCTTCCAACCCATGAGCATGGCATATGTTTCTATTTGTTTGTGTTATCTTTAATTTCTTTCAACAGTGTCTTACAGTTTTCAAAGTACAAGGTTTCACCTCCTTGGTTATATCAGTTTTTAGGTATTTTAATCTTTTGGTACAAGGGTAATTGGCATTGTTAATTTTTTTTTCCAGTTACTTCATTATTAGTATAGAAATGCAACAGATTTTCATGTATTAGTTTTTCATTTCCTGCAACTTTACTGAACTCATTTTTTAGTTCTAATAGGTTTTTGGTAGAGTCTTTAAAGCTATATAGTGTTATGTCATCTGCAAATAGTGACAGTTTTATTTCTTTCTTATAAATTGGGATGTCTTTTTTTCCCTTCTTTTTCTTGCCTGATTGCTGTAGCTAGGACTTCTAGTGCTATGTTAAATAAAAGTGACAAGAGTGGACATCTTTGTCTTGTTCCTTATCTTAGAGGAAAGGCTTTCAGCTTTTCCCCATTTGGTATGATGTTAGCTGTGGGTTTTTCATATATGGCCTTTATTATGTTGAGGTATGTCTCCTCTAAACCCACTTTTTTGAGAGTTTTTATCATGAGCAGATATTGAATTTTGTCAAATGCATTTTCTTCATCTATTGAGATGATCATAAGGTTTTTACTCTTCATTTGGTTAATGTGATATATTATGTTGATTGACTTAAAGCTATTGGGGCACTTGGGTGGCTCAATCAGTTAAACGGCCAACTTCAGCTCAGGTTATGATCTTGCAGTTCGTGAATTCGAGCCCCGCGTCGGGCTCTGGGTGGACAGCTCAGAGCCTGGAGCCTGCCTCAAATTCTGTGTCTCCCTCTCTCTCTGCCCTCCCCTGCTCATGCTCTGTCTCTCAAAAATAATAAATGTTTAGAAAAAAAATTGAACCATCCTTGTAGCCTTGGAATAAATCCCACTTGATTGTGATGAATGATTCTTGTAATAATTCAATTTGTTTTGCTAATGTTTTGTTGAGGATTTTTACATCAATGTTCATTAGGCATATTGGCCTGTAGCTTTCTTTATTTATTGTGTCTTTGTGTGGTTTTTGTATCAGAGTAATGCTGGCCTCATAGAATAAACTTGGAATCTTTCCCTCTTTTCCTGTTTTTTGAAATAGTTTGAGGAGAATGGTATTAACTTTTCTTTAAGAACTATGGTTTCTAACAGTGTTTCTACCTTACATTTGTCTAAAAAGCAATATATTACACATATTTTTACTTTGCTCTACACAAGAGCATCAAGATATGCATTATAGTTCCCAGTGAATGACTCCAAAATACATTGATATTTCAGTTATACAGTTAGTTCCTTAGCTTTGGCACAGCTTTTGTCATTAATTAACTTTATTATTTGAGATGAGACATTTTTCAACCCTCTACCTCAGTTGCCTCATTTATAAATAATTTGGGGTAGGGCTGGGGTGGAGGAGTGGAGGACTATGTGAGCATGAGATTGGGTTAGTTTTATGTCTTGTTCTTGACTTAAATTAATATTTACGGGCAAGATATATATTTTCTCAATTCCTCAAATTTGAAATTTAATTCTTTTCTTTCTGAAACATAATAATAACAACAAAAATCAGGGATTAACATGTATTGAGCACTCAATCCAGTGTAGGCATGGTGCTTAGAGCTTTGCATCTTTCATTGGATGCTCATAACAACTTTATGAGTTGGATGTCATCATTATCTCCATTTACAGAAGTGGAAGCTGCATAAAGAAATGAAGTAGTTTACTAAGGATACACAATCTTTAAGTGGAGAGCGGTGGGCTTCCTCCAGAGCCTTGAACCACTAAGCTACACTGTCTTTGCAAGATAGTGATTCTGACCATTGCACAATGTTGTCTGCTTCCAGGAATCACCACTAAACGTGAACAACTTATGGGGACTTGTTGGGACCCAGTTTCTTAAGAAGAGAATTCCTCATGAATTAGTATATTTCAACTGATACTTGTAACAAATAACTTGCGTAGCTGATACCAGATTTGAGAAATTTTTATTTAAAATTTCAAGGTCTCTGTTTATTCTAAAAGTGTACATTGTTAAAATGATTTAAAAAAAGATTATATAAATAACATGCATTCTCAAACCTTGGCACTTTTAATCTGTTCCTGACTAGTGGGTTGTCTAATCACCTAGAACTTAAGAGCTGTTATCTAAACAATTCACATACTGACTTCAGAAGTTTTCAAAGTTGGGTGAGCATGATAATCCTTTTGGGACAGGGAGAAAATATTAGAATTTCTGATTTTAGCTGATCCTTCTAAAGGGCTATATTTGTATATAATACATTAATGTAGTCATATATTCGTGTAGCCTTACCATAAATAAGTAAGCCAACATTATTGTGTGTGATCAAAGAAGTTTGGAGACTACTCATTTAGCCATTTTTCTATGTGAGCTCATTTTCTCTATGGGTAGAAGTAAGGTCTGTGTTCCGCTTATCTATTACTATGTAACAAACCACCCCCTGAAATGGTAGTTTAAAACAATACCAATATTTAATTTTCTCACAAAGCTGCAGTTTAGGCAGGGCTCAGCAGGGACAGCTTGTCTCTTCTCTAACCCAGTGATTGAAAGCTGGGCTGGAGCCATCTGAATGCTGTTCACTCACAGGTCTGGCAGTTGATTCTGGCTGTTATGGGAAGACTCAAACCTTGGAGGCAAAAACAGGTGGGACTCCGTGGCACCTCTTTCTTTCTCTCTGTGGTCTCTATATGTGATCTCTCCAGCATGGTGTCTTCAGCTTAGCCAAGTATATTACAGAGCAGCTGAGGGCTCACAAGGTGCACATCACAGGGGAGAGAGCCAGGTGGAAAGCCAATGACCTTTTCTAATCTAGCTTCTGAAGTTATATAGGGTCATTTTTGTCACATCCTAATTTTTAGAAGAAAATCACTTGGGAATAGACTTCACTTTTTGATGAGAGGAGTTTGAAAGAATTTGTGAACATATATTAACACCTCCACAAGTGTCCTGATTGGGGACAGTGAACGGCCCATGATGTGGTTTAGGGCACCATCTAACTAAATTTGAGCATTAAGCTGCAGGCTGGATATGAACTGGAGAAGAGTAGCTGGTCTGCATGGGATCTCCAGATTGAGTGGATTAAACTCATCTGTCTTTCTTCTATTCCTGATCCCACCCCCTAACCCAGCATCTTCATAGGCACTGGAAAACTCCTTTAGGCTATTCTAGCCTGTATCATGAGTATTTGAAAGCACATTTGGAGTTGGAAATGGAAAAAAAGTATTTAAAAAACAGAATAGGTGACACCCCACTGAAGCAGAGAGGGTAGTTGGATTCCTGTCTCTATTCTGGTAGGCCTGAGAGGAAAGGGTTAAGAATCCTCTTACCAAAATATCATGTATGTCCAAATGTCATCATAGGTATGTGTGTTAATAAAAAATGTGTGCACCTCCCTTCAAAAGGTCATGTCAGTAAAGATATGTGTGCTAGTAGAAAATATGTATCCCTCCCACCAAAATGCCATTTCATTGATGATATGTGCTCTTATAAAAATATATACTTTTGCTATAAGCATTTTCCTACTTATAAGTTAATTGATTTTCCTAATACAACAGTGTAACCAGTGGATATTTAAAATCACTTTCTTCTTTGCTGCTCCCCAACATTTCAAATAAATAAATTTATGATATATATTTGAGTAAAAATTATTCCCTATAAATAATATAACACTAGTAAAATAATTCCCTCTTAGTAACCTATTCCATTAAGGTGTAGAGCTACATTCTTTGATTTATGTAGCTTTCATTTAAGTCCTGATTTCTAAGAGTATATCTACTCCTGAAATTATGCTAAATTTTAGTCTAAAGACTAATAGCAGCCTCTTTTGACGTTTGATCAAGTAACTTAAAACTAAAAAGCCAGAGGGAAATAATGAACATGTGGAAGTTGTTCAGAGAGAAGTCTTAAAGATGATTGAAGGGTGGAGAAATAAGACCCAAGAAAGTGTAACTTACTGAGATTATTTAATTTTTACAAGGTAGAGTTTGAAGAGATGACTCATTTTGATTTTTGTTGACCAGAACTCTCTCCTATGCTCCACTATACACTACAAGAGATGTCAATAATTGGGATTCTGGAGTAATGAAACTTCTCTAATGGTTTTGAGTCTATCTTTTTCCCCTGCTCCCAAGTTGAAATATCATTAAATGTAATTTTAGTGCCTTCTAATACTTTGAAGGATAATGCATGGGATGCTTATTCTCAGACCAAGCCAGGAAATAGAGGTTTTACCTTCTAAACTCTTAAATAGGAAGGTGCCTTGCTATTCATCTTCATCTATTTAAATTGGGAGTTTAATTTTGGTTAGTTTTAGTAAAAAAAAAAAGCAGGTTGTAAACATCAAATTTATAATTAATAATTTCAGTAGAGTTTCAAGACTGTTTGTCAAATAATTTTTGTAATGGTTGCCAAATGATTTTTTCCTTTCCTAGAATGACTTAAATATCATAATACCGTAAGACAGTAAAGGTAGAAGTGATGCACATATTCCTTTGGAGCCTAAGATCCTATAAATTTAGTGGTTTTTTTTAGTATTTTTTTTGCATTTACATTAAGGACTTTTAATATTCTAATTTTAAAAATGCTTATTTGCAAGTGTATAGATTGCCTATAAATATACTACAATGCACATGTGTGTGGTTTAAGTCCATAAAAGACACATTTAGTACTGTTATATTTGCAGAGAATTTGTTGCATAGTTTCCTAATTACAACACTAGGAAACATTCTCTTTGGGACTTGTTCATTATAATGGATTAACTTACTATTTTGCTAAAGGTAGCTGCTAACATAAATATTTAACTTGTGTTCTATAATATACATTATTGCCGCAGATAAATTTTCTTGAAACTAGATGTCTCTGTGGTAAACACATTATACATAGAAAAGACCTAAATCCTACTCCTTCTTTTTATAAATCAATTTAATTTTGTGAGTTTCTAGTTGTGGCCTTATTATACAGTTGACCCTTGAACAATATAGGGCACTGACTCCCCACACAGTTGAAAATCAAAGTATGACCTTGTGACTCCCCTAAAACTTAACTACTAATAGCTTACTGTTGAGCAAAAGCTTTCCAATAACATAAATATTTTTTATGCTGCATGTAATGTATACTGTATTCTTACAATAAAGTAGTAATCTAGAGAAAAGAAAGTGTTGTTAAGAAAATCATATGGAAGAGAAAATCATTTACAGTACTGTCCTGTAAAAAAAGAAACTGCATGTACTGCATGTATAAGTGGACCCATGCAGTTCAAACTTGGATTATTCAAGGTCACTTGTCATTTGGGAGAAATTTTTATTTGGTTAGATTTCAACAGAGTATTTCATCCAGCTGTGGTGTAGAGGCATTTGCTTAAGGTATCTTGAGTATATCTTGAGGCACCTGAGTGGCTCAGTCGGTTGAGTGTCCATCTTTGGCTCAGGTCATGATCTCATATTTTGTGAGTTTGAGCCCCACATCAGGTCGCTGCTGTCAGTGCAGAGCAAGCTTCAGATCCTCTGATGTCACTAGAGGCATATCAATGTGTGAAAGTAACAGAATAAGAGGCAAAAGGTTGAGGGAGGGATGACAGATAGCATATGGCCTATAGACCATTTTCTGAGAGGGAAAAGGGGATATTTGGAAGATTTCATGTAATTTAGGTTTTAACCCAGTGTTTTGGCTGGAGAATAAAAATAAAGGGGTCAGGCTTTATCCTTTAAAATCTCTTATAGTCTAGGTCCAAGATTATGTGATGTTTGATGGTTTCTCTCCCAAGTTGCCTACTATTATTCCAGGAAGAATAAAATCTTGTTCTGTCTCTTCTTGGCCCACTACTGGGACCAGCTGTTTGGCAGACCATAGGAATTAGTTCTCCATAAATGTGGGGTCAGTGGGGCCAGTTGAACCTTTGCTTTCCCATGGCTTTCTAAAAATAATTTAAGAGAAGTCATAATGTCTCAGAAATACTAAAGAAATAATGATGGTACATATAAAAGACCATGGTGTATGGATGCATCATGTATTTTTGACTTCAGCACAAGTGAGAAGCCCAGTGCAAAGAAACTTATGAACCTATCTGGAAGATTCTCTCCCCTATTCGGTCAGTTCTTCATCAAGCCAAAAAAGGCTTCCCTCTAAATGTTTACATGAGCCAACTGCCCACAATAGGTGAAAAATTTGTCTCAATGTGGTATAATCACATGGAATTCGAAATTGAGGGACATGTTAGCAAATCCCTTAAGACTTATAAATTTTTCAAAAAGTTTTTAAAAAATTCTAGAGCTAAAATTATTTGCAGTGCTAGTTTTGTGAATTTATTTTTACATGCTAACTCTATAAATTCCCCAATATAATGTTATTTGGGCAGTAAATATTTTATGTGTGTGATGGACCTTCAGTACATGAAACTTTTAGAAGGATAGAATCTAGGATGGAGTGAAACAGCTGTTTTCTGTACCATCAGATAATTGCTGATGATATTGATTTTTTAAGAAGAATAAGATCATTTTGCCTTTAATAAAACATTGTAATTAAATCAAATCTTCCTTATTTGGATATGAAATTTCTATATTTGGCAAATCATTAAGTTGGGTAGAGAAACAGAAACTATACTTCAAATTGGTTTACATTCTCAGAAAGAGAAACAGAACTAATGTTCTCTGCAACGAATTTTTATATTTTCAGAAGAAGACATTAACCAAAAGTACCAACATTATAGAAGAAGATATGTGTGGCAATCACCAGAGAGCATTTGGATCATCTGTAAAAAGCCTTGAAATTCCCAAGAGCTATGTTTAATAAAGGAAAGATAAGAATGTCATATTGAAATTCATAAAATTGATTGATATTCATAGTTCATCTCATGCACATGTATAAGACAATTTCCCTGCATCATAATGGATTGAAAAGGACATGTAAGCCAGTATTAAGGCTTAAGACAAAATACAAACTAATTTTGACATAGCTAAAACAGCTTTTAAAAATAATATTGTTTATTAAACACTATGGAGTACCAGGGACTTCTGGCCAAAAACAATCACTATCTTTATGCTGCTGGTCTGAGGACACTAGGAATCTGGGACTACTAAATATTATATAATATAAACATATTCATTAATTATTTCCCAGGTTTACTTCTGAATTGTTCACTTTGAGAAGTTGCTTATATGTGATTATTAGGAGTAAAGATTATAACCAGACTATTGGGAAGACAAAAAGCGATGATCCAATGGTTGGTTTTCCTGATCCTTTACTTTATATAATTTTAATTTTCTTCCACCAAGCCAATTAGTGAGTGAATTTGAAGCTGTTTAGACAAGCATTATTTTTCTGATGCAAATCACTTGTACAGAAAGTTAGGAGACCCCAGAGATCTGAGCCCAACTGCTAAATGTCATGTTCACAGCCTCTGTGCCACTATCCATCACCAGCATGCAAAGCCAACAAGAAGTGCAGCTGGCTTTGATTTAGAGGTCCTTTGACAAATTGTCTCAATTTTGAAATTCATCTCTTTTAATAACTATAGTAAGTACATACATAGTGCTGTTATATCAGATGCTGTTTGAATTTATTTAATACTCACATTGACTCTATCTGAGGTGTTTCAGTTAACTTTTGAAATGCTTGAAACCACCTGGAAACCTAGTAGCTCCAAGCCATAATCATTTAATATCAATCACTATTTTGTGGGTCAGCTGGGCAGTGCTGCTGTTCTAGGCTGGGGTAGTGTGTCTTCTGTCAGCCATGGGTCAAGTAGGGAGCTTTAATACTTTCTGCTGAGTTTTGTTATGTCTCTGCAGCCTCGGCTGGGACCACTGGGCTGACTCACTCATTCTAGCCCATGTGATTGCTCATCATCCAACATCATGTTCACATGAGGGTAGCATTGTGTTCACAAGGGGGCTGCAGGGACTTGGAGAAGAGTACTGCAGAGCAAAGTCTCTTGAGGCCTGCCCTTGGAACTTCGGCAGTATCACTGTCAGTAAGTTCTATTGGCCAAAGTGGCCAGAAAGCCAGTCTGTAATTAAGGGGAAGGGAACTAGACTTTTCTTTCTGATAGGCAGAGCCATAATGGGTGTGGATATAGGGAGGAATAAAGGATCGAGTCCATTTTTCCAATGTACCACAGGTGGACACAGCTCTTTCCACTTCACAGGTGAGGGAACTGAGATAGAGAGTCTATGTGGCACAAGGTTGTGTAGATTCTGAGTGTCCAAGTCAACATGCAGACAAGGAGTCTGACTCCAGAATCCATGTTCCTAACCATGTGCTACATATTTATTTTGTGTGTGTGTTTCCTAGATGTCACTACTGTGTGTGTCATGGATCACGGGAAATCATGCTTACTGCCGTCTTTCACATAAAGGACCTCTGACTTGCATGACCCATCCATTCCACCCCCACCTCCTGGACCAAAAGGCTGCAATAAGTAACACCTCTTTCCTCTTTAGTATTTTCTCCTGGCCTTTACTCTTAGAGAGAAAAATCATTGAGGATTTTTACAAGTGGGTTTTAGCAAAGTATTGCGTGTTAATGTGTTATTGTCATTTAGAATGCTTATACCTAAGGGTAGGAACTATTTATTTATAGTTTTATTTAATATATGTTCTTTAGCAAATTGTAAAACACTTTTTTAAATTCTAAAATGAGCTCTTTTACTGCAAGTACATTCCATTAAGGTTGGGACCTCAACTCCACATTACTGTTATTTCCCTAGCAGTTAGCAAATAGTAAGTGTTCAATAATTTCAAAAAAATTTTTTTATGTTTTTATTTTATTTTTGAGAGAGAGAGACAGAGTGTGAGTGGGGGAGGGGTAGAGAGAAAGGGAGACACAGAATCCGAAGCAGGCTCCAGGCTCTGAGCTTTTGGCCCAGAGCCTGATGCGAGGCTTGAACTTAGGAATCGTGAGATCATAACCTGAGCTGAAGTCAGATGCTTAACTGACTGAGCCCCCCAGGTGCCTGAGGTGTTCGATAATTTTAAACTAAATGTAGGACTGAAGGAAACCAGAATATTAAGGATTATTAGTAAATGTCTTTTAACTATTGATTTAATCAGGGAGATTATAATAATATTATACTCCATTTATCTAAGTAATTTTCTGCATTTTTGCTTATTCAGTGCCATTTCCTTCTCACATTATGCCATAAAATGTACATTACATTTTATGTATGTACATGTTTGTATGTGATACCATAATACTATATCCAGATTTTTAAAAAATTCTTTGTTAATTTTGAATTCTTTTTCTCTATAATTTTGCATTATGACTCTCTTGATCTAGACCCACAGAGTGTTTCTAGTACTTGTATTAGAGCTTTCAAGACTAAGGAGACTTTCAACTCACATAGGCCTTTACAAAGATGGAGCTCACTGCCCACCCCTACTATTGCTCTGTTGCTCTTTTGAAATTGGATCCTTAGGCTCAACCTCGTGCTATGCATTAATATGAACCCATGCAAATATGAGTGTTGCGCACCTCTTGAAGTTCTTTATTGGAAACTCTTCTCAGTTACCTGGTGAGTTGTTTGAGATGCTTTTCTCACTTTACCAGTGGGAATTGAGATACAGCTTGGGTAGGCAGCTTGTCAAATACAAAATCAAGGCCAAGGGATTAGGTAGCCAAGATAAGAACTGAAGGAACCTCATTTTATAGCCCATTGTTCAAGAAACTAAGTAATGCAGTTTGTAAGGAAAGAATAATATGGAAAAGAAGTACTACCTCTCTTAATCATGAATTGTGTGCGTGTGAAGACTTTTGATTAGAACATACTAAAAGGTTTGTATGTGGTTAGTTTGTAGAATTGACAGTGGATCTGCATGATTATTAATAGGAGAAACATTTCATGATTCATGTCATTAGCATGTATAATTGCTAGCCAGAAACGGATCTTGACCTTAGAAGAGAAAGAGCAAAATAAGGTTACGTTGATTTCTTTTTTTAGAGATTAGGATACAAGTCATGAGAACATATGAGAAAGGCCTCAAGTGAAAAAGCTGCTTAACTATGGTACTTCCTTTGTCATAAACCCCATTTTAACCCCAGCAATTAGTCTCAAAATGTTTTCCACTAATATATTTCATTACAATGACGTTTCTTGTCAGTGAAGATTCTGAGGTATTATCAAACAAGAAGTAATGGGATTTAGTCTTAAATCTCACCAGCCTAAAAGTTCATGGTCTTTTTAACACACCAAATGCTTTCTTCTTTGACCATCATATTAATTATATTTTTACACAGTTACACAAAAATTATATTTTTACACATGCATTCATACAGTTAGCTGTGTATTTTGCCAATTTCTTTATTTGTCTCCACAGTAAGGAAAGGAACTGAGTCAGTGTGAAGGCCACAAACCTTTCATCAGCATTTCTATGGATGCTTCATCATCTGTGGCTCAGGGCTGGGAGCTATGGCCCTCCATGCATCTCACTGCCTGATGCCCCGATGAGAGAGATGAGGGTGCATACACAAAGAAGGTAAGAAAAGGCACACATGATGTAAACAACTTCTGTAAAAATAAACTTAACTAATTCAGAATCCTTTCTTTTCAATTACAGTTTTGAGTATCATGTTAGTAAAGGCCCTAATAGGAGGGAGTGAAATTGTACAGAATAGAAGAACTTACTGACTGTTGCTCATAGAGAAAATAAATAAAAATTAAATACAACAACAAACACACACCTGTGACGACCAGTTGTACCAGTTGTATCCGTTGACAAGGGCTTTCATCTTGATTAACAGGGGAGAGTGCAGTAGGGAGTACTCTAGAAATCAGCAGTTCTCTTTGTCATTTTCAATTTGTAATTATCAAACTGCCTGACTGAGAGGCAGAATAATTAATGTAGTCTTTCCCAGAATTATGAAAAGAATTGCCTGGAGCTCTTGTTAAAGACACAGATTCCCAGCTCCACCCAGATTCTGACCTCCAGGGATGTGCCCTGGAAATTAATATTTTTAATAAGTTTGAAGGTTATTTGTATTAGCTGATAGCTAAGAGAACTTACAGAGTTCCAAGTCTGTCATTTACTGTGTTGAGATGAAAAGTTATTTCACTTTATCTAAGTATCCATTTCCCCTTCTGCAAAATCAGGGTGATGATGGTACTTCCTTTTGGGTGCTATTATGAATGCCAGATGATGTATTGCATGCAAAATACATATCTTGGTGATTGGCACAAATGCTGAATATGCATTAGTTGCTCTGATGCTCTAGGTCCACCCAGTTGGAGGATGTAATGTATAAAAATGATCTAGGGAATCTTTAAGGGAAAAGTAAGTGAAGAGAAAGAAGATCTGACAGGTTAGATGAGGGCTGACGCATTCTAGCTTAGAGATAATGGAGAAAATAGACTTAGGATAGAGTTCCCAGGGCAACCTAGTGCATCCAATCTTTTATATCCACACTCCAAGTATTTGCTTTGTCTTCATCACTTTAGGAAGGAATCAGGTGCTTAACCAATTTGCCTTGATACGAAAGTTGTTTGGGGGTACCTGGGTGGCTCAGCTAGTTAAGCACCCGACTCTTGGTTTCAGCTCAGGTCATGATCTTATGGTTTCATGGGTTCGAACCCCACATCAGACTCTGCCCTAATGGTGTGTAGCCTGCTCGGGATTCTCTGTCTCCCTGTCTCTCTCTGCCCTGCCCCAACTCACATTGTCTCTGTCTCTCCCAAAACAAATAAATGTTTAAAAAATTGCCTTTTAAAAGGAAGAAACACTTTTGGAAGCACTAAGACATGATACAGTTTAATTGGTCAATAGTATTTTCATTTTATAAAATTTTATTTGGGATGTGTGATCAGAGGGTATTATTGCTTTGTATGACCAGATGTATCAGATATGCAAATATGTAGAGTCCTCATAACATGAAATTGACTCATTTATTCATTATTTTAATACATATTTGTTGAGTACCCAATGTGTGCCAGACACTGTTTTCAGCACAAAAGGTATATCAGTGAATAGAACAGCTAAACACTCCTGCCCCTACAAAGTTTATGTTCCTGTGTATATTAAGAAGAGGGAGACAGACACTATATGGAATAAATATGAAAGTTATATAATGATAAGAAGAAATAAAAGCAAGGGGCAATACAGGGAGTATGGAGAGTCTGTGTGTGTGTGTGTGTGTGTGTGCACACGTGCATATGTGTGTGTGTGTGTGTATGCATGCAAAGTAGGGGCTTGGTAAGAACTTTGACTTTAAGTACTATGGGAAGTTTCTAAAGGGTTTCAAGCAAACCACATTTAAAAAGGATCCCTCTGGGGGCACCTGGGTGGCTCATTCAGTTAAGTGTCGGACTCTTGGTTTCAGCTCAGGTCGTGATCTCACTGTTTGTGGGTTTGAGCCTTATATCCAGCTCTGCTGACAGCATGGAGCCTGCTTGGGATTCTCTCTCCCTCTCTCTCTCTGCCCCTCCCTGACTTGCCTTCTTTCTCAAAATAAATAAATAAATTTAAAAAAATAAATAAATATTTAAAAAATAAATAAAAAGGATCCCTCTGGCTTCTGGACAATACCTCCCAGGGAGGCAGGGAACTGGAAAGGAGGTTATTAAAGTAAGAGAGAGATGATGACAGGGCGGTGGCAATAGAAGGAGTCAGGAATGGTCAGATTCTGGATTATTTAGAAGGTGGAGCCAACAAGACTTGATTATGGATTGGATGAAAAGATTGAGAGCCAGAGAGGAGTCAAGGAGGACTCATCCTCACCAACTACATGTTGGAATTGCCATTTCCCCAAGATGACATAATTGTAGAGAAGCAAGGGATTAGGGGTATTCCAGAGGTTAGGCTTAGTCATGTTAAGTCAGAATTACCTATTAGTCATTCAAGTGTGGATGCTAGGAGCAGGCATTTGAATATAAAAGATCTGGATCTCATGGGAAGAATTTGGGTCAGAGACATAAATTTGGAGTTACAAGCCTATATATGATATTTAATGCCAAAAATAAGTGGTATCACCAATGGAAGACACAGGATTCAAACAGAATGCTGAGACTTGTAAACTATAAGAGGCTGGGGAGATGAGGAGAAACCAAATCAGAAGACTGAGAGCCAGTGACAGGGAAGAAAACTGGGAGAGTGTGTCCTGAAAGTCAAAGGAAGAGAGAGATCAACTGTGTCAGTTGTTACCAAACCAAGATGAGTATGTGGATTACCACAGTATTTTGCAAAGTAACAATCATTTGTGACTCCCTTGAGAACACTTTAAGCGGAATAGTAGCACAAAGGCGAGATTAGCATGAATTCAAGAGAATGAGAGTAGAGGAATTAGAGAGAGACAAAGCTAAGGGGGAAGAGTTTGGCCATAAAGGGGAACTTAGAAATAGGCAGTATCTAGAGTGGGAAGGAAGAGTTGTTTATTAAGATATGAAAAACAACAGGGTGTTTGTAAACTGAGGAGAGTGATCCAGGGGCAAGAAAATTAATGACATAGAAAAGAGAGAGGTTCTCCAAGTACCTCTCCTTCTGCTCAGGGTACACCCAAACATTTGTAATCTTCTCCAGTCTCTGTCTGTATCCCAGGCAGCAAAGCAAAGGCCTCAATTCTTTGACAAACCAGACCACTTATGATTCACTGAAGCCCTTAGAATCCTCAATATATCTAGTCTCATAGATTTTTGTTTTGATTTTTGTTTTAGAAAAAGGAGAGAGGAAAGAAGGAAGAAAGGAGAGATAAATCATACTATATATATTTTTGCCAACTGGCTTTTTTAAAACCCTCTTCTTCCCTTAACCTCATTTAATTTTTATAACAAAACTTTCAGATGGGTATTATTTTCTTTTTCTGGATGAGTAAAGTGAATTCATAGTCATTAACTTCTTCAAGATCTCAGAGGTAGTTATGAGGCAGAATCAATTCAAACTCAAATCTATCAGACCCTAAAATATCAATTTCACAAATTTCTCTGAAGTAGGAAATTTATAATAGGTCCATAGTTTGATTCAACCTTGGAAACATAGGTTCTGGCCCATACTCATTTGCCTACATGATCTCATCACCCATGTAACAGATCCATCTTTAATTATGTGTGCTTATTAAGAATTCCATGTTCCTTTTACTGAAGACGTATCTTAATTTTTTTAATGTTTTTTTATTTTTGAGAGAGAGAGAGAGACAGAGTGTGGGTGGGGGAGGGCATAGAGAGTGGGAGACACAGAATTGGAAGCAGGCTCCAGGCTCTGAGCTGTCAGCACAGAGCCCGATGCGGGGCTTGAACTCATGGATCGTGAGATCATGACCTGAGTCGAAGTCGGACGCTTAACCGACCGAGCCACCCAGGCACCCCTGAAGACATATCTTTTAAAGTTGAATATATTTTTCTATAAAAATGACCATCCTCATTATTCAGTAAAAAAGATGCAATCCTATGTAGAATGCCATCTAAAGTTACCCTACACTTACTGGAAACATCTAGAAATAAGCCATTTTCTGAGACACAGAAAGAATCATGTAATTCTGACTATAAGATGAGGTTAGCATCTCAAAAATAAAGAAAAAAACATTAAGATGAGGTTAGCAGAAGGGTCTCATCCTGCATAAGCATTTTTTTTTGTTTCTTTAATATTTATTATTTTTGAGACAGAGAGAGACAGAGTGTGAGTGGAGGAGGGGCAGAGAGAAAGGGAGACACAGAATCCGAAGCAGGCTCCAGGCTCTGAGTTGTCAGCACAGAGCCGGATGCGGGGCTCGAACCCACAAACTGTGAGATCGTGACCCGAGGCAAAGTCGGACACTTAACCGACTGAGCCAATCAGGTGCCCCCTGCATAGGCATTTTGAATATGTTTGGGACAGAAACTGTAAGAGACTGATAAGGAACTTCTGAGACCAACAAAACCTGGGTTTACTTCTGTGTATGCCCCGATCTCCTCTTAGTTCAGTCCTAGGTCTCTTGGTTCCTCCCTATTGGAATAACTCATTTCTCCATACCAATCTGCAAACTGTTAGACATGGGAATTTCTCTACTGTGTTTGGTCTCCTGAAACTCTAAGCTTCCTAGAGAAATGCTGAATCTGCTTCCTCAGGAAGAATTCTCCCAACAGTACCAGTTTCTTTGTAGATGAAGAAGTCTTTTAGGGTACTCCTTGTAACAAAAATGAGATGCACTAAAATTGTTTGGTTCAATAGGTTGGTGGAGCATAGTTAAGTCTTGACAATCAAACAGATATGTCAGCTACCAATTCTTCACAAATGGTGTGTGATAGAAAAGAATGATTGGGAAAAATGGGGCAAATGATAAGTGCTTTGGAACACACTGATTTTTTATAGTGAAATAATCAGAGCCATATTAGGTAGGAAAATAAAGATATAAGTAGTCAACAGACATTTCTTTGGTACCTACCAACTAAAGAATACAAAGAAGCTAAATGAGTGTCCTTCTAGAATTCCCAGTCTAGTGGAGGAGATTGATATGTGGGTAATAACATAAAGGACATAATTCTTACCCAGAGACATTACTAAATGATTATCTCTTCCGATCCCACCCTAAAGATTCAGGTATGCTCCTGTTTAACAGTTTCACTATCAACATGACGAGATATGCTTTCATGGAGAAAAGAGACAATAGAATCATACTGATGCTTTGTTTTACAAAAAATGGAAATCAGATTAAAAGAGATCAGCAAAATTAAATGTAAAATTGAAAGTTATTATAGTCAATCCATAGGTTAGTGCCTGGAAGGATAGCAGCAGAATAAGAAACATGAGAATAATATAAAAAAGTTGAATTAGGTAGTCTTATTTATAAGGCATTTGTGTAAAATATAAACAAATTGCTTTTACTAGAAGAAAGGAAAAAAATCCTTACAACTGAAAGCCGGCTCTGTGACTCAGGTTTTGCAAGTCTTTCTTTTTTCCTAAATCATTTTTTCCTTCCATTGTCTCTCAGAGGTTTGGTAAAGAGGTCATCCAAGATATGTGGTTTTCTTTTCCTATTTTTTACCTCATTTGGAAACTAGGTTTATTGGGTAGTATTCACATAAACTACTAATCTTTCCTTTGTGATATCCTCTTCAGATAATTCAAGATATTTTTATAAAGGTTAAAAAATTGTATTCCCTTAGACTCCTAAGAAATGTATAATAAAAAAAAAAGAGTTAAAAAAATTAATGACTTTGTCATCCCAGCTTCCAAGCTTTTGTAATGTATTAACCAAAAATGTATTCCACATATTTTATGGTTACACATCATTGGCCTGATAACTTCATGAATCGACAAGTTCTTATTGTTCAAAGAGACATTTGCTTTCTTCTGATGCTTGTTTTAAACTGTTACTTCCATGTTGAATCACTATACTGCACACCTGAAATTAATATTACACTGCACATTAACTAACTGGAATTTAAATAAAAACGTAAAAAATAAACTGTTACTTCCACTTTCATATTGGAATGAAGTTAGAAATACAGAAATATAGAAATATATATAGAAATATATATATAGTATGTAGTATATATGTTTATACATAAATGTCACTTATTTAGTAGTACTAATATTATTATTTATTTTTAAGGCCTCTTTTTAATGCTTAGTTTCTAGTATTTTACAAGATGGAGACTGCTTTTGTGCAATTGTTTTTTACCTGTTAAGTCATTATTTCCACATTAATAATAGGGCAAAGATATCAGGCTTCAGTTTAGATTATGACAGTACCTAATGTCTTTTCCACATTTACTTTGACCAAAAAGAAGACTTCCTTTCTTGTTTTCCTGGGAATTTTATGAATTCAATATGTATATTTTTCCAGCTGTAGTATTTTAATTGCAATTGGAAATTACCAGTCGAGATATCACTTTTCTTATGAAAAGTTTCCTAATACTAAAGCCTAGCAGTTAAAGCTGACTTCAACTACTCAAATGGCATGATTTCTTTATGCTTAACTTAGAATTTTTTTAAGATCTTTACTTTAGTTATTTACTTTGATACTTCTGGGTCAATGAAACATTAAATTATATATTTTTATATTAGCCACCTTTTCATAAGTGTAATTACCTTTGTGTGTGTGTGTGTGTGTGTGTGTGTGTGTATGTGTGTGTGATATAACCCTAAATAAATGAATAAAATAAATGGAAACTGTCTTGGTTAATATTGTTAAAGTGAAACCATTTGATCTAATACCAGTTTCGGACTGCAAGTGAGATTCCTAGGTTGCAAATATTTATGTGTCCAGAAAATTCATGTTGGTAATCCATTATAGCAGCAAGTCTTTATCTTTGTTTCCTTTCAGTTAAATTGTTTTCCTATTATACATTTAATAGACTAGCTCAAACAGAAATGAAGGGCTAAATGAAAGGTTGTTAGGCTCATATGGAATTTTGGAGTTATTATACAAGACTTTTTTTTTAAAACACTTTTTTTGTTGTTGTTGAGGAATCTCTTGTTGCTTCCAAGAACATTAGCAGGGAGCATGTGTAAGTAGGAGTTGAGGGTATTTGTAGGGGTGAACTCTGCCTTTAAGTTAAGTTAGGTGAATCACTCAGTTGCCTTCGTTCAAGGTCTTCACCAGTAAAATGGGAGGCAGGATCAAAGGATCAGGAAGTCCTTTCTAGCTAGGGTTGGAAATGGCCTTATTTTCTCCACCTTTCTCTACAAATTATCCATTTATTCTTCACTGACTTTGTAGTTAATAAAATCCTTTAGATCAGCCTCTTCAAAACTAGGAGAGCGAGAGCATTCCCAGCTCCAGGGAGCCAGACTTTTAAATAATCCCAATTCTGAGTATTATCTTCTTTGATGGGACTTACTGAGAAGGTCTGAGGGCAGCTATTGTAAAATAGGCTGCAGGAGTTAATGATGGATGTTTTCATGTAAGATCCTAGAAAAGAATCACCTCCATGAGTATATAGCAATACCAGTTTAATTGATCCATCCCCAAAGGAAGTTACATTTAGCATCTCTACAAAATGATGAAAAGCTGACTGAAATAGAATTTCATTGTCTCACCACTTTAGTTTAAATATTGTTTGTTTTCCCAAGCATGCCTGTTTATTTTATGCTTCAAAGTAAGATTGATAGACTGTTTTATGAGCAGTTTTCAATCATGTTACATAGGCCATCCAATTTCTGTTTAGCAAAGTTAACAACTAGTAGTAGCATGCACAGAGTGGGTCACTATCAACTGTGTTTTCATTTAAATTTGAGAAATGAAGAGCCATGATGACTGTATCCAAGGGACACAGAGAGCCAGTGGCACAGATCTCCCAACTGTCAGTTCTAGGAGTTGAAGATGTCACTGTCTCTAAAGAAAAAGTGCTCATGATTTCTGCAGGAGGCATCACACATGCTTACTTCTTTCCTTGTGTATCATGAAAACAGTGAACTTTTTTCTTATCCATCTTTCTTAGTACATGGGTCACTTTAAAGATAATGAAACTTTGCTTACTCTCCTATGATCCCTATAAAATGCTATTTTTCTAAATGGGGATATTTAAGGTTATGAGAGAGAACATGGACAATATTTCATTACTGGAAAATACCAGTCTTCAGTTCTAAAATTTGGTCCTTAAACAAGTAGCTCATTGTGTGGAGGTAATCTTTGTGGTCTTCTATATGCAACAAAATGTATTTTAACCATAAAATGTGAACATGAACTAATATGAACTCATTAGGAAGAATAGTCATAAGAGAAAATTACATGGTGTTTATATATGGTTATATGAGATTGATTCTTTTGTGCCTCTGGTTACATATCTGAGATACTACAGAAATTAATGAACTGGGTTTACTATTACAATTAGAAGAAAGGCACTAAGTTTGTATTTATAAATAATACTCAAATTATACTCTAGAATAGTTTCAGGAGAGTATTATACCATGAATGTATTAGTGTATCAAAAGCTGTGAAGATGACTTTGAGGAAAAATGTACTCAACTACTATTTAATTTAATTTAATTTAATTTAATTTTTTTCTTACCTACTATTTTAATTTTGTCTTTGCTTTTTGTTAGTTATATAGCCATTTCTTCTCCCTCAGATGAATCTGAAAAATTGGATAGAGAATGAATAAGTTATAAGCTCATTCTACAGAGTTTTAGAAAAGACCAAAAAGCTGCTTTACCTTCCAAATTTAATTAAGGGTAGCATATGATTTTAAGCTTATCATGTACTACTAATGAGGTTTTTAAAAAACTTTATCTTGTGGGAAATCCAGTCCAAAAAGGAAATAACAGTTTTAAAACCCAGTTCAATGGAAAGTACGTATTACATTACTGCTCATTAGTTGGAGAGTTCAAACCTTCCCCTTATGCTGTCATTGGCTTTACATCTCCATGCTAATGCATCCTCTGAAAATCTGCTTGCTTCATTCTGCTTCAAACATTATCATCAAGGATAAGAAGTTTAGAGTCTGCAATTTCAGGTGATTATGTTTATACAGTTGGGAGAATAGTGGAATAATCTAAAAAACAGCACACTTTGTGTATATGCGTTGACTCTTACTTCCTTAGTGAATGGATTTTTATGCTCCTAGGATGTCATATTACTGTCGTCAGACTCTAGTCATCCATTGATAATGACAATTGCATTGATTGCTTTAGCATCAGCTGACCTCCTATGACTAAATATCTTCATATAGCAGACAGTTCATTCAAAAAGAATCTGACATAGAAATGCTGATATTCTATTTTCTTTCAATGCCCAAAGTCCCCACAAATTTTAGATTGAAATGTCTTGAGATAGAGCTTTTCTTGAGATAGGGAAATGGAACTTTGTTCCAGATATTTAAATAGTCTTTTTAGGCCTCATGATTCTTTCCATAGACACTTATTTTTATAAGAGCCACTTAAGCAGTTTATGATTGCAAGTATAGCTTCTCCCAGCCCAAATTTAAGACCTGTCTTTCCCCCAGGACTTTCATCTAAGACTGATTGATATTCCCTGTTTTTCTCCATCTAGCCCACTCCCCTGCTACTCTAAGCAGTTCTCATTTCAGGAAGTTAACCATGAAATCTATTAATTATAAACTGAACCAAGTCATGTGATCTCCATATTGATATGAAAAAGTAAGAAAAGCCTATATAGATCACAGCACCAAGTAAATTGAAGGGCAAGACAGTGAGGTCGGTAACAGTTGAGACTGTGGAATAAAGCAAATGTGGATTTGTTTGAGTTGCAAATTTGTCACACTGTTATGTGATGTTGGTCAAGGGATTTCGTTTCTTCAGGTCCATTTCCCACATTCATAAAATAGTGTTGATAATGCTTCCTTCATAGTATTTTTATGATAAACAAATGTTAGGTGTTTTTAAGAGGCTCTTACAGTACCTGACACATTATATGTATATTATTATTAAGTATTATTACTGTTATACCATTATGCTAAGTCAGTGAAAAAAATCAATCAAAATAGATGGATAGATTCTGTTTCTGAATATGCTAAGAGAAAACAGACTTCTCTTGCTATAAACAACTAAAACAAAAGGGTAAAATATAGGAAATAATTGTCACAAAACATTGAACCATAGGCAGTGTAAAAATGTGATTCCTGAGAGAAGAGGACCAAATGAAATAAATCCTACCATACATTTACCCTAGCTTCCTGCCTGGAGGCACATTTTGGAATGTGGTATAGGGACAGGTATCTCAAGCAGAACAATTTAGTCATATTGAGTTGAGGAGATCAATATGAGAATTCAATTTGGCTGCATTACCTGGAGGTTGAAAAGCACAGTTCTGAAAAGGAGTAAGCCAAACAAAACAAAAACAAAACAAAACAAAAAAGTTTTAAATCTGCATAGGAGTTCACTTGACCCTTTGCTGAATCCTAAAATGTGCACAAATATGGTAAAACTTCACAAGGTGGGATAAAGAATGACAAGAAAGGTATAACCTGAACATTGATAGGGAAATTTTGAGCTCTGGTCAGCCAGAATGGAATGTTTATTGATCACTGGGAAATCATAGGCAACTCAGAAAAGTCATGCCTTTAGTAGTAAGGTTAAACTACATCTAGAGTAAGGACTGCTCTTGACTCACCCTCACAAAGAATAGGAACCATTCTTAAAGGATCAAGTAATTCACAAATAACTAAACTGCTTGCTAGAGCAAATCTCAATCTTCTTAAAAAAAAAAAGACAACATCCAGATACTTACTGCCATTTCTCACAATCCATCATCCACTTAAAAACTACTATATGTGACAAGAACCGGAATAGGGTGATCTGTAACCAGGAAAAAATAGTTTACAGAGATAACAGAATTAGCAAACAAAGACTTTTAAATGGATTTTGTGAATAGTTCAAGAATTTAATGCAAATAATAATAATAATCCAAAATGAAGGACACAGAGGGAAAAAGACTGAAAAAAGCAGTAAAGAATAGTTAGAACCCAGGAGATAGGATCTGGAAAAAAAGTGGGAAGAATCTGAAGCCAGATAAACACAAAGAAAATCATGCCAAAGCACATCATAATCAAATTGCTGAAAACTAGTGATGATGAGAAGACATTAAAAGTGATCAAAGAAAAAAGACTGGAGAAAAATAATTAAGGGTGATCTGAAACTTTGTTTTCAGAAGATAATAGAAAAACATCTCTAGAACGCTGAAAGAAAAAATATCCAATGAAGGTATCTTTTAAACATGGAGGGGTGTCTGGCTGGCTCAATCAGTAGAGTGTGCGACTCATGATCTCAGGGTTATAAGTTCAAGCCCCATGTTGGGTATAGAGATTACTTAAAAATAAAATCTTTAAAAAAACATGGAGATGAAGAACTTTTTCAGACACACTGAAGCTGGTAAAGTTTATTGCCAGCACATCTGCACTACAAAAAATGTTTCAGAAAGTTCTTCAGATGGAAAGAGAGGACACCATATAGAAATTTGCATCTACATAAAGGAATAGAGTGCCAGAAATGTTAAATATGTAGGTAAATAAGAAAGGCATTTTTCCCAATCCAGTTTAAAGCACTTCTTTAAGACATAATTGACTGTTTATTAATAAAGTTTATAACAATGTATTAAGTGATTTTGAACACATGTGGAAGTAAAATGTATGGTAACAATAGCATAAAAGACAGAAGTTAAGAAAATGGAAGTATACTGTTCTATATTATATGGCTCTTACATTATATGTGACACAATGTGATATCACTTGAAGATAGACTTTTATAAATTAAAGGTACATATGTAAGCTTAAAGCAATTCATAAGGAATAAAACTAACTTATAAGGTATAGGGAAGATAACATGGATAATTAACTAAATTCAAAAAAACGGAGGGGGAGAGGAAAAAGGAAGAACAAAAAAAAATTGAAACAAATAGCAAGATAGTAGATTTAAATTCAACCATAACAATAATTACATTAAATGTAAGTGGTTTAACTAGTCTGATTAAAGGAGAGAGATTATTAGATTGGTATAAACAAACAAAAACTATATTTGTACATAGCAGTTTAATCATAGTTATTTTAAATTCATTGATTATTCCAACATTTGTATCATATCTGAATCTGATTCTGCTTCTTTGTCTTTCATACTGTGTTTTATCTTGCCTTTGAATATGTCTTACAGTTTTTTTTCTTGAAATAATATATGATGTATCAGTAACAAGAATGGAGATAAATAGATCTTTATTATGAAATTTTCTATTAATTTGTCTAGGAGTTGAGCAGTATTTAATGTTTGCTTTATATTTTGGTGCCAGAAGCTTCAAATTCCTCTACTGTCCTTGTTTTCGTTTGTCCTGTTAACTTTCAGATTCTCTAACTACTCCCTCCTTCTCAGAGCAAGTCTGTGTCTTCCAGGTCTTTAGCTGTAATCCAATTATACTGGAGACCTGTTGAGGCCGTGGTGTGGGGGAGGAAAGCATTCTATAATCTTCTTATTAAATTTTAGTCTTATAGTGAGCCCATATCCTTGGGATGTGACCTTCACAAATGTTTCTTCCACTCTCCCCCCCACACTAAGTGATACAAGAAGATTTAAAAGGGCTGGAGTGGGGGAAATTTTCTCTTCCTCTTGGTTAGATGAGTCTCAGATAAAGTCCTCTTCTTTGGAGAATAAGTCTTGTGAAAAATGCTCTGGACTTTTTTCACAATGATTACTCTTCTCTTTCTCTGCCAGAGCCAAGAGGTAATCTTTCTCAGGTCTTTACTATGAAAATATGGTGGGATTTCTGGAGGTAAAACAAAAGTCTGGAGGCCTCCCCTAAAACTACAGTCCCTAAGAGTTCCTCCTTATCAAGTTAATCCACATTCAGCCTTCAGTATTACTTTAAAATTATAACCCCAAAATCTCAAGAATTAGGTGAGTTTAAAGAGTCACAGTTAAGATCTGCTTATGTAGAACATAGCCACTACAGCCATAAACTAGTATAAATGCTTAAGTTATAATTTTAAAGTAATGTCATGCATTACTGTTGGGTCCAGGAAAAGTTGTTAATTTTTAATTCATTTTTTTCTTGTATTAAGGATAGAAGTGATGACTTCCAAACACCTTACATGTTAGATCTGAAACCAAAAGTCTATACTTTCTCTATAAGGAACATACTTAAATATAAAGACAGATAGGTTTAAAGTAAAAGAATTGAAAAAGATATAGCTTGTATACTAGTCCTAAGAAAGTTGAAATAGTTATGTTAATAGCAAACAAATGGACCTTAGAAAAAAGAATATTACCAGGAATAAAGAAGGAAATTTCATGATAAAGGAGTAAATTTAAGGCATATAGTTCCTAACTGTCTATGCACCAAATAACAGAGCTTCAAAATATCAAAGCAAAACTTGATAGGAAAAATAAACAAACCACAATTATAGATGGAGGTTTCAGTACTCTTTTCTTGATTTTTGATAAAAAAAAGAAGACAGAACATTAATAAGGAAGTAGAAAATTCATTCCTTCCCAAATTGAAGTATAGATTCAGTTTAAACTTCATTCTTCTCACTTGTAAACTCAGGATAATAATTGTATATTACCAGGTTCTTAGGATTAAATAAAATAAATAGGTAAGTAGGTAGATAGGTACATAGGTAGCTAGGTAGACAGATAGATAGACAGACAGAGAGACAGAAACCCAGAATCCCACCACTGATAATCTGTTGAAAGTCAGGAACAGGATCAGTCAATAATTTATTTTTAAGAGAGTAATTTCTAATAGTGAAATTTTAATGCTATTCTGAGCATATTTCACTTCAGAGATGGGAGTAATTTCTATCAAGTTGATCGCAAAACAACTTCCTATAAATAGAATTCTATTTTTACCTTCAAGTTTTAATATTAAATTAGAATTTTTTTTGTAAAATGTTTGGGGTATGAAAAAGAAACAACTATTATTGAATTCTAAATTCTAAAACCGTATATGTTTTTAATGCAAAGACAGAATAATAGTAGTGTTAGTGGACAAGATGGGCTTCAATATTGTTAACAATGGTGCTGGAATTTTAGAGGTTAATTTTCTCAGAGTCACACAGCTGGCTACTTAGGGCTAAAGCTTTCTGTTGGCCACACCACATGCATGATACTAATAAAATCATCAAACTTGCAGAATGGGGATGTGATCCTCCTTGTTTTCTTTTGCCCATGGTAGCATAAATGTCTAAAAGTACAACCAGTGATGTCCAAGGAACAAGATTCACAGAATCTAAGCAGTTGGTCTGCTTATTACTAACTGCCCATATCCCTGCCCTACCTCCAATAAACTGTGACAAAGCAGTGGGCAAATCTATTTAGCTGGATCTGTTCTTATCTCTCTGGACACTGCTATCTTACAGAAATACATAGGTTGACATAGACTGAAGTAAGGAGCAGGCACCAGCAAAGTTACCAAAAATTGAAACTGCTGTAGTAAATGAACTGATTGAGGGAATCACTGACTGGCACAGTCAGAACCTATAATTAGATTCTGGGCAGGTAGGATAGGAGCGGGGTAGGGAATGGGTAACTTACCAAAACTTCTGAAAGTCTCTGAAAACTCAGGTCTGTTTTCTTTAAAAATGTTTAAGTCTGTTCTGTGATACATTCTGTAACTATTAATACCTACCTTACCCACCTATATTAGTGAGATAAATATTGAATCTGAAACATAATATGTAAGATTATTTAGAGTTTCCTTTTTGAAATGTGTAAGATGTTCTTCATTTGAACAAGTTCCTAAAAAGTATTGAAAAATTTCTTGCACTGAAAAGTATTGCTAGGAACTGGCTTAGTATGTTAGCTTCCTTGCTCTCCCCACCTAAGCCACTTCATCTCCAGAAACACCTATTTCTGAATACTAATTTGATGAAAATCATTCTAACAATGTAAAATAAAATCATACCAAATGTTTTCTTTAAACATCTGGCTCTGCTACCTCATGAGAGTGTTTTTCATGCAATTACATAAGGTGATTCAGGCAGATGTTTGAGTCAGAACACAATTTTCATTAGGGTTTTCAACATTCTTGAAGGTTAGATAAATCTCAGGAAATCTGTAGTTGACACATCCAATTATCTCCTTGCTGTGGTTTACAATGACCAGGGCTGATGTCAGTCTTTCCTCAGAGGCAAGGGGGAACTTAACAATGACTAGATACACAAATAGAATGTAAAATTTAATGTGGGATTTAGTCCTCATGAGCTTATGAGTTATACTTGAATTATTTGGGGTCAAGAAGAAAGAATAGTGTTCTGGAAGTTTCTCTGCCTCCAAAGGAAGGCCCAGGCAGCAAATCCTATTAGTTTATAATTAAGTTATTAATCTGATGTTATCATATGCAAAAGGACCAGAAAGAAGACTAGACTTTTTTCAGTGTAGTAAAATCCTTAATTAAACTTGAATTCAAATAAACATAACCTTCAGTTAACTTTCTCTCTTTCACTCGTTTACTTCCTCTCAACCTCCTTTGCTTCTTTTTTCTGATATTTCCCTCTCTACTCTTTCCTTCTTCCCTTTTTGCCTCCTTCTCTTCCTTCCTTTCTGCCTTCCTTCTATTGTTTCTTTTTTTTCTTATAAAATACTTGAATGAAGACAGAAAACAAAATGGTAATATTAGGGACTTAAATATAAAACGAATTATAATAATATTATCTCCATGCAATGTTCTGAGATTAGTAGATCCTGACAAAGCCTGTTTACCTGGGCTCTAGTTAATGGTGTCCCAGGAAAAACAATTTTCTTTCTTTTTTAAAAATTTTTTAAAATGTTTATTTTCGAGAAACAGAGACAGAGCATGAGCAGGGGAGGCACAGAGAGAGAGGGGGAGACAGAATCTGACACAGGTTCTAGGCTACAAGCTGTCAGAACAGAGCCTGAGACGGGGCTCGAACCCACAAATCATAGGATCATGACCTCGGCCTACTTTAGATGCTTAACTGATGGAGCCACCCAGGCACCCAAAACAATTTTCAAATGAAAACTTTAGGGCCTATGGGGTCCAGAATCACACAAAATTTTTTGATCATCACAAGATACATGACAGATCAGAATTTCATTCATTACCTGAGCATTTAAAAAAAATATGTTTCCAGGGCGCCTGGGTGGCTCAGTCGGTAAAGTGTCCAGCTTCGGCTCAGGTCATGATCTCATGGTTCGTGGGTTCGAGGCCCACGTGAGGCTCTGTGCTGACAGCTAGCTCAGAGCCTGGAACCTGCTTCAGATTCTGTATCTCCGTCTCTCTCTGACCCTCCCCTGCTCACACTGTCTCTCTCTGTCTCTCAAAAAAAATAAATAAATAAATAAAATAAAATAATATGTTTTTAGCTGTAATTCACATCAGATCACATCTCATGCTGATCTTCAGGGAGAAACATATATTCTGGGAAGAAGAAAGCCCACTGGTTTGCAAAAGAAAGCTTCTTCTAGAGTGCAGATAATATTCTTTTCTGATATGAGGGAAAAATATACATTAGATTTACCTGATTTTTATCTCATATTTAACATTCCTTAAGTCAAGTTGTTTCAACAGTGTTGTCAAGAACAGGCTGGATTCAATTGTCATTACAATTTGATTTGTAAGGGACTTTATAAAAAAAACCCAGGAGGAAGTGGAGGTGTAGCATTGGGCTGAAGGTGACAGCTGGGGATGGGTATTGGGGGACTGATAGATTAGGAATATCCCAAGGAGGAGGAGGCTTCAAAAGAACTCATTGTTGAAAGAAATTAAGTTAGCACAAAGTGGATTGTTGACTGTACCTTTTTCGGGAGAGGATGGCCATTCACATTCAGGGGGCTACAAAAGAGAAGCCAGCTCAGGTTTCTAGAAAGTAGTCATAATAATATATTTCTGATGAGTGCAGTGTGACTGAAATGAAGTCAGCGGTTCCTGTCTCTTTCTTGGCTTCAACTCACCTGAAATATATTCTTAATGTTTAAGGAGCCTACAATGGTGGAAACTGTTGGCAGGGTAGGGCAGGGGTAGGGAGCTTCAAATGAATCAGAATCTTGTAACAGTCTTATGTTGATTCAGGTATATCATGTCCTTTTTTGGGGATGGGGGTGGCTGTCATTAAGCCTTGTTTAAATCAGATTAACAATTTCATCATTCTGCTTGGGAAGGGGATTACATATAAAACAAAGGCACTTTGATTAAGCTGTTTAGCTGGCAGGAGCAGACTTGTGCTCACTAAACTACCTTTAAAGAGTGTGGATTATTGTTCATCAAAAAGAGTTCTGTATGCAAGTTTAGGGGCAGGGCAGAGAAGAATTGCTGCACTAAACAGAAGGGAATGGGTTGGGAGTCTGTGTGAGGCAATGAAGAGAGCCAGGATTGGTGTGGAGGGGAGAGCAAAACTGGAGAGAACACAGTTAACAGAGAGTAATTTTTGAAATGATTTTCAAGAATTTACTGTGTTTCCCCTATAAAATCTTTAGTAAATTTTTCATTGCTCACTAATATTTTGGTGCAAATGGGGAAAGTGTTGGGGGATGGTGACAAGCACTTAATTTCTCTGGATCTATTATCTCATTTTAAAAATCAGGATATAATGGGACACCCGGGTGGCTCAGTTGGTTAAGCATCCCACTTCGGCTCAGGTCATGATCTCAAGGCTGGTGGGTTCGAGCTCCGCGTGGGGCTCTGCTGACAGCTCAGAGCCTGGAGTCTGCTTTGGATTCTGTATCTCCCTCTCTCTCTCTGCCCCTTCCATGCTCACCCTCTGTCTCTGTCTCTCTCTCTCTCTCAAAAATAAATAAACATTTTTAAAAAATCAGGATATCATGATTCTAACCATTTGACCTCTCTCCAAAGGGAAGTTAATCTATCCTATAATTCTATGGGGATTTATAGGCAATGGGTGAAAGGTTACCCATAAATTTTGAAATTATGAAGTACATGGGAGAGAGGAGTTCTTCCTTTTTGTAAAAAAATTACCTTCTTGCCATAAAAATAATCCTTCTGCCCTATTATAACCATTATTATTCTTTTTAAAATCTTTTTAAAGATTTAAAAAACATTTTTTAATGTTTATATTTGAGGTGGGGGGGGGGAAAGGAGTAGGGGAGGGGCAGAGAGAGGGAGACACAGAATCCAAAACAGGCTCCAGGCTCTGAGCTACCAGCACAGAGTTGGACACAGAGTTGGACGCAGTTGAACTCTTGAACTGCAAGATCATGACCTGAACTGAAGACAGTTGGCTAACCAACTGAGCCACCCAGGTACCCCATGACCATTGTTACTGTTTAGTGTATTTTCTCAGTATGCTATTTTACTTTATACAATTATAACTATAATGTATAAATGATATTGTGTCTTCCTTTTTCAATTTCCATATGTAATACTTATGGTAGTATCTATATTTACATGTAGCTCTGTCTCCATGATTTATTAGCTATTTAAGTATCAGTCCATCAATGTTTTTTCTATTAATAATCTCTAAATTTAGCTTTCTAGCTCTCTAGAAATTTATTTACCTGAGGTCCACCTTCTAGTTCTTATTTAATGACCTTTTATTTGCCTTAGTTCTGATACAGTTTGGTCTAAAGACCACGTTAATAAATATATTTACTTGTGCATGGTCTTTATAACCATCAGTTAAAAATACTTTATGTAAATCTGGAATATTTTCCAAAACGTATCCACTTACTACTCTATTGTTGAATATAAAGTTGTTTGTAAATCTTCACTATTTTAAATAATTCTGTAATGTACAACTTTATGATATAACTTTGCTTATCTTTTGGGTTATATCCTTGGGAGAGATTCATAAAGATGAAATCAACTGCTGTAGAGTTTAAAATGAATCATTATATTACATGGTGCTGAATTAAGAAAGGCAATAAGTGTTCATGTTTTTATTGAACTAAATCAAAGACATTGTTTATCTGTGCTCCAGTTTTTCTTCAAATTCAAAAGTTTCTTAGTGTATTTTTTATAGCTGAAGGAATTTTCAGTTATATATTTTGTGGTAAAGAATGGTTTTGTTGTTCATATTCTCTCCTTGTTTTCCTCACCTATACCCAGAAATGCATGGAATGTGAAGATTTATTCCAAATTTTAAGGACTCCAAATCTCATTTGACCATTGAAGGTATAAGTGAAATGACAGTTTTCTATTTAACTGGATAGTCAAACTCTAATGGGATAACACCTAACCCTGATAATGCTTGACTGGCTGCCTGACTGGATGAATGAATAACATCACCTGCAAACATAACTGATTTTCTTTATTAAAAAGAAAAAAAGGAGTTGCAAAACTGATTCTCCATGCTAGTTGGAGCCTTCTTCCCTTGCCCCTAGTAAATCCTCCTTCTGGGACTGAGACGTCAGCTTAGAGGAATAAAGTTTCATAAGCCCAAAGGGGCAAGCTGGACTGGTAGAGGGGATTGACTCAGGATTGTATGTTACATTTCATCCATCTAAAGGAACCAGTCAGAGAAGTTTAATCGTTAGACTTGTCCTTTTTCCTTTTAGCTGCTGAATAAATATGATTATTTCATTGCATAACAAGAGGAGTTGCAATATTAAAATTATTGATTTTTTAGATATAAAAGTTTCTATTGGATATAGGCTTCTCTCTGGAAAAAAAAAAACAATCCTGCAACTTATTTTTCTAAACAAAACAATATAAATTGAAACAAACACTTCCCCTCCCAATCACTGTCCCTAAACAGAACATACTCATGTACATAATAATTATTTTCTTTGTACTAAGAAATATCCATGTTGTAATTCTGAGCTCATTGCTGTTTTATTATTGTTTTACTGTTTATTTATTTATTTTGGGAGAGAGGGAGAGAGAATGTACTGGAGAGGGGATGAGAGAGAGAGAGAGAGAGAGAGAGAGAGGGAGAATCCCAAGTAGGCTCATTGCTATTTTAGAATACATACTTTATTATCAGCAAAGTAATTTTGAAGCTAAATATTAATACTTAAAATTTACTCAAAATTTGTCATATATAAGGTACTATAAGTAGTCACACTGATGAAAAGATAATTTCAAGAGTAAATTTTAGGATAATATAATATTAAATGATAATGCTAAAAGGAGGTAGATGATATATATGAATATCAATATATTGAATTATACAGTATTTTTAAATATACTGCATTAAAGTATATTTACAGTTCTGGGGCTGTAGGATATTTTTGTCATGGCAGAGAGCTCTGTTAGACAGTGCTGAGCAAGACTAAATATTTTATAACTTATCCCCTTTCTAACTAGAATCCTATACCTTACTTGGTTTTTCAAATAACAAAGAGTAAATAACATAGTAAGCAAATAAAATAGTGAATTACTTTACACGTTACATTAAAATCATGAAATTACATTTATTTAATGTAGTATATGTGGATTTATAGTAAAATGAAGACAACTTTTATATGAATTGGTAAAGCAATCTCAAAAGAAAATTTGATGATGTTTACAATCTGGGCTTGGGACAGCATTTTGTAGGTACAGCTGACACTCACACAGTTCACAGGGACAGTACAATTTCAAGATGACCTCTAAATTATTTTTCCAATGCATTCCTTTCTGCCATCTTAAAATTATAATTTTTTTCTGCTTCATTTCTTCAAAAGAAATTGCAGAACTGGAAAGCAAAATATAGTTCTCTCCTTGAATAATGATAATATTTTGCCCAGTTTTTTGCAATTAGGTGTTAACTAATCATAGTTTGTATATTGCAGAGATACTTTTCTAGTCCAGATACTATCAAACAATGATCAGTTGAGGCTTTACCTGGATAACTCTTTTTAACTTTCAGAGGGTATACAAAAAGTATTTTTTAAAGAGAATGTCAATCTAACTCAGTTAAGAATAACAGGTCATACTATATTTTGAATATTACATCACAGCATACAAAAATCAATACAGTTATGAAAGAAAATAAAAATATTTTGGAAGAGAACATAAGAATATATTTTTGACTCTTGGGGTAGGTAAAAATTTCTAACTGGAAAGAACAAAAATAGTAAAGCATATTATGTTGAAATTAAGGACTTCTATTCATCAGGACATTAGGAAGAGATTGAGAGGACAAAACATAGACTGGGAAAAGATATTTGTAATATATACAATAGACAAAGGATTTATAACCAAAATATATAACTCCGGTAAGTTAGTAAGAAAGAAAGCAGAAACCCCAATAGAAAAATGGGCAAAAATTTTAACATGAACTTCAAAAAAGAGAATATATAATATATGTTACCTATATATGAAAACTGGATCAGCTTTATTAGTCATTAGGAAATGGAGATTAAAACTGTAATATTAGGGGTGCCTGGGTGGCTCAGTAGGTTGAGTGTCCGACTTGGGCTCAGATCTGATCTCACCGTTCTTGGGTTTGAGCCCCACGTCGGGCTCTGTGCTGACAGCTCAAATCCTGGAGCCTGCTTCAGATTCTGTGTCTCCCTCTCTCTCTGACCCTCCCCTGCTTGCACTCTGTGTGTGTTTCTCTCTCTCAAAAATAAACATTAAAAAATTTTTAAAACCTGTAATATGATCTTATGGCATATCCATCAAAATGGCAATGATGAGAAACACTGAAAATACCAACACTGAAAATACTTGCTGGTTGGAGTATAAATTTGATCAAACCTGTTGGAAAACTATTTGGTATTAAAAGTGAGCATATGCATAGCCTATTACCAGCAGTTCCACTTTTAGGTGTATACCCAACAGAAATACGTACACATGTTCACCCAAAGGCATGCACCAAAAGGCATGCATGAGAATGTTCATAGCAGCATTCTTCACAAGCACACCAAACTGGAAACAACCCAGGTGCTCATTCAAAGAGTAAAATGGATTTATCCTGATCTATTTCTGCAGAGGAATACTGTACAGTAGTGAGAATGGAAGTACTAGTATGCAAAAACATAGGATATGTCTTATAAATATAATATTAACTAAAAGAAACAAGACACATTAAGGTGCACACTTTATGAGTCCCCTTATATAAAATTCTAAAGTCATATAAATGAATCTATGGTATTAGCTGAATCAGGATGTTGGTTACTCTTGGAGGAATAGTGATTAAAAGAGGTGTTTGGTTACATGGTATGTTCACTTCTATAAACTTACAATGAGCACTTTGCTATGTGTGTGTAATTTTTCCACACATTCAATTCAATAAAGTATTTATGTTAAAAAAATGAATAACAGGTCATCAATTTATGACTTTGTTACAGAGAAGATATGCATTTGGACAAAGGGCCTTTGGCAAAGTTCCTGTGCTGCTTGCTAAGTATGTCAAAAAAGATATAGGTAGAAAGCCTAATTATTAATATTCACTTTTCTCTTGTGAGAGGACCTTCAGAAAATAAGCACCTCTCACATAAATCTATAGGAAAAAAGTTTCCTGGGACTTTAGAAAGCAATTAAAGGAAACCTAATTGACTATACCTGGGACTCCTCAGCAGGGCTTTTGTTTTCCAATCCCTATCAGAGGCTCATGGAAAGTCTTCTGGTTGCCTCAGTACCAGGACAAGGCCCTCTGATGTCACTGAAATCAACAGCATGAGCAGGGGGAGAAAGAAGAGCCTGACTTATTTAATAAATGTTTTCTGTTATCACATATGGACTTCAGTAACCTCTAGAGGGCTGTCAGAATTATGGCCTGAGAAAGCATTGGTGCATCTGCTTACTCATGATACATCAGTGTCAGTTCAGAGAACTCAGAGCGGTGGTACAAAATGTACTCAGATCACCATGGGCCTCTTTCCAGTGAAATGTCAAGCTGCATGTCCCTGAGCATTTTGCACTTATACATGTTCATACATACATACATTCGGTTAGTTAATTTATTCAAAAGATGATTAATGGGAGGTCTACATTGTGCAAGTCATTTATAGAGAAAGCAAAATGGAACTTAATGCTGCTGCTGGAAATTAACTCTATTTTGAAATCTCTTGGGATAAATGTCATGCTTCCAATATTCTTCTTCTCTGGTGCCAAAAATCTGCAAGTGAAAAATTGTATGCTCAATTAAGTCCAGAAAACCAGACTAAAGCTCCCAGACTGCACTCCTCACAGTTTGTATACTTTATGCCAAGACAAGTTAAGTTCATTACCTTCTAGGACATTTCTAAGTATTTAATATACACCAGAGAAAACAAACACTGCTTAATATTCTCTGAAATTCACTGAAGGGCATTTACAATAGGAAATTTTCGTAAAAGATATTAGAAAGGATATTTTTAAAGGAGAATTTTATTTTCAAACAGTAAGTTGCAAAAGTGTTTAAGAAGAATCACTAAAATTATGAGGAAAGTATTTGAAATAATTCCAAATATAGGAACAGAGTACTTTTCATTACTTTACCAAAAGAAAGATTACTTTGTTGTTGTTTGAAGGACATGACACATTAAAATCTACTTATATAGGTGATGAATTTGTTGGGTGAGAAGCTCCCAACTTCTGGAGAGAGAAATGTGATAATTTTCTGAATGCATCTGTACATGAGGTTGGGGTCCATGAAGAAGAAATTTAAGCCTGGAGAGCACATTTCATCTGCGAATATTGAGAAGGAGCCCCACGAGGCCCACATTTAATCTACATTCACCGAAAACACTTGTACCTTTTACACTTTGCTTATTTATGCCACTGGATTAACTAAGTACATAAGCTACTGCTTTCAGCTCTAGTTTTCCTGTTTTCTGCCAGTAAAGGTCATACTGACTCATACACGAAATCTTTTGTTCATATCTCAGAGGTAGCTGACCCCATTGCACCTGCTTTTGAATATCTGGCAAGAGACAGGCTTGCAAATGAATATGGGTCTTTCAAGAAGTTGCTTATTTTAAAATGAAATTAGCATTTCCATAGGTGCCAAACCACTGGAAGAGGAGAATGGAGACCTCTGTGTAAGTGAAAACAGGTATATTGTGGAATTGTGGCAATATCTGCATATTCACCTTACCCTATGAGTGTGCCTCTAAATGATTGCTGTATGGATGAATGAAGAAATGAACAAAATAGTTTCCTTTGCCCTTTTTTACCCACTTCTCAACATTTTATCTTGTTTATAGAGACCTATCTTATGACTATGTCAAGGAGGAAATATAATTGAAGCACATCTTTGTTCTCAGAATACTACCTGCCCTTCCCCAAACATCAATTATATGTTTTACATGGACTAAAATCCTATCACATTAACTGATTTTTGATCATTAGAATGATCTTCTTCTTAGACTAACCAGTGTGTAAACCTTTCAAAGGATATGTGAGGAGCCAAAAGTGATAAACTTGGAGAGCACGGAGGATTAAATGTGGTGTGGGGGAAATCACTGAATGCAGTACCAAGAGGTATTGACCTAATAGAGAACCAGTGGAGGTTTGGGACAAGAGAATACCATGGAGAGATGTGTGTCTTAGAAAGAAAATTCTAGTGGTCATGTGTAGATTGATTTAGGAGAGAATCAAGAGACAGGATGTTCAGTTCTGACACCAAAAGGTAATAGGATACAAGCAAAAGGTAATTTAGGCTATTAGCCATTCGCATAGTGATTTCTGCTGTGAGGTTAATGACTGGAAGAGAGCACTAGGAGAGTTCTTGGGTATTGATGAGATTCTGCTTCTTGTTCTTGGTGCTGGATATTTGGAAAAATTGCAAAAATGCACTGAGCTGTACATTCTGTGCATCTTTCTTTACATTTGTTACAGTTCAATAAAAAGTGTAAAAGAAAAATAATGATGCCTGAATTAACTCAGTGGGAGTGAGTAAGAGGAAGTAGATTCTAGAGGTAGACACAAGATTTGCACAATGACTGGAAGAAGAGAACAAAGGAGAGAATAAAAGATGACTTTGCAACATTAAGCCTTAGAAATGGAAGATAGTTATTTTCTCAATAGAGTTAGAAACCTTGGGAGGCAGAACTTCCTTTTAAAGGGGAAATGATGAGTTCAGTATAGGATATTTGAGATACCAGTGAGATATTGAGGTGGGACTATGCAGTAAGAAAATATGAATGCTATTGGGAGCTCATATGAGTTAAAAATACGAGCTTTTTGGAAGTTATACGGATGGTGAAAAAAGCAAATGGTTGAAACAGTAGAAACATAGGAGATCTATAAGGAAGTGAGGTAAGAAGACAATTGAGTACTAAATCTTAAAAAATTTTATCTATTTAAAAATTTTGCTGTAAGCCAGCTTCGTCTATAAAATAGTAGTTTTGGTATAGGATGTGTAAGGTTTACTATTTTATTTTAGTTTTATGTGTTAAGATTTTGTCAATTTTGTGTATTTTCTAAATTGTCTTCAATGAAAATATGTATTTTCTCAATTATGTAAGAAAAATTATACAATGAAATAACATTTTGTGTGGAATGACAAAAAACTGAAGGTGGCAGAGCTGTTTAGATAATATCTGGGAACACAGTTACTCCTCTGCTTTTATGATTGTACATTTTTTGTTTATAGAAATATGTATTTTTAAATATTTATTTAAATTTTTTTCTTCAAAAACAACCAACCAAATGAGGTTGGTGATCTTTGGACATCCCAAGTTAATGTCACTATTTGTACCTTCTTCATGTTCATTTCATCAACTTGCATACTTTTAAGTAATGGAAAAATAGATATAGCCTCAGTGTATATTTTGTAAATGTAAATACTGAGAAAGTATTATTACAGTAAAATAATTTAATTGAAAATTATGAGTTGTTTTTGTTTTTTAACTAGGCTCCATATCCAACATGGGGCTTGAATTCACAACCCTGAAAGCAAGAGTCACATGTTGTACCTACTGAGCCAGCCAAATGTCTCTAAAAGTGTAAGTTTTATTTAAAAATTCAGGTGTTGCTTTTTTATTTTGGGATTTAGTCCTGCTCAAAATGGTGTAATCAGTTCATTCATTGAAAGAAACCTTATAGAGGATTCATACAAAAGTCATGAAGGGAAAAAACATCCTAAAAATACATTCTAAATAACCCTAAACTCTTCTAAAAGGTTTCCATTATCAATATGAATTTTCTGGAAATCCTTGCTATTGTGTAATATGCATAAGTCTTCTCTGTGGTCACTATAAATTAAATCTTCTGATCGTGATTTCTTTGGGACTGATGTATATGCTGTGCTGACCCCATTTAAAACCATGTGGCACTTATGCTGTCAAGAGTTTGCTCTAGCTGTCACATACCAAAGACCAGTGACAAGGACCTACCATGACAGAGAGTGTCCCTGAGACACTACATCTGTCATCCCTGTTAAATAACCCAGGTAGGAGGGCTGGTTTTCTGTAGCAATTTAATCCTAGTAAGGAAGGCTGGTTTATAGGATTTGGTGTGTTTGAGGTATGGAGAATATTTACTTTGAGAGTGCAAGGTAGTTCTTGAGATTTGTAATAAAAAGGTTTGTTTAGATTATAGGTTTCTGGAGAGCAAGATTTCTTTTATATTACTTAATGTCATCCAGTACAACATTCTGTATGTCTCATGAAAGACATGCTTACTTATTGTCATAAAAGAAAAGTTAATTGATATTTTCAGAATTTCATTTATTTATGGAAAATATCCTCATATCTTTAATTTTCCCAAATACATACAATTTACCTTTCAAAGTAGGGAACTACAAAATTTTATAAGATGGAACAAAAATATTAATAATCAATCTAGGATCAATATATAATGACTATAAAAGAAAAATTGAGAATTATCCTCTGTATTGAGTAAAATGATTTTTATATTCTTATAAGGATAAGATGATAATGTACATTTCCTTCATGGTTAGTTCCTTTCAATACCCATCTACTAAGGTGCTTAAATATATCACCAATATGAAATGCCCAGTGCACAATTGCCACATTGGAGTATAATATCCTAATTTTATTCCCCATCTATTCCCAAACTTCTTCCTATTTTTCTAAAATCCATCAGTACAATGAACACATTCATTATTGCCCCCCTTTGTTTCTGAAGCAATGGACTCTTCTTTAAGCAATGATGATTCAAGATGTTGGAAGGAACAAGGCCAGGACTGTCACTAGCCTTGCCTTTCAAAATATTCCAATCACATATTAATCCTTTTCCAAATAGATTCTGGACAAATCCATTTTGACCCAGAACCAGAGCAATGAAGCCAAATCTAGAATCATCCATTTTGGCTAAGGTCGCATCACTGGCAAATACATTTTTCAAAATTTCGTTTTGTAAGGAATTAAATCCAGTTCCTTTCCACATGGGAAAAAGCCAATAACAAAAGCTGATGATTGTAAAAGTGAGACCAAAGAGCCACAGGACATATTTATTTTGGAAAGAAAGTTAAAAGACTAAGAAGTTAAGCCATAAAACATTTTACACCAGATTAGATTAAACCAACAGTTTAGAAGATAAATATTTTGCATTTTTTATGAAGATGTCCAAGATAAAAATAGCTGTTGTGCTAAGAAAATTTAAGATTACCATAGAAAATCTTCCATAAATGAATATATGCAAAATGGAAAGCAGGTCATTTTATACATTTTTTTAAAGTGTTTTTCAAAGATTAATTAATTCTCTAAATTAATATAGCTCAAGGGGACCTTGAAGAGTGGGGGGAGGGGCAAGGAAATAAATACCCTGACCTTGTTTTACTCTCTACCTCTGATCTCATACTGAGGCTCTATCTTGAGTGAGCTGAAATCTAACTGGAATGTGGAGTGTACCACAGGGGTTAGAGGTGTGATGAGGGAATGGGGAGGAAGAGCATGTGAAGTCATTCATTACAGGTCTATATCCAAGGTAGGGAGCAGGTGGAGGTTGGAGAGGGGACCTTGAGGAGGGAATTAAAGACATCTGGGCCAGACCACTGTCCAGTGACCAGATGAAACTAAAAGATCTTGCTTCCCACCCTCAGAGATCCATCTCAAAGACTAAGAATTTTTCTTTTCCTCTTGTTCTTTAATTAAACTGGCTTATTTCTACTATTCTCATGGTTTTGTTCATAAAATAACCCTTTATGAATTTAAAGATAATAATGATTTCCCCCAGCTTTATTTTTTGCAACTTGAGCTGAAGTTATACTTGGTACAACTCTTACCTTTCTCTCCAACTGCCCTCTGGACCCTCTTTAAAAAAAAAAAATTCTCCATCTTTTAAGAATCTTGTTTGGTATTGACACATACTTGAATTCTCTTGTGTTTGCACACATAGATGTGTGTGTGTATGTGTGCGTGAGTGCATCTGCGTGCACATTATTCCAATTTCTAAAGTGTAATACATGTAAATATTTTCAAGAAGGTTTTTCTTATCAAGGCCATTTTGAATTGTAATTCAAGTATGACAGTCTAACCTAGTTTAGTAACACTTGTAAATTTGAAAGCATATTCCTCATTCATTCTGGATCAAATAGATATACTGAAAAAGGTCAGCCTAAGGAATAACTCTTATAAGCCTTTAGGTGATAGTATATAGTATTTAACCTTTTCTTAGTGATGATCTCAAAGTTAGACATTGACTGTACAAAGATTAGAATGGTTAAGATTATCCCATCCTAGTTGGAGATGAAAATGTCTTTAGAGCTGAGACAAAGTATGTTTCTTGGAATAACACTTATCATTTCTCATTACTTACCTATTCTTGGCTACTTTGTGACTACCATAGACTGAAAGAAAAGAGTTTTGATATGATTTTCTCTTCATAATGTTTTAATGTTACTTAATAGAATTTTCTAGGATGGACCTAGTCCTATACAACATATTTATCAACACTCTGGCTAAAGTACAGATTGACTCTTATCAATTCTCACATGACTCAAAAATTCTATAAAAGACACTTTAGTAGCCCCTTGGATCCTTTTCATCAGCTCTGTCTTCCAGCTTTTCTGTGTGTTGTTGCTAACTGCTTGTACCTATGATCTTCAAAGCCTTGCTTTTGGACAATGGAGGCTTCTTACCCATAAAGAGAGCCAGAAGCCTGGGGAGTTTAATAGAATACAATCATATAACTCAAACATGTTAAGTAAGTTGATGTGATATTTTCTGTGTAATAGAGGTGAAAAGTCTGTGTTCTGGTATATAATAGTCTCATTTTATTTAGAATTTATGACAAATGGTGCAGGAAACAAAATATTATACGTTTTAAACAGAAAATTATTTAAATACAGTATTAATGGTAATTGTTGGAAGGGCTATTAAGCAGATGCTAGGCTAGTATCCCAAGGATGACTCACAGAATACCACAAGATTCACCTGCTGGGGAAAAGATGGAGAATCAGATGTTGCCATTGAAAAGAGTGAATTCAAGAACATGCTAGAGCTGGGTCAGGAAGGAGCAGTTGCTGCAACTGCCTGAGCACTGTATGTAGAACACATCTGTCTCAGTGCAAATGTCTTAACACCCATGAGGTTGGTGATTAGATGCTGGAAACTCTATAAATATTCCTGGCAGCAGAAAACAGTCAAAAGGAGTATAATGATAAGATGGCCCATGTCTGATTTGTACATTTCAAATATCTCATGATTGCTTCTGATTGGTACACCAAAATCCTAGCTGCAAAAATGTCTGAAATGTAGAGTTTTAAGATTTCCAATCATTGGAGTACTAGACAACATACTTGAAGGAGGTGGGAATTATTGCTGAGTGCTAATCTGGGCCATTGTATTAAGTAACTCCAAGGAGCATTATTCACCATGTAAATGGCGGCCTCGCACTGCCAACTGACTATATTGCTAACACTACCAATTAAAGATTGTCTAGAATCAGTGTTCAGTTTCAAGCATCACATTTTAAAATATGCATGGAAAAAATAATGTGTGCTCATGGTAGCCATGAAAATGGTAAGAGGTTTTAAAACCACATCAAAGAACGGAAGAAATGGAAATGGGAGTTAACATAACAATCTATAAACATCTGAGGAAGCATGTATAGGCTTGTTAGGAGTTTCAGTTTATGGCAAAAGAAAGATCAATAAGGATAAGTTAACAAAGAAGCAGGATTCAGGTTGGGTTTTTATTTGAAATTTTACCTAATGTTCCTTTCAAATCTAAGATTCTATAATCATTCTAGACATTTTTAGATAGATCTAGGTCCCCCAGTACTTTTTGGAAGGTTCAAAATAAAATATGATTTCAACAGCCCTTTTATATTCATTATTTGTAAAAGGAATTCTGTATCTTTTATAACAAGAAGAGATGTGTGACACTTTCATTTGTTTTGCTATCTCTGTTATTTTAATTTTTTTCAAAAATTGACTTTTCCTTGTATGTACTTAAATAATGACTTTGTATTCCATATTTTAAGATAATATACTTTGAAGTTAAAAAGGCATTATTCATTAATATTTTCACGTTATTTTTGATGATACTTAATTGTTAAGAAACAAATATTATAGGCAAATTTGGAAAAAAAGAAGTAAGGGCATAGATCAGTAGCTTGGGCAATTGCAAATCAAAATGAATTTTAACAGGAAAAAATGCAAAGTATATTAATAATTTGAAAAATAATAATCCCAAACTCAAGTATTTTATGGGCAGAAGAAACCTAGACTACTGAATTGCCAAAGAGACATAGATGAAACTAGAGAGCAAATGATTTTTCCATATGTGGTGTCAATAAATTAGGACTGATGTAACTTTGGCCTGTTAAGGAGGGATCCTCATGGACCAGGGCGAAGATGGTTTTATGGTTTCAGGAGTGCAATAGTCAGTTTTGGGCAATTGAATTCTAGAAATAAATGACAGAGAAGTGAGGAGATTTAAGGAAATCATTAGATAAAAATAATTAAGAGACCTGAATATATATTATAGGAATGATAGAGAAATTGAATGCTAAGTCTTTGAAAGTAATGTTTCAAAGGATATAGACAAATACCATAAATAAAATACCTAAAATTAAAATCCATTTCATGTAACTGATCAATCTGGGAAGCTGCAGTGGAATATATGCAAAAGAACATTTTATATGAAAACTCTTGGGTTGAGCATTAACTAAAAAATAATCCCCATTCTTTTAAGGAAAAATAGGAAAAGAAATATTCATTCCAAGTCAGTAATTGCCTAAGTCAGCAACAGATTACAAATATACTTTCCAATGTGCACTCATTATTTGCCAACAGAAGAAAACAATATAAATAACATCTTGAAAATATGTATGCAAAATACAACAAAATTTAAATTGAAACAGTTGGCACATAGACAAAGGTGATATTTAAATACAGCAGCTCTAATTTTCCTTATCTATGCAATATAAAGAAATAAATTTTTTTCTTAAAAATCAAGGATACTTTACTTTTCATAGTATACTTTAGTTCTGTTTCCTTAACTGACAGCCTTCATCAACCTAACCATAAATTGGGCAGTGGTTTTCCTAAGTAGCTACAACATTTTTCATATGTTAAACTGAACCTGCTTGCCTACTATTGTGTGATCCTGAAAGTAATTAGCTTAACTACTTACCCTTAGGCTATGTCCCTTTTTGATGGTAAAACATTAGAAAAACCGGTGGTGAATGTTTTGATCAACTATTTTTTTCCCCTACATAACAGTTGCTCAGATAGACAACATTGATGGGCATAGGTGAAAAAAAGAGTGGTTTGCAGGTCCCCATCAGGCCAAAGATGATCAGCCTGTCACTGTGACTTTGGGAGATGAGACTTTCCCTGATGGGAAAACAGAGAAGACCTGCTGTCAGTGAGGTTGGCTAGTGTGCTGTAAGCTCAATAACCATGTGAACATGTACACATGTACCTGTACATCCATTACTTACTCTGTACCAGGCATTTTATTTATTTATGTATACTCTATGTATATCATCATTAATTTTCTCAGCCTTCTGAGGTAGACAATATTATTATATTATCTCCATTATACAGTGAGTGAAATTGAGATGCAGAGCAGCCAAACAACTTGCACTAGACTAACACAGTATTCAAACCCAGGCTCTTAACTTTTAGTTAAATTCTACTGCCTCTATTAGTTGGCATGAGAAAGAGACTAACTAACATTATTATTTTATTATTCTGAATATAAAAAATTTGCTTACCCTTATGGAAAAAGGAATTAACATTGAGCTATTTTTTCCCCCTTTTTTCAACTCTTCTGGACCTTACTGCTTAACAGGTGATGTGTTCTTTCAGTTTTCAGTTGATATGATCTGAAGTTTTTCCCAATGAATTGACATGAGCAGACATAAGATGAATTAAGGTCAGCAGCTCTTCCTCATTTGAAGATGTAGCTAGAGTAGAAAATCGCAGGGAACTCATCATTTTCCATCTGGCAGAGCCATATTTGTCATTCAGCTTCATCTGAGTTCATCGGGTAATATCAGTGGAAGAAATAGTTTCATCATTCAAAAAACTCTCTTTGGTGGGTTAACTAAGTCCTTAAGCCAGACTTTGGTTTTACTGATTTCACCACTTTATTGAAAATTATATGTATATTTTTAATGGCATATTGACACAACTGGCATAAGAGAATCTCATTTGTAATAATAGCAAGACTTAGAGTTTGTTACTGTTCTAAATGCTAGGAGAGGTACCATGGCAAAAAATAAATTCATTTTAATGTTTGAGTCTGTTCGTGCAGACATTAAAAAGAGATAGTGTTTTATACATAGGGTTAAAATGATTTTATATTGAGTTCTGAAATTTTAAAAATACCTATCACATCTTCACAAATCATGATGACAACTACATAAATTGTTCACCATAATGTTGCTGGAATTTACGACATCAGTGCTCTCTACAATGTTGAGTTTAAAGTTTCCAATTATCTAAGTTCCTTAGCCAGAAATGATGGCTGTTAATGTTGTTTCTGTCAGAACTTTTGTATGTTTCTGTTTCTAGCATATTCTGTACAAAAGTAAATAATACTGTCTGAGGCAACTAATTTGTAATGTAACCCATGTCCCATTTGGAGTGATAGTTTTTAATTCTGGAAGCATGCTAGAATCCCCCAGAGAGACTGTAAAACATAATAATTCTTGGGCTTCATCTCAAGAGATTTCGATTTATTTGCAGTAGAGCCCTAGTATCAGATTTTTTAAAAAGTGCTTCAGGTGAAGATTGGAAATAATGGCTTAGAGTTATTCTTCATTTCACAAGACTTTGAGATGTCTGTTCTCAAACATTTTTTAAAAGGATGGTGACTTGTCTGAACCATTAATAGGTATTATGGTCAAACTTTTAATCAATAATTGACTTTCTGTTTTATTCTTAAAAAAGAATTTTCAAACTAAGAAATTGTTCACTAATAGGATCAAAGGGAAAAAAAAGCATATTGGAAGTTTATTCACATAGTTAATTGAATTCTGTGTAACATACCTCTACTGAGGCAGAGGACACATAAGAACCAGAAGGCATTGTCTTGGCTTTGATTGTATTAAATAAATCTACAATATAATGAGGAACTAGAGAAAAAGGCGAGGGCATATCATCTGATGAAGGAAAGAGGGGAGGTACATGACATGTTAATCTCATGATTTAGAATATTTTTCTTCACTTGCTCTTAATCTTGATTATTTCCTATGATAAATCATTTGCTTTCTTTCTCTTATTGTTTTCTTTTTTTCTTGCCCATTCCTTATCACTCTCTAAATCATGAAAAGACTCTTTTAGGGGCACCTGGGTGGCTCAGTCGTTTATGTGTCCAACTTCAGCTCAGGTCATGATCTCACGGTTTGTGGGTTTGAGCCCCGCGTCAGGCTCTGTGCTGACAGCTAGCTCAGAGCCTGGAGCCTGTCTTCAGATTCTGTGTCTCCCTCTCTCTGACCCTCCCCTGCTCATATTGTCTCTCTATTTCTCTCAAAAATAAATAAAACATTTAAAAAATTTTTAAAAAAAGAGAGAAAAGGCTCTTATTATCAACCTAGAATTTTAGAGATCATGACCAAAAATGTCATGTCAGAGCAGTTGAAGAATGAATCCAACTTTTCTGGAATATTTTTTCATTTGGATATTGAAGTCCTTCATATCTGTGTCCTATAAGCTCACCAAATTCTGTTTCATTTTATCTTCTGTCAATGCCCTCTAGCCAAAGACCACCAGGAAGACACTTGTCATTGAACAAGTCAGGTTTATTATTCGTTGCAGTGAGAGAGAATATGCGGAACCATGAGGTCTCTCAGTGTAGTGGATGGAGCAGTAACCCCCCCGCCCCTGCCACTGCCACCCCCAATGATATGTTCCCATCCTGATTACCAGAACCTGGGAATGTTAATTTTATTTGAAAAAAGTCTTTGCAGATGGAATTAAGATTCTCAAGATGAAGAGATCCTGGATTATCTGAGTAGGCACTAAATCCCATGACAGGTGTCCTCATATGAGACAAACAAAGGAGTAGATGATGTGACCATGGAAGCAAAGATTGGAGTGATGCCACCATAAGGTCACAAACTAAGGAATGCCAAAGGCTGTCAGAAAGTAAAAGGGATGAGGAAGGGAGTCTCCCCTAGAGCTTCCAGAAGGAGTACAGCCCCACTGACACCTTGATTTCATATTTCTAGCCTTTAGAATGTGAGAGAATACATTTCTGTTGTTTTATGCTACTTCATGTGTGGTAATTTGTTACAGCAGCCACAGAACACTAATACACTCAGTGAAAGGGTGTTAGAAAAAAACATACTATAGGATTTGGGCTTTTGTTGGGGATTTGGGGAAGGAACTAAATGAGCAAGCCTGGACTAGATGCCTAGGGATGATAGGATGTGAAGAAACAGGTCTAAATTGGGTATTTAGGGATGATAGGCATGTCAGAAAGCAGGACTAATTGTATAAGGATACCCTTATAGAAAAGGAAAACTAGACAAGGATAAAGCTGAAATTTGTAAAGTAGCAGTCACTCATTTTGGCCAAGAGAAGAGGTGTTTGATAATTTGTTGGTGTCACGATGAACTTGTTCTTGTCTTTGCTTAGATAAGATTATGACATAGCCTTACCTTTTCTCATTTTATTGTGGCTTCAGAGTAACCTTTCCAGTGGTTGGTATTCTATGACTTATTTATGTCCAATAGGAGAATAGCATGACCTAGGTGTGAGTGCCAGGACAACTTCAGAATATCAGCGATTGCTTTATAATTCTATCTTGATTTATTCAATAACTGCACACATTTGAGACCCCTTCTTTCTCTACCTGCTGAAGGAGCCACCCAGCCAATGATTAGGAGGTAAGTTCATGCACAATTGGCATTTCATTGAAACCCTTCAGCATTGTTTTTGCTGTTGTTGTAGTGTTTTCTTTCCTATTTGGAGGGGAGAGCAATCATGTTTTATAAAATAATAACAACATTAATTTAGTTCAAATTGAGCTACGATACTTTCTTAAAGTGACTTCATACTGAGTTATTTTTATGTTCTTAGGAATAAATCCTTCTTTGAGATTTTGGTTTTTTGATCAGATTTGCATTGTTCTTTAATGAAGTTGTTTTTTAACATCTATTACCTGCTTGTCCAATGCATTGCTTTTTCTGCCTGTCTCTGTGTCTTGAATGTTGTTTGTAAGAGTAAAAGTCTATAGGAAGAGGATGGGACTATAAATCTCTTCTCAATCCAGCCTAGGGGTTGACAGGATCAGAAGATTTCTGTTCAGCTTCCTTTGGACAGTTTTGGTCCCAGATCACCATTTCCAAACCTTATAAGTACTTCTTCAGTCTTGTTTTCATATTCCTGAGCATTGCTTTTGTTTTAGTTTTATTTGCCCAGAGTCGGGGTTTTATGATCCCTGATGGGTGACAATTGGTCTTTGACCAAGCTCCAGTGACAAAAGTTCACATAAGCATAAGTCTCACTGACACTTTGCTGTTACTCATGGGGTCTTTTCAATCTGAAATTGTGCTTCTTCCAGGCCAAACACCCGATTCCTTTATGATTCTCACTATAATGCTAACTCTTATGCATGCTGTTCTCTCACAATTTTATCAAAGACAATTCTGAATTACAGTACTCACTTTAGGGATCTTTTGATACAGACAGACTGTTCATTTGAGAGGCAGCTTAGACAAAAAAAGAAACAAAGTTGTGACTGTCCAATGGTCTACTTTCTTTAATTGGCATAAGGAGGCTTCTCAACACAATTTGGACTAAAAAAATTGCCTCCCTAGAGATTCTTTAGCCAAAGCTGATGCTAAATGTGAGAAACATAACTCCTCTTGTGGAACAATTCCAATGTTTCCCTTCTATATTTGACTCTTGTGCTTATAGCCCTTGCTTTAACCCTCAGAATCTTGTTCAAGAGTTTTAGAGTTGATGGTCCAAAATTTCTTGTCGGAACAGTTGGATGAATGGATTGAATTTTTCTGAAATATTCTTCCATTTGCATACAGAGGTCCTGTTTATTTTCACTTTGTGGGAACACAGTAAATCTACGTATCTCAGCTTCTTGAGCAGTTGTGTTGTAGTTACATGACTGTATTTTTGCCAGTAGGATATAGGGAAAGTAATATATGCCACTTCTAGGCATGGCTATAAAATTCTCTGCATAATCATCCGATGCTCACTTTCTCTTTCCTTGGCAACCTTGTGAAGCCATGTGTTTAAGATCGCAATGTCGCAAAATGGAAGAAGCCTAGATCCTGAGTCATCATTTGGAAAAAATCCACCATGAAGAGCTATAAGACCGTAATGTAGGTGAGAAATGCATTGTTACTGTGCTAAGGCAAAGAGATTGGGGGTTGATTGTTTCAGCATCCAGTGCTATTATTCCTCACTGATTCAGTGCCCAAGGAATAATAACTTCCTGTACCCATATTTTTTGGGCTGGATACAAAATAAATAAAATAGAAAAAGATATTTAAGAAAATAGGACATTATTTAGAGAAATAAAACAGATTTCTAGAAATCTAATCAGATATCTCACCAGAAATTTTAAACTTGAAGTGTGATACATTGATAAAGTTTTGTTATATAGGTGAAAATTACATATAAGTATAAATAAATGACATTTTTTGGAAAAAAAAGGGCTAATTCAGCTTCTTAAGATTTTTTAAAGTGACCTCATTCATTTAACAGACATGTATCTGATACCTACTATGTGACATGCACTTTCCTGAATACTGGGGATACATCAGTGTAAGAGAGAGATAAGACATTGATTATATCCTAATGGAGAAGGAAAAACAATAAACAAAATAAATAAACCATTACAGTATTTATGTTTTAGGAGGTGATAAGAATTTCCGAGGGCGAAATAAAAGAAGGGCCTGGGACAACTGGTAGAAACTTGCACTTTTAGATAGGGTGTTCATGGAAACACTCCCTAAGGAGACAGTTTATGAGCAAAGACTTAAAAGAGGTGAGGGAGCAAGCCCCCAGAGAGCTTGCATTCCAGACAGCGGAACCAGGCAAAGACCCTGAGATGGGAGTATGCCACACAAAGTGGAGGAACAGTAGAAGCGCACTGTGACTGGGCCAAAGAAGGGAGGGGCTATAGGAAGTGAGGTCACTTCCTAGTTGAGATTAAACTAATAGTGGGCAAGAAGGAAGAAGACATATTGGTTAGGAGATTATAACTATAATCTGGATGAGAAATGATGGTGGTTTGGGGCAGGGTGGTAGCAGAGAGGGTGGTCAGAAGTGGCTAAATCATGGGTATATTTTATCAGTACATCTAGCAAGATTTGCTTTGGGGCTGATTGCAATGTGTGAAAAAAGGAGAGGAATCAAGAATGACTCCAAATGGGAGGATGGATTTGCCATTAATTTAGAAGGGTTAGACTAGAGAGAATAGGTTTTGGAGGTAAGAACAGGATTTCAGCTTTGGTCTTGTTAGGTTTGAAATGCCTCTTAGATATCCCGTATTAAAGATAGCACTCATGGGGCTCCTGGGTGGCTCAGTTGGTTGAGCATCTGACTTTGGCTCAGGTCACGATCTCATGATTCATGGGTTTGAGCCCTGCATAGGGCTCTGTGCTGATGGTTCAGAGCCTGGGGCCTGCTCAGAATTCTGTGTCTCCCTCTCTCTCTGCCCCTCCCCCACTTGCACTCTGTCTCTTGCTCTCAAAAATAAACATATATATTATATTATATATTATTATATATATAATATAATATATAATAATATATATATATAAAGAGAGCACTCACAATTTACCTTTACTAATTTAATATCTTTAACAATTTGTGTTGCTTATTGTGTTATTCTTTCTTTCAAAGAGATTATGATCTTGCAAATGGGGATAATATTTTAGATTCATTCTGTATCTTCCATGTTGTCTAGTAAAATTGTGAAGCTTGAAGTTTCTCTGTAAGTCAGTTGATTTATGATGTGAAGAATCAGATGAGTGTATAATAAATCAGACATATGAATTCTGTTTCATATAGACTGTCTTTCCAAATTCAGTTTGGTATTGTTTATGTGTTAGCAGGCTCATGTCTCTTATTATTCAAAGAGGATGAGAAAAAAAAAAAGGAGATTTGGCAGACAGAAGAGAAAAGCTCTCCAACAATTAAATCCTGCATGGAAAATGTTACCAGAAGTGATTCCTGTACAATACACACATTTACAGGAAGAATCTAATTTGTATTTAGTCTGTATTTCAGCTCATTCACAATGAGAATTCATGTCTTAGAAGCTATAGACAGGAAATATGCCAGAGGTTCAGGGACTGAGCCCAGCTAGGTGGGACTCTGGCAGGGCCAGGCATGTAAAAGCTATCTTTACCGCATCTTGCAAAGTTGATGATGGGATTTTACTACCAAGCCAAGAGTTCAAAACCAAATTATGATGAAATGAAATAACTGAAATAAATGGCTTATTCTTAAAAAGCTTCTCATATGTGCTCTAGAAGGAAGAGGTTTATTTTCTTATTTCTGTTGTTATCTTTGAATACAGCGTTCAGCAAAGTAACTGGATTCAGGAATAACATAATATGTGACCTTGTGAACCAAAATATAAATACTGCCAGTGGATGCCAGATTCAACTCCTTTCTAATTGCCTCACTCTCTGATATTAATTCTCCGACACACTGAGTGTTTAATATGTACTGATTGACTTGAATTAGCTTGGTACAAAAGGAAAAAAAAATGTAGGGAAATGAGACTGACTTTTCACCTTTCCATGAGTCAGGATAATGTAGGAAGAACACTTAGGGAAACTTAAAAAATGATACAAAGGAAATTCTACTTATGAAAATTTGGAAAATAATACTTATGGTATCATTAAACTCAAAATATAGCTAATTTTAGCTAGAAGATGTCAGTTATGTTCAAATCTAACATTTCATGGTTAGTCTATTAATTCAATTCCAGGTATTAGGTTATTCTGAGAACACAGTTGAATCCAAGGATGCGATCTGGTCTTAGATATACTAGGATATTCCTCATGATGATACATATCTCTCCAAACATAACATATGACTAAGGACTGATATAAAAGTATATGTTCATTCTTTCCTTCATTAATAACAGTATGGAAATTTCTCATGCATTTGGACAGAATGAAAATTTCCCTCATTCTGTTTATTATTCTCTTAGTTATACAGATTGATTTATTTTAAGACTAGTTAGTTTGCCAGTTTAGGATTAATTATAAAATGGCAATTAATAGCAAGCATTCTGTTGTTGCTTAGCTTTTGTTTTCTAGGTGGAAAGATTATCACATGGCATGACTGTTTTAAACTGGAATGAATTCATTCAGGGTCCGGGGTTTGTGGGTGGGGGCAGCATGGGGCCCATAAGAGGACACAGTTCTACATTTTCTGATACTCTGCAATCTAGAGCTACTTATATTCTAAGGAAGAGCCTCTTCAAGAAGTTAATGTTAACAGAGCTACCTTTTTCTGCTATCTTCTGCTGAATTTTGTTGTCTTGGTGCTAATAAAATAAAGGTTGGGGAAAGGGTAAAAGTCCTGCAAAAGCAATTACAATCAAAATGAGTCATAGTGCTAAAAGGTGAAGTTGCTTGTCTACTTCTACAGTACATACGTCATTCCAGTGATTCTTAACTAATTAACAATCTCACTGTGGTCTTTTCTTACTGTCACAAATCTATTAGACTTATGTAAGAGAATATTTCATTTTGAATTTTACATGTGAGCTGATAAGAAGTTGCCAGAACTTTTTGTAAAAGAAAATTCACATTATAGTATCATTTATTTTTTATGGAACTTGAAATATCTCTAAAATGTGCTTATATAGAATTGTGTCCACTTGTATCTCACAGTTTTGGCATATGCAGAACTGTGCCTGTTCTGGCTGAGGCCAAATATATTTGCTTTTTGTGGTCTATGTCCAGTCATTAAGGGCAACTGAACTTCCTAAAAGAAGACTTTTTTTCAGAAGACAAATGTCCCATTAGCTAATAAATGTTTTGTCTTTCCATATTGGCTTAGCAATAAACAAGCAAGGAATAAAGAGGATTTCAATGTAAATCCTTCACTGAAGCAATTATTATTTTGAGCTAATCATATTAGAAATGCAGCTATTACAAAAGAACAAATCACTATTAGGGATGCAAAATAAACAAAAGTAAATCACTGCTGACATCTGTAATTATATATAATTCTCCTAAATCTGCCCTCCTATTATTAGCCAAGCTTAGATTAAAAGTCTTAAGCATTTATTTGATATCGGTTGAGATCATGTTAGTAGTTACTTGCTATAGAGGGAAGATGTTTCCCTTTCCATTGGGATTCTGATGAGGTCTATACCCAGATGACTTTGAGAAAGTTGAACCCAATGGATCTACTCCTTCATTTGCATAGAAAAGGTAACCTCACATTTTGACTACACTGCCCATCTGTTATCTGGAACTTAAAGGCATGAGCCTCTAAATCTCAATCACTATGATACGAAATCATACTGGACAAGATGCCTACTTTCTATAGAAACAATATGAAGAGAATCTGCACTCCAGCAAATAATATCTATTGGGGAAAGTCTGTTAGGTTTAGAGTAACTATTTCAATATGAATGGAGTGAGAGGTACCTGAACATCAAGGGGATGCCTGAATGAAACTAGTGTTGTTTTCCTAGGAGTCAACAGAGCTACCTTTCTCTGCTACCTTCCGCTGGATTTTGTTGCTTTTATGTAGGAATTATTATAGTTCTTTCTTTCATGCTTTCTTTTTCTTGCTTTCTTTATCTTTTCCTCTTCATGGAGGTGAGTGGGATATAAGGGTGTGGGGGCAGAGTTGAATTGTATGACAAAGTTGAGGAGAGGGCATACACAGAGGTTGAGTGCAGCTCCTGTTAAAGAAATGGGGTCTTTGGAGAAAAGGGACACTTTAAAGTTGTTTGTCATAAAATAAATCCCCTCTTTCCTTGCTACTCTGATATCTTTAGCAAACTTAAAATTGCTCAGTAATACTGACTATGAGTGGGCTTCTCTGGACAGAAATTGCAAGTACAAGAGAACTGACTTCATATGCCAGAGAGGAAAATATTTTGGCAAAATCAAATGAGGAGTAAAACAGACTGACCAGCAACTAGAATCTATTTTTGTTTGCCATGTAATTACAATTGGAGATGCAAGCCAAGATGTATTGCCTCCCTAATTCATCAGCAGGAATGACTCCGAGCAATGAACACGGAATGCCATTTTAGTAAAATCTGTCTGCCTGGACATATCCAGAATAGTCTGCTCTATTCTTTCAGTGTGAGTATTTTCCTGGGGCTGATGAGACATGGTCATGGCAGGAGACATTATGTGGCCAGATTCCAATCTGAAGGAAGTAAATCTAGACCTGTTGTCAGAAAAAAAAATACTAGAACTAGGAACACTTCAAGATGGGAAAAAAATAGTGTTTGGCACTTGTAAAATTATTCCCTCAGAATGGGCCTGCAGAATCAAAGTAGATTATTACTATTTATTTATTTATTTATTTGTTTATTTATTTATTGAGAGAAAGAGAGCAACAGAAAAAGAATGAGCAGGGGAGGGACAGAAAGATTATCTCAAGTAGGCACCATGCCCAGTGCAGAGCCTGACTTGGAGCTAGATCTCAGCAATCATGAGGTCATGACCTGAGATGAAATCAAGAGTCTGGCGCTTAACTGACTGAGCCACCCAGATGCTCCTCAATGTAGATTCTTGACTAATACTATATATTTTCATACCTAAACACAAAATGGTACATGTAAAGTGCTACTCAATTTTGAAATCTTTATTATCTGCACCAATTCCAGCCCATCAGAATAGCCTGCACGCCACTATATTTTCTTAAATATTTTGTTCACAACCATGTGTAGGCATGAAGTCTTACCTTCCATCAGAATTTAACCCTGATCCTACTTGTCTAGTTCACCCTATATGTGCAAATGGTACAGTGATGCTTCAGTTAAACACTTCAGTGACTTTTCAGTTTTCTTTTTTACCTTCAATGGAAAGATAATGGTCTAGATTTCAGTTGAATAAATCTAACAGCTGGATCGATACCAGTCCCCAAGAAATTTCAATTAAACTAAACATATTTATCGATGCTTTGTATATTTACAAACTAGTTATTGAAATAATTTAGGAAACCTAAAAATGATGTCTATTGTTCAGCTGTTTTATGGATTTGATTCAAATCAGTACAAACCTTGTCTTATTCAATAGGTTTTTGTAGCATATAACTTGAAATATTTTCCATGAAGGCTCCCTATGGTGCATTCACTATACAGACGTTAGCCTTTATCAACTATGATGGTCTAACAACTGTAGCAAAGGCTCTTATTTTACTTTTAATTTTAAAATTTTTGTTGAGCATGCTTTGACTTTTTTTCACACTCATGGTCATTTATGTGGTTGTTGTAGAATATTAAAGCAACTTATCTTGGCCCTTTTGACATATCTTAACTCCTTTGTTATGTGCAGAGTCAAAGTTACTGTTGCCAAGCAGTACTACAGCAGTTCCTAGTCTTTAATAGAAGGTATTTTAAATGTACATGCTCTCAAAGAAGCACTTTCTTCTAGAAACACTACACTCCACGTCCAAAATTCAGTTAAAGGGCAGTGATTTGATGCAACCTAGCCTGTGCAGGGCTTGGTTTGTCAGAATTGAGTCTGTCTCACCAGTATTCTATTGACCTCTATGGCAAGAGATTTCTATTTGCATACATTGGCAGCCTTTCTTTTAGAGATTTTACCTTTCACTCCCATGGTGCAAATAATAATACAGTCCTAGTGACTAGATAACTTTCATTGGTAAAATGTTAAAATTGACTTCAATCAAGATTACATTTGTTCAATAAAGAATACCTTCAAAAGACTTCACTGAGAATTCTACATAGAATTGCACATTATATTGCCCAAGGAATTTCCAAAGTTATGTGTATTCATTGCCTTCACCAGACTTCTTTTTTAAGCTATTAAGTTCTCTAAAATGTCCAATGATACCAGTAAAATACTCCTTTTAAATACTGTCATAAATTTATCAAATATGTGTGTTCTAGGAGAGATCCTATCATGAAATATCTTGAAGACATACTGATTAGGTTCTTCTTGATTGTTTACAACATGGAATAGTCTTTTCAGTATATGAGTTCTGGCGATTCATCACGGCTGACACTACTTTCTCTCCTCCAGAGTATTTATTGTAAGCAGAGTCAGCTCAAGTTTCACATAGAAATTCCAAGTCTGCTTCTCAGGGTACACCTGTTTGCCAGTTTACATTGAGCTTGCAATTGTATTACTTGCAATTTAGGACCTCTCTGCCAGCTTAATTTTCAATAGGACACCAAGCTGGCCATCAGAAGATGTTGAGATAGCAAAAAATAGGCAAGGAATAAACAAAAGTTCAATGATACTTATTATCTGAGGCTAGAATTATTCTGAAGCAATTCTGTCCTCATGCTTTAATCCCATTATTCATAACTGTGAAATCAAAGAGAATACAATATAAATAATAGATAATGTTGATATTGAACTATATGTTAACTCTAGTTATCAGTAGCTTGAGTTTATCTGGTAGAAATTATATTTTTTGTATAAAGTATTGGCATTGAGAGGAAATCTTGAGGAAATAGAATATGAAGTTTTTTCCTCTCATACAACTGAGAATATAAGGTCTCATTTGATTGTAATATATTTAATGAAAAGACACAAGTGTAATATACATTATTAGGCATCAATTTATCAAAGTAACTCCTGGATGTGCAAAGAGAAGTCTTTTACATTATTACTATGTGTGTGGAAGAAATTAGCTCAAAATCATTAAGCGCTTATTGATTATATGGTAGATGCCTGGAATACAACATTGAATAAGACAGAGACCTTGTTCAAGGAACTCACAACTGCATGGGAGAATTGATCTCATTCTGACTAAATAGACTGAGAAGGTGAGACAGCTTTAGCCATCCATTGCTTCAACTCTTTGGAATAAAATCTGGCATTGCAGCCCTTAAGAAAAAATACCTACGATCATATTTTCTTTTTGGAGTTGGTTAGAAAAACATATAAATCAGACACCTGAAGTATGCACACTGAATTCTTGAAGCCATAAAAAAGGGGATTTTCCTTAGTTTGCATCTAATAAAATAGAAAAGCAACCCACTTGACAGAAAATGGGCTTCCTGAATGCTCCGGCAAGCCAAGCCCTTCTGTACACAGTGCTGTACATTCAAAGGCCTGTGTTGACACGTTGCAATAAATGGGCCTGTGCTGTTGCTGCTGCTGCCGCTACCAACTTAAGGAAGAATTTCAAAGATCCATTTCCAAGGCTAAGATTTTAATGGCTTTTCTTAGTTCTGGTGGTTCACTTTAGCAAAGTACAGATAACTCCTGGCAGCACATCTGGAAGGATCATCCATGGACATCTGAATGCCGTGGTGGGGCTTCCAGGGATAAGCGCAAAGGGTTTTTCACTATCTCAAATCTGCCACATTCGTCGGAAGGTGGATATTTTTTATCCTTTTTTTTTTTGATGAAGACAATTCTTGATCTCTTTGTGTTTTTGCTGACCCACTTCATACTCTTTACGAAAGGCTCTCTTGGTACTGAAGAACACTCTTACTGATAATAATAAACATTTTGCCTTGAGGTATGCATGAAGAGAGACAGAGATAAGGAGCACATATCAGTCATCTTGGTTTTAACCTATTTTATTAGGTGCCCCTGCCTTTTTCTTTCAGGGTTATGCTGTGCTATTGCTTTATCGATAGAGCACACTTATTAAGAAACAAAATGGACAGAATGCTGGAGAAAGACATTAAGGATTTAATCCTCATATAAACAGTCTGCAAATGTGTGGAACACTTTGACCACAATGAAAAGAAATTATGAATATATGCATGTCTCCTGCACTTAATTCCCTCCTCACCCACCACCTGGTTCTACTTAACCTCTGAGGGTATGTGACAGGGGAGTTTTTACTCTTTAGTGATGTACAATCAGGAAATGGGGAGGCCAGTGGCAATGGAATTGAAGTAGAAGGAGCTGGGGAAACTTAAAGAGAGTGGTTGGAAAACAATTTTGGTATGAGGAGTGGATTGAAGGAAGAAGGACTTCTGAAGGGTTACTGTGGTCTGTGTCATTCCTGTTTGCTATTTAGAAGTTTTCACATTAGAGACTTGAGTAATTTTGGGGTGCCTGGGTGGCTCAATTGGTTATGTGTTTGACTTCAGCTGAGGTCATGATCTCACAGTTCATAAGTTCGGGCCCCCCATCAGGCTCTGTGCTGACAGCTCAGAACCTGGAGACTGCTTCGAATTCTGTGTCTCCCTCTCTCTCTGCCCCTCCCCCCCTCTCAAAAATACATAAATATTTTAAAAAAATTTTAAAAATAGACGAGTAATTTTAGGAGCGCCTGGGTGGCTCATTGGGTTAAGCGAGCTACTCTTTGTTTCAACTCAGGTCATTATTGCATGGTCGTGTGTTCAAACCCCACATCAGGCTCCACAGCTGGCAGCACGGAGCCTGCTTGGGATTTTCTCTCCCTACCCCACTCATGTTGCCTCTGTCTTTCTCAAAATAAATAAATATAAACTTAAAAAAATAAAAAAATAAGGACTTGTGTAATTTTAAAGTAGTTCTTTTGTCTTCTGGACTGGGTTTCCTCAGTTATGGTGCCATTCCAAGAGACCACATTACATGTATAACTGCTTGCTGAATCATCTATCCAAAGATAACTTTACTTAGTTTATTGTCCTTTATATACATTTCATCTTATAAAATTTTTCTTTAATTTTTGTGGTATGCCGTAGGTGGGATCCTTAGAAACAGCATGAAAAGGGATTCAGTTGGACTTGATTTATGGAGAGAGTGCTCTTCAAGAAAGCCTTTACAGGAGGGAGTGAAGTGGAGTAAGGAAGGAGAAAGAGACAAGGGGAGGTGTGGTTTTATGTCAAGTCTAGTGTTGTCTGATGCATGGGAGAGTTTTGGACCTTTACCTGCACTGAAGAGTTGGGAGAGCTTTGGACCTTTACCTGCACTGAAGAGTTGATCAGTTATGAGGCTGTTAAAAAAAAAAAAACTATCCATGATAGTTGTTAAAGGTGACAAGACAGACTTTATTCAAGGGAAGCTGCTGCAATAGAGTTTTGTGGTAGGGGAGAGACGTAGGACTCAATTCCAATTCTAACAATGACAAGTGGGAATTTATAACCAAGAAGCAAGGAGGCAGTCAGTGAGTGGAAAATTATTAAGGGCTTAAGGAGGATTCTTGCTGGACTGACTCAACAGACTTCTTGCTGATGGCAGGCCAGGGCAGTAAAATATCAAGGATAGGAGATGAGAATTTGATTAGATAGAGTGGTCAGATACGAAGTATGGGGGATTTTCACCAAACTGCCTGACCAGAATTCTTACTCAAACTGGATTCTACAAAGACAGAGGGAAGCCCAAGCTCCTTCTAATGGAGCAGAAGGTTCAGAGGAGTCTGATGAAACCTTGGTCAAAGGAGAGAGCCTTTGTTAGGTAGCACATATTCTTCCTGGGTAGAATGGCTCTTAGCAGCCCAGGGAAATTTTCTGGTAGAGGGGAGCATCTGTCAACTGTCAGTCACCAACACTCATAGCAGCTAGAAGATAGGTGAATGTGCTGGCTTAGTAAAGGTAATCAGGTATTTTGCAGCAGCACGATTTAGATTCGTAAGAGCTAACACAGTGCTGGCTCTGTACCAGGCAGATGAGGCTTGCATCTCTATGGGGCAATTTGAAGAAGCAGAATATTTCTTTCTCATGCCAGTCAGGCCACATATCGGGACTTCTTAACAGGGTCCATTAAGGCTTGTGCCTTAAGTCTCCAGCCTCATTTCAGGACCCTATCCCTCACATTCTCCCTTTACCACACACTAAATTTCAGTGCTCACAATCCACCATCCCTTCTCTCAGCCATGTGCTACTCTTTCTCATTTCTCATTGGTACTTTCGTTTGACTGTTTCCTATAACTCTTCTTGCTGTAACTTAGACATCACTCCATCCTGGAGGCTTTTCTTGGTATCCTGAATTAGATATCCTCTTCTGGCATCTTAAGGGAAATTTTACTGCCTTTCAAACTTTTCTAGAATGTATTTTAATTCATTATTGGCTTCTTTATTCATGTAGGTCTATAGATTACAAAGTCTCTGAGGGCAGTCATTAAAATTGTGCTTACTATCATATTCTAATATCAGACATAAAGTAAGTATATGCATTATGAATATATACAGAATAAATGAAAGAACATCTAAATTTTGCATTTTCTGTGAGGATGGTATTGTATCTCTGTTAAACGTATAGTAATACAAAATATAGATTAACCCACACATATAAAAGAAGAGCTTATAGGTCGAATATTAGTTTGGGCAGGAGTAAGAAAGAGCTGGATGGTGAATCCAGTGAGGGAGCTGAAGATTTAGGTACACACACAATAGTAAGTCAATTTTTCTAATGTACATGACTCCTGTCACGCCTAATATCATACACATTTATATGAAAGCATATCTGCAATCTACATAGCATTTATCCTTATGCCTTGTCCCAAAGGAAATTAACAGTAAAAGTATCACTGGGGAGGGATACAGTTGAGGTGTACCTAGTTTTTATCTTCAAGAGAAGCTATTCAGAGAAAGTTTGGGAACTGCTTGTCTAGGCCAGAAGAGAACCACTTCATCAGGATGGGTCTGGATACACATACCAGACTATGTGATGAAGGACTGTATGGGGCTTAGAGTCAGAAAGGCTTCAGTTTAGTGCCAGCTCTGATGCCAGGATGAGCTTGGATGGTACCATTACCATCCCTATTTCACAGGTTTATCATTTGATACAGTTTCCATCCAACGGGTTGTTGTGGAGACTCAGTGAGCTGACACATGTGATAGGCTGAGCTCAATACCTGGCAAACAGTAAATGCTCAATGACTTTCAAGTATTTCACCATAACACACCATACTGGCAGAGCAAGGGGTAGGGGATGGGGGCTGCTCAGGCTGACAGACATGAGAATGCTGTACACTTGCATGTGGAGGTGTTATTATGTGGAGTGGTGTGGGAGTAGAACTGACCACAGAACCCACCTATCGCCCATTGTGCCTAGTTCAGACTTGCTTATAGAATGTGAGAGTCTAATGATCATCATTACCTCTATTGAGTATTTACTACACCAGGCACTTTAACTTACTATCTCTAGTCTTTACATTATGTTCAAGTTACAAACTATCATCTTAATTTTACATATAAGAGAAATAGGCTCAGAGATACCAAAGGATTTGCCCAAACTAGTAAAGCTATGAAGTGACAGAGCCAAGACTGGACTCAGATTTGTCTAGCTAAAGGTAAATTTTAAGATTAATTTTAGGGAAAAGAAAACATTTGAGGACAAAATGAAACCCAGGATCTCAGCACTGCATTTTCTTTTTATCCTGCCCTGTTAGCAAGCCATTAGCAAGCTCTTAAAGCAACTGTGTGTCCTCAGTGACATCAAGATGGGATAGAGGATAACTGAAATGTAACTGAAAAGTCATTTTACTCTGATTTCTTTTGACCCTAGTCTCTAAGGTGCCTCCACACTATTTCTTGTTCCAGCTTCTCTCAGTGCTGGGGAATGGATATGCGTTGGGTTCCTTTTGATTTATTCTATTTTATCTGTAATTTACATTGCATTGCCCACCCATCTACTAAATACACATCAACCTCACAACCACAGCTGTCTAAAAAATGGAAGCATCAATTTAAATATATTTTTTTCTGGCTCTTCCTTTTACTTATTATATAAAAGATAAAGATGTTCTATTTATGGGGAGAAAAGGATGCTGTTGTATAAAGACTCCTTATTTTGGATATGAAAGCAATTTTCAATGCTTAGTAATCTTATATCTAGTCTGTTTTTCACTTTCCGTTGTGTTGCTATTAGACAACTCATTTTGGTGTGCAATATTGGTATTTGGCATTAATTATTTTCAGTAGGAACTTTTATCAGTCTTTCATTTTTCACCATATTGTAGATTTTCTGACATAACTCACATTGTGAAATCTTCTGTTCTAATTGTTGTAAAATTATGGTATATCTTACTTTTTCATAGACCAACATAGCATCAGAAAATTTCACTGCTACAAAGGATGTAAATAATTATAAAATCTGGTTTCTCACAGTATGTTCCAGTATTTTGAATTTCTAACCTCCACCTTCCCCTTAAAACAACAACAAAGTGCATTGCTTAAGTAAACTATGGAAAAAGTGATTTAGGATGAATTACAAAGGTTTCTTCTAAATACCTATTTGGCCGATCCGCACTGTGACTTTCTAACAGGGAGTGCAGTATAGAACATTTCTCAAGTTCTCTGTATTAACAGTCCCCTCATCCCACTCCACCCTCACCCATCTTTCATGGAGCATCTTGTGGGACCAATGTGTTCCAGAATACACTTTGGGAAAATGGGTCTATTCAAATATTTCTGTTTACAAATGAGGAAACTAAGCCCCCAGAGAAGTTAATTAACACCCACAGTGAGACCCTGGATATATTCATGTAATCTCTACTTCTATTGCTGAAATTTCCTCACCTGTCATTTGAGCTTGGGAACAGCAGTCAGACTAGAGGGCTTACCCTATAGGACACAGAACCTTTGGTAATACCAGGTTATAGTCTGTGGTATCAAGCTGGAGTCTTTTCTGAAAAACACAAATGTATTACAGAAGCCAAATTGAAATAGGGGCTTTTAAGTTATAATTGAAAATGAATGATGGCTTTTGGGGTCCCTGGTTGGCTCAATCAGCCAAGGGTCTGACTCTTGATTTCAGCTCAGGTCATGATCTCACAGTTGTGAGATCAGCACCACCCCACCTCCATCGGGTTCCACACTGGGCATGGAGCCTGCTTAAGATTCTCTCTCTCCCTCTCCCTCTGCATCTCCCCCACTAACTCATACTATAATTAATTAATTAATTAAAAATTTTAAAAAGACAATGAATGATGGCTTTTAATAATGGGATGTGGCCCAGCTTCTTAGTACAGGGAAATATTTTTTAATCACTGGCTAAACTACTGGGATTTTGGTATCCAGTATAAAATCTGATTTTTCAGATATCAATATAGTTCAACACATTTAAATGCATTTTGGTATATAGTATAATAAAACAATACAGGAAATAAAGATAATTCTTCTTAATTCACTTCTGTGAATTTTTTACATACTTAGTAAGTGTATGTATTGGGAGAATACTTGTCTTTTTTCATCATATAATCAGGTAAGAGGAACATCTGGCAGTCTGGGGTACTCTTAGCAACTGATCATAATGGCCCTCGGGGTGTATGACACAGTAGTGAGGGAATTTTACTTTTGGTTTCAGTGATAATTATGAAAGGTCTGTAAGCAGTTTTTTTCTTTTGTTTTGATAGTTCCTCCTTCCCCACTTCACTGCCCCTTCTTTGGTCCCTCCTTTAATATCCTTTCAGTTTAGCTAGCTAAGGTATACTGGGTAGCTGCTAAGGATTGAAAGGAACTAGTTATCTTTCCTCCCGTCTCTTTATACAGGCATCTAGTTAAATCATTGATCAAATGATATTATATATTTGTAGGGAATAGTGCAATTTGTATAGTACTTCCACAAGCATTATTATTTAATTCTTACAAAAATGCATCAGGTAAGCAGAATAGACCTGCTTAATTGTCTACTGTGTTAATTGTCGTTACAGATGATACAAGTGAGGACTGGGGAGATCAAATGATTTGCCCAATTCACAGCTAAAGAGCAACAGAGAGGAATCAAAGCCATGCATGCTTTTTTTTTTTGGTTTTAATAAAGTATAGAATATGTTTTTCTCCATTACAAAGCTAATTCATATGGGTTATAAAATATTTAAGAAAAGTATTGTGGGGAAGAGCACTGGGTGTTATATGGAAACCAACCTGACAATAAACTATAAAGTTTAAATAAAAAAAAAATATTTAAGAAAAGTAAAAAAGAATGTGAGGAAGTGTTATCCGTATTTCAAACACTGAAAGAGTATCATTATTCAGATATTGAAATACTTCTATTCATTTTTTAAAATATTCAAGATATTTAAAAATATTCAGTTTTTAAAAATTCAGTTTTTAAAATATAATTTTGCTTGATCTGTGCATATGCCTACATCCCATTTTTTTCTGGTTGCTCTTTTAATGTATGCATGTTTAAATGTTATTACAAAGTTTTTACTTGACCCTGTTCAAACTGCAAAAATTAAACTTGCTAATTTTAATAAATTATATAAAAATCTATCATCTTCTACTCCTGGGACCAGGTTAACAGCCCAGATTACAGCCTGATACCCTTACAAATCAGCATATGTAAGTTAAACTCTATTTTCTGCCTTATTTATAGAATAGAATACAATACAATATAAGCATTTATATATAAACATATTATAATACATATTATAATATATAAATGAAATCTTCACATATCATAAATTATAGACTGGGATTATTTTTAGTGTAGTATTTCTTCTTTTTAAGAATTGCTTCTTTCTCTGACTCTTTTCTCCTTCCTTTACATTGCAAAGATATCAATAGAAGGTTCATATGTATTAGCAACATTTATTCAAAACATAAAAATTCTGAAGTAGAGGGGTGAAAAATTAAATTATGATAACTTCAACATGTTAAACATGTTTTACACCCTGTAAAGATGTTTATGATGAATGTGGCATACTATCAGGAAACACTTACTAAGTATGTAAAAAATTCACAAAAGTGAATTAAGAAGGAAATAATCCAGAATGTTGATAGAAGTTTTCTCCATGTGACATTTAAAAATTGAATAAATATTTATTATTTATATTATTTTAACTAACCCAAATAATTAATAATAAAGAGAGAAGATTCGAGGTAGATATGAGACTGCATATTTGCCATTAATTTTTTCCTCGACTGTCCTACTCGGTGAAGTTTCTTTTCATCTGAATGACGTTTTCCTAGTCTGTGGTAATATGTGAATTAGGAATCAATTTATTCTTTCTTATACAGGATTTCCAAAGTTTACTTTTCATCTTTACTAAGCTGTTTATCAATAGATGAGGAAGAGTACATTTTAGAAGATTGGCCTTCTAAACCTTCTCTTGATTAAATGGACTCTGATAAAATATAAATGGAAAAACATTTACTTTGTTCAAATTCTAGATTAGTGTTTTCATCAGATACTGTGGAACAGTAATAATAGACATGTTGATAATATTTAGCTAGTTTCTTATTAGTAAGCCATTTGGGCAAATTGGAACATTACTGTGGGGCATTGAATTAAGAAAAAAATACACACAGAAAATCACTGAAATTATAAAGCTTTCCTTAAAACCTTTGTGGTTGATGGTAAATTATTAGATACTAAAGGAAGGCCTTTAGGAGCTCAAGAAATATAAAGTAGCAGAAAGGATTCTTTGCTGAAGACAGGGCATGTCTTTAAACAGTACAAATATAGATGTTTGGTACAATTTATTTTTTTATTTCTCTATTTTTCTGTAATGCATATGGTACATTGAAAGCATTTTATATCTCTGTTTTCTGAGATGTGCCTCTTCTGTAACAACAATTTGTCACCAAGGCAACCAAACCTTTGCTTAATGTCCTGTACTTTAGTAAAATAAAATGCATATCATTTTAAGTACAGTTTTTTCTTAAGTAGAAATAGTTTGAGATTTTACTTTGACTGAAAATTAAACTGTTTCTTAATCTATATCCCACAAAAACACATCCTTCTAAGTGTTTAGAGTGATCACTCTCTGAAATATGATCGTTTCCAGTCTGAGAAGCCATTCTTCTCTTCCTCTGCCTTCTAAACTTGATAGAAGAATAACAATCATTATCAGATTTAGGTTTTGGTCTCCACCCATCTATGCAGTTTGAGCTTCCTTAATCTTATTTGAAACACAAATGAACATAAAAAAGTAAAATATTCAAATTGAATAGGAAAGTGAAACTATTCACAAAATCCAGCCTGTAGAGACAATCAGCTGTACAGATCCAGATTGATTTTAATTTTTTCCAGTGGTTTCAGTGGACTTATGGGTTATCAAAATTCATATTGATGCTTTCTGCTTCAGATTTGAAGACCATATATGTAGCTTCCTAACATTCAGCTTTTTCAGGGTTTTATGGCCTGCTTTTTTATTTGTAAAATATCTGTTTTGTTAGGAGCAGTTATTGCCTCTGTTTGTCCATGGAGGGTGTTTGTGAAAGAGAATAACTTTTTTGAGACTCATTCAAAGTCTTCAGTATGAGTCTACTTCCATCTCAGATAGAGTTGGTTTGTTCTGTTTTCTACCATCAACAATATAATCTTGTTGGTTGGTTGGTTCATTCATTTAAAAGTATATGTCTAGGAAAGTGAGGGAGCAGAGGTTTGATAACTCCCTTCTGTGGGTGTGAAGAGGGGAATCAAACACTCAAGACCTCCTTGTTAACTATGCCAAAGGAAATCAACAATTATCAAGGGACCATGACTTACAGGAACTTTGTAAGATTCTCAGACTTGTTTACTTTCTCTTGTTCCTTATTTGTTATTCCCTGTAATCTTGAACCGAGTGGCATTAACAGCTGAAAGATGTAGGATCTATGAGCTGGTTTCCAGGAACTTTGAGGGCTAGGGGATATTGGGGAGGCAATGGTACAGGGACTCCATCATCCTCCTTAGCAATTTGAAGGAAATGAAGACAGTTCTCAGAGAACTGAATGAGTGATGTATTAAAAACTGATGGCGAGCACACATGGTCCCTCAAGTCTGGACCATAAAAAGAAGAGAATGACTATGAAACATGAACCCGACTTTGAGTTGAGCCAGCACTGACAATGGAAAGGCTTGAGTGATCCTGGTATATGACCACCTAGAGTCAGCTTCCTCAGGCTCTTCCTGTTTGCCCAGACACTTCCCTTGCTCAGTAAGATTTCCAAGATTTTCATATTTGCTTTTTCAACTTCAGGGGGTGTTGGGACTGAATAAACTGACTTCAGAGTCCTTTGTATTTAATTAGGCAGGATACATAGAGTATAAGAACAGGGGTGACCTCTTTGGGCCTCTGGTTTTTCAGTTGTGAATAATATCTATCTAGTATTGTATATAAGCAGTCAAGGCATTTAGCACAGTGACTGGTCCCACTTCTATTGTTATTTGTCTTTTTTACTTACATTTTTTATCTTCTTTAGCAGTTTATAATATTCTTAAGTATCAGGATCACGTCTTGAACCTGTTGTAGCTCTGGTGCCTGTACTAAACACTGTAGATTGTGGGACTCAGTAATTGTCTTTTTATGAATGCTGTGTGTCCTTGACTGTAGAACATAATAGCTAAAACTAATGGAGCACTTACTATATGATAGATTTTGTCCATATTAATTCAGGTAATTGCACAACAACTTGGGGAAATTGATCATCACTCTCTTATAGTTGAGGAAATTAAGGCTCAGAGACAAAGTAACTTTATTGAGTGGTCCAGCTGGGATTTGAACCCTGGTCATCTAGCTCCTGGAACCACTTACTTAATCCAACTGCACTTTACTGGGAACCACTTGGAATCCTTCAGTAGATCCATCACTTGCCCAAATTAGGGAAAAAAGAGAAAACATTTGCACCTCTATAAAATGGGCAAGAGGCCACCACTGCTTCTGAGACTGGAGTGATTTTTGTATGTGCTTCATGCCATGCCCATTAGCAGACCATGTTCTTCCTTTTCCAGGAAAATGCAAGAAGTAACCTGAGTTCGCAGAGAACAACTTCAAGAGCAAAGTGTGTAGGTCTGTTACTGCTACTCTAGCAGTGAGCTCTCGCTCCCGAATGCTTTTTTCTTCACTGAGCTAATTCCACAGGGAAACGCTTGTTCTACATAGCTACACAATAAGAACAACAAGAATAATTACAGCAGTAACACAATCATAGTAAAAATGTAGATTCATCCATATGCCATCACTAATGAGTTCTTATATGGAAGGAGCTGATTGCCATCATGTTTGTACATATATTATAAATTTTTATTATATATGTTAAATGGCAGTTTTTCCTCAGAAGACACTTCTGTGATGGGCAGAAAGACCAAGGGCTGTAGGGGCAGAGAGAACTCTGTGCAAGCCTAGCTGTACTGTGTGTTAGCTATATGGATTGGGCCAAGTTACTTAACCTCACAGAGCCTCAGGGGATAATAATGCACGACTCGCAGGACTGTTATGAAGATTATGGTTTGAATTCCAAGCAGTTTGTATGGACAATGAGAATTATTCAACTAACCCAAAGTAAGCTCTGCTTACTCTACCACTATCTATGGCTGCCCATGGTTACCCGGATTCACTAGACCATTACATAATTATATTTTTCCTTTTGGCTTCATAAATCTGAGCATAAGTTTCTTTCAGCATTCTTAGAAAATTCAAATGACAATAGTTTTCTTGTCTTGGGCACTAAAACAGAGCACCTTAGCTCCAGGTACTCTAAGAAATCTATGCACATTGTACTCTGTGAATCATAATTTTCTTATAGGTAGCAGAATAGAAAAATATGATTATCTTCATTCAAATGGCTTAATAAGAATTCATTGAACTCTAAGATGGATATTATCCAACATGCTGACGCAAATGTTACCTAGATGGATTAGTATCTAATCAGTGAAGTTACAATAATCTTTTGGTTTCCCAGTATCAATGGATGCCATAGAGGTGATGTGACCAACTGTTCTGATTTCCTGGGATGTGGGACTGTGAGTGCTAAAACTAGGAAAGTCCCTAAATAACCTAGACAAATTGGTTATCTCATATACAAGTGTGAGAGGACCTGTGTTAAAATCAATTACACATATTTATCTTCTGATAAATTTATTAAAATTTTAAATAACTAGTTTAACTTAGTTCCTCCTAAATGAAGTGACTGTATTTTATTTTCAACCTAAATTTCTAGGTTTTATATTATTTTGAAACTTACATAAGGGTAGGTATAAGTTAACATTTAGAGTCAGAGATTATTAGTCTCATCAAAATTAACTAAAGAGAAAATCACAGGTGTGAGTGGTTCAAGACCTAACCAGAAGATAATTTTCAGGTTTTATAATTGGACTCCTTTCCAAATCTTTCTGCATGCTGAAAATGGCCTCCTCAATGCCTTACTTCATCAGATTATATTATTAGTGTGTACTTTTCAGTTAGAGTCTAATTTTTGACAGGTTTGGAGCCACACTTAAATTCTAGAGCAATTTAGGAAAACTCATGTAAAAATAAAAGGTGTGTGTGTGTGGGGGGGATACTCTCCAAAAACTTTTACTGTTATTAAAATTAAGAGAAAATAGAAGAACCCAAAAGAACAAAAGTCATTTTCTTTTTCTAGGCAAGAATGGATACTACAGTTTTCATTTTCTAATGAAAATTCACAAGGACTCAAAAGACTGAGAGTGTGAAGTTGGTCTTTGTCCTTCTGGAATGGGTGTTTGATGCCTCTAATGCATGTCTTCTGCCCCCTACCAATTCCCTTCCAATTTATCGCTTCCTAACCTTCATCATAGATCCTCTCTCTTCTATTTACCAAAACTGGTTCTCAGGACACAGCCCAAAATTAGTTCAAACTGCTGTGCAGTAATATAGAGTTTAAATAATTAACCATCCCCCAACACTTACTTTTTAACATGAGTGACATTCTTGGTCTAAGAAACAAACCTCTGAGGTACAAATCCAGATACTAAGAAGTCCATGCAGAAAGAGGGAGATGGTGAACCTTATTGTTGCCTCTGAAATCATACCATGGAATAATCTTTACTTTAGTACAAATCTAAGAGGTTTGTTAGATTGTGACTAAAGGCCTATGTCTGTGGCCAGGTGTAACTGGCAATTACTTGTTAAATATTTATTTTTTTAAGTTCATTTATTTATTTTGACAAAGAGAGAGAAAGCATGCACGTGAGTGGGGGGTGGGTAAAGAGAGAGGGAGAGAGGGAGAATCCTAAGTAGTTTCCACACTGTCAGTGCACAGCTCGACACAGGGCTTGATCCCATGAACCGAGATATCATGACCTGAGCCCAAATCAAGAGTTGGATGCTTAACCTACTGAACCACCCAGGTACCCCTTATCACCTATTTATTAACTATACTTTCTTCAGCTGTGATCAGAAAGCATCTAAAATACATCACCACCTTTGAATGCCTGCAGAGCAGGCTAATTTTTACATTTACATTTACATTTCTTTCCATTCTTCTCAGTTGACTGAAAATACACAGGCCTGAGGCTGAAGCAAGTTCTGTCATTGATACAACAGAGAATGATGGCACTCAGGAATGTGCCAGTGAGGAGTTTGGTTTTCACATGTTCTCATCCCCTTGCAGCTAGCTGTGTGGCAGCCCCTGTTTTTCTCTGTTGATGGCATCACAACCGTGTTTAGGTAACAGATGGCAATGCTGATTCTAGGTAAGGTAAGCCCTTCAGCCACCCCAGGGCATGATTCACCATTAGTTCAAACCAGTCTTGGCAGTTCTATTCCATTTTGCTTCTGATTGGTCTAAGGGTAGATATGACCCAGATCTGGTCAATAGATATAAAAAGGAAGTCAAACAGGGGTTCCTGGGACAGATTTTCTTCTAAGTTAAAAAAAAAAATTAGAGCCTTGGGGCATCTGGGTGGGTCAGTCGGTTAAGCGTCTGACTTCAGCTCAGGTCATGTTCTCGCGGTTCTCGAGTTCAAGCCCCTCATCCCGCTCTGTGCTGATAGCTCAGAGCCTGGAGCCTGCTTTGGATTCTGTGACTTCTCTCTCTGCCCCTCCCCTGCTCACTCTCTGTCTTTCAAAAAATAAATAAACATTAATTTAAAAAAAATCAGAACCTTAAAAAATCCTTTACTTCCTGGCTTGAACGTTGGTTGTTGTGTGAGGATGTGATGCTTCAGCAGACATCTTGAGATCATGGGATAACATACCCAAGGACAAAAATACATTACTCTGGGGATGGCAGAGGAGATGATACTCTTGAGTCATTGTACCAAATTTAGAATTGCTTGTCTCCTGATTTATTATTTGTTAAGGTAATTAAGATCTTTACTCTGTAACATTTAAGCCAAATATTCTGTAACTTGCAGCTAAAAGCATCTTCAAATACTGCAATCTCATAATAATAACATTTTAATATGATCTGTACATATTTTTAAATATATAAAATGTGAATAAAGCCTCTTTAGTAAAGTTTGTTATATTATTTTTCTATAAAATATATTTAAGGAAAAATAATGCCACTCACCTAAAAACAATTTCATGATAAATCCCTTAGTCTTCTCTTCCAACCAAATTGCTACCCCTTACTCTTTCCTATACATAAGATCTGGAACCACCACTGATAAAAGAATCTGGATAACGGGGTTTTGGATATTTCAGATATATCATAGGCTAAATTGGGTAGTTTGGAGTATACAAGGCTACATGGATTCACATCTCATCATAGAAGTAACACCACTAACATCCATCCACTCACTTCCCACCACACAAACACACAGCAATTGAACCGCTGACCTTTCCTGTTTACCCTGTTCATTTTTCCTGGAGCTTTAGTTTTATGTTTTCTATTGTTCCTTTTCCCCCTTATTGCCAAATGTCTTTGCTACTCAAGATTTAGCTTAATTCAATTCTCATTTTGTCCTTTCCCCTGAGCTCGCTTCTCCATCATCTACTTTTGGCTTCATATTTGCAGCCATTCCTGATCTGGTCACCAAACCAGATCCCTTCTATACAATCCCTATGAATTAGGGGTCCAAACAGGTCAGGTTCTAATAACTAGAGTTTCTATGTAATGCAGTATCTTGCATAATCACTGAAGTGCTTATATTTTTATAGATTTTCTTAGTTGTCTTTAAACACCTGACAAGAGTGATAGATAATAGGCATTCATAGAAAGCACAAGAATATTAGAATAAAACTGTACTAGAAGGTTTCTTATGTATGTTTCCATATGTTGCATAATTTGTGAATGAAGAGTCACAGGCTCAAATAATATAGCACTTTGAATTTAAATAAGAACATATCTATATATATCCTGAATTTATGAAACCTCAGTTACCTATGACTACAAAATAAAGTTCAATCATTTATTATGTCCAAATTAGCCTTGTTTGGCCTAATTGCTAGAAATCACCTTTATTCTAAATGTTCCTTATTTTTTTGAGATTCTCCATGAAATAGCATTGTTAGAACTTTTACATTTCAACACTTGTGAAGAGATGCAGTTAAAGTGATTCTGAAGTTGTTTTTGTTTATTTGTTGTGTTTTTTAAGTAGGCTCCACACCCAATGTGGGGCTCAAACCTACGACCCCAAGATCAAGAGTTACTTGCTCTAACAACTGAGCCAGCCAGGAGCCCCTAAGTGACACTGAAGATTTAAAAACTGCTTTTCTGATGCTTCATGGAGAAGTAACAAACATTAAAACTCAGTTGGGAAGTGAGGATAGGGTAGGAGTGGTTTCAAAATCAGTGTGTACATAGAATGCTTCTCTGGCCCTTACCTGTGCTTGTCTTTCCTCAATACCAGTAAATTTTTTACTGCATAAATCATTAGTTACTTGTCAGGTTTAAGTAACCAACATCATAGAAGCATCGTTGAAAACCACAGGAGGAAGAAAGAAATTATTAAAGAATAAGTGGGGAAATAGCATTATATAGAACCAGGTCATTTAAGAAAATTTAAATTAAATAAGATACTAAAAGCAAAGCCCAAGAAAATTTCATAGCACAATGATAATAATAAGGTAAGAGTAGATTTCAACAAATCAGTTATATTTTTAAAAGCCACTACATTTCTCATGGTGTTAAAAGTATGGATAAATCCTTTTAGGGAAAATTTATTTTGCGAAGGAAGCGTGGGGAATTGTAGCATGTGCCAAATCTTTGAGGTGTACCACTAGCAAATGACAATATAATGAGAAAAAAATTAGTCTCTGAATCTCAAGAAATAAAGCTTCACCCTCCCCCCATTTATTTTCCACTTTAGCAAGGAATCCCTCAGAAGGATTCTTTTAAGTCTATATATTTTTCCTGTATTGAATGAGTAAAGAGTAAACTGGTCTTTCAAGGAACAGAGATGATTTAACAATCTAGGTGGCACTAATTTAATTAGGCATTAGTGCCATGGCTATACTTCTCCTTTTTTTCTTTTTTGATTTTTTCTCAGAGCACAGATGTATGTATGTATGTATGTATGTATGTATTTATAATAATATAATTTATTGTCAAATTGGCCAACATATAGTGTATACAGTGTGCTCTTGGTTTTTGGGGTAGACTCCCGTGGTTCATCGCTTACATACAACACCCAGTGCTCATCCCAACAAGTTCCCTCCTCAATGCCCATCATTCATTTTCCCCTCTCCCCCAACCCCCCATTAGCCCTCAGTTTCTTCTCTATATTTAGGAGTCTCTTATGGTTTGCCACCCTCCCTGTTTGTAACTATTTTTTTCCCTTTCCCTTCCCCCATGGTCTTCTGTTAAGTTTTGCAAAATCCACATATGAGTGAAAACATGATTTCTATCTTTCTCTGACTGACTTATTTCACTCAGCATAATACCTGCCAGTTCCATCCACATTGCTGCAAATGACATGACTTCATTCTTTCTTATTGCCAAGTAGTATTCCATTGTATATATAAACCACATCTTTATCCATTCATCAGTTGATGGACATTTAGGCTCTTTCCATAATTTGGCTATTATTGGAAGTGTGGCTATAAACATTGGGGTATATGTGTCCCTATGAATCAGCACTCCTATATCCTTTGGATAAATTCCTAGTAGTGCTATTGCTGACTTGTAGGGTAGTTCTATTTTTAATATTTGAGGAATCTCCACACTGTTTTCCAGAGTGACTGCACCAGTTTGCATTCCCACCAACAGTGTAAGAGGGTTCCCATTCTTCCACATCCACGCCAGCATCTGTTGTTTCCTGAGTTGTTAATTTTAGCCACTCTGACCAGCATGAAGTGGTATATCTCAGTGTGGTTTTGATTTCTATTTCCCTGATGATGAGTGACATTGAGCATCTTTTCCTGTGTCTGTTAGCCATCTGGATGTCTTCTTTGGAGAAGTGTCTATTCATGTCTTCTGCCCATTTGGTAAGTTCTTTATAGATTTTGGATACTAACCCTTTATTCAATATGTCATTTGCAAATATCTTTTCCCATTCCATCGGTTGCCTTTTAATTTTGTAGATTGTTTCCTTTGCAGTGCAGAAGCTTTTTATGTTGATGAAGTCCCAATAGCTCATTTTTGCTTTTAATTCCCTTGCCTTTGGAGATGTGTCAAGCAAGAAATTGCTGTGGCTGAGGTCAAAGAGGTTGTTGCCTGTTTTATCCTCTAGAGTTTTGATGATTTCCTCCCTCACATTCAGGTCTTTCATCCATTTTGAGTTTATTTTTGTGTATGGTGTAAGAAAGTGGTCTCATTTCATTCTTCTGCATGTTGCTGTCCAGTCCTCCCAGCACCATTTGCTGAAGAGACTGTCTTTTTTCCATTGGATACTTTTTCCTGCTTTGTCAGAGATTAGTTGACCATACATTTGTGGGTCCAATTCTGGGTTCTTTACTCTACTCCATTGGTCTGTGTGTCTGTTTTTGTGCCAATACCATACTGGCTTGATGGTTACAGCTTTGTAGTAGAGGCTAAAGTCTGGGATTGTGATGCCTCCTGCTTTGGTTTTCTTCTTAAATATTACTTTGGCTATTTGGGTTTTTTGTGGTTCCATACAAATTTTAGGATTGTTTGTTCTAGCTTTGAGAAGAATGCTGGTGCATTTTTGATTGGGATTGCATTGAATGTGTAGATTGCTTTGGGAGGTATTGATATTTTAACAATATTTGTTGTTCCAATCTATGAGCATGGAATGTTTTTCCGTTTCTTTGTGTCTTCAATTTCCTTCATAAGATTTGTATAGTTTTTAGCATATAGATCTTTTATCTCTTTGGTTAGGTTTATTCCTAGGTGTTTTATGGTACTTAGTGCAATTGTAAATGGGATCAGTTTCTTGATTTCTCTTTCTGATGCTTCTTATTGGTGTATAGAAATGCAACTGATTTCTATACATTGATTTTGTACCCTCTGACTTTGCTGAATTCATGTATCAGTTCTAGCAGCCTTTTGGTGGAGTCTTTTGGGTTTTCCATGTAGAGTATCATGTCATCTGTGAAAAGTGGAAGTTTGACTTCTTTGCCAATTTTGATGCCTTTTATTTCATTTTGTTGTCTGATTGCTGATGCTAGGACTTCCAGCACTATGTTAAACAACAGTGGTGAGAATGGATATCTCTGTCATGTTCCTGATCTCAGGGGGAAAGCTCTCCGTTTTTCCCCACTGAGGATGATACTACTTGTGGGCTTTTCATATATGGCTTTTATGATGTTTAGGTATGTTCCTTTTATCCCGACTTTCTTGAAGTTTTTAGTAAGAAAGATGCTGTATTTTGTCAAATTCATTTTCTGCATCTATTAACAGGATCATATGGTTCTTTTATTTTATTAATGTGATGTATCACATTGATTGATTTGCAAATATTGAACTAGCCCTGCAGCCCAGGAATGAATCCCATTTGATCCTGGTGAATAATTATTTTTATATGCTGTTGAATTCAATTTGCTAGTATCTTGTTAAGAATTTTTGCATCCATGTTCATCAGGGATATTGGCCTGTAATTCTCCTTTTTTGTGGGGTCTCTGTCTGGTTTGGGAATCAAGGTAATGCTGGCTTCATAGAATAAGTCCAGAAGTTTTCCTTCCATTTATATATATTTTTTGGAACAGTGTGAAAAGGATAAGTATTAACTCTGCTTTAAATGTCTGGTAGAATTCCCCAGGGAAGCCATCTGGCCCAGGACTCTTATTTATTGGTAGATTTTTGATAACTGACTCAATCTCTTCACTAGTTATGGGTCTGTTCAAATTTTCTATTTCTTCGTGTTTGAGTTTTTGTAGTGTGCAGGTATCTAGGAATTTGTCCATTTCTTCCAGGTTGTCCTGGTTGTTGGCATATAATTTTTCCATAGTATTCTCTGATAATTGTTTGTATTTCTGTGGGATTGGTTTTGATAAATCCATTTTCATTCTTGATTTTATCTATTTTGGTCCTCTCTCTTTCTTTTTGAAAAGTCTGGCTAGGAGTTTATCAATTTTGCTTATTCTTTCAAAAAACCAGCTCTTAGTTTCATTGATCTGTTCTACATTTTTTTGATTCATTATTGTTCATTTCTGTTCTGATCTTTATTATTTCTATTCTTCTGCTGGCCTTGGGGTTTATTTGTTGTTCTGCTTCTAGATCCTCTAGGTGTGATTTAGATTTTGTATTTGGAATTTTTCTTGTTTCTTAAGATAGGCCTGGATTGCAATGTATTTTCCTCTTAGGACTGCCTTTGCTGCATCCCAAAGGGTTTGGAATGTTGTGTTTTCATTTTCACTTATTTTCATGTATTTTTTAATTTCTTCTTTAATTGCCTGGTTGACCCATTCATTCCTTAGTAAGATGTTCTTTAACTGTCATGCATTTGGAGGTTTTCCAAACTTTTTCCTGTGGTGGATTTTAAGTTTCATACCATTGTGATCTAAAAGTGTGCATGGTATGATCTCAATTCTTTTATGTTTATTGAGGGCTGTTTTGTGACCTAATATGTGATCTATCTTGGAAAAGGTTCCATTCTTCTCGAGAAGAATGTGTATTCTGCTGCTTTAGGATGAAAAATCCTGAATATATCAGTCAAGTCCATATGCTCCAGAGTATAATTGAGGACCATTGTTTCTTTATTGATTTTTCTGTCAAGATGATATGTCCATTGCTGTAAGTGTAGTATTAAAGTCCCCTACAATTACCATCTTCTTACCAATAAGATTGCTTATGTTGGTGATTAATTGTTTTATATATTTGGGTGCTTCCATCTTCAGTGCATAAACATTTATAATTGTTAGCTCTTCTTGATGGATAGACCTGTAATTATGATATAATGCCCTTCTTCATCTCTTGTTGCAGTCTTTAGTTTAAAATCGAGTTTGATATAAGTATGGCTACTCCAACTTTCTTTTGACTTTCAGTAGCGTGATAGATGGTTCTCCATCCCTTCACTTTCAATCCGAAGGTGTCCTCAGGGGCACCCACTTAAAATGGGTCTCTTGTATATAGCAAATAGATGGGTCTTGTTTTTTTATCCATTCAGATTCCCTATAATCTGAATGGATATAAATTTGGATATAATTTAATGGATATAATGGATTATATCCATTATATCCATTAATGGATATAATTTACTTCTCTTTAGGACTATAATGAGTTTTCCTTCTTGGGCAAAGTGTTATGTTGCCTAATGAAATAGAGACTACTGTGTAAGCGTGTATAGATCATATGTAGCAATAGAGGAATCTGTTTACAAGGTTTCTCCAAACCTGTCTAATTTAAGAAACTTGGAAGTACAATGGAATATTATTCAGCACTAAAAAGAAGTGAGCTAACAAGCCATGTTGACGTGGAGGCACCTTAAATGCATATTACTAAGTAACAGAAGCCAATGTGAAAAGGCTACATACTGTATGGTACCAGCTTTATGACATTTTAGAAAAATAATGTTTCTATTATTTTGGAAAATAGTAGAAAAGATGAATGATTGCTAGGGGTTTTGCAGGTAAAGAGGGATGAGTATGAGGACTTTATGGGATTTTTAGGGAAGAAAAAAATATTCTGTGTGATACTATCACGGTGGCTATATGTCACATTTATCAAAATCCATAGAATATACAATACCAAGAGTGAACCCTAATGTAAATTATAGCATATTGGCTCACCAATTATAAGAAATGTACCACACTAATGCAAGATGTTAATAATAGCGAGAACTGGTTGGCATCCTAGGGGACATATGGGAACTTTCTGTACTCTCTGATAATTTTTCTGTAAATCTAAAACTGTAAATCGAAATCTAACATAGATGAATTAAAAATAAAATAATCTTTCTTATAAAATAAAAACTACTAAGAAGCTGAACTATTAAATTCATGGATTAGGACACTGCATGCACTCTTATTAATAATAAAACCTTGATTTTGATTGAATATGCCTAAACCTTATTAAAATGATTTTAACAATGTTTTTATAAGAAATAGCTTGGAAGGAGATGAACAAAAGGAAGCTCAAGACGGATTATAGGGATAAATTAGGAAACACATTTTAAAGAGAGAAAATATGCAGAAGTAAATCTCTCCAAAGTTTTATATTAGGGAAATTTTAAGGAATGGTCTTCTTTGCAGTTGACTAACAATATATATCTTGTTTAATTATACAGACAAAGTTTAGAAGGGAACATGAAGAAAAAGCATAGTGAAGCTACAGTAATAGGATTATAGAACAGTTTTCTTTTTAAAAATTACCTCAGGGTTATGTTTTATACCATTTATGATTTTTTCCTGATTATAACAATTACTTGTGCTCATTGGAAATTTGGAAAATATAGCAAAGAACATTAAAGAAATAATATATAGAAACCTCCTATGATCACTTCACCCAAATATAACCAGAATCACCATTAAAAAAATTGTTTTTAATGTTTGTTTATTTTTGAGAGACTGAGAAAGACTGAGCACAAGCAGGAGAGGGGTGGAGAGAGGGGTAGACACAATCCAAAGCAGGCTCTAGGCTCTGAGCTGTCAGCACAGAGCCTGAGACAGGGCTCGAACCCATAAGGGTAAGATCGTGATCTGAGCTGAAGTCAGATGCTCAATCAGCTGAGCCACCCAGGTGCCCCCAGAATTTTGTTAAATTCTTAAAATGATTTTGGACAATATTTCCTCATCTCATCCACTTGATTTGATAATGGCTTAAGAGTATGGTAAGGAAAATGTAAAATTACTAGTTTTCCTGGCCAAACTTATTGTTTATTATTTCATTTAAATTATTATTTATTGAATGTCTGTTATGTGCCAGTCACTGTTTTGGTCACTAGGGATATAAACTTGAATAAGACAATTATGTTCCTGTCCTGTAGAATTACATTCAACTGAGAATAATTAGAATATTTAATAAATACACATATACTATAATTTGAGGTAGTGATATGTGCGGTGAAGAAAAGTAAAGCAGAATAAAGGGCTAAGGCAGTGAGTGAAGGTGAGCATTATTTTATAAAGGATGTCTGGAAGGAACCTTTTTGAAGAGCTAATATCTGAGGTGAAAGAAGCTGTGAAGAGCATGGGAGAATCTGGAGAAAGCACTTTCCAGGCAGAGAGGATAGCAGAGCCAAGGACCTGGGAGGGACTGAGTATGATATGCTCAAGGAACGGCATTGCTGTCCCAGTTGCTGGAGTGGAGGGGACAGGGACAGAATGGTTGGTGTGACTGGGCTAAAGAGATAAACGGGGCCAGGTCTTTTATAACCTTGTGTGCCGACAAAAAGGAGTTTGGACTTTATTTCAAATGAATGGATAGAAAGCCATTGGAAAGTTTTGAGCAGGGAATTCAACATGATATAATTTGTGGTTTTAAAGGTTCCTTTGGTTTCTAGGTGGAGAAGAGAAAACAGCTAGGGGTTTCTAGCTCAAATCCAGATAAAGATGGGATGCAACCTGGGCTAGAGCTGCAATGATGGAGTGGTGAGAAATGATCAAATTCCATATAGAACAAGCAGAAATTCCTGCTAGACTGGATGTGTATGAAGGGAGATGGAGAGGCAGGGATAGACTCCTAGGTGTAGGGTAGGGGTGGGCCTGGGAGGGGTTGGCTGTTTGGTGGCATTTTTACTGAGATGAAGAGCACTGAGCAGGGTTTCAACTGGCCATCCAAGTACAGAGGTCAGGTCCTACTTATATGGGTCAGGACTCTGCAACTAGAGATACACATTTGGATGTCATCAGAATACAAAGACTGAATCCTGGTAAAGGGAAGGAAAGAAAAGGGAGCAGGGAGATCATCAAGATCAGCCAGTGAGGGGGTCAGAAAGCCAGACAGGGTAATACAGTGAGAAGTGAGCAAGACAATGTTCCCAAGGATCGGTTGTGTACATGTGGTTGGGAGATCCAGTAAGGGGAGGACCAGGAGTGGAGCATTATCGGATTTATGATGCATGCCATTGCTACACGTATCCAGATTGCCTTCACTGGGGCAAGGCTGTGGGAAGAACAGCCTACTTGTAAGTGGATTTAGGAGAGGATGGTGGAACTAGTGGAAAGAGAGAATACAGACAACTCCTTAGAGGGTTTAAGTATGAGGAGCAGCTCCAGGTATGAAGCTGGAGATGGACTATGGGTCAAGATGGGGTTTTTCAATATGTGGCATTTTATAGCTGCTATAGGAATTTGAGTGCTGCTGCTGATGATCCAGGAGAGAGGAAGTTAAAACCTTAGAAGAGAAAGGGACTCCTACAGGAGCCAAATCCTTAACAGACAAGAGGGAATGGAACCTCTAGCATAAGCAGAAGGTTGGGTTTTGGTTTAGGTGAAGTAAACTCTATTTTTAGCAGATCTGATATGTAGTTGATAGTATAGAATTTACCGTCTCCTACTGCTCATCCAGGTGCTTAATGATGGTATGCAGATAGTCTGTGAATAAAATGCCTTAACTGGCAAACTTTCAAATCTTCTATGATACACTTGTTGATACCACGTTATCTGCAAGAGTAAAAATGAAAAAATAATTAATCCTTCAAACCAACCTCTTAAATGCAATTTGTTGTGTCTGACTGAAACCTCTAGGTATCTGCTTAATATTCAGTATACATTTTTCCGTCTTCAGTACACATTTCCATTTTATGATTATACCCTGCTTGGATGTGTTACGGAGCATAGGGAAACAAAACAACAGATTGTTTCATTTCATGGAAAGCCTCAGGCTTGAAGCTTCTAACTAGTGAAGGCCTTAGCTCTGCCTCCCTGGCAACCGCGTGCCAAGGGAGCTCTGCCCTTCGGCGCAGGGAGCGCTGCTTCAGAAGCGTGCAGTTTTCAAACTTTTCTTTCTTTCTTTTTAAAGAGCACATTATTTAAAAATAAAGGTTACCAAGGATTTTATATGTATATCAGCACTTCCAGCCTTTGGTAGATGTTGGCCTAAAGAATTAAGTGGTGTGTGTGTGTGTGTGTGTGTGTGTGCGCGCGCGCGCGCGCGCGCGTGTGGCAGGTGGGGGGAGTAGGCAGAGTAGAATTAATAATAGAACAGACTTTTCATAATTAAAATAGACTGTCAGGGAGTGCAACACGAAGTAATTTGAGTTGGAATCAGATAATGTGGGTCCTCTAGAATGAAAATGATAATTATTTTCAGAAATTTTGTAAGCATAATTTGTTTGATGTGTCTCTTTTAAGCTGCCCAACACATTTTTCTCATTGTTAAAAGAAAGGTGAGCCGAAATGATACTTGATTCACTTTTAATTTGATTTTATTCTCTGTGGGTCTCTTCTTGATGCTGCTAGGCGCATTATCATTTAGGTTTGGGCTGAGCTTCTAGTTGCTGTCATGGGGATTGATAGCAAACGTTAGAGGGAATATATAGCAAACACCAAGCTCTCAGCCACTTCTTCTCTGTATAAATGGCCAGAATTGCTTTCTGATATGATGGCTGTGGCCATCTCAACAGGCACTTGGTGAGAAATGCATCCATTCTGCTACTCACTGCACGGGGTCTCTTCAATGATGCTCTTTGTTGTAGCCCAGAGGAGCCAAAAGCCTTCTAAGGCTTCTCTGCTCCCAACATAGTCAGTGACTTAAAAGCTGAAATCTGTGCTTGTGAAAGAGTCAATATATCAGTGGAAAGTCAGAGAAATGCTTATTTATTACAGGAAAATAAAAGCATCTTAAGATTTTTGGACTTCAGAGTGACTAATGACATTTGTTTGTAGCTATTTTCCCCTGAGAACAACTCAGAGAACCTGAGCCTCGGTAGGGCTACATTTTGTCTTGGATACACCAATCCTACTTTTTTTTATTTATCTTTATTGGAGATGGTACCACTGCCTCTAGCAGTGGGTCATGCCTGACCTGTTGCCAAAAGGTGTGGATTGGACAACTGTTAGCCATTAAGTGTAGTACTGAGCTTGGATGACAATACCAAATGACACTTAAAGGTAGTCAAATATGTTCCAAATAAAATCATGTAGTTAAAAGGGGTTGTTTTATTGACATGGTGGTAGGTAAAGAGAGCTAACATTTACTGAGAAACTGCTGGCCCTGAACTTCATATATGTTCTTTCATTTCATTCTTTCAATAATTTCTTCAAAGTGTAAGAAATATGTTTTATATGCCAGGCATTGGATTAAGCTCTAGAATAGATCAGTGAGCAAGATGGACATACTGCCCTCACACTCAGAAATTACAATCTAATGAAATGGACAATGATGATGGGATAAATACTATTAATTGATTGATAATTATTTTCTAGTCATTGCAACAAGCATGTAATTTATCATTACTTTACAAATGAGGGAATTAAGACTTATGAAGGTGAAGTAACTTGTGTTTAGATTTGAACCTAGGTCGTTCTGCCCCATCTGGGGACAGTTTGAATCCCAGTCCTGCTAGTTAAAAACCATGTGATCCTTCATCTTTCTGACTGAGTCTCTGGAATTGATGAAAGGGAACAGTAAGGTCCTTCGCTTCCCCTCCTACATGTAGGCCTCAGTGTAATCATCACTTCTCAGGAAAGGCCTCCCTGGCTGCCCTTCTCAGCCCCCAAATCTTTTGAGGGAGCATGTTTTGCAGTGCCTTTGCAGCATTTCCTAGTCATGGTAACAGCTCCCTGCAATGCAATTGCCTGTTTACTTTCCTCAAGGCAAAAAAGATGAAGAGCATGGACCGAGGTAAGGGGATGGGGGCTGCCATGTTTTGCTGTATATAGTTACTAAGCTCCACACACCCTCTCCTATACTCTCAAACAGCCCATTTATATGATCCATCTTGACTCCTGAGGATAGAAGAGTGGGTCTGTTTTATTCTGGTACTGGTTAAAAAAGCCTTGGAGTTGAAGCTTAGTAAAGAAATTAGCACAAAGCCAGAGCAGTGGCTGGGGAGGAAAGGCAAGGTCAGGTTGCCAGTGGCAGGCAGGGCTTTACAGGGAAGCGCAAAGAGCTCGCCACTCCTGCCCGGCGCTTCACACCTACTGGCATATTCACTTAACACCTCAGTCCACAGACTGATATATTTTTGATGAGGGAAAAGTTAGGGAAATCCTGGAGAGTCAAAACAGACAGAAGACACAGTTCTTCTATCCTGAATCAATGGGACTCTTTGGGCCACAGCTTTGCCTTCCTGCAACCAGGGTCCAATCTGGTGCAAATCAATATTTGTTGATGCATAATTTCATGGAGCAGGTTTGTGTTTTCTATAGCAAGGTTGTCTTTTAATAAGATGACCAAGCACGACTTTATAAGGCAAACAAATGAAATAAAACCTTCCAGACGACTACTGGAAATGTTCCTTTTTTTTTTTTTTAACTCCAATACAGACCTTTCAGTTAAATGGCCTGACAGTTTTATGTGTTCCTTCCTGTTTAGCATGGCAGTGAGAAATGGAATTTGGGCTTGTTCTGTCTGAATTCAGGCCCACCATGACCTGTTGAAGTCACTTTCTCAAAATAAAGACAGACTTAAAAAACTTCTAAAAAACATTCTAAACTATGACTTTATAGCATTTTTCTCTTCACCTGTGATTTTTTAGACATATAGATTACAAAAATGTAAAACTAACGGCTTATAATCACTGTGCTGTCCAGAACATGGATTATCCTAGAAGTATGAAAGAATGTGTTATACCAATTTGAGCTGGGACTCTATGGGGCAGGGGGAGGCCTCGAGCCTGTAGGAGAATTTGGATCACCAAAGAATAAAGTTTAAAGTTCTTTCTATTACTCAGCTGAAGAGAGAATCGAGTAAGATGTTTTAGAGTGGCCATAGCAAGCTTTATATGTGAGAGAAATACAAGGGGTTTCAGCTATTTTAATAAATACTTCTTGAAAGGGTAGCTTTCCATCCAGTTTTTTAATAGACTGTGTTTTTCAGAGCAGTTTCAGGTTCACAGAAAAGTTGAGCAGAAAGTACACAAAGTTCTCATACTTCCACCCCCAAACATGCACAGGCTCTGCCACCATCAACATCCCCCATTAGAATGATACATTTGTTGCAATCAGTGAACCTACAGTGACACATCATAATCACCTGAAGTCTAGAATTTACATTAGAATTCACTCTTGGTTTTATATAGTCTATAAGTTTTGACAAATGTACTCACTATTGTAGTATTATACAGAATAGTTTCATTGCTCTAAAAATCCTCTGTACTCCTCCTATTCATCCCTCCCCTCCCTCCCCAAATTCTGGCAACCATTGATCTTTTTTACTGTTACCATAGTTTTGCTTTTTCCAGAATATCATAAAGTTGGAATCATATAGTATATAAGCTTTTCAGGTTAGCTTCTTTTTCTTATTAATATGCATTTAATATTCCTCCATTTATTTTCAGGGGTTTCATAGCTCATTTATTTTTAGCTGAGAATTCTGTTGTCTGGATGTACCAGATGTACTTATCTGTTCGCCTACTAAAGGACATCCTAGTTGCTTCCCAGTTTTGGCAATTATGAATAAACCTGCTGTAAACATCTATATTTATGTGAATAAACCTGTTGTAAATATCCATCCTTGCCAAAGAGCATGGTTACTGGATCATATAATGAGTATATTTAATTTTGTAAAAAATGCAGAACTGTCTTCCAGAGTGGCTTGACCATTTTATGTTCCCACTAACAATGAAGGAGAGTTCCTGTTACTCCACATTCATGCCAGCATTTGGTGCTGTTGGTGTTTTGGATTATCGCCATTCTAATAGGTGTGTAATTGTATCTCTTTTTTTTTTTCCAGTCAGTTTTGAGAGCTACCTCTTTACTTTGTGAGAAGGAGCATGGGATCCAGGCACCAGATGGAACTGAGACTAAACAAAGGGGAGCTTGCTGTGATGTTGCAGGAGCAGTGGGCAATTTCAGTCTAGAAGGTGTCCCTGGGCTTGATGAGTTTTTTCCTACAACTCATTTTAGAGCCCAAGGGATTAAAAGGAAGGTCAATTCCAAGTTATAGGAAAACTAGAAGAAACTACGACTACTTTATAAGTAATTCTTCAGTTTAGTAAGGTTATACATAACTTTGTTTAGTTTGTGAAGTCTGATGTCCATATTAGTTTAGAATTGGCATTTACAAAGTACACATCAGCTCTTCACAGTTTTGCAGTTGCATCACCAGTGGTTCTTTGTTCACCAGGATCTCAAGTATTTTGGAGGTGGATTTTATCTACAGGTATCTCAGCTGAACTCTTGATATATCATCCAGTCACCATGTGTAATCGGATTAAGAAACTAAAGTTGGAGTCAGTCTGTAAAATTAAACAACGCTCCCCCCATCTCTATCTCTGCTAATTACCCTGAGGTGCATAGTCCTTGTGCTGTCCTTTTCCAGTGAGTGTAATAATGACCTTCAGCAAAGTAAAAGTTGCAGTGGAAAGAAAGAGGAATGAGGAAGGAAAGCTGTCAACACTTCCTTTTCCTCTGGGCCATTGGCTCCTTTTAGAAAATGTCCTCAAAGCAGCTAACAGTCCATTTTGTTCAGTCAAGTACTTGGCTCAGCTTTGACAGAAACTTCATTGTTTTTCTACTACAATGTGTTTTGAAATTTTACAGTGTCTGTTGCCACTTTGCCCATTTATATGTTTATACAGAGAGTTCTCACTTTGCAAGGACTCATGCATATTGAAACTTTGCCCTTGTTTTATGTGATTCCATGTATCTGAGATTTGATGTGATTTAAGAGCTTCATACTTCACTGGGCAAACTGTCACTAACAGACATAAACTCTCATTTTCTTATCTCCAAACCCACCCACATGTGCAATCATGAACTGTGGAAGAAGTGTCCCTCTCCCCCCGGGTCCACACCATCACCTATACTCTGCTTGCTATCCTAGGGGAAGAGAGTTAATATTTCAAAATATTTTCCATCTAACACTTTCAATGAGTCACTAGTTTTTATGGTCTGTGCCTGTCACTTAGTAGGGTTTCATTCTCTTAGTTTGGAAACACTCTCTCCTGCTTTCCTTCCTTTCTTGCATCATTCATTTTTTTTTTTTTTTTTTTCTCCTTGATGGCTCCTTCTCCAACCACCTTATTTGGAGTAACTCAGTGTTTGGTCTTAGGCTATCATCTTTTTCATCTCGAACCTTTGTCCCTAAGTAATCTTATCAGATGTGGAGGATGTGAGTTCTCTTGTGCTGATGATTCCCACATTTCCATTGGAGTCCACACCTCGCCCTTGAGCTCCTTACTCTCATGTCCAAATATCTCCTGACATCTCCCCTAGGATGTGTCTCACATTCTCCAATTTAACAAATTCAGAATGGAATTCCTGGGTTGATTCTACCTTGAAAATATATCTGAAACTCCCTTCTTCTCTTCATGTCCACTGCCACCCTCTTAGTTCAGGCCTCCATATTTCTTGCCTCAGTAGACAGATCAGCCTCTAACTAGTTTCTCTACTTTCACTCTTGTCCCTCACCCTGTTTCCCCATGGCTGCCCCCTTCCATTCTTCAAGTGGCAGCAAAGGGGATCTTCTCAATGATAATGATAACACTCTTTCCTTGCCTTTAAATTTTGCAATGGCTCTTCTTATATTAACATAAAATTCAACTTTCTTTCCATGGCATAGAACATGCTCCATTATCCATCTTTGCCCTTCAGCCTTATTACTTTTCCCTCTTCCCTTCACTTGGTTTGCTCAAATGTCACTGGTGTATGGGGGTGGAAGAATGGAAGGAAGGAAGGAAAGAAAGAAGAAAGGAAGGAAGGAAAGAAGAGACAGAGGGAGGGAGTGGGAGGAGGGACAGAAGGAGAGAGGGAGAGAGGGAGATTTCCATTTTATGATGAAGACATATCTTCTTGCACTATTCCATTTGGCATAATATAAGACAAACAAGCAAACAACAAATAAACAAAAAAGCCCACCTCTGTAATATATAGACTCAAGAACATATTTAAGGAATTAGGATGATTTGACAAAAGAGAATTAATTCTGAATTCAGATAGGCCTGTAATTTACTTACTGTGGAACTGTTAGCATGCTCTGAGACTTACTTTCTTCATCTATAAAATTGACATAATACACCTACCTCATAGTATGGTTATAATAATTAAATGATAATGTGTTTGTTTGCATGTTGTGGTACTCAAAATCCGCTAGTTAACCCTTCTCTTTTCCTTCTGTTTCAGAAAGGAAACGTTTTATATGTGTTTTAAGTGTGAGCCAGCTGTCATAAAATCCATGACTTTCCTTATCCAGTGGTAGCATTGACAACACTACCATTATTGTCAGCACGACTACCACTGCTTTTTGGTAATCACCTGCTCTATACCAGGCACTGTAATGGGTGCTTTACATACATTATTTCCTTTAGCTTGTCAATACCTGAATCTCTGTTTCCTGGAAACTTTGGCATGGTGTTTCTTCAGGAAAGTATTTCCGTGGTCAAACACATTTCATAAAAGTAGAAAATTATATGCTCCTGTTGGAAAGTCATAGTTGTAACCCTAACTAGAAAATTAAAGATCTTGAAAAGTCTTACATTAAACAATGTTTCATTAACCTACATATCACTATGGAAATCATCCCCTCATGACTATCACTTTTGTTTGTTTGATGTTTGTGCTTACAACTGCTTGCATTCTGCAGCCCTAATTTTTGACCTTGTGCATTAGACTTCTGTTATTGTTGCTTAAGATCAGATGAAAGTTTGGTAAATTTTTGCTTTCAAGACAACATTATCTTCCTTACTGCCTTCACTGTTGGGTATTATTCATTGTTATCTTCTCTATTCATTTATAACTGTGATGGGTTGGATTTCCTCTGCTCTGAAATTTATTTCCCCCTTTCCTCATCAAAGATCATTCTGCTGCTCCTTATAAAAGTCAGCATTTCTACACAGTGTAGAAAAAAAGAAAAAGTCTGAGCAAGAGAAAAAGAGAGAGAGAGAGAGAGAGAGAGAGAGAGAGAGAGAGAGAGAGAGAGAGATTATCTCATGTGGAAAACTTTGGGAAAACAATGACTTAGTCTAAACTATTATGTTAAGCTTAATAGAAATATTTTTGTTAGAATTTTACGCTATTGCATAAGTGTGAAAATAACTATTTATAGACTATTAACATTTTGTTTAAAACTGTTTTCCTTCTGATAAAATTTTTAAAAAATTAAATTTGTTCAGTTTTATTTTTTGATCTGATTATATATATGATCATATAAAAAGTAAATGTACTTTCTAGGGTTAAAATGAAAGGGAATGACAAAATAGTATAATTTTTTAGGAGCTCCTTAGGACAGGGATCTTGTTCTATTTTTATTTGAATAAAGGAGACTCATGACACTGCCTGGCACAGAGTAGGTATTCAGTAAATATTTAACAGATAAATGGACATCTAAGCCATAAAAATAGGGTCAAAAGTCCTGAAACCACAGCTGACAGATAAATCTCCTGCCTAAATCTCCTTAATAAGTACTCTAATGCCCCAGTTTCTTGTCTGTTTTAGATCTATGTTTAGGTTCTTTGAAGTTCATTTGTTAGTAATTACAAGTGTCCAAAGGTAGTCATTTAAATTATTGTGCTTTTTATTGTTTTTTGAAGAGGATCAGAATTTTATTCTGGAAATTTTTGGAAGAATGATTGTCATTAGGAATATTTAAGTTACTATTCCATTTGTACAGATATCAACGTATTATAAAATAGACTTGCCTTACTTAGTCTGTTTGGGCTACTATGAAAAAATAACACAAATTAGGTGTCTTAAACACAAACATTAGATACTTATAATTCTGGAGCAGGAAAGCTCTCTAGGATCTCATAAATGCATTAATTCCATGCATCAGGGCACCACCCTATGACCAAATCCCCTCCTCCTACCATCTCATTTTGGATTAGGCTTCAACATAGGAACTTGGGGTGTGGGAGGGAAGGGGACACAAATATTTAATCCAGAGCAAACTTTTTAATTGTCATTATCATAGATAAAACTATTCTATATTTCCTTCATGTTTGCTTCTTAGGGTCCTTTATCTACCTTTAGGGTTTCTTTATCTACTCTCATGATTACATAGGAAGCTAAGATTTCTTTTGTCTATACTCCCCATAAGCTATCAAAGAGCATGGCTATATTTAGAATTACTAGACAGTATGTCCAAAAAAGATAATTTAATTCCTTGCAAAAACATGTGAATTAAGTTACTTTTATAACTGCAAATTGATAGATTTTTGGGAATTGTGGTAAGCGTAGACAGAAGTATTACTCAGCCACACCTGGGTTGTGTCCTTACTTTCTTGCCAACGTGAAGTTGTATCTTTTTGGTGCCAAATTTAGTTCAAGAATGAGGTGGAGAGCCTGGTTGCAGTAAAAAAAATAGCATCATTGTTAATGCAAAAGTTCTTCCCATATTGAGATATAAGTACAAATATAAAAGGGAAAGATATGGCACTATTTTGCTAGAAAATCTAAACAACAATTGCATACCCCTGTCAGAAGCAATAGGGGCAAAGGAAAGTGTGTTCAGATATGCTGCATCTGCCTTTGCTAGTGAGGCCATCAGCCAGCAAAGGCATCTTCAGCTTGAATAATTGGACTTGACATCTTCAGCTGAATAAATTGGAAACTTCATCTAATGTGTGTATATGGTGGCAGTAGGTAGAGGTTGCCTGTGTGTGTCCTTATGTATGGTTTCTTCTCACTAATTTGTGACTCATGAAACAGAACAAAACGCAATATAAAAACTAAGTTTAAGAAGGGAATGTGGCAGGGCAGTTTGTCACTGCATACATAAGTAATATTAACAAAATGCTCACAATCCATTATAGGAGATCTATATGATGCTAATAATTCAAAAAATTTCGACCAAGCTGAACTGCAGGGGTGCTTAAGTTGTCTTCCTTCGGGCATGAGCTTGCTCACCCTAGTGTGTGAATGGAAACCTGACCAACTGTGGCAGCCGTTCTAGTCACTGTTGAGAATTTACACGTTGAAAGTCTTTTTTATGTCATGCCCTCATCTCTATCTCTGTCTCTGTCTCTACCACTTCCATAAACCTTTGCCCTTTATGGACACAAAGAATGAATTTAAATTCTATTCCATATGACAGCTGGCCATTCAATTATTCATCCATTCATTCAACAGACCTTTGTGGAGCAACAACCATATGCAGGCACTGAGAACTCAAAGGTCAAAAATACCAAACCATGTTCTCAAGAATGTCACAGTCTAGTACATTGGCCCCTTGCACTTTCTAGTCTATAGGGTAAACACCCTTGTTCCTTTTGTCACTCCTCATGTGTCACAATTCCAGATTTCCTTGCTATTCCTCTCTTTTAAATAAGTTGACATTTATCAAAGTTTCTCAAGTGTGGAGTCCCAAGCTGATAACAGCTCTATGAATATTGCTTGAGCAGAGCAGAGAGCACAGACTTCATCATGTTCTGGATGCTCTGTGGAGATTATGCAACCAAAGTCATTTGTTTGTTGATCACATCACATCACAACAATTTGTTTGTTGGTCACATCACATATGACAGCAATGATTTTTTTAAATTTGTTGAATTAAATTCAAAATTATTATTCTGCCTTCAAGCCCTTGCCGAGCCTACTTATGTTAATTTAACCACCACTACTTGCCAGTATAAATTCATTGTATGTTACCATTCCTATATATCTTTGTCATTTTGTTCCCTCTTCCTAGAATACCCCCTAGAATATTTTTTAAACTAAAGTCTTAAAAAAGAGTCATCTTTGATGCCTTTTGTTGTTGTTCCTAAAACATTTTCAATCTCTCCTTGCCCTGTGATAGATCTAGAAGAGTGCCAACCAAATTAGTTAAAGGCTTGCTGGAGAACAGACAAGGCTAGGTATCCAACAGTAAATGTTTCATTAGAACATAACTCAGAGTTCACATTTCATAATCAATTAATCCTCATAATAACTATGTGAGAAAATAGATAAACTGGTAACTTTTATCAGTGCAGATAATAAAACTGCAACCTCCATTGCTTTCACACTCTGCAACTACTGTTGTTTGTACTTCCTGAGTTTTATAGGAGCTATCATACCATATCATGTATATTGCCAGGGAGACCATTGTTACATTAACATCTTGATCTGAGAGTTCCTCTTAGGAAGACAGCTGTGTCTATTTAAGAAATCATCCTTACAGATTGCTTTAGGGAAGTGATAGAGATGAAGACATACTCTAGAAGAAGCCCGTGAAGTAAAGAAAAAAAAAAAAACCCTAGTTAAAGAGGTTAGGGAGACTTGAGGATTGAGAGGAAAGCAAGAGTGAGAATAGAAGGAAAGGGAGGCAGAGTATCATAAGAAAGTGGGAAACTGAGAAAAAATGATCAAAAAAAGTGTCCAAAGGGCTTTTGAGCACAGGGATCTCTTCCAGTTCCATGATCAAGTTTTTTGCTGTTTCATTTTATGATATAATACTCCTTCCCTTCTTGCCACAAAACTTCAGTAGAGTCTGCCATCTACAAATGCCCTGTGTGAGTGATGTTTCCATGAAATCAAAGACCAGTGATTTTTTTAATATCTACACGGTGCAGGCAGAAGGATGGTGGGGAGATAACACGTTCAGCATGAACAAGATATCAGAATGAGAAATTAGTCTCAGAATACATCCCCCATGGAATTAATCCTGTTTTATAGGAACTCTCAAAGGAGAGAGTAACCCCAGCCAACATGTTGGGTACATTTACATTTTTGCCTCCCAACTAGACAGTGAGGCAACTTGAGTACAAAGACTGTGGTTTCGATTTTGGTGTTCCTTGTGCCTAGACCTCAGAGTTCCTCATTGCCTGCTTTGTTTTCAGTTTCAAGTTCCATTCTCAGCAGCTTTTTAGCTGTTATTCAAATGTTTATCATTTCCAGGGAAATTTCTCATTTGCTACATGTGCAAAGTTTAAGGCCACTCTTTTGAGTGTGTTGTTTACACCAATACAGTATGTTTTTCATTAGTAACTGTGAAAAACACCCAAATATGCTATTTCCAGTCAATTCTGATTTTCTTGTTATTTTATGTCATTTAGGTTAACATCAGTATATCACTTCCCCCTTTTCAACTACAGAATTCAGACTCCTATTTTATATGGAGGCTAACCTAAAATTTTTCCCATTTAGACCTTCTTAGAAGTGATATTAATTTAGCAATAAAAACCTTATTTCACCAGTCAGGGGTTGTTTAGGAATATATATTGTAGGGTCACAAGACATAATTTTATATTCTGTGATTTATTTCATTGTCAACCAAAACTTATTAAGATTATTTCTGAGAATTAGTTGACTATCTACTTTTCCTTGTAGTTAGGATGGCTGTAGTATTCCTGCTGACAGTGTAGAAGGTAATGAATTTCTTTCTTTATTATGGCCAGAGATTTGACTTTAAACTTTGAATAAAAAAAATAAAATATAGTAAAGGCACTGAACTGGTAAAATCTGTTTAAGGTAAGCTAATTTCATCAACACTTCTCACTGAGAAAGGATGACAAAATTTTCAATTCATGAATTTATACATAGTATCCTTAGAGAAATAATCTTAAAATTGTATCTGCATGAATTATTGTTATATTTATATCCTACTTAGCAGAATACTGAGTGGTGATAGATGGTCAGAACAGTGGGCTATAAATCAGGGACACTTAATATTCTGTCTGTGACCCTGCCACTAATCAGCTGAGTGGACTTGAACACTTTTCTAGGTCTTTGATTCCTTACTTGTAAAATGATAAGGAATTTTGCAGTCTCTCTTAGTGCTAATAATACTTATCATTCTCAATGAGAATTCCTCATGGGAATTACAGTTATTTTCCAAATCCTAAAAGCTCTTCATGGCAAGGATTTAACTTAAAGGAAATACTTCTGACCATGCTGATAGAATATTGAAAGACTAAGCCAAGAAGTTTTGCTTATTACAAAAGTAGACTTCACTAGTTCAAGTATTATATTATTTTCAGTGGGTCAAATATACCAAATATGCTGGACTTTTAATGCCTTGACTAATAGATATAGTATCTCCTAGGAAGCATATGTATGTATATATGTATGTATGTATGTATGTATGTAGGTTATTTTCATCTTACCCTGAAAAAGAAGGCTGTAACTCCAAGGAGAATCACAGAACAAAACAGAGCTCCTGGACCAAAGCAGGCATTTGTGTTCTGCTTTGGTCCTCTACCACTCCTTCCTCTGTGTGGGGAAATTCTTTTTGGCACCTCACCCCTTTTCATTCCCAAGTGTCCTATTCTTCTCTTTAGGGTTTAAAAAAAATTACCCAATTTCATCCTGTCTGGCCAACTCACAGAGAGTTTTCCTAGAATAATTGCCTGAGCAGTCACTTCATTGTGGTGTTGTTCCTTTGGAAATATCCCTTTAGAGACTTCTACTGGGAAGGAGCCCATTTCTCAAAGACAAAGGACTAAAACAGCCAGTGTGTGGCTCTCCCAGAAGATTTGTATTTTCCAAAAGAACAAATAGATAAATTCTCAAGTTTAAAAAACGAGGTGGGAGGAGACTGGGTTAGGACTGGGGAAACTTTATCTTGAAATACATAAATTGTCATTTAAGTGAAAATACTGGCATGTAGAAAAGCTTAAAAAGATATCTTGAAATGATACATTTTGGCTTTTATATTGTTTCTTTTTTCTTTGCTTGTCAAAATTTAGTAGAATAATATATTCATATAGGATATAAACCTTAGCCTTAATATCTGGAGTGAGGATAAGTATATATAGGACCACAAGACAAGGATGGCTTTTATAAATTCAAGTTTAACATGGAGAGAAGTGATGAGAAAGAGGACTTCATTATTATACATTCATTACATGAGACTCAATTTCCAAGATAGCACAGAGATTTAATTTCTATACTTCTAACTCTGATCTGACCAATGGCTCACTGCACTGATTCTATGTTAAAGAGGTGAAAAGCAGTTTTAAAGATTCAATCATTAATGATAGGCCACATGGCTAATTTGATGCCCAAATGCATTTTTTTACATTTAATTTTCTATTTAGTTTTTAATTTTTATTTAAATTTGTTAACATACAGTGCAATATTGGTTTCAGTAGAATTCAGTGATTCATCACTTACGTACAACACCCAGTGCTCATCACAGTAAGTGCCTTCTTTAATACCTATTACCCATTTAAGCCCATTTCCCCCTCCCCTCCCCTCCCTCCATCAACCCTCAATTTGTCTCTATCATGTAGAGTCTCTTATGGCTTATTTCCCTTGCTCTTTTTTGGTCCCCTCTGCCCATATATTTTGTTTCTTAAATTCCACATATAAGTGAAATCATATGGGATTTGTCTTTCTCTGATTGACTTATTTCACTTAGCATAATACATTCTAGTTCCATCCATGTTGTCCCAAGTGGCAAGATTTTATTGTTTTTGATGGCTGAGTAATGTTCCATTGTATATATATACCACATCTTTATCCATTCATCAGTTGATGGACATTTGGACTCTTTCCATAGTTGGCCATTATTGATAATGCTGCTATAAATATTGGGGTGCATGTACCCCCTTAAAATCTGTATTTTTGTATCCTTTTCATAATTACCAATTGCTGGAACCTCCATATTGAGGAACCTCCATACTGTTTTCCAGAGTGGCTGCACCAGTTTGCATTCCCACCAACAGCACAAGAGTGTTCCTCTTTCTCTGCATCCTCGCCAATACCTGTTGTTTCCTGTGTTGTTGATTTTAGCCATTCTGACAGGTGTGAGGTGGTATCTCATTGAGGTTTTGATTTGTATTTCCCTGATGATATTGATATTGAGCATCTTTTCATGTATCTATTCACAATCTGGATGTCTTCCCAATGTATTTTAATACAATAGAAAATAAATTACCTGATCAATTGCTTCAGACTTCCAGTCCTCTTTGATTGTGTACACTAAGTCATTGGTTTAACAATTAGCTTTTTTTTCTTTCTACTTTATAATTGTGATATTTCCTCTCCGGAGATTTCAGGGAAAAATTTTGGATATGCAGACAGTTCAGATTAGAACTTGAACATTTGTATCATATTTAGGTTGATTCTCAGGGTTCCTTAGGGAAGTGTATGAGTTTTGTGGTGGAAGGAAGCATAATTTTTGGTCCATTTTGGAGGATGAAACGATCCTGAGTCAGTTCTTGGCCTGCTTTATTTCTTATGATCTTGATAGTTGGAACATATTAGTGGCACCAATTAGAAGTAGTCTGGGATCAAACCAAAAGTTGATTTTCAGTTTAAGTGGAGCTGGTGTCCCCATCTTATTCAGGTCAATTTAGTTCAATAATACAAATCTCCATGCAATAGGTAGACTTTGTGGGATACTAAAAAGAAAGAGGGGTGCCCAGGTGGCTCAGTTGGTTATCCATTTGACTCTTAATTTCGGTTCAGGTCATGATCTCCAGGTTTGTGTAATTGAGCCCTGCCTCAGGCTCTGTGTTGATAGCAGGGAGTCTGCTTGAAATTCTCTTTCTTCCTTTCTCTCTACCCGTCTCCCATTCACTCATGTATGTGCATGCACTCTCTCAAAATAAATAAATAAACATTAAAAAAAGAAAAAGATATGTGAAAGAAAATAATTGTGCATTAGTTATGACCCCTTTGATTTCAAATGTCAGAAACATAACTGGAACTAGTTTATGTAAAGGGAATTTTATTAGAAGTGTACTTGGTTCTTCAACAATTAAAGGAGGAGAATTAATGAATTTTGTGATAGGCAGACACACAAGTAGATCATCTAAGAGTTAGGAACAAGTAGAAGAAAGAACTTTACATCACCAGGACTCTGTTACCACCTCTCATCTGTGGATCACTCTGCACCTGAATCTTATTCTCTCCTTCAAAAGACCAGTCTAATCTACATGAAGCAGAACATGGACACCAATAGCTTCAAAGCTTCATAATTTACTGCTCCTACCACTAGTGTAGACTGATTTCTTTTTAGTCCCAGGTAACAACAGAATAAAATAAAAGAAAACTATAAGAACTCTCGGAGGCCAAGTGTGGATTATGTATCTTCTAGGTATATATAGGACCCTATATGAAGATGGTAGCAGATGCTGAATCTGCAACTGATCTTAGGACATTTGCCCTTTTAGAAACTTTTGCTTTATTAGCCACATTGGGGCAGGTAACCAGGACTTGGTCCTATGTGAAAGGTCGGCTATGGGAATGAGACACTTGCTTAGAGAAAGGTTAGAGAGATGGAGGAAAATGTCTTTTAGAAAAAAGAGATGACAAAAAAGTTAATAATTTAAGTCTGAGCACTGGTGGAAAAAAAGTCTCCCTTTAGAAATGGTAATCAGTGGTCTACCCTGATACAGTTTTTGTGATTGAATTTATACTGCTTCATGGTTTAGGTAACTCAGCCTTAGAAACTATCCTAAAACTATCCTCTGGGTTTCTAGTATCCTGGGTATCTTAACAGAAGCAAAAGCAAATCCTCCCTTGATAGATGCACAAATCATGTCTTGCATGATTCCCAAAGGGAGGGCACAACTGACATTGAAATCATGATCCAAATCACAAATCATCTGAGGAAACAAATTATAAAAGCTTGAGTCTGAAGAGGGGGGAAAGGAAAAAGAAAAACAAAACAAACAGCAGAAATTAACCCTTTAGAATCTCAGATATTGACATTGTTGGGTAAAGAATATATAGTAAATTTGTTTAAAAGAAGTAGACATTTGCTTAAAGAAATAGAAAAGGGAATTAAAAATATGAATAAGGAACAAGATTTACATAAGTGGTTAGTAAGATCTGAAAAAAAAAAAAAAACAGAATTTCTAGAAACATATATCTTTGGGATTAAAAACTAAAAGATGACCCAACAGATTAACAGACACAGATGAAGACATACTAGTGAACTGGAAGGTAAATCTAAAGAATCTAAAGAAATTACCCATATTCCCGCCCAGAGAGGCCAAGAAATGGAAAAATAAAGAAGCAAGATAACAGACATGGATGATAGTCTAAGAAAATATATCCTAAGTTTAATTGTAATTTCAGAAAGAGGGAAGAGTGAGCATGGGGAAAACCAATTTTTCAGACTTGATGAAAGACATGTATGATCAGATTCAGAAAGCTGAAACAAATGCAGGGGAATGCCAAACAACAAAGACAAAAAGTTCTTAAAAACAGTAAGAAGAAAATAAAAGATCAATTAATTTTAAAGGAAAACTTGGTATCATATCCAACTTTTCAATGGCACCAATAAAGATAGAAGACATTAAAATGATATTGTAAAAGTTCAGAGAGGAAATGAGTGTCAAACTTGACTTAGATATCAAGCTGAATCACAACTCAAGAAGACTGACTGTACAAAGGAAGGAAAAAAGTTAACCCAATGGAAGGTCTGGACTCAAGCAGAAATGGGAGACAAATGGGCAAATCTAAAGAAATGTGTAAATCTAAACTAACAAACTAATCATTGTGTATGTGTTTACGTGTAAATGCCTACACATACAAATATAAAGCAATAAAAGTGTCTTATGAGGGTAATAAAAGAAATGTTATACAATTAAAATGCTGAGCAGTAATAACATAATTTGAAAGGGTAATAATAAAATTTAGACATTCCAAGGCCTGTGTATTTATTAAGAAGATAGAAATATAACTAGACATCGCAACTTGTTTTATATTTATCTTAAAAATTATGTACTAAAGAAATAGAGTGTATCTCTTCCTACTCATTAAAGGAAATATCAGAGGAAGGCAGAAAAGAGAAAGAAAAAAGCATAAATGAAATGGGCCAAAGTAAAATACTGTCATAGTTCTAAAAATCAGTCTAATCTAAGAATACTAACAATCTCAAAACTGTAAATAAATTTATCAATTAAATGATGGGATTTTTTAGATTAGATAAAAATATATTTTTGCTATTTATTACTTACAAGTGTCACAGATAAAACATGGGATATAGAAATACTAGCTGTTAAGGATGGAATACTATATAGCAGTCATACTAACCAGAGAGGCCCCGCGTTGGGCTCTATGCGGACAGCTCAGAGCCTGGAGCCTGCTTCAGATTCTGTGTCTCCCTCTTTCTCTGGCCTCCCCCTCCCCCACTCATGCTCTGTCTGTCTCTTTCTCTCCCAAGAATAAATAAACATTAAAATTTTTTTTTAATTAGGGAAAAACTATATGAGAGATGTTAACATAATATACAATAAGAACTTTAATGTTGAAAACCATTTCGAACTTATATAAGATAGATCATTTTCTAAAATGTGTCAAAATTGACTTACAAATAAATAGAAAATCAAAATAAATGTATAATCATTTAATAAGATGGAGTCAACAGCTAACAGTATCATGGGATATCCTATGTGTCACTGTCTTGGTTGTTTAGGACTATATACATTTTTACAGACAACTGGGTTCACAGTGGAGGCGTGGCCATGTTTACTAGTTTACTAGTTCTACTTGCTTGCCTATTGCTTTTCCTGGTAACTAACCAGGGTATTGTAGGTGATAAATACTGTAGCAGATCCTTGTATTGTTTTTTACAGACCCTGCTACCTTAAAGGGCTCATGGATTGGAAAAAAAGGAAAAAGTGAATTCTCTTGAAGCCATGTATAATTTTTCCTGGCTAGGCTACAGACGACCCCGACCTTTTCTCCAAAGGGTTGTGCCTCTCTGGAATGGGGAGCAGAAGTTATTATTCATGTGTACAGATGATTTGCAATTTCTCTTCTGCGATGGGGTTGTTCATATGTTTTGCCCATTTACTCTTGGGCTTTATTGTTTCTTAATAAATTCTAGGATAATTTATGTCAGACAGGTAACTTTTTGCATATATTTTTCAAGTCTATCACTATCATTTGTAAACATTTGCCGTAATATAAATAATAAAAAATATAAATAATATAAATATGTGTGTATAAGTATATACATATATTTGTGTATATATATGCATATATATAAATATTTGTTTTTCTGTTTTAAAAGTTCTCCTGCACATTAAGGAGAGAGAACATGTTAACACAACATTGCCCTAAAAATCCTCTGTGCTCAAAAATATATTTCTGACCATGAAAAATATTCAGCCTATCTCCAGTATAGTATGCTTTATTGGAAGTCTGTTTTTCACAGTTGAAGTTTCTATTTTTCATAATGGCAGTTGAATTATTTTTACTCCAAATTAATCTCTCAAACAGTTTTCAGATTTGATCCAGTGTCAGGATTCAAATAGGTGACTGTCTTTTCTTGGAATCTTTTTCTTTTTAAAAATTTTCTCTGAATATTATTGCCTTTCCATTGAGCTTATGGTACTTGTTATTGCCTTAGCAATTTAGAAATTCTCCTGAGCAGAAATCTGTAGGTTTGTTTGTCTTCCTGAGTTGAAATAGCTAATGAAAGCTGGAGTGTGGACTCATTTATCTTTACAAGGCTTGCATTTGTGGAACCCATATCATTTTTCTCTAAGTGGGTTGTCCTTAAACTGTAATGAACATACAGCTGGAGTGTGAGCCTCTGGCAAAGGAATCTCAACCTCATGCAATACCTACTTAGCCTAAGAAAGTCAACTAAAGGCACATAGACTGCCACCTAGCATCATGGGTTACATTTGTCACCTGCCAGAAAGGTGATCCATTCTGAGTGATCTGATTCTCTGATAATAAACTATTTGACTTTTAGAATTTTTTTGATTCTTAAATGCAAGCTGTGTTTAGCTTTATGGAATGTAACGGTAGAGCTAATTAAACATTTTCTGCCAACAATCATTAATTCTACAGCATAGTTTTACAAATAATGTGTTTAGTCCATATTTTGAAATTGTAACCACTTTAGAGACTTTAATTTTATTTTTTGGTTTAAAGTTCATTTATAATCATTCCTTCCAATATTTCAGGAGGATATGATATTTAACCAAAGGCAAAGAACATGATGCTTGGCATTTTTTCCTAAACTGGAATGGATCATGGAAAGCTGTGTCAGGAGTAGTGTTTTAACACTGTATGTCATGTTCTCCACCTTTTAGTTCAAGTGAATAACAGCTTTACTAATCTATCTGAACATTTTGTTTGACATGAGCCACACTACACTCTGTGATAGAGGGAGAGGTCCAGCTGGATGTCGTGTCTCATTTGGTTATTAGTCTTTTAGCAACATGTTAGGAAGCTAAGTTCATACTCTAGCATAGATAATTCTCCAAGTTATAGGTTGATATGAAGCAATGCTTGGAGAATCTTCCAGATTCAGATTATTAGAATATCATTTTATTGTCTGTCTTCCTTTCTTAAAAGGTTAATGACATTGATTTTTGTGGCAAAGTTTGCTAGTTGTCCCAATATCTACTGTTTCCTTCTTTGTTAGAAACTAGAATCATGATTTTTAGCTAGACTTATTATCTCCATGATAAAGGCTCCATCTTTCTGCCTTTCTTGAATCTGAGTATGGGCATGTGACATATTTAGTCAGAGAAGTATAAGCCTAAGTGTTGCCTGTGAATTCCTAAAAGTCTCATTACCATAAAGTTGTTTTTTTCGTGTCCCTTTTCCTTACTCTACTACCTGGGGTGGGGGATGGGGGGAAAAGGATATGGCTGGAGCTCTAGCATATGGCTTGGACTGTAAGACTGAAGGCCATACTTTTACTTTGTAGGAGCTGAGCACTAGAAGAAGCCTGTGTCTCTATGCCTTCTGTTGCATGAGAGATGAATGAATTTCTGTTTTGTTTAAGTCAGTATTTTTTTTTTTCTATTATGTGCAGCCAGATGTTCCAAAGTATATGGTAGGATTTGGTACTGGAAATTGAACGCTGCAATAATAAAAACTAAAATATGCCAGTGGCCTAGTGAAGACATTTGGGTTAATAGGTAGTATAATCTAGACAGCCAGTGTCCACTGTAACATAATAGTAACACATAGACAAGCTATCCTCTTCAAAAGCATACCACCTATGGACTGAAGCTAGAACATAAGGGGAAAAGCACAACAAATTCAGTAAGTAAGAGCATTATCTGCTACATGATACTTTTAGATACTTTTAGAGAATTCTTAAGATAGAGACATTGGAGTTGGATTTAGGTAGTTAGTCTTCAAGCAGAAATGGAAAGGCAGAAAATTTTCTCTTTTGCTAAAGAAGGAATTCTCTACTTGTGGCCCACAACTTCCTTGACCGGGAGTCCTATAATTTGCAGAGGTAAAAACATCAACTGCTCCTATGTCAAAACTGAAGCCTTAGCAGGTATTAAGACATATCCCTGTAAGGGTTCTTGACCAGGCAATAGACTCAAGCCTTTGGAAAACAGTCAGATTAAAGGTGTAATATGTACTTACTCAGCAAATAGTCAATAAGCACCTATATATCCTTAAGTGCTACTGAAAAGAGAAAGAAGAAAAAAACAAGGTAATGGGGAACAAAAGGGTGCCATTTTAAATAGGGTATGTGAGTAGTCCTCATTGAGAAGGTGGCACTTATCACAAGACTTGCAAGACTTGAGGGGGTGAGCCCTGTGATTCTCTGGGCAGAACATATTTCACGCAAAGGGGGTAGCCAGTGTGAAAGGCCCTAATTTGTGCCAGATTAGTCTGTAGAATGGCAGAGGCCAGTATGGCTGGAATGAGTATGTAAAGTCAGAGAGTTAATGGGGTAGGAACAGACCCTAAATGGCCTCCTAGACCACTCTGACAATATTGGCTTTTGATTAGGTTGGGAGCCTTTGAAGAGTTTGAAGAGAAATTGATCCTATTTATGTTTCAGAAGTGCCTCTTATAGTGGTTTTGAAAGTATTCATTAGAAGAGCAAGGGAAAAAGAAGAGGGATTAGAAGGGAGATAGTGCAATATCTAGGAGAGAGATTACCGAAGTCTGTGCCATAGTGTACTGCAAAGGGGCTGATGAGGAATTGGAGGCTGCATATCTTTGGAAGGTGGGGCCAACAGGATTTCTTAGAAGTCATATTCCCACTCAAATTCACTTTTTTTTTTTTCAGAAGACTTGAGGCAGTGGCCATTTATGTGAGACTTTAAATTGGTGGACTCAGAGTAAAGCAGATCTCCTTCCATAATGTGGGTGGTCCCCATCCATTCAGTTGAAAACTTGAATAGAATAAAAGAATGCCCTCCCCCTCAGCAAGAAGGAATTCTACAAATGATCAGACTTAAAAGACAACATCAGCTCATCCCTGGATCCTCTAGCCTGCTGGCCCACCCAGTAGATTTCAAACATACAGCCTCCATGATCAAGTGAATCAATTCCTTAAAATCAATCTTTCTCTCTATATATATCTAGAGGTATCTGTTGGTTCTGTTTCTCTACAGAACCCTGACTAATACGGAAGGATAGAGTATTATCATGTGAGAAATTATAAAAAGAGTTATTTCAAATGTTATTCTCATCAGGGCCACCTGGGTGACTTAGTCAGTTAAATGTCTGATTCTTGGTTTTGGCTCAGGTCATGATCTCATGGTTTGTGAGATCAAGCCCCTGCACTAACAGCGTGGAGCCTGCTTGGGATTCTCTGTCTCCCTCTCTCTCTGCCCCTCCCCTGTTTTCACTATCTCTATCTCTCACAATAAATAAACTAAAAAGAAAAAAAGAATAAAACACATAGAAATAAATTTAAACAAAGAGGTAAAAGACTTGAACATGGAAAACTATAAGATATTGAGGAGAGAAATTGAAGAAGACACAAATAAATGGAAAGATATTTCATGCTTATGGAGTGGATGAATTAGTATTGTTAAAATGTTCATACAATATGGCATCGGCATAAAAACAGACACATAAATCAATGGAAAAGAGTAGGGAGCCCAGAATGAATCCAAAATATATGGTCAATTAATTTATGACAAAGGAGTCAAGTATATACAATGGGGAAAGGATAGTTTCTTTGATAAATGACATTGGGGAAATTGGACAGCCACATGCAAAAGAATGAAACTGGGCCACTATGCCCATATATAAAAATTTACCCAAAGTAGATTAAATACTTGAAACTAAGACCAGAAATCATAAAAATCCTAGAAGAAAATATAAGTGGTAATCTCCTTAACATCAGTCTTGGCAGTTATTTTTTGAATTTGACACTAAAACCAAAGGCAGCAAAAGCAAAAATCAGTAAGTAAGACTACATCAAACTAAAAGCCTCTCTGACCAGCAAAGGAAACAATCAACAAAATGAAAAGGCAGCCTATGGAATGGGAGAAAATATTTGCAAATCATAAATCTGAAAAATGGTTAATATCCAAAATATATAAAGAACTCATACAACTCAATGGAATATTTAAAAATCTGATTTAAAAATGGGCCAAGGATCTGAATAGACATTTTTGCAAAGAAGACAACTTGTTTTGTAAAGAAGGCTCACAGGTACATGAAAAGGTACTTACCATCACTAATCAGGAAAATGCAAATCAAAACTACAATGAGATACCATTTCATACCTGTTAGAAAGACTGTTACCAAAAAGATAAGAAATAACAAGTGTTGCCAAGGATGTGGAAAAAAGAGAATCCTTGTGCACTGTTGGTGGGAATACAAATTGGTGCAGCCACTATGGAAAACAGTATAGAGTCTCCTCAAAAAAAAAATAAATAAATAAGGGCTACCATATCATCTGGAAACTCGAAACTCTACTTCTAGATGTTTATGAAAAGGAAATACATTCACTATCTCAAAAAGATTATCTCCACTTTCATGTTCATTGTAGCATTATTACAATAGCTAAGGTTAGGGTTAGAGGTCAAACTTTCACTCTTTGCAGATGACATGTTACTCTACATAGAAAATCTGAAAAACTCTACCTCAAAACTGTTAGAACTTATACATGAATTCAGCAACTTTACTGTTAATGAGACTTTTAGGAATTCACAGGCAACACTTAGGCTTATACCTCCCTGACTAAATATGTCACATGGCCACACCCAGATTCAAGGAAGGCTGAAAGATGGAATCTTTATCATGGAGATAATATATCTAGCTAAAAATCATGATTCTAGTTTCTAACAAAGAATGAAAAAGCAGATATTGGGACAAATAGCAAAACCCTGCCATGAAAATCAACCCATTAGCCTTTTAAGAAAGGAAGACAGACACAGTGAAGGAAACAATCAACAAAACTAAAAGGCAACTGATCGAATGGGAGAAGATATTTGCAAATGGCATATCAGATAAAGGGTTAGTGTCCAAAATCTATAAAAAAAAAACTTACCAAACTCAACACTCAAAAAATAAATAATCCAGTGAAGAAATAGGCAAAAGACATGAATAGACACTTTTCCAAAGAAGACATCCAGATGGATAACAGACGCATAAAATGTGCTCAATGTCACTCATCATCAGGGAAATACAAATCAAAACCACAATGAAATACCACCTCATAGCTGTCAGGATGACCAAAATTAAAAACTCAGGAAATAACAGATGTTAGCAAGAATGTGGAAAAGGGGGAACACTTTTGCACTGTTGGTGGAACTGGTGCAACCATTGTGGAAAATAGTGTGGAGGTTACTCAAAAAATTAAAAATAGAACTACCTACAACTCAGCAATTTCAGTGCTAGGTATATATCCAAAGGATACAAACACATGCTGATTTGAAGGGACACATGCACCCCAGTGTTTATAGCAGTGCTATCAACAGTAGCCAGATTATGGAAAGAGCCTAAATGTCCATCACTGATGAATGGATAAAGAAGATGTGGTGTATATATATGTTCAATAGAATATTACTCAGCAATCAAAAAGAATGAAATCTTGCCATTTGCGACAACATAAATGGAACTAGAGTGTATTATGCTAAGCAAAATAATTCAGAGAAAGACAAATACCATATGATTTCACTCATATGTGGAATTTATGAAATAAAACAGATGAATATAGGGGAAGGAAAGGAAAAATAAGATAAAAAGAGACAGGAAGGAAAGCCATAATAGATTCTTAAATACAGAGAACAAACTGAGGTTTGTTGGAGGCATGGTGGGTAGGGGGATGGGTAAATGGGTGATGAGTATTAAGGAGGGCACTTGTTAGAATTAACACTAGGTATCATATGTAAGTGATGAATCCTTGGGTTCTACTCCTGAAACCAATACTACACTGTATGTTAACTAACTTGGACTTAAATAAATTAAAAAAAAAGAAAAGAAAATATCTGCAAATCATATCTCTAATAAAGGACTTACATTTAGATTATACAAAGAAATTACAGTTTTCCAGTTAAAAGAGAAATAACCCAAGTGAAAAATGGGTAAAGGATTTGAATAGACAGTAATCCACAAAAGATATACAAATGACTAATAAGCACATTAAATGATGCTCAACATCATTGTCAGTAGAGCAGTGCAAATTAAAACCACAATAAAAGATCCCACTATAATGCTATAATAAAATTGAAGGATAATAATAAGTGTTGGCAAAGATGTGTAAAAATTGGAATTCTCATGTATTGTTGGTGGGAATGTAACATGATGCTTCGAAAAACAGTTTGGCAATGCCTCAGAAATAAATCATGTGACCAAGCAATCCCAATTCTAGGTATATACCCAAGAGAAATGAAAACATATGACTACACAAAAACTCATACTTGTTTATAGCAGCATTATTCATAAAGGCTAATAAGTGGAAACAACCAAAATATCCACCGAGTAATGAACAGAAAAACAAATGTGGTATATCCATACAATAGAATATTATTCAGCCATAAATAGAATGAAGTACTGATACATGCTACAATATAGGTGAAACTTGAAAACATTATACTAAGTGAAAGAAGCCACTCACACAAGGCCATCTGTATGATTCCATTTATATGAAAGTCCAAAATAGAAAAACCTATAGAGACAGGAGATTAGTGGTTGCTAGGGCTGTGGAGAGATAGAAATGGAGAGTGACTGCTAACAGGTACAAGATTTCTTTACAGGTGATCAGATTTCTGGAATTGTGGTTGTACAATTCTGTGAATATAATAAAATCTCTGAATTGTAAACATTAAAGGGGTGAATTTAATGGTATATGAAGTAGATATCAATAAAGCTGTTAAAAAGAACAACAAAAAAGAGAGAGGAACAGAGGGTCCAGACTGCATTTATCTGATTGCCAGTGATGGAAGCACATAGACCTGGCTATTAATATAAGCAGCTCTGGTAATGCCAGAAAATGTTAGTCTCTGTGCTGTTTAGAGCCTTCTGTGCTTGGACCTGTTTTATGTCCTGTTAATGGTGATCACAGGCTTTCACCCATCATCAGCACGCTCAGCCACTTTTACACCTATTTTCCTAGCTCCCTCCTCCCATGACCACATCCAAACGACTATTCTGTTAGATTCGGGGGAATGCCATAAAATCTCTAGTGACCCATATAATTTCCCTCTTCACCTCTGCTTGCAGTCTATCATTTCCTTCTTAGTAAGGAGGGTGAAGCTAAGGCAGGACATAGGTTTTATGAGTGGCTGGATTAAATGTGGGGCTGTGTGTAGTAGTCTTCATTCACCCGAGAGGTTCTCATTCCACCTTTTAAGTGAAGAGGGACTTGAGTAAATCACTGAACCCAGTGGCTAATTGAATTGGAATTGAAATCACTTTTTACATTGCATTTACAATTCCCTGGGCTTAAAAGAAGTGAAAATGGTTGTAGCAACGAATTAAAATAGAAGCTTAATGAGCAAAAGTGTCATTGCATTTATTACAATAACAGCATGAACTTGTTGAACAATGACTATGTACTAAGTCTTGTTCTAATTGCTTCATGTGTAACTCATTTCATCCACACTGCATCCCAATGAAGTAGGTTACATTATTATTCTTGTTTTACAGATGAAGACAACTGAGACTAGGCAAGTTTAAGTAATTACCTCAAGGTCACAAACTGAGAAATAGCAGAGTCCAGAGACCTGATGGAGTCTGAATTTCTAACCATTGTGCTTCACTGTCTCATACAAAGTTTCTTATGCTTATGCCTCACATTTAGTACCTGGGTATTTATGTTTGCCAATCATAGTAATAATAAAAATCAGTATTATTTCAGCAAAAATTTATCTTCTTACTAAGAAGTTACTCAAATTTTGCAATTTTAGTTCAAATAGATGAATAGTTTTGTTAGTTTTCCTAAACTTGGCAGGGATCACTATATACCCAATCTGATTTCTCTTCCTAGAGTTGGTGGGCACACAACCAACTATAGTCCCCAACCTCCTTTGTATTAGTTATGGCAATGTGACTGGGTTCTAATGAATGAAATCCATAGCTGAGTTCCAGAGCTGGTCGATAAAAAGCTCCCATGTGCTTCTCTGTTCACTTTCCCCTACCCAGTCAACTGGGATAACGACTGTCAGAGTGATCTTAATAGCCCCATTTTAAAGATAGTATAGATACTGACAGCCAGGGATTCTGAAAGACTAGAGCTGCCTCACCTATTTGAATGAATAGGATTGTAGCTTAACCAAGAAATAGAAGTCTATTTTGTTGAGTTACTGAAATGTGATGGTCTATTTTTTATTGTAGTATCACATCCTGACTAACGCATTGTTGTTTTCCTGAATTGCACATTATCTAATCATTAAGGAATCAGTGAATTGATGAGCAAACAGGGAATGGGGGTCTGGAGGAGATTAAGCATTTCTTGAGTCCTCAGTCTTTCCTGGAATCTTATAGTCTATTTCAGATGGTTACAACCCTTTGAAGTGAATAATTGACACAAGGGCACATACAAAATCTACTACTCCAGAGTGTTTCAAACAATGGCAACTTATTTTTCTTTTCCAAATGGGAGTGTGTGGCAGAGGAAACACATGGAGGTCAGGTTACTATGTATCTGCCTCCGTGAAAAGTGAGGAGGCTTGGCGAATTCTCTGTGTCCCAATATTCCTAAGCAAAGAGTATGGAAGCTCTGAGGTCATTTTCAAGTTGTTGCTTCGGGCTTCAGATCATTCATTTCTTTTATTTTAATAGAAATAGCTTCTCTTGTGCTTCAGGTGTTAGCTCTCTTTTTAAAGTAATTTTAGAATGTGTTAAATCTAAATTTTTAATCTTGGACAATGATCCAATTTACTCTTCTCCATTAGTGCATGTATGTGGGGTGTGTGTGTGTGTGGAGGGGGGCTGTATGTGTGTGTATGGTGTGTATATGTGTGTTTTACCCAAAATAATATTAATCTTCAACATATTTGATAATTTAAGATAAAAATTTAGATATAAATAATAATAATAAATAAGTGACAGAAATAATATTTTCTATATAAAACAAAATATTTATCTAAGTGCAAGTATCCCCAAATACCTTTCAAGTTGTATTCAGTACAATGTAAAGAAGTTGTTAATGTGAAAAGTGTAATACATTATATTGTTTAACTTATACATATTAATGTGGATTAAAAAATAAATGTATATTACTTATCCTTTTAAGAATTAGGAAAATTTATTTCTGTGCTCAGGGTAGGTATCTGTTGTTGTGGCCTTGTGTAACAGTAATTAATATAAGTCAAGATTTCTTCTTAGCAGCTGGAGAAAGAGGAATGATCTCTTCCAGAGACATGGTAGAAAACGAGTCTGTTCTTAATCTAAACTGAAATGTTGGGACTGTGGTGACAAAATCTAAACTCTGTCCAATTTGGACATCATCTGGAGTTGATTTAAGCTTGTCACATGCAAACAGATTTCTTGTTTGAATTTCAAGTTGACAACTACAGATGTTTTAAGCACCATTTGTGCTGTATAAATTAAGAACCTCCTTTTTTCTTTATTCTCCAAATGAATATAGATATTTATTGGAAATTTGGGCCTTAGGAACAGTATTCTTCAAGACATAATCTAAGCTCACTTAGCAAAACATGTGAAATCTCTTACAAGATGTAAAAGTTTTCTTTATGTACAAAGCACTGGCGAGTTTTAAACAGCACCTGCATTCATGGTCAGAACTGTTATTCTCTTATTTTTGCCTTGCTCTCTGTGTACTTAAAGTTCTCATCCATAAATCATTTTTATAAAATGAATAAACAACTTCTTTCCCCAATGAAGTACAAACTGACTGCACTGGTTACATTATAGCTAAGAGTAACATATTGATAGAGAGTCCTGAAAAAAGGAAATGAATGCGGGTTTGTGCCTGAGAGGAAGGGAACTCATTAAAGCAAAAGTTGAATTAGATTGGGAATGATGACAAAGAGCAAAACTTGGGTCCAGTGAAGTTGAAGACTAGTGACATTTTATTAATGATTATTTTAGAAAACCCCTAATGAATTTTAGACAGTGGCTGACTGTTGATGAGCATGAAGCAACTTGCTTAAATATTTAATAGAGGTGATCAAAGACAGAGGAAATGACCAGATGAAAAGAGGGTTAGAGGTACTAATTTTTACCTGATATTTTATGTAAGAAGTTACTTTTATAGTAATTAGCACACCATATCTCTTTAGTGCTTAGTAAACTCTGTTGTACCTAATATGAGGAAATAGAGATTGGATCTACACAACAAAGTAAAATGCAGAATTCATGTATGCATTAAAATATCCAAATAATTTAATGCCTCCCAATAAGTTTTTATGCAAAAAAAATGTTTTATTCATATAGGTATAGTGACACCAAAATTAAATCAATGATCAGAACACATCTGTCTTGAAGAACACAATCATTTTAGTAAGGCATCAATTATTTAGACAGATTGGGTGTTTGAGGTCATGTAGGCCAAACATCTGGATCACTGGCTGAAAAGCAACTGAGGTACATATGGCTGAACTATGCTTTTCTGATGCATGTGGCAGAACCTGAAGCAGATGCTAATGCTGTATATTGCTTTCTTATTTGAAGTTATACTGTGCCTTAGATCTGAAATAGATTTAATGTAATTCTCCAATAATATCTACCAAGTTACATATGATCCAGTAATTTAATATAGGATGTCTTAAATAATGAAATGATTTCAGCAATTTAAAAAGACCATGCATTCTCTTAATGTGCAATAAAAGAGCTATATTCTGACCTGTGGAGCTATACATTGTTGAAACCTTTAAATAACAAAAATAAGATATTCTAAAGTTGAAGATTTTACTTACACGACTTAATTTGCAGATTTAACATTTAAGATATTAATATAGTCACTGACTGCAGAGCAACCAAATTTATGAATTTTTTCCACTGATACACAATTTATGATTCAATAAAGTTAAACTTATTGAAATCCCGTGATCAATGTCAAAATCATTTACAGAACTTCCTTTTGTACATAAATACTTCCTGTTGTAGCTCCTAATTCCACCCTAGAGATCCCTAACCTCATTCCATGATTGTTGACTTTCCACTCTTCCTATCTTTCCATGTTTTCCAGGCCGACCCAGCTGTGGTGAACAGGCTTTGCTCATAAAGCCTTTCCCTCAGAGATAAGGCCTGCCTTCACTTAATCTTAGCACATGCCTTCATTTCCTCTCATGCTTGAGTACTTTCCAGTCTTAAAAGTGCCATAAACATTTTCCTAACACATTAAGGACTATTATCACACTTTCACTTTTGCTTGTATGATAAAATCCATAGCCATGCCACAATGAAGTCAAAATTATTTTGGAACATTGAGAGTTCTAGATAACACGAAGTATCAACCTGGATACCTTCCAAGCAAAAATCGTAGTGGGAAATCATGGCAGTCACACCTCGCACTGTCACCATCAACTATCCCACTATTAACTGAGTTTCCAGTTAGGAAAACAATAGAGAAGATGAAAAGGCATATTCTCAGAGACAGTACAGAAGTTTAGTGTGAAGAAGATGAAGGCTTAAGCTGATCTTAAGATAGAGACTTGGTGGTGGTGGTGGAAAGGTAACCTATTAGTCTTCATGCTCTGGTCCTAGCTTTCTTTTTAACCCTTTTCCACTCACATTACCTGAGTGTTCTTTTGCTTTCCTGCCTAAGAAAGAGTTGGCTATTTCTTGTTTGTTTCTAGGGAAACTTTTATATAATTGTGGCTAACAATTGTGGCTAACAGTTTCAGGTTCTGACGATAGTCACTTTCTGGGGTAGCTACTCCCTGTCACACAGCCCTTCTGAAGTAGCTCAGAATCCATACAATAACTCCTCAGCATGAGTGCTCTTTACATATTTGAAGCTCATTTACATCCTCTTGGATGTATGATGGAAGGTGAAGGAATAAGGTTCTAATTAATAGCTTTTACACTAAAAACTTAGAAGGTAGTCCAGAATATGTAGAGTTGTAAGAAACTCTGCTTGTTACCAAAGAAGATTGAAAAATGTAGCATTCATACGTTTATGAGAGTAAAGCAGACATAGATATATTTGCTCATACATTCATAAATATTTCTGAAAGTATTCACAATAGCTAGTACACTACTCTCCTCAAAGATAGGAATATAGGTTGCTGAAGTACAGAGTGAGAGGAGAATTTTTACTCTCTGTTTGTATCTGTTAAATTTTGAACCGTGTGAATATATCACCTATTCCAAAAACTAGTCATTTTTTAAAATAAAAGAATGGACTATCCCATATATGTTTTTGCATTGATAGTATTTATTTTCTGCAAATATAAACAAAATGGTTAACAAGGGTTATTTTAGGGTGGGCATATTTTCTGTTGTTTGAATCGTCTAATGATAAGTATATATTTAAATGTCACCTGAGGTTCTCTACCACACGTTTCTCTTCATTAAGTCTTCTTCTTTTTTAAATAATATTTTCTTTATATTCTGCTTTATATCCTGCTATAAGAGCAGAATGGTAGCCTGATAAACCAAAACTCAGGATGTCAGTAGAATGCATTTGAAACAGCAATAATTTTAGGTTGTTTGTAAACACTATTTCAAGAAATAACCAGCTTTCTACATTCATGAGGGTTTTTCACCCCAAATTCTTTTCTTTGCAGAGCTTGATGAACACATCTCATGATTTAACTCTGTATTTTCTTTGTGATCTGTATTCTAATTTATTATTGATGACCTGTGTTCCATGTTGCTATCTACATTATTTTAAACCAAATTTAGGCTAAGCAGATGGCCAGAGAAGCTGTGACAGCAATATATGTGTCTTCCAAATCTCCTCCAACAAAAGATCATTAATTAATGCTTGTTGATATGAACTTAAAAAGGAAAGTTGTCACATGGATGGTTCCAAAAGACATTCTCAAAGAGTATTGATCTTGAGAAGTGGCATGGCATCAACTGACCTGAAATCCTCTCCAAATTTCAGGAGTACTTTAGACAGTTAATAAGGGTCTCAATCCCAAATTTATCCATCAAGAGGAAAAAAGGTAAGATCACTCTCTTTCCTTTGTCTATCTATTTTGAAGAAAAGTGGATTGTACAGGTGGCATAGCTTTGGAATGGAGGTGACCAGCCAGCAGAACATTGCTTAGTCTATGTCAGGCATTGAAAGACATGAAATGCCCCACTTATTATAGATAGGTATGAAGGTTCTCACTTAGGCAAGTGAAATACTGTTATTTTTTTCTTTAACCAGCAGTTCTATTATAAAAATAAACTAATATTTTGGATTGTCTAGAAAGATACTAGAAAGATTTGTGCAGTCATGCTGCTTCATAATGTATTTGTATTTATAGATGATCTATTCTCTTTAGTAATGTATAAAAACAATAAATTCATGAAAACAATAATTTATTGTTTTCAAATTTATTTGAAACAATAATAATAAACAAAATTTATTTATACACTATAAACCAGACTTCAAAATCTCAATAAATACCCCAAATTTGTCTTCTTTCTGAAGCACTGACACATTCTTCTTTATGGTAGTAAGCAATAAATTCAGCTGACACGCTAAATTATAGCAGCTAACATGACTAAAATTATAAAGAAACTGCTTGCAAATAATAGCAATAGCTAATGCTTTTAATTTGTCTTCAAATTTTATGAGAAGGAAATTATAGGTTAGGTTATAGAGTCTTGCTTTCAGAGTTCACCCTTTAGGTATGATGGAAAATAAATTGCCCAGTAAATATTCATTTAAATTCAGGATGGCACAGATTCAACTAATAGTGAATATGACCCATCATATCTTCTTTTAACTTGTAAAGACAATGTCCACATTTCTTTTTATAACTCTCCAACAATGTGTATCTTTATGTCCTGGTCCAACATTTATTGAGATTTGCTAGAGTTGTAGTCTTCATCATTATCTCTCTGGGTTTCCTTTCCCAGGAATTTGGTAAGATTTGACAGAGACTCTGATATGATAAGACTTTCTCCTTAAATAGAGTAGCTTTCCCAAATAGTCCTGCAGGAATTAATTTGACATGTTTTAGAACTTTTCAGAAATTTTCAAAGACACAGACAGAAAGCAATCAAATTTTTATGTATTATCTCTATTGTACTTTATTGTTATTCATAAGGATAATTATCCAATATTTTAAAAGGGAATTTATTTCCTTTATATTGTTGAGAGATGCCATAGGTGTATAATACTGATTGAAGGTGTTTATTTCACAAAATTATCATTACAGAAGCAACAAATAAAGACCCAGATGAGATATGATTCCATTTCCTGATGAGAAACAAACAGTTTTCCTCAGCTGAGCTTATGACATTGGAACTGTGTTGGCAGATCATGAGTTTTTTGGTAACATCAGTGAAAATAGACTTACATGGTTTGGGTTTATGCCCCAAAGCTCACAAGCATATTCTTTGCCAGTGAGCTACACATGTCAAGCACATGAGCAGGTGGAACTGTGATCGCATGGTTGCTTCTTCCTTTGCCCATAATTTATTCCTTCCATGGTACATTTGAACATCTGTTTCATGTTTAAAGATTTTTAAAAAGGATTTATTATTTTTACATGTTACTAAGTAGAACTAATCATCTAAATTACAAAAACATTATGAACTGATATGGCTACACAAATAAATCCTTCTCCTATCTCTCTAGGCAACCCAAATATTAGTTTTATAAAATAACGGCTGGTTAGAGAAAAAAATATGTCTTAAGTGTACTTCACTGAAATGTCCATCTATAATAAATGAGGCATTCCATGTCTTCTGATGACTGGCTTAGACTTAGTAAGTAATGCTCTTTTGATTGGGCATTCTGAGCACCTATACTATCTCCTTCCCTAACCCCATTTCCAGAAAGTTATGTTGGGTAGGCAATGAATTTGTCTTCAAAACAGATATAGTTAAAGGATGGAGAAGATTTTATATGGAAGATTGTTTGGAAGATTCTTTTTTTTCCCAATGGAAAAACTGAGAGCATTGTTGAATCTCTAAATTAGTCCTTAAATTTAGTGAGTTCAGGTCTACACTTCTTGATGCCACACCACTTCTTAAAATGAACACTCTTCTATTTGAGGTTGCCTTTTGAAACCATTCACATGGTTATTTTCCTTTTTAAGTTTTCCATGAACAAATATTGATTACCATCTTTTGTTTGCCAAATACTCTAGGGAGTTTCAAAGAAAATGAAAGGTACTGTCTCTATCTGAGGTGGACACACCCTGAGGTGGACACACCTCCAATGGGTTGTGTCCTTGTATAAACTCCTCCCCTTGATTGCAAGCAGAACTCATGTCTTGCTTCTAGCCAACAGGATAGAGCAAAGGTGACAGGGCATCATTCCCTTGACTAGATTTACATGGATGGCAAATTTGAAAGGATTTTGCAGATGTGGGTACGGTTGATTTTGTGTTAATCACAGGGGAGATTATCTTGGGTGGTCCTTATTTGATCAGATGAAAGTCCTTAAAAGATAGAATCCACGCTTTTGTGAGACTTTTCCTCAATGGCTTTGAAGAAGTAAGTTTTCATGTTGTGAGAAGGCCTGTGAGAAGGCTATATGCCAAGGACTTGACTACCTCAAGAAATCAAGAGTAGCTTGTGATTGACAACAGAAGAACAGCAACCTCAATCTTGCTGCCACTCAGAATGGAATTCTGCCAACAACTGCATGAACTTGGAGGAGGACCCTAAAGTTCCAGAAAGGAACACAGCCTGTCCCATACCTGATTATAGTTTTGTGAGACTCTGAGAAAAAAGCACAGTTAAGCTGTGCCTGAACTCCGGACCCATGAAACCTGTGGGGTAATATTTTAAATGTGTGATAATTTGTCACACAGCAATAAAATAATGCACTATCTCTAGACTATTCTCTGCACTATTCCCATGGCCCCAACTTAGATTTAAAATAATATAAATAGAACAAACTAGAAAGTAACATAGGTCATTTAATAAATTAGAAAATGAATCATAAGAAAAATAGCAAGTTAAATAATCTGTCATGTGTTTATCAAACTCTGCAAAGAAAGACAAAATTGGGGTGAAAACATCATAACATGAATGCATGTTGACAGCTGATTGTTTCTCAAAATAGTTTTGTTTTATAAAGAACCTAAAATGACTGTTGATTCAACCTCATTTCATTACCATCAAGAGTTTCAATATGTCAGGCTGTCTCCTTACTCTTACTGCTACTGTCCTTGAAAATATGAATTCTTTTCAACCTGAGCCAGAAGATATTGGAGATTTTAGTTTAATTCCTCAGTGCTCATGGTATAGGCCTTTGTAAAGCTAAAACATAATTCTTAAAAGAGATACTTATTGAGCAATAGTACTTTAGACATTAGATATTTTATGACCACACTGAACATCAGACTTTTTCATGAGAACCATCGGTTTTTAATGATAAATGTAGAAACTGGAAATTGCCTGTGGTAGCATTTATTTTATCCTTTTTGAAGGAATTAAGAGTATGGTTGTATATAGGTGATCATAAAATTTATTATCTAATAGGGGACAATGAAAGGAGGAGTGTTTGGAAGGGAAGCTGGGACAACAGCAGGGTAACAAGAGTCTTCTTGGCAAAGCAGGTATCTTTTGTCACTTCTGGTAAAAAGTACCTTCCAGATAATAGATATAGTGCTATCCTTATATTCATTTGAATTTTTTTGGACTTTTATTACTTACAACTGATACCAAAAGAAAACAAAAAAAAAAAACAAAAAATATTTTAACCTAAAAGAATGTTATAGATTCTTTTTTGTGTGTGTCATAATTTATTCTTAATACATTTAAATTTCAGCTGAGAAACCCGGTGTTCAATGCTCTAGTTTTAGCGTGCCTTATTAGACACCTTATTACACAGTTGATAACACTGTATTGTACAATTGAAATTTACTAAGAGCATAAAATTTTTTTTTAATTTATTTATTTACATTGACTGAAAGTGAGAGAGTGAGCAAGAGAATGGCAGAGAAGAGAGAGAGAGAGAGAGAGAGAGAGAGAGAGAATCCCAAACAGGCTCTGTGCAGACAGTGCAGAGCCCAACACAGGGCTCCATCTTAGAAACCGTGAGATCACGACCTGAGCTGAAATTAAGAATCGGACACTCAATGGACTGAGTCACCCAGGTGCCCTGAGAATAGAATTTAAATGTTCTCACACACACACAAAGAAAGATAAAATGTGAGTGATGGCTATGTTAACTAACTCAATGGAGGGAATCCTTTTACAGTGTATACGTTTATCAAATCATCTCATTGCACACTTTAAATACCTTACAATTTTATGGGTTAATTATACTTTAAAAAAGAAAAATTTCCCAAACTGTGGCATCTCATATCTTACACACATATTCTGACTTTATGTCCCTTGTTCTTTTGCCTATTACTATAAATACATACTGTTTAGCTCATTCAGTATGGACCAACTCCTCTTCCTTTTTGCATTTGATTTCCTTCTGTTTGAGAAGTGAAGAGCAAGGATTTAAAGCCCACACGATGGATTCTGACTTCCTTGTTTCATATCTTGATTTTAACATTTGTGACCATCAACAGCTTAATTTATCTTGATGTGCTTTAATTTTCTTACTGGTAGTTGGGAAGAAAAATGAAGATTTAAGAAGTATCTGCCTTTTAGATGGTTGTAAGAGTGTTGGGTACCTAGGTAAGCACTCAATAAATATTAACTATCATTATTATTTCTATAACTATCATTACTATTATCAAGCCTCCAAGCAGACTAATTCATTTATGTTTTATAGTATAACACATATTTTTTTTCTGTAACTAGGAGAATAATTTAAATGGTTCCTAAAAATTAGCTTTCTAGCTTAAAAAGAAACCTGCTTGGGATCTGCTGGAAAATGTTTGTTAGGCTCAAAGCAGACTGCGATAGTATACTATTAATGGTTATATCACTAAAAAAAACATTGATCATCATTCAGAATAGGTTTGATGAAATATTTAAACATGACAATATTATTTTGTATTGAATAACAAAATATAAACTGGTATTCTTTCTTCTTTACCTAAAGTAGCTATCTCATGGCTTTACATCCATAATTGAATTGAAGCATTAGTTAAGGAGATAAAAAGTCTCTAATACTTTTTAACAGTTCTCAGGAAAATTATTTTAAAACAAAGGACTATGGCAATGGAAAAACGTCTGTGTGTTAAAGCCAAAACACACTTCCGTGACTTTGGTCTTTAGAGACTAAGATTCCAGCAGGATTAACTGATTGAAGTTCTAAGCATACTTGATAGTTCTGAATCAAGTTCAAGTATTCACATTTACAATCAGTGCCCTAGAATTAGCTATGGGTTACTCTGACCATCAAGTTCAATGGATAAATCATTCCTTGTTAGAACTATGGCACTGTTAAGAGTATGGCATATGGCCTTTGGAAGGTAGACACATTTCCCACGAAAGACACTTTGAGTGACTATATAGTAGAAATTTAGTAAACCTGGCCAGATAATGTTTGCTATGATTCATTTTGCTAATTTGGTACATTAGCTCAAATTTGTCATTAAACTAAGCTAAGATCCAAGTTACTCAATTATGAAAATATCCAGTTTTTTGTTTCCAGAAAAAAAATCAGGGGAAAAATGAAGGTGATTCCTGAGATATGCATCAAATTATCTCTCAGTATTTTGGAAAGGTGAGTCATCTCCTGGATATATTGCTTTTGTCACATCATTTGGTTTGGGAAAAAAAAAAAAACAATGATTACACAAAACAGAAGCAGAGCAATCTTCAAAGAAGAAAATTGAGGAACATATTCTCTTTCTTTTTTTTCTTTCTTTCTGCCTTTCTCTCTCTCTTCTCTCTTTTTTTTTTTCCTCTTCTTTCTCACTGTAGTTCATTTTCCTTCTTCCCTTCTCTTCTCTTCCTTGGTTCCCTTCTTCCCACCACCCCACTCTCTTTCTTTCTTGTAATTTTGGCAAACTTTAATAAGTACAAACATGAATATACTGCATAATATAAAAGAAAATAAGTTGAGAAGTAAATGTTGAGATCAAACTACATATCTACAGGGAAAAATGAGCTAGAGAACTGAGCAATTCTCCAAAGAATCTATACAATGCAAACAAGTCAAATAAGAAATCTAATCCTCCTTCTGCAGATGGGCTTTCACTTCTTTTCTTCAATGAGTAGCAAAACCATAGACTTCATAAATATTATTTAGATTTTATTCTCAAATCTATATATTTATCTCTAATGTGTAACCTGAGATCTGAACTCTTATTCTCAACTCTCTTATGAGTAGCTCCATCTGAATATTCCCCATGGGCACTTCAAGTTTTACATATCAATCCAATCTGTTACTTCCCATCACGTTGCATCTGCTCTGCCTTCTATATTCTCTATAACTGTAGTCAATGGTGTCTCCATCTTCTCAATAGCACAACTACATACTTTTTCAACTTCTGGGACAAATAAATACCTCATTAGCAAAGTAAAGACTATGAAAAGCCTAGAGTAAAGAAACTGATTTAACGTCACTTAATCCATGGTTTTCTAATCATAGAATCTTACTGTACCAGAGTAAAAATACAAACAAACCAATCTTAAAAAATTATATGTCCTACACTATACAATCTGACTTCTATTGTATCTCTGACCTCATCTGCTACATCTCCCCCATCAGGCTCCATGCTGGGCATGGAACTTGCTGGGATTCTCTCTCTCCATCAATCTCTGCCCCTCTACCACCTAAAATAAACATTTTTTAAAACCTAAAAAAAATTGTGAGGCAAGTAAAACTGGCAGATGAATATCTAACCTTAATAAAATGTTTGTAATCCCTTTGGGAATTTATTAGCCCAGAAAGCTCAACTCGCTTTTTTTTAAGTTTATTTATTTATTTTGAGAGGGAGAGAAAGAGAGAGCAGGGGAGGGGCAAAGAGTGAGTGAGAGAGAGAATCCCAACCAGGCTCCATGCTCTCACCAAGGACCCCCATGCGGGCTCAAACTCATGAACCATGAGATCATGACCTGAGCTGAAATCAAGAGGTGGATGTTTAACTGATTGAGCCGCCAAGTGCCCCAACTTACTAGTTTTATAAATAATAATAATTTATCTCTTAAAACTGATCTCAAAGGGCCTTTCCTTATCATTTTTCTGAAGATGGCATTATTTTTTAGATGTAGTTAATCCAAATATTTGAAAGTAGTAACAAAACTCAAATCTATGAAAATTTTCTGGGATGAATTATTTTCCCGTTAGATTTTTTTAAAGTTTATTTATGTTGAGAGACAAGGGAGCAGAGGGGCAGAGAGATTGGGAGAGAGATAATCCCACACAGGCTCTGTGCTTCAGTGCAGAGCCTGACAATGGATTAGATCTCACAACCCTGAAATCATGACCTGCGCTGAAATCAAGAATTTGATGCTTGACTGAGCCACCCAGGCACACTCCCTCCTGCTGGAATGAAGTCAGATTACTATACCATAGGCAATGGAAACAGCAAATCTGGCTAAGATCCTAACATTTGAGTCCAGATTACTATACCCAAAATTTGGTTCTGCCACTTACTTATTGTGTGATTTTGGTCAAGTTACCTCTTTGGGCTAAAGTTTTCACATAGATACACCTGGAATAATAATTGACAGTTCCTTTCCTACTAGGTAGTTCTTATTAGTGAAGATGAATGACATCAGTACACTCTAACCTTAACATGTATGAAATTTATCTGGAGGTAAAAACATGCCCGGGCCCTATCCCCAGAGTTTCTGACTCAGTAGGTCTGGGATGAGACCCAAGAATTGGCATTTCTAACAAATTTCCAAATGATTCTGATTCTGCTGGTCCAGGACCACACTTTGAGAACTACTGGGCTAGAGTATACTGTGGTAACAAACAATTGCAAATCTCAGTGGCTTATAACTATGGAAGTTTATTTCTGATGTATGCTGTGTGAACTGTGATACAGTCTGCAAGGTGGCTATGCTCAACATTGTCCATTCAAGGGCCCATGCTCCTTGAGGTTCTATTGCCACATGTGTTTCCATGGTCATCACAGAGGAAGAAGGGAACATGATGAATCATGAGCCTGCTCTTAAAATTTCTGATTGAAACTGATCACTCAATGTTAGCTATTATTAGTAAAATTTTACCATAATTTCTGTGAATGCCACCTAGGGTTAGACAGCTTTTCAAGAAGGGCATGCTACATTCTGGCACTCCAGTACACATGGGGAGAGGAAGAGTCAGAATGACAGAGGGAAAACTGTTCTCATCTTTGTGCTGACTTTGTGAAATGATTCTCTCTCTCTCTCTCTCTCTCTCTCTCTCTCTCTCTCTCTCTCTTTTCCTATATCATCTTAAACTGACTTCTGTTACTTCATGCTCTTGTCATTATACAAATCCTGCTTCTGGGAACCTTTCCAGCCTCAACTTCTGGATCCTATTTCTTCAATCTTGCATGCTCTGTGGTCAACATAATAGCTAAGAATTATTGATCAGAGCATTATTTTAAGTGTTTTACATATATCTTTCCCTTTAATCACTGAATCTCTTATCATCCTAATTTTATAAATAAAGAAACTGAAATCCAGAGGCCCTGTGGCTTTAATCAAATCCTTGTCCTCCATTTGTTCCCTTGAACTTGATGGTTTGGACCTTCCCTTGCTTAGAGTCCCCCCTTCACCTGTTTTGTGAACTTCATGTGCTATAGGCCTGAGCTCACACTAGGCGCTTCTCTGCCTGCCTTGACTTCTGTAAAGGAGGTTCACGTTAAGATAATAAAAATGTCTACTTCTGTTTCTTCTCAAGGTTGTTGGAAAGCTACAAAACATTACAAATACTTTCATGTGAATACCTTAAACTCTTAAAAAACCTATAGCACCTAAAGAATTGTCTTCTTCCGTTTTGGCTTCATGTAGCCCTTATTTCTTTAGTGAAGTCTTTGTGTTCAATGAATCATAGTAATAGCATGGATCGGTTTTCCCTGAATTGCCACCCCTTATTTTAAATCTCATTTTAGAAAGACAGGAAAGTACAAAGGGAAGAACACAAGCTTGAGAGCCAGATAAACCTAGGTTAATCTGGTAAAACATCACTTTTCTGTACTGCAAAGGCCTGCTGGAAAATCAAACAGGAGGTGGGGGGACCAGTAAGAGCTTATGCAACTGTAATTAATTAATCACTATGTGGATCTGTTCGTTACAATTGTTTCAACTTATTTGTGCTGCCAAAAGATGAGTTCTCAGTCTCCAGAGACCTGGATTAGTAGCGTGAAGAATTTGAAGTAATCCTCCTTTTCTAGCATGACTCTTTGTTTTTCATCTCTGTTCAAATAGCCAAGTTGATTTATTTCAGAGTTCTAGATTTGCTTTCATATCATCTGATTGTTTTTAGGTTTACAAATATGTATATATTATGGATTATGTATGCTCTAGCATTCTGTTAGTCATTGCTATGATTACAAGAAAATTAAAAGGCATGGTTCCTGCTACTAACTGAGAAAAAGTCAATACTCCAGAAAAATCCCAGATTGTACACAGTATCAGATTGTGAGTATAGGTGCACATCTATAGTATATGGCTGGGGCTTTCCTTTCCCTAAATTTTGGAAGAAATTTATCATGTGAATATTCTACAAGGGATATTGTATTATCTGGTAGATGGTATCTTGGAGAATATTTTTACAAGATACAAAAGGGATGGGTTTCTGTTATGTCACCCCTTAGACATATGGCAGGTGGGTCTTATCAGAAAACTGGATTAAGATAGGGAGGAGTATGTGATTTTCTGTTCCAGCAGCTAAGCCCTCCAATGTTAAACAAAGTTTTAAAAAAATACATTGCTTTCTCCAATTTATTCTCAATGCTGTCAGAGTAATCTTTTAAAAATACGAATCTGATCATGTCACTCATCTGCTTTAAATTTCCATTGGTGTCATTGTTCTTAGGAAAAATAACCAAATCCTTAACATTGGCCAAAACCCACTGTGGGCTGGCTAGTCCCAACCTTTGTGCCCTCACCTTTATGCTACTGAGACTCTCTCAACAGGAGCCACACTGGTTTGCTGTCACTTCTTCCATATCACATTCATCCCAGCCTCAGGCCTTGACACCCGCTGTTCCCTATAGTGGAATGCATCTTCCTACACTCTCTGCTGTCTGCCCAGAGCTCTCCTTATTTTCAGATCTAAGCGTAACAATTTCCTGCTGAGCTTTGTACCTTTGGTACATTTAAATCTTTGATCATTTAGTCATTTAAATTTTTTAAGCTTCAGCTTCTTCATCAATAAATTAGGGATAATAACATCACCTGTTTTGTAGAGTACTTATTGGGATAAAGGAAGATGATATATGTAAAATTCTTATCACAGTGTTGGTACCTATCAAATTAATAAATATGATTATTCCATCAATATTGTCATTAGTTTTCAAGGAAACTTTCCCTAATCCCCAAGACAAAGTCAGTTCCTCATGTTATGGATTTTCATTGTGCTGAGGTTTTTTTTCTTGTAAGTATGTAATATGATTTACAATTATATACTTTTTTGTCTGTATTGTTGTCAGTTTCTCTGACTATACTATAAACTCAGGAAGGCTGGAGTTTAGCTCACTGCTTTATCCCCATTGACTGTCACAATTTCTTGTACACATTTACACTTCAAAAAAAATTTATGGAGTGAATGAGCGAATGAATGAACCTATGATTACTTTATTAGAAGGGATCTATATACGGAGGATTTATTCTCTAAAATCTCTGTTTAGTCTCCACATCTTAGTCTTCATTAACAGGAACTCTAAGGGAGACTTAGATATCAAGGTTTTGCTTTTTAATCCCTATCTGCTACATTAAAACAAACAAACAAAAAACCTCTTTTAGTCTGGAATAACTTCCTACAAGGTCAAATAAACAAATGCATCTATGCTTATTTTAGGGCTTGTATTTAGGGATTCTATAGCTTCTGATCTGCTCCATCAGTATTATCTTATCTGAGCTCAGATCTACAAGAATTTTGTAAAAGGAAGTCTTTATGGGTTTTCCAATTCAGTCCATGTGAGCAGAAAGGATAATTAAAGAGGAACCAATATCCAACAGTGAAGTCTATCTATTTGGAAATGATCAACTTGTAGTGACGGGTTAATTAGTCATTTTTACAAACAAAATACTACCTGAGGGAAAGGGTGGGTCTTATTATTGGTCAAAAAATCTTGTCTAAGTAGATTATGGGGATAGGGAAAAATTCATAACAGGGTAAGCACAGGAGAGAAAAGCTGGAGAAAGAATAACTAGTTAATGTATCACCTAAACCTTATCAAATAAAATTCCATCTTTACATTCCCAAGAAGAGTCTGAACACTGTGTTTTGATTAGTTTGTTTTGAAAACAACCTTAACACCAGTAGTGGCTGTGCACTGTTCTTTTTTAGATTGAGATAAAAAACATTTCAAGAGAACAACCTCTGGTCTATACGGTAGTTCTCCCAAGCTTCTTTCCTTTTCCCTTTCTCTCTTCCTTTTTTGAAAAAAAAAATCCATTACGTATCTCTGAGATTTCAAGCACTTTGTTGGATGCTGAGGTGATAAGAAAGAATAGTGCTTGCTTCTCCTTTAGAAATCTCTATTCTAATTAGGAGGCAGCTGAGCAGATACACATTTACCGTGTGGTTTACTGTAGAGATTCACAGAAGAGGGATCCCTAACAAAGACTTGGGTATTGGCGGAGGTTTTGCAGACAGAGTGATACTTGTATTCTTGAGCTAATTTGGAAGTACTAATGGGAGTTGGTCAGATAAACAATATGTGTAGGGAAGGTGAAAGGCACTTCAGTAAGACGGAGAAGCAAATTCCAAGCATCAGAGACAAGGGAGAACACATATGCTATAAAAATTTCACCTGTATTCTGAGGTAGGTAGAGATAAGAGCTGAGGCTATGTGATAAAGGCCCTATATGACTCAGTAAGGTTTTCCGACTTTATTCTAAAAATTATTAGGGACCACTTAAGGATTTTAAGTAGGGAATCATGGTACTTGACACTTTTATATATAGCCTGGCTAGCTAACTAAAATTTTCTCTTGCTCTAGAGAGTCTCTGCTTAATCCACCTGCTGTGTGTACACTATAGGACACTGTCTCTCTGGCCATGAATGGTTGGCTCAATTTCAGTGAGATGTCCTAATCAGATTAGCCCAATTACATGCTGTCTCTTATATTTGATCCAAGGATCATCAAAATATAGTGGTGGGAATGTTAACTTGGGAGCCATGGAATTATATATTCTGTCAAGCAGATAAGGAAGCAGAGAAGCTAATATGGAGCAATTATCAAAGGGAAAGCAGACTTATGACAAAGTGAAGTACTTTCCTGAAATTATTCTTATCTTTTATGATATTTATAATCTTAAATCCTATGAAGACCTGAATGCTTTTCTAGGCTTGGATCCTGTAGACACCATGCAGTCTTGTCTTAGTTTGGTTTCCCAGGTGCACACCTTAAGATATAGGTTCATGAAAAAAGTAGTTATTTAAATAAGAAGTGTTCCCTGGAAAATAAGAGAGTGGAATTAATGGGATTAAGAAGGGAAGGAGAGTGCAGTATGAATCCAAACCCAATGGAGGGTAACTCTGGCTCAGCACCTCAAGGGAATTCTAGAGGCAGTGTTGGTCACACTGTTGGAGTTTTTTTCCATCAGAGTTGCAGGGAGCCAGAGTGTTTCTGCCCCAGGATGTCAGTCAATAATTAAGAACTGCTCTGGAAAAAAAAAACAAATTTTGAGAGAATTCAGTTTTCTATGCCTATAGCTAAGAGAAGCTTTTGAACATGGATTTGAACATTGGCTATTGAGACTGGACATATATTAGGACCCATGTGGTAGAGAATAGATACTGATCCAAGGAGGTATGGGCAGAGTGTTGACACTATTGCCTGCAATCCTTAAAGTTTTCTTTTTTAAAATTTTGGTTTTTCAGCTAGCTGAAGATTATTCAATGTAATTTTCAATCAAAACATCTAAAATAACACCATGATGTTATTAGGTTGTGTTTTACAACAAGCACTCTGGGCTGCAGTGTATATTGAATGAAATGTAATGGATGGAAAGGATATCAAGTCTACATTATCTATTTATTAAAAAATATTAATAAATATTCTTAATAGTATTAATAAATTAAAGAATAGTATTATGATCAAGCATCTATGTACCCTGTTGATAGGAATAAAATGATTAAGGCTGACAAGGTACTAGCATTAGAAGATATTTTGTCTAGTAGAGACAACAGGACAGATTGACCAAAAACTGAATTGGGTGTGATGAGAAAAGTGTGCTTTATAGATACAGTTGAAAGTACTCAGTCTGTACCTGAGTCTAAGAGAATGCTCCTTGGAGAAAGTGATGTGGAAATTGGATCCTCAAAGAGGGGAAAGACAATAATAGCCTAGAAAACTGTAAGACCAATGAGTAGAAGTGAATTTATTTGGAAGGTATTAAAAAGGTAGAAGTAATAGGCCATGGTGATTATTTGAATAGGAAAGAGTTTTGACTTGGTTGGCTACAGATAGCATGAACTGGGGCAAAAAATACAAAATAGTAGAGTTGGGAGTCAAAACTTTGTCTTGGAAATGTTAAATAGGAAATGTCATAAGACATCCAGATGGATTTATAATCATTTTTTGGAAGGCTAAAGTATAAGAATGGAGGTCTTAAAAAGAACTATAAAATTCTAACTCTAACCTGACTTTGAAGGAAAGTTTGATTAAAAAGACTGACATAATCAACCAGTTTTAAGAATTTACTGGACAGGGGCTCCTGGATGGCTAAATAGGTTGAATGTCCAACTCTTGATTTTGGCTCAGGTCATGATCCCAGGTTCGTGGGATCAAGCCCTGTGTCAGGCTCCACAAGGAACATGGAGTCTGCTTAAGATTCTCTCTCTCTCTCTCTCTCTCTCTCTCCCCTTTTGCCCCTCTCCTCTGCTCTCTATCTCTAAAATAGAAAATAAAATAAAAATAAGAATTTACTGGATTTAACCTAATGCTATATAACTCCTCCTTGACTTTCATTTCCCTTGGCTTTATTGTTTAAGTTAGATTTATTTTTTAAGAAAGTCAAAGTCAATCATTATAGCAATTTATCAGGAAAACTTAATATGCCCTTTTCATTTGTTGAAAGCTGTGTTTCCCAAACTTTATCATTTAGTTTTACAACTGTATGATTTTACTTTAGCTATGTACCACCTATACTATTTTTCTTTGAAAGTACTCTTTTTTACTGTTCCCAGACAATAATATCAAATAAACCATAGATTTGGTGTACTAGCTATATTTTTATAATGCATGATAAAACAAATTTATAACTGTCATGTACTACCATTATTCATGTATCACAGCAAATCTTCTCCTGTCAATAGTAGTATATGTATTATGTTTGGGGAAACACTGGTTTAGATAATTAAGCTTGTGAGAGGATTAGACTCTGGCTATTCTCTAGGTATGGCTTCTCACATAGTTGCTTCCCCTGCCCCCCCCACCCCCCACCAAAAAAGATAGACTTTGTGAGTGGTAGAAATGTATGTTGATTAGAGACCATACATTTTGTTTGTTTGTTTTTCAAGAGATTCCATTATTCAGAACTAACATGGCAACTCTGTTGGCAGGTTCATGCTCCCTTGAAAACCTGTAGGGGAGAATCCTTCCTTGCCTCTTCCTGGCTTCTGGTGGCTTACTGGCAATGTTTGGTGTTCTAGGCTTTTCAGAGTTTCTTTAGGGAATGACTCACAGCTTTCTTAGGATGAAGGTGGAGACTGTGAGCTTTCAGCTTCCCGCAGAACAGCATCTTTGAATCCAAGGGGCACAGCAGTTCTGTTTGGTACATTGATTTTTTTAGACTATATTCCTTAGATTGGCAATTTTTTTTAAGAATAAAAGATTAAATGATAAGTTATTAACAAAGAGACATAAAGTAGGAAAGAACAAGGCTTGTTGTCTGAACAGAAATGTCTAAAGCTCACAAATGCCCTGTGGGACTAAAATAATAAAAGTGATTTCTTCTTGGGAAGACATTTCTTAGGTTTGAATTAAGAGGACGAAACTCTTAACACATTTCTAAGGTCAGAGAATTTGCATACTAAATGCCCATAGGTCATCAGGCAGCCAGTCTGCAAAATGGGGAGCAAGCAAAGGGATATTCTGTGGTGTCATCACTGCCCCCTGCGACCTATGGAGGAGCCGATTGGCAGCATTGCTGGTCCAGCCGTGGCTTTGAGAGCATAAACAGTTACTTAACCACTACAGGACTAGTGACCAGGCCTTATTACCCAACTAACCTAAATCCCATTTGGAACAAGATTAGAAAAATGCACTTAATAAACACAAGTGCTTCTGCACACATTACCCTGTGATTCTATGGCAAGTCTCAATGGCAACATCAAACCACATCTAAGATACAGGATGAATCTAGTTGTGGGGTAAGTCAAATTTGTTTTGTTTTAAATTAATAAACCTCTTTTGGAGCAGTTTTAGTTTGGCTTACTGGAAAATTGAGCAGAAAGTATGGAGAATTCCTCTACCCTACCCACAGTTTTCTCTCTTATTAACATCTTACATTAGTATGGGTTCAGCTATTACAACTGATGAACAAATAGTGATATTTTATCATTAGTTAAAGGTCATAGTTTACATTAGGGTTCACTCTGTTTTATAGTTATGGGCTTCAATAATGTCATGTATCTATCATTACAGGATCATACAGAATAGTTTTACCACTGCATTCCCTATGCTTTATCTCTGTATCCTGCCTTCCTCCCACTGGTCCCCTGGAAACTACAGATCTTTTTACCTTTTCTATAATATCATATAGTTAGGAATCATAGAGTATGTAGTCTTTTCAGATTAGCTTCTTTCACTTAGTATTATGCATCTAAGGTTTTTCCATGTCTTTTAATGGTTTAATACCTCATTTCTTATCATCATAGAATAATATTCCATCATATGAATGTACCACAGGTTATTTCACCTACTGAAAGATATCTTGGTTGCTCTAAGTTTTGGCAAATATGAACAAAACTCTATAAACATCCCTTTGCAGATTTTTGTGTGAACGTAGTTTTCTTTTTCTTTCAGTTTTATTAGAAATATAATTGACATATAACACTGTAAGGTGTAGTGTAATGAATTGACTTAAATATTGTGAAATTACTACCACAATACATTTAGTTAACAATCATCATCTCATATAGATACTCATTTGTTTACTTAGGACCATGGCTGCTGGACTACATTCATCTCTGTAAGAAATACCAAGCTATCTTTCAAAGTGATGGTAGCATTTAAAGTTCATTTTCTTTAACTTCCCCCTTGGTCATCTCTGTATCCCTCCTTCCCCTTTTATGTATTTTCCATGTGTCCAGGGGTCTCTACATGGCCTTCACTAAGCTCAGTAGTACCTAGTACCCTGCCTCAGCTCCCTTTCTGAAAGCATTTGCAGGTCTCATTTCTTTAGAATTCTGATCTTAGCTAGGAAAATAGATAACACCAATGAGCATTCATGTAGCACTTATAATTTATAATTAACTTCCACATAAATTTTCCTTTTAATTTTAACAAACAATTTTCTGTTAAGGGCTTATTTTCCCCAATTTGAAGATGAGGAAACACACTTAGTCAAATTTCATACAGCTACTTAGTGGTAGAGAGGGACTGGATATTCTTTAACCATCTTAAATCTCCTCTGGAATAAGGAAAAATGCAAATTAAATAAGCATACAAATAAACCAGCTACTTCTCAATTCATACTGGAATTTTTAATAGCTAACTTGGCTGACATGCTACTCTTCCAGAAAACAAAGCCATTTAAAAAGTTGTGTTTCTAATACCATAACCCAAAGGAACAACTAATAGTGGTTTGTTGTTAGAGGATGCTTTAATGACCAAGTTGGACAAATATGCAACCAGGCAGACAACATCTGCCTTTAAAAAATGGTTTTACTGTTCTTTAAGTACAGAAGAGAAGTAGTAATGATCCTTTTTGAAACTAGAAAAAGCTGTTAAGGGAGATAGGGTCTGTAAGGAGTGAACAAAGATTCCCAACATTTTATAGGGTTGTTTGCTAAGCTTTAAAAGGAAGTTTTCATATAGAAGCTAATCATGCACATAAAAATACTATATGAAAGTTTAAATCATTTTCTATTCCATCTATAAGAAATACAGATGCTGGAGGTAAAAACTGAAATTGGAGTCAATATTTGAAACAGAAAAAGATTAGGGACCCTCTGGTAAAACCCTGAGATTATGTTTTAATAAAATGTATCCTATTAACATTCCTGGATCATCCCTCTTGTTTTCTTTGAATATCCCCAAATCCTCCAAGTGACTTCTGGCCATTGTATGGGCTTCTGCACACATTCAATATATTACTCTCAAATGGTGCATTGATTGGAAATGATGAACTATATTCACTTGCCTTTCTACACTCCTCCCATCCAACCATATTCCCAAGATATCCATGAAATGGGAATATGTAAATTTTTCTATTTGGCATCTATATTAGCTTCCTAAAACTGCTAAAGCAAAGTGTCATAGACTCGGTGACTTAAAACAACATAAATTTGTCATCTCAGTTCTGGACACTGGAAGTCTGAGATCATAGGCTCATGCTCCTTTGGAACATCTAGGGGAAAATCCTTCCTTGCCTCTTGCTAGCTTCTGGTGGTTCGCTGGCAATCTTTGGTGTTCTTGGCTTATAGCTGCATAACATCAGTCTCTACCTTTGTTGTCACGTGGCATTCTCCTTGTGTGTCTCTCTTTCTATGGTCTTCTTTTATAAAGATACCAGTCATATTGTATTTAGGGACTATGCTACTCCTGTGTGACCTCATATTAACTAATTGCTAGTAACAACTCTATTTCCAAATAAGGTCACATTATGAGGTGTTAGGGGTTAATATCAAACATATCTTTTTGGAGGGAGTGGGGAATATAAGTCAATCCATAAAAGCACCCTTTTCCTTTTTCTGGAAGAAACAGCTTTCTTCTTGTGGAAAAATGCTTTTTATCCATTTCAGTTATCTAGTCCTAGGTGTGCATCCAGCCTCAGTACTGTTGCTGAGTACTCAGTACTCAGTTTAGCTAGTTGTCTTGGAGGTTGAAATGTTGAAATTCAGCAAATTGAAACTGTACCTTTCTGAGTCCTTTCCTAGGAGTTTTAAAATTGGATCAGTGAAAAAGATTCAGCTTATCTTAATGACAAAAGGCATGTGAAATGTGAAATATGCTGACACCTGAGACTCATGGAAGAAATCAGTCTTGAAGAAAGAAATCAACAGGAAGGAATAGCAAAGATAAAAGATATAAGAGAGCCCCTTTGGCAGCAGTTACATAAAGACTCTTTTTGGCTTCAGTTAGTTTGAAGAGTTAGTTTTCTTTTATTTGCAAAACAAAAACAACATGAAACAAGACAAAAGAAAAACTACAAAAAACCAAATCACCAAAGGACATTCTACCCTTTGGAGTTGGGTGGGTGCCACTATGAAGACTATCTTTATAACACTGTCAATGAATTGTTCTAGGGAGAATAGATTTCACATAGAGTAAGTCACTATCCCAATTAGGGATAATGAATCCCAAATGAAAGGATTTTCATTTTGATTCAGGCACTAGATCATTGCATAACTCAGGTAATTTATTTGTTTTCCCTTTGCCTCATGTCTATGTTGATACAATAGGAATAAGTGTTTGTTGAGTCTAGAGGCATGACTCAATTTATGTGTTAAATTAAATATGTTTCAGAGTTAATACATTTCTCTTTTTTTCTATACCATCTTTGCTACACATACTTTAAAAATTTATATAGAAATTTCCAAAGAAGACATATCACTTAGATTTATGTTTATATTTTAAAGGAATGCAAAATCTTTTTTTTTTTTTTGAGAGAGAGAGAGAGAGAGAGAGAGCACATGAGTCGGGGAAGGACAGAGGGAGAAGGAGAGAGAGAATCTCAAGCAGACTCAATGCCCAGTGTGGAGCCCAATGCGGGGTTCAATCTCATGATGATGCAGTTGTGACCTGAACTGAAATCAAGAGTCTAATGCTTAATAGACTGAGTCACCTAGGTGCCCCTAAAAGAATGCTAATTCTGTCAAGCTGTGTGACCATGAGGACTTGGAGAGAGTTATTAGAAATGAAAAAGCAGATTAATAGCAAACTGATGTTATTAAGTGTACTATGGTCTAATATATCTTCTCTAGATATTTTTAATTATAAGATGAGTATATATTTAAAATTATATCTTTATGCATGGGCATTTTTATTATTATAACTGGCATTCTTTAATAATTCAATGTGGCATACTATAATCTTTAGTATAGCTAATGAAAGAAGGGTCTAGGGGTGCCTGGGTGGCTCAGTTGGTTAAGCAGCTGACTTTAGCTCAGGTCATGATCTCACGGTTTGTGAACTCAATCCCCACATTGGGCTCTGGGCTGACAGCTCAGAGCCTGGAAACTGCTTCGGATTCTGTGTCTCCCTCTCTCTCTTGCCCTCCTCTGCTCACTCTCTGTCTCTCAAAAATGAAATAAAATATTAAAAAATTTTTAAAAAAAGAAATAAGGGTCTTATATACATTAGTACCTTTACCGCTTCCTGAAAAAACAAATAACCTTAGAACATTTAATTTTATTTATTCTGAAAGTAGGACAAAGTACCAGGATTGCCTTATAAGCCCCTTTCATTATCCACAAGAACATTTTCAGTAGCATGAGAAAAGTGTCTGTCAATGAGGAGGAGCATGATACTTTAAAGAGAAGGGGAAAAAATCATCTATCCCCTATTACCATATTGTTTATACATTAGAACATATAACTCATACATATACATACTATACTTACATATATACATATACACATATAATATACAATACATATACACATATGAAATGCGATATTATAAATAATAAAATAATAGGGAACAAAGTATGGCATAATAAAGGATACCTGATTAATCCAAAAAGAAGACAGAAAAGGAGAGGAAAGATAGCTAAGATCAGGTGGGACATTAAAAAACAAATAGTAATATTACAAATGTTAAATAATTTAACAATAACATTAAATAAATATGATCTGAATGTTCCAAGTAGAATACTAAAATAATAATTATATGACACTTGTAAGATAAACCACTTAAATATGAAAACAGAGTGACAGAACGTAAAAGAATGGAAAAATGACTATGCAAACACAGATCAAAAGAAAGCTGGTACTAATTTATGTTTAACTCATGAAGCATTATTATTTTAAATGGTTATGTACTTTTGAGAGAGAGTGTGTGTAAGAGTGGGGGAGGGGCAGAGAGAGAGGGAGACAGTTTCCAACCAGGCTTTGTGCTGACAGCAAAGAGACTGACATGGGCTCAAACTCACAAACAATGAGATCATGGCCTGAGCTGAAGTTAGATGCTTAAATGACTGAGCCACCCAGGTGCCCCAAGCATTATTTAGAAAAAAGTTCTAATTCCTGTCAAAGAGAAGCATAATGTTTAAAGGAAAGGGGAAAAAACTGAGCTGGAAAGATAACTGGATGAAATGAAAAGTAGGTAATTGAGATAATCAGTGCTAGAAAACAAAAACAAAAACTGTAATGGTAGAGTTAAAATTCACACCAGGAGAGCTAAAGAAAAAACAGAACGGAAAAAGAAATGAGTGAGATGGAGGACATACTTTAAAAGTTTTCTCAGAAGTAAAAGGAAAGAGAAATGAGGAACAAAAATAATAAGGGAGGGTAATGAATATGGAAAATAGATAATAATTATCTAACTTTTGAATAACTTTCATTTCTGAGGTAGAGACAAAAATAGAACAGAAACAAAATCAGATATAAAAAACTTTTGATCTGTGTTCCAAATAAAATCATGGTAAAGCAACTAGTGCTAGAAGAAAACTGGCAACATTTTTTAAAACTAAAATTAGAACAGTGTGTTCCAATTGGACAAATGGTGGAAGGCGAGACTTAAAATCTCCCAGTGGGTTAAGATAGGCTACATGCTTTTCTAGTTGTGTATTTTATTGAACATTTATTTGCATGGTTAGGCACTTCCAGGGGTTTGTTAAGATAAGGGGATACTGTGATCCTTTCTATAAATAGACTCAAATGTCTGTTGGACAAAAGCAGGTGTAGTAGAGGCCAGTGGAAGTCTCCCATGACTAACTACACCCATTACAACATTGGAGAATGCTTTCTATTCTCCTGGAGAAGCTACTGGTAAAAATCTTCCCAAGCTAGTCAAGCAAACGATTGTAAGAGCCATATCATAGAAGACCCTAATACTTCAGCTAAAGCGTGCCCCTGTCTATTTTAGCATTATCTACTTTATAAGAATCAGGACATGGATTTCTTTCATCAAGGCTGAATTGAGTTCCAGCTCTACTGTTATGGCATAGTGGGATTCCATATTCATGTCATTAAGTTTCAGTGGATATCCAGCACTTTAAAAAAAGTGACAGAGTTTTGGCTCAAATGCATCAAAGCAAAAAGATGTTTATTGTTATTTTTGTTTTTAATTTTCCCCAGCACCTAGGCAAATGGCAACTGGATGACGTGAGCACTTATGCACAGAGTTCCAGCTGAAAGTGACATCTCTGTGGTATAAATGAGTCCCAGAGTTGAGAATTTTTGGCTCAGCTAATCCAGTGGTAAACACAAGGGATGATTCATGGATACACATAAGCACACAAATGAATTCTGGAAATACTTGGGAGACAGGAATCTTGTGAAAGACTATAAGAATTGTAATCAAGCATTTTGAATTTGGTGCAGTTGAGATATTAGTGTTAATGTTAATGCAACCACACCCATAAACATAAGCTAATAAAATCTACTATTCTCAGGTTATGCAAAGTTAAAAGAATACAACAACAAAACAAATTTCCAGGAGCATCTAAGAAGGTATATCAATCAGGGCCCAGTTGCAGGAAACAGAAAACATAGCAGCTATGTTAAGCCAAGAAAGATTACATATAAGAATTGTTATTAGGAGGTCTTAAAGAGTGGGCTCTGCGTTAGCTCTTAGGTAAAAAAAACTCCTGAACACCATCACTGAATGCCAGGGAGTGAGTACTGGTATCATAATTAGGAAGGGGGAAGAATCAGTGGGTCACCACTTGAAGTCTTGTAGATTTCAAACAAGAATAGATAGCATAGCTATAGGGCACCTGGGTGGCTCAGTCGGTTCTGTCTGGCTCTTGATTTTGGCTCAAGTCAAGATCTCTTGGGCAGGAGGGTTTGAGTCCTGCCTTGAGCTCCACACTGACAGCACAGAGCCTGCTTGGGATTCTCTGTCTCCTTCTCTCTCTGCCGCTGCCCCTCCCCTGCTCATGCATACTAGGAAGCTCTTTCAAAAATAAATAAATAAACATTAAAAAAAAAGAATAAATAGTTATAGCTGCAGGCAAGGATCAGAAAGTTTCCACAACTGCTGCTAAATCATATGACTGGCAACTGGGTTCCAGAATGCTTCTACAAGGAAACCAAGTCTATCTGTAAGTGTGCTTGGCCATCGCTGGAACCATAACCAAAGGAAGACAGTCTCCTCTTCCACCATCTAAATTTAATGTAAGTTCATCTAACTGGCGAAATGCAGTTCAAATCCAGATTCTGCAAAGTAGTTGGGAACATCTAATTTGTGGATTTCTAGTGTTTGCAGTAGAGGAAGGTGCACTAAAAGAAGGCTGTAGTGCCTTTTGAGTATCTATTTCCCATATCACTGCAGCTAAACTAGTCAACAGCCAAACAATAAAAATCAGGTTCGCTTTTGCAAAACAAAATGCTAGGAAACAAGGGAAGTTCCCTGATAGAATTTCAAAAGGAGAAGATAGTAACCCAAAAATTATACTTCCCTCATTTTCTTTCTTTTGTACAAGACATTCTTAAATATACAAGGATTTAGAAAAGGTCACACTGTTCTAAAATAATTACTTAAAGACTAACTTTGGTCAAAAGAAAGATGAATTCAAATAATTTCAAGAAAGGAAAAGTTTTGATATAAAAGGATTTAAAAATTATTTATAGGTTATCTGTTACTAATTGAAATCCCAACCTTAAGGAACCAGTTGGATCGAATGTAGTCAGGTGAATTCTGTGTCCAAGATGGAATTTAGCCTGTATGTTTCCTTTAAGTCTTTTGTTTCTGCCTCTGCTCTTCTGATAATAGTAGGAAAGGTCTTTATCTCACAATGTAGATGGAGGCCACTAAAAACCACAATGGCTGTCTTTCTCTGCTTGCTCTTGCTAACAATGTCCAGATTATTTACAGAATTAGGCAGTTGGAAACTGTTTGTGCTTCTATCCACAAAACCAGAACTGCACAAAGAAAAGTCATTTTTAATGCCAAGGAATTTCAGTCACATTTTTCTGGATCTCTAAAGTTCTTATTGGAAGACTTGAGTCTTTGTAGGCTATCTTTGAAATTGGAAAAGATTAATAAACCAACCATAGTGGGTGTTATCTGTCATCTCTCTTTATATTCTCTTCTCTCTTATATCTCTGAATATTTGCCTAAAAATCAGTGCCTGCAGTATCATCAGCAACATTCACAGCAAAAACACAAAAATACACTAAAATAAAATAATACCTTTATAAGAATGTTGGGTATAGGTGATTTGTTTCTTTTATTTTTTTGTGTCCACTAAGTTTTTAATTAATTAAAATTAATCAAATTTCAGAAGAAACCATACTCTGTTACTAGAATGCCAATTTTGTTCTATCACTCTATCTAAATGACTGAATGGTTATTCACACACATTAATGAATAACCAATATGAATATTGGGAGTATAGGCAATGTGTGCTTTCTGTAATTTTAATTTTCTTCAATAAACACACATTAACTAGGGGCACTTGGCTGGCTCAGTCAATAAGGCATGCAACACTTGATCTTGGGGTTGTAAGTTCAAGCCCCATGTTAGATGTAGATATAACTTAAAAAAATAAAATCATTGAAAATACTCATTAACTTTAATTATGATAATGTCTTGAAAAGTTAATTGTGCTCTTTTATAATTGAGCTTTGATGAAAGTCTTCGCTCAAAGGAATACAGGAGGACTCCTAATTTCAGAACTGAGATTTTTCTTTCCTGAACTAGGGAGTGGGCCTGTGAATTTTAGCTTTCCAGGGCTCACACCTTTTCATTCAATATAAAAGTAACATTTCTGGAAAATAAAGTATGAAAATGATTTGTTTAGACAGTCTGCATTTTAAAAATTTTTTTGCTTGAGGTCAAAGGACCCATTGATTCAATTTCAATATTTATATTCAGTCAGCTGTGTTTTAATTTGAATCTGAATGACACAGCCATGGTTCTTGTAGAAAGGTAGTGAAATCAGATCTTTAAATGCTTGTTTTTGTTGCCATGTTTTAATGTGAAATAAAAGCCAAATAGGGATTCTCAGAGGGTTTATGAAACTTAACTACTACTACTACCACACACACACACACACACACACACACACAATCTTAAAATATAAAGATTTTAAAAGTTATTACCAAGAGGGGCAATAGGGCTCTTAGATGAAATCTGTATGTATATAGTATAAATTAAATTAAATATATATATTATAGTATTAAAAAACCAGTAAAATCAAGTAGAGGCATAAAATAACTTTGTTGTAAATGTTTGTGTTAAGTTGGATATGTATTCTTTCACTTTATCACTTACTTACATCACTTTTTTTTCAACAAAGATGCACAAAACAGGGCTGAACCTGGTAAAAGTGTAAAATGAATAGATTTTCTTTAACTCTCTCATACTTCTCTGTTAATTGCTCTTCATTATCTACTCCTACCACATTCCAGGGAGCCTCTTCTATATTTTCTCTTTTCTAAACCTACTTTTTACTATTGTCATGTTAAAAATTCTCTGGTACCTGAATTCCTGCCAAATTATAGATGACTTAAAAAGATCAAATACAGAGTGCCTGACACTTATAATTTAAAAGAGGAATTTATAGGACATAGTAGAACCGTATCAACAATGAAGGGACATAGATTCAAGAAATTCATGATTTGATCTTTTCATTTGTTAACTTTCTGACTTTGAATAAAGCATTTAAACTTTTTGAGCTTTAGTTTTCTTTCATCAAATGAAGATAAAGAACCTACTTTAGGGCTACTATAACCAATAGCACTTCATATGAGTTTTTGCATAGAGCCTGTCATATAGTAGGTGCTTGCTAAATATTCCTTCACTCACCATGAGTCACTGAACTCAAAGGATGAAAGTTCTAAGGATAACATTCTTAATGTTACTTGTAACCAGCAGAGACTATTTTGTACTTTTAATCTGTTGACAATGATTGATTACAGGCATTGGTGGGTAGAATAAATAACTTGGGGGAGGCTCTTCTAGGTTTTGTTCTATAATTCTATATTTATGTCCATTTAAGTGACCTAACAATCCTATCTAGTTAAGCGATCTTTCACATTTCATGCTTATTTATGTCCTAAAATGATTTCTCATGGAAGACACAACCGTGGGATGGGAGGATAGTGTCATAGCATTACCAAATATTGTTTATGGATAGCTATCCAGTTTAGTTATCCCCATGCTTGGGAATCTCTACAGTGCTTCACTTTGACCAGCAATGATATTTGGGTGCTGCAGAACACAGCTGATGAGCACACTTCCTAAGCCTCCCTGTTGCTGAACTCAGCCAAAAAGTTGCACATGAGTCTAAACAGATGTTTCTGTTGTTTAGACCAATGAAGTTTATAGAGTGCATGTTTATCTTTCAAAAGAGAATGCGGAGAGTTCATTCAGTCTTCAGATCCAAACTTTCCAGAGGTTGGAATGCTTGGTAAAGTTGGAACAGAAACTGGATGAGTACATGAAGTCATTTGGGGGATGTCATAAAAGATAGTCCCTTTACTACTTGGTAGAAAAGAAGTAGGACACATGAAAACTGATTTGCCTAAAAATGGTTGATATTTTAAAATTCTGAGCATGAACAACAATAAAGACTGAGCCTTCATTTTAATACATTTTATGCCTATTCAGTATAACTGATATCTAGCAAAATGCCAATTTAGTCAATAAGAAATAAGCACAAAGCATCAGAATTCCCTACACATATTTCATATGATTAGAATAAAATTATCTACAAGGAGAAAAACATCAAGGAAATGAAAATTTCATATATCATTTATGTGAGTCATCTCTAATTTAAAGTGCTGGCCACAGAAAAAGAAGACTGTACTTGTCCAATGAAAAATTTGTCTTCTAACAGTTTGAGAAAGGAGACAGATATGAAAATAGTCAGTAGCAGTGCAGTGCTATGAAATATATATAAGCCCTACCTTGGGACATTTGTCTTTTTGTTGCCAAACATCAGACTGCCTTCCTATTTTAAGAGGAATGCCAACGTAAGTGGTAGGAAGGGCTCTATTCTTTGTTATAAAGACTGAAAAGAGTAGACCGTACTCTCTAAATCTTCTCAGTGAAGAGTGTGAGTATGCCACCCAAGTATGACAAAAAGCCAAGGGGAGCACCATGGGCGTGTGACCTGTCCTTAGAAGAGCCCAGACCTCGGTTTAGTGCTCTGCTGTCTCTGTCTTGAAATTCTTAATAATTTTGGATAAGGGACCCCTCAATTTCACTTTGCACTGGGGTGCACAAATTGGATAGCTGGTCCTGCTAAGAGCACTTTTCACTCAACTTGAGAAAGTAATACAAAGTCACATGGGGAGTCGGAAAGGGCTGATAGTGCCTAGGGATTAGCTGAGGATTCTGGGTGTGACAGGTACCAGTAGTACACCATGTCCACAGAATGTTGGCAATGGTGATGATAACAGCAGGTATTGAGAGACAACTTTCTGAAAAAATCAGTCCAAGGCACAATATTAACTGTGCTGTGACCAACTAGAAACACCATGTATTCTTATCCTTCCTATTGATTTTCTGGGCTACTGTAGTGGTCTTCTAGGGCTGCTCATTGAAGAGCCACAAACTGGATGGCTTAAGCAATGGAAAAGTATCATCTCCCAGTTCTGGAGGCTAGAAGTCTGAAATCAAGATGTCACAGAGTTGGTTTCTTCTGGAAGCTCTCAAGGAGAATTTGTTACATGCCTATCTCCTTGGCTTCTGGCAATTATCAGGAATCCTTGAAATTCCTTGGCTTATTCCTTAGGAGATGCATCACTTCAACTTTCCTCTATCTTAACATGCACATGGTATTTATTCTCCCCTGTGGGTATCTGTATCTAAATTTCCTTCTTCTTATAAGGACACCAGTCATATGGGATTTAGGACTCACCTTAACCAAGTATAAACTCATCTTAACTTGATTATATCTACAAAGACCTTATTTCTTAAAAAGGTTATATTACAGGTTCAGGATGGACATAAATTTTTGGAAAACACTATTCAACCCAGTGCAGATGCTAACATCCTTTTTAACAAATTCCTTTTCTGTCTAAGTTATCCAGAAACTCATTCTGTTATTTCAACCATAAACCTTGATAAGTATGAACATACTTTGTAGACTTGGGTTGGTTAGGTAATAAAGTATTCTCAGACAAAGTTACATATGAGTTGCATCCTGAATAATAAGTATAAATGAAAAAAAAAATGGAGTAAGGGGTTGGCATTCCATGCTGACATACAAAGACAGAGATGGATGGCCATAAGTCCTCTAGATCTTCAAGTAATAATAGATGTGGAGGATTTGGGAAGCTGATGGCAGACATGGGGGATTTAGGAGCAAGAAACTAAAGAGATGTAAAGGGATCAGATAAGAACAGGAGCAGAAGCTTGAACTTTATCCACAGGCAATGAGAGCCATATGATAATTTTTACATGAGAGTGACATGAATATATTTGTGTTTTGGCAAGGTCCCTTAAGCAACAGGACAGAAAATGATGCAGAGGGAGATGGAGAGAGGGGGCATTGATGAAAAGAGTTATGCAGTCCAGGAGACAGTACGAATGCAAGTCACGGGTGTGGCAATAGCAACATGGAGATGGATTGTATCTAGAACCTGTGGGACTGATAAAACATCTAGTTGTGGAAAGTGAGAGAGGGAAAAGGTAGGAATGACTTCAAGGATGAATGATGGTATCCTTGTTCTCTGAGATATTAATTCAGTAACCATAAATTAATCATTAAATTAATCATTTCTCAGTCATTTTGGAAATAAACATTCTTTAAAACTTGGCCCTATTAAGCACTGTCTATTTGGGGCCAGAAAATTCTTTGCTGTGTATGTGGGAGGGCATGTTCTATAAATTTTAGGTTGCTTAGTGGCATCTCTGGATCTACCCATCATATGCCAAAAGTATTCCTCTACCTCAGTTAACTCTAAATACTACCAGGTATCTTCGGGTAACAAAATCACCACCGGTAGAAATCACTGGGTTCATAAGTAGAGGTAGAGTAGGTTAGTGGTGAGAGAGAGATGAGTCTACTTTCATACCTTTTAAGTTCATCATGTCTGTGTGTCAATGAAATGGATACATTGCATTACAGTTGGAGGGAGGAACCTGGGGCTCACCCTAAAGATCTGGAATGTTCATACTGATTTGAGAATATTAAGTGTGTGTGTGATAATTGAGACTTGGGTAAAGGCCAGATTGCATACAAAAAGCTTAAGATCAGAAGGCCATGAACAGGACCTCGGATCCCCAACCTTTGGAGCTAAGGTAAATTGAAGATACTTAGCTTGTCAAAGTGACCAAGAAGGACAGCCTGAGAGTGTTCCTTCTCTCCCTTCCCCGTACCTCACAACAAATGTGTATTTACACAACTCTTCTAATAGTAATTAGTAATCTATTGGGGAAAAACAAAAACACAAAGCTAAACAACAACCCCCCCCCCCCCAAATAGTCTAGGAATCCAAAGTTAGGATTTAAACTACTTGTAGAGTTTGGTAAATGGCTGTGGAAAGGGATGATATCTCAAAAGTAACTTCAAATTTTAATACTATTTTTTAAACACTTCACTCTGGAAAAAGTATTAGATGAAAATTTGTAAGAGTCTATCTTTAAATTTGTGGTGCCATATTCTCATTTCTGGACAAATTCTGTGTAGTGCTGCCAAAAGTTAAAACTTAAGTACATATTTTTAACCTTTTTAAATAACATTTAAAAATAATTAAAATCTTCTAGAGAAATGAGCTACCGGGTAACAGACCCAAACAAAATTAGTCTTGGAAACTAAGACCACTAATTGATTTCACAAAAATTAACTTTTAAGCAGCATTGCAAGTAAAAAGACCCATTTCTCATTGACTGAATGAATCTTTTATTTTATTGTCCTCTTGAAATCACACAAATCATACATGAATATGTTATTGTTGTAAAAGATTCAAACCACATAGAAACGTCTAGAAAAAAACATGAATGTCCCCCTTCTCTGATCTGCCACTCCTCTTGCCTTCGCCTCCTTTCCCTGGATTCAACAATTCTCAACTGTTTGTTGTTCCTCCATCTAGTCCTCTGTGCTAGACACTGAGCACACATCAGTGAATGTGAAACATTGTTTCACAACTTGATTTTTTTCCCTTTCCATATCTTGGAGGTATGAAAGAACCTTTAGCACCATATAAACAGAAAAGGTTTTCTTTCAAAATGAGAGAGTGAGCTAATATAATTAAATCAATCCAACATTTATCACAGAGAATGACAATAATAATTACGCCACTGCTCATTCAGCTCACTGACAGAAAGTCTTTGGAACCCAGTTGAGGGATCACTTTGGTGAAAAGCATGATGGATTTTAAAGTCTAAATATTGAGACTTGATAACTGCAGTAGCAAAATACTGTCCTTCCTCTCATAGCAACAAGAGACCATGAGAGTGACAGTATTCTGTTTTGCAAAAATTATCTTTTTATTCTATCAGACGTGCATAGAGGTAACATAAATGTAATTGCCTGAAAAGAAAATTCAGGAAATAAGGTGAAAATACTTATTTTCTTTGGAGCAAAGACACTTAGCCAATTTCTTATTCTCGTTATTTCCATGCCTTACCCTCTGGGGGAAAAGCCTGGGAATATTTCCTAATGAAAAATTAATTTGGCTGAGGAGGAAACTGTGCAGCTGACCTGACAATTTCATTTGCTCTTTAATTCCAGACACAGATGATGCAAAGAATTCTGCAGTGAGGTAACATTTTAGTAATCCTATAAGAGTATCTTCTCCAATACTGTTAAAATTAAGCCTGATATTTTTCACCACCAATTTCCTTCTGCAAGCTAATGCCATTGTGACAACATTATTCATCATCTTGATATAAGTGTAGAGCATTTTCATATCAGAGAAAATCATTCTATTTATTCCACATAGAACATGTCTTTCCTGAATTAGAATAACAGTCTGTTTTATTCCTCACTGTCTATTACATAAATCCCATGAATAAAATTGCTGTTTATTTCTGAATAAATTCTCTCTCTGCTATCATTTTCACTTTATTGCTAGTCACATCATTCATCTGGACCCTATTACTCACCCCCTTGGACATTAAGTTCTTCCTTCTCAATGAAATAAGCTGCTCTCAGTACTTTTCCCCCAAGCCAGTATGAAATATTCGCATCAAGTATTAATGGGAAGACAACTGGCTGGGGATTAAAAAGTCATAGGCCAGAGTCCCAGCTTCACTCTCCCTCTATCCAAACATGTGACTTTTGGGCAAGCTATTTGTCAGCTTGAGTTTTTTCCTCTATACAAATGGGGGAGAATACTATCTGTACTACCTATATTTCTGTGGTTGTTTGGAGGGGAAAAAACAAACAAACAGAAAAGGAAGTTCTGTGTAAAAGACCTCTGTAAACCGTAGCACATTATACAAAGGCAAAATTTTAAAGTGCCAGGTATGCCTGCCTAAGCTATGGCTTAGGTGCTGAGGAAACATTTTCAAAATGTTAGTTGAATGAATAGCTCCCAGTCATTGTTTGCCTCTTGCAGGGGCTTCACAGAGTAAGGGACACCAGGGCTGGGATGAACTCCAGGCTTACAATCATGTTCTTGTGCCCTTTCCTTAACTTCACCCATCTCAGAGATCAGTCAAGCGTGTACAGATGGGCTTCTGATGATTATGTCCAAGTTGGTGATTCTGCCACTCTGGACAGAACTGATTGATCCTAGGGTAGACTCCTTCCCCAAGCTGAACTAACCAAGTCTCTCCTCTGGGATTGATCTTTGCTGGCGAGACAAACTTTCCATGTTGTTAAAGTGGAATCAATTAATGATTGTGACCTAGAGAGAAACTTTTTGAATCATTGTTGCTAAAATGCCCAGCTTTACTCTTGATTCCTTTACTTCCTAGGTTCCTCCCTAGGATTGAGGACTCGCTAGGATTCTGTGAGATAAATAGATAAAAAATAAGTAATACCTACCTCATAGGGTTGTATGGTGTGCTTACAACAGTGCCTGAAACTCAATAAGCATTCAATAAGTATTAGCTATTGTTATTATTATTAAATTACTTTGTTTTTTTTAATGTCTTATTATTTATTTTTGAGAGAGACAGACAGACAGAGTGGAAGCAGGGGAGGGGCAGAGAGAGAGGGAGACACAGAATCTGAAGCAGGCTCCAGGTTCTGAGCTGTCAGCACAGAGCCCAATGCAGGGCTCGAACCCACAAGCTGTGAGATCATGACCTGAGCTGAAGTTGGACGCTCAACCAACTGAGCCACCCAGGCACCCCAAATTACTTTGTTTTTTTTTAATTACGTTGAATAATACCTAGCATACATAATGAGCATTAGTGAATTTTTTCCAGCTTTATTGAAATAAAATTGACATAAAATGTGTAGGTTTAAGCTACATTACACGATGATTCGACATACTTATATGTTGCAAAATTATTCCCAGAGTAGCTAGCTAACACCTGTATTACATCACATAATTATCATTTATTTTTTATGTTGAGAATATTTAAGGTCTACTCTCTTAGCTACTTTCAGGCATATAAGAAAATACTAACTATAGTCACTATGCTTAACATTAGATTATTCAGAAGTTATTAATCTTGTTAGCTAGAAGTTTGTGCTCTTTAACCAACATTTCCCCCTTTCTCTCACTGTCCTCCCTGCTCTCCTTACCCCCAGCCCCTGGTAACCACCATTCTGGTCTCCTTTGCTATGAGTTCAACTTGTTTTAGATTCCACATATACGTGAAATCATACAGAATTTGTCTTTGTCTAACATTTCATTTAGCAGAATGCCTTCAAGTTACATCTATGTTGTTACAAACATTGTTTCAAATAGCAGATGCTCTTTTCTCATGGCTGCATAATATTTCATTGAGTGTATATTGATATACATATATACCAATTACATATTCTTCATTCATCTATTGAAAGACACTTTGATTGTTTCCATATCTTGGCTGTTGTGAATAAACCTTCACTGAATATGGAAGTGCAGGTAAAATAGATGAGATGATCTATTTTTAATTTCCTGAGGAAACTTCACTGTTTTCTATAGTGACTGCACCAATTTATATTTGCACCAACTGTGCAAAAGAATTTCCTTTCCTCCACATCCTTGCCAACACTTGTTATCTCTTGCCTTTTTGATGATATTCATTCGAAGAGGTGTAAAGAGATATCTCTTCTTTTGCGGTGAGTTTCTTGAGGTGTAAAGTTAAGTTGTTTAATTTGAGATCTTTCTTTTTTCTCAAGTTAGGCATATAACACTATAAATTTTCATCATAGAACTATTTTTGCTGCATCCCATAAATGTTGGTATATGTGTTTTCACTTTCATTTGTCTCAAGATAGTTTTTGACTTCTGTTTTGATTTCTTCTTTGACCCACTGGCCTTTTTGGAGCCTGTTTTTTAATCACATTTTTGTGAATTTTCCAGTTTTCTCTTAATTGATTGCTGGTTTCATACTATTATGGTCAGATATTTGATACGATTCTTAAATTTATTAAGGCTTGTTTTGTGCCCTCATATATGATCTGCCATGGAGAATGTTCCATGTGCACTTTAGAAGAATGTGTATTTTCCTGCTATAGGATGAATGTTCTGTAAATGTCTGTTAATTAGACATTGGTCTAATGTGTAGTTTAAATCTAATGTTTCCTTCTTGATTTTCTGTCTGGATGATCTATCCATTTTTTAAAGTTGGATATTGAAGTTCTCTACTATTATTATATTGCTGTTTATGTCCCCCCTCAGATCCATTAATATTTAGAAACTCCTATGTTGGGCGCATAAATGTTTACAAACATTATATCCCCTTGATAAATTGACTTCTTTATTATTATATAATGACTTCCTTTTTTTCTTGTTACAGTTAGTGTCTTCTATAAGTATAGCTTCTCCTGCTTTCTTTTGCCTTCCATTTGCATGCAATTTGCTTTTCCATCCCTTCAGTTTCAGTCCAAGTGTATCCTTTTTTTAAAACATTTTTTAAGTTTATTTATTTTTGAGAGAGAGAAGGAGAGAGGAGAGACAGCATGAGTGGGAAGGGGCAAAGAGATAAGGAGAGGGAGAGAGAGAATCCCAAGCAGTCTCCGTACTGTCTCTGCAGAGCCTGATGTGGGGCTCAAACTCATGAACTGTGAGATCATGATCTGAGCTGCAATCAAGAGTCAGGTGCTTAGGGTGCCTGGGTGGCTCAGTTGGTTAAGCATCTGACTTCAGCTCAGGTCATGATCTTATGGTTTGTGAGTTAGAGCCCTGCATTGGGCTCTGTGCTGACAGCTCAGAGCCTGGAGCTGCTTCAGATTCTGTGTCTCCTCCTCTCTCTGCCCCTCCCATGTTCATACTCTGTCTCTCTCTGTCTCTCAATAATAAAAATGTTAAAAAAATTAAATAAAAAAGTCGGGTGCTTAACCGACTGAGCCACCCAGGCACCCCAAGTCCGTGTGTATCCTTAAAGATGAAGTGAGTATCTTATGGGCAACATATAGATAGGTCTTATTTTTTAAATTAATTTAGCCACTGTATATCTGTTGGAGAATTCAGTCTATTTACATTTAAAGTAATTATTAATAGGTATGGACTTATTATTGCCATTTTGTTCATTGTTTTCTGATTGTTTTAGAATTCCTTTGTTCCTTTCTCTCTCTTTTGTTCTCTTCTTTTTTGATTTGATGATTTTTTTTGTAGTGATATGCCTTCATTATTTTATCTTTTATGTAACTACCATAGGCTTTTTCTTTATGGTTATCATGGGGATTACATTAAAGTATTTTATATCTATATCAATTTTAAGCTGCAAAAATTAATTTCAGATACATATAAAAGCACTACATACTCCCCCACATTTTATATTTTTGATTTCACAATTTACATCTTTTTACATTGTGTATCTATTCACAAATTATTGTAGTTATGGTTATTTTTGATATTTTTCTCTTTTCACCTGTATAAACTAGAGTTACAAGTCATCTACCCACTATCATTACAATATTAGAGTATTCTGAATATAACTGTATTTACCTTTATCATTGAGTTTTATACTTTTATAAAATTTTCCCATTACCAATTAGCATCTTTAAATTTTGCTCGAAGCACTCACTTTAACATTCTTTGTAAGGCTGGTCTAGTAGATAAAGTCCTCAGCTTTTACTTGTCTGGAAAATTCTTTATCTCTCCTTCAATTTTGAAGGACAGTTTTGCCAGAGAGAGTACTCTTGGTTGTTGTTTTTGTTGTTGTTGTTGTTGTTGTTGTTTTTCTTTCAGCACTTTGAATATATAATGCCACTGACTCCTTTCTGACCTGAAAAATTTCTGCTGAAAAAATTACTGGTGGTCTAAAGGGGGGGGTAGAGATTTCCCTTTTATGTAACAAGCTACTTTCCAGTTTTTGCTTTTAAGATTCTCTTTTAGTCTTTTTGATCACTTAATTATGATGTGTCTCATTGTGAGTCTCTTTTGATTTTTTTTTTATTTTTTTTAAAGTTTTTTGGGCTTTCTGGGTCTGGATGTCTTTCTCTCTCCATGTTGAGAAAAGTTTTCAGCCATTATTTCTATGAATAAGCCTTCTGATCCTTTCTTTCTTTCTTCTCCTTCTGGGACCTTCATAACAGGTATATTGTTCCTCTTGATGGTGTTTCAAAAGTCCCTCAAGCTATCTTCCCTATTTTTATTTTTATTTTTTTTTATATTTTCATTTCTCAGATTAGATGAGTTTCACTGCTTTCTTTTCAGGTTCAGTGATTTTTTCTTCTGTTTTATCTAGTCTGGTATTGAACCTGAACTCTTTATTGAATTTTTCAGTTCAATTATTATATTCTTCAGCTCTTGAATTGTTTGGTAATTTTTCTTTCTTTTTTTTCTTTCTACTTTTTAAAAATGTTTATTTTTGAGAGACAGAGAGAGAGAGAGAGAAAGAGAGAGAGAGAGAGTGCAAGCAGAGGAAGGGCATAGAGAGAGAGGAAGACACAGAATCTGAAGCAGACTCCAGGCTCTGAGCTGTTAGCACAGAGCCCAATGCGGGGCTCAAACTCATGAACCTTGAGATCATGACCAGAGCCAAAGTTGGACGCTTAACTGATTGAACCACCCAGGCGCCCCTGTTTGGTACTTTTTCATATTTTCTATCTCTTCTTTGAAATTTTCACTTTGTTCATGCATTGTTCTCCTGACCTCTGTGAGCATCTTTTTGGTTGTTATTTTGAATCCTCTATTAAGTAAATCATTTCTCTCCATTTTATTGAGGTCTGTTGCTGGAGTTTAATTTTGTTCTTTTGTTTGAAATATATTCCCCTATTTCTTTATTTTTCTTGGCTCTCTGTGTTGGTTTCTGCGCATTAGATAAAGTAGCCCCCTTTCCCGGTCTTGACAGAGTGCTCTTGGGTAGTAACAATCTCATCAATCAGTCTGACCTGAGCTTTTCATTTTTCTCTTAAACCCTTGTAAATGCCCATCATCTTCATTGTTCTAAGTGCCTCCCAGTATTAGAGGCTGTGCCCAGACCCATCAGTGTCCTAAAGGGGAGGATTGCAGTTAGCACCTAGATGCCAGTTGATTGGAAGCTGGACCCTCAGCCAGCTCCCTTCCTGGGAGAACCTGAGAAGTACGCATTTTTGCTGCCTCTCCTTGTGCCTGGCCCAGCTGTAAATCCATGGGAGGAAGGAAGTGCTTCTGTGTTCATTAAGAACTTTTTTTGTTTGTCTGTTTGCTGTAGTCCTGTGGCACTCATGAATGCATATTGGCTGTCAGAACCAAATGATCCAGGGACCTATGCCCTGGGCAGCAACTGGAAAATCTGGGGGTACCAGATGTGTGAACAAGCTCTTTCCAGGGAGATACTGACTACTGAAGTAGGCTAGAGGGAGAGGACAGAGATGTCCCCAGGCGTCCCTGATATCTGGGGATGATGTCATTCTGCCCCAAGATGTGTTCTAAATTAGAAACTTGATCCTTGGGAAGCAGCTTTCAAAGTATGCAAATAGACTTCTTTCAGGGAAAGACTGGGAGATGGGTGTTTCTGTTTGTTCTTTCTGCTCTGAGCTGTGAGAGAATAGCCAGTTAAGAGCTGCTTCTTTGTTTGCAACAGTCCTATGGGTCTCCTGAATGCAGGCCCCACTGGCTCTCAGAGCCAGGTGATCCAGGATCCCAACCTTCAGATGGTAGCCACTGAAGCTGGGGTACAGATATGTGCACAAGGTCCTTTCATAGAGATACTGCTAATGTGGAGTGGGCTAGAGGGAGAAGACAGAGATGTCCTCTGGCTTCTCTGGTCTCCAGGGAGGATGACAGTCAGCCCCTAGATGTGTGCTAAATTAGAAACCTTATTCTTAGTAAGCAACTTTTAATGTGTGAAAATAGAACCTTTTCAGGAAAAGACTGGGAAGACTGAGACATGACATTTTCGCTACTCCTACTCAGAGCTCTGGGGGATGGCCATGATGAGTCTTCTAGAGCCCATTAAGAACTATTCCTATGTATCCTATAGGATACAAGCCTAGTGGGTCTTGTGGATGCAAGCCCCATTGGTTTGCAGAGATAGAAGTTTTGGGGTCCCTCACATGCAATTCTTAAAAGTTGGGGTTCTGGATATGGGGTCCAAACCCCTCACTCCTCATGGAGAAACTTGGAGTTAGGAATTCCCTCCTGATTGTATGGTTGCTGTGCCAGGGGTGGGGTTGACAGTGTGTCTCAGCCTTTCCTACCCATTTTGATGTGGTCTTTGTTCATCTGATATATAGGAGTCACACAGTTTCTGGATTTCTTTCAGAGGGAATTTCTAATGTATAGCTGTACATTTGGTATGTTTGTAGGAGGAGGGAACTTCATGGGCCTTCCATGTTGCCATCTTGGACTGGATCCACAAATTGAATGTTTCAAATATTTTTACCTTTGTGCATAGAGAGTAACTTCATTTTCTTTTAAACTGCTGAATGATGTTAATTAGTTTTTCCTTTATTTATGGGTATTTAGGAAGCTTTAACTTTTTGGAAAACTTAAAAAAAAACTTACAATATACTCCCTTGTACATGCATTTGGCTGTCTTATAGCACAGAGATCTGGTATGGTAGCAACTGGATCATAAAACACATTTAACGTTAACAAATTGTAGAAATTGCTCATTAAAGTAATTGTTCATTAACTATTATGGCTGTTTTTTTTTTCTATCATCTTACCAACATGTGAGGTTACCAGATTTTGAAATATTTGCCAATAAGATTTTATGAGCTCATTGCTTTAATGTGCATTATCTTGATTACTACTGAGAAACACTTTTGTTTATTTAGTTTATTGGCTTTTTGTATTTCCCCTTTTGTAAACTGTTTTCTTTTTGTTTATTTGGTATCTGATTTTGAATGTCTGGTTTCCTCCTGAAAATAATGGAGGATTTTTAGAGAAGTCTGAGAATATTACTTTCTCTTTCAGACCCATAACTGTCAGGTAGAAGAGTGATAATGAATTATTTTAGAACAATATTTCAAATTGAAATTTTAATGAGCTTTTAATTATTAACAGTATTACTCCAAGTGGGGTCAGCAGTTATCAGCCTCACTGAGGAGGAACTTTTAGATATGTGCATTTGCAGGTCCTTCTTTGACCACTTTACCAGGAGCTCTAGGAGTGGAGCCCAGGTAGCTGTGTTTTAGTTTAGCAAAATCCCAGGTGATTGAGAAACACTAAACTAGACCATTGAAAGATTCTTATAATCATCATAAGATTACAGCTGTGTTTGTCTTATATTACTTAGTGATGTTAACATTTAAAATTTTTATTGGTATACACAACAACTTGGATGAATCTCAGAAGAATTAAATGGAGTGAAAAAAGTCATTCCCACGCATACTGTATGTTTACTTTTATATAACATTCTTGAAATTACAATATTATAGAAAGAGAGAACAGATTAATTGTTGCCAGGAGTTAGGGAGTATAGAGCATTGTAAAGGGCTGGTAGATGGGGGTGATAATAAAAGGAAATAACCAGGAATCACTGTGCTATTGGAACTGTTCTGTATCTTGACTGTGGTAGCGGATACACAAACTTACACATGTGATAAAATTGCATAGAACACACACATACACACAAACGCACACACAAATGAGTGCAAGTAAAACTTGAGATATTTGAATAAGATCAGTGTATTGCATCAGTTTCAGTATTCTGGTTGTGATCTGGTTGGGGAAAATTATGGAAAAGATTTCTCTTTTTACAACTTACAACTAGCACAACTAATTCTACAATTATTTGAAAATTAAAAGCTCATTAAAAAACAACAAAAGTTTTATTAGGTTTAATTGTTACCATTCCTCCAAATATTGATAGGAAACTGGGAAAATGGCTTATTGTCATTTTCACTCTGAATTTGACAAAGTGTTTCAATTTTATTAGTAATATGTTTAAAGAATTAAAAACAAACAAACAAATGAACAAACAAACATGCTGGGTGAAGAACATTTAATTTCCTATTGAAAAAATTGGAAAAAAAAACATTTTAAATTATGTTTTTTTAGAGAGACAGAAGAACCAGAGCAGGGGAGGGGCAGAGAGAGGGGGAGACACAGAATCTGAAACAGGTTCCAGCCTCTGAGCTGTCAGCACAAGGCCTTACGTGGAGCGTGAACTCATGAGCCGTGAGATCATGACCTGAGCCAGTCGGACGTTTAACATCCGACTGAGCCACCCAGGTGCCCCTAAAACAATACGTTAATTCTTCTTCAAAACAATATATCTCTAACCTTTAAATCTTATATTAATTATTCCCACATAAAAATATAAATATGTAAAACACAGAAATGCTTAAAGAGGAAAAAGTAGCATATATTTCATTTTTTGACTTTTAACATTTAGGGTTGGGTACTTTTCTATTTGAGTGACAATTCTCCTTGGAGAAATAAAAACATAACTGAAACACAGTTGAGTGCAATTCCTACAAAACAGACATAAGAAGAGCCATGGGAATTCTTAACTACAGATGGGATGCAGTTTTCAAATAATTACAAAATAAGGTTGCTCAATAATCCCAAACTCCTAAACATTCACACCACTAATTAAAGATTCCATGAGGAAGAGTGTTCGTGGATCTTTTGATAAATCATTGCAATTTCATGTTGACACAATTTCCCATACAATCAACCTAAAATACTCCAGGCTACCAGTTTTGTTTCTTTTTCTCCTCAGAACTCACCTGGGAGCTCTTATGTTGTACCTATAGGAGTGTCCCCTTCCTAGAACTTTGATCTGGGTACTATTGATTTTGATTCATTGGCTGACAGTTTTAGGCATTGATTGAACATTTATTTCAGGCTTGGATAACACACGTTAACACAAACTTCATCCATAAACCTTTAAAACAGTAAAAGTTGAAAGATAAAAGAACGATGGCAGTATCCATTGTCTATTTGTAGTCTTCATTTCCTCTATTTGACTGGTTTGTTCCTGGGTTGATCAGGGTAGGATTCACTCACTCCATTAAATGTCCTCTTTCACCTGGGACTTAAGAGCTGACACAAAAATTTACCAAAACTGTTAGTAGAATTTACATATTTAGAATTCTTAAACTATCATTATTAATTTCAAAAGTTGCTTAGTAATTTTCACAAATTAAACTCATTATATATATATATATATATATATATATATATATATATATATCCAACATGTGATTTATTGTTGTTTATTTCCATTCATCTTTTCATGTTCTCTAGTGTCCTAGAGGGGAGGAGTGGGTTGCTGTCTTAGAGATGAATATTTCATGAATATAGCATAGAAACTGGAAGAAATATGATTTGGTAGCTTTGCTTTGGGATGAATTTCCTCAGTTGGATTCTGTTCTCAGAAAACTTTTGGAAGCACATTTATGTGGTGTGTAGTTTGAGGGAAACTACATTGCATAGCTACTCAAAAAATAAGAATATCCTTATATCCTTGAAATTTGAGACCAACCTTTATTTGTAAGTCTATGTGTTTTACTCTGTATTTTGGGAATCTCTTCATTCTCCAGCAACAGGGAAGTTCCTAACATGGGCTTTGACCTCCTTTCAAAGCCATAGGGAGAGAAGCAGTCTTTTATATTTCCTGTATACTGAGTCATACCATACAAAATTCTGGTGCCAAAAATCTGTACTAGACTCACTCCCATTAACCAGTCTCTTCAAACAGGTCATTGAAGGACTCCTGGAATTATGATTTATGGCATTTCATGCAGTGATACAAAAAATGCTGGACTGAGTTCAGAAGCAAGGGTCAAATGATGACAATGAGAGCAAACAATTTCAGATTGTTATAGTTGTAGATGACTACCAGGAAGCTAGGAGATAATGTGTATCTGGGATAACTAAACAGTCCTATAGTCGTAACTAAGCCAGCCTTCTATGTATGTATGTATGTATGTATTCATTCATGTGGAAGGACAACACTTGATTCCTTGGAGAAGAGGCTAACATATTTCTATCTTCCTCCTAAAATGTTTAGTTATAAAAACTGGTAAAGAGCTCCTTTTTGTCATAGATTTCCAAGGAGTGGTAAGACTCAATTTTGTGAGCTGATTAAAAGCACTAAATATTTGTGGTCAAGGATAGAGTGACCCTATAATGCTTCAGTACTGATGTTAGGCTGCTCTGTGCTTGTGCTGTCATATAGTGCAATACAGTTTGCATTCTCTTGTTTCCAAAATAATACAGTGTTTCTGTATATCATTGTGCTGCACTATTATTTACCATTATTTGTCACTATTTGGATCCTTCCTCATTTTTAGCTAATATAGTCTTTAAGATTCATTAACAAGTGCTCACTTCAGCAGCACATATACTAAAATTGGAATGATTTAGAGAAGATTAGCATGGACACCCTGTGCAAGAATGACATGCAAATTCATGAAGAGTTCCATGTTAAAAAAAAAAAGTCCTTGGGGACACCTAAGTGGATCATTCGGTTAAGTGCCTGACTTCAGCTCAAGTCATGATCTCACAGTTAGTAAGCTTGAGCCCTGCATTGGGCTCTGTGCTGACAGCTCAGAGCCCAGAGCCTACAGCCTGCTTTGGATTCTGTGTCTCCCTCTCTGCCCCACTCCCGCTTATGCTCTCTCTCTCTCTCAAATGAACAAAGTTAAAAAAAATTAAATGAAAAAAACCTTGGGGCACCTGGGTGGCTCAGTCGTTGAGCATCTGACTCTTGATTTTGGCTCAGGTCATGATCTCACAGTTCATGACATGGAGCCCTGCATCAGGCTCTATGCTGACCGTGCAGAGCCTCCTTGAATTTCTGTCTCTCTCCCTCTCTCTTTGCCCCTCCTCCACTCATGTGTGTGCTCTTTCTCTCTCTCCTTCTCAAGATAAATAAACATTTTTTAAAACCTTTAACAAAAGTAAAGTAACATGTTGAAAGAGAAAAAGATACTGGCTCTACTCTTATTTGCCTAAGAAAAGAGTCTTAGATTTTCTAGATGATCAAAAAACTTAAATATTTTTAAAAACTCTTACATTACTAGTCTTTAAGTTGAAAAAGAAAAATATGTATCCATACTTTTATGAAATAAAAAGAAAATAGCCATTATTTGCCCTGTTTCTTCTGTCCAGTTTCTGACAGCATAAGTCACATTATTCAGTTATCACTCCTCTCCCATTCTACTTCAGGCAGAATTTTCACAGGCTTTATTCTTATCTAAGCCTGTCTAAGAACCTTACCTTTATTTCTATTATTTTAGCTAATTGGGGACATAAGCAGAGTCAAAAACAAACAAAAAGAGCTGCCAAAGACATAATAGAAACTTTTGTCCTTTTCCTGATTCTGAACATTCCTACCCACTAAAAGTAATATAAATTAAAATGCAATGAGTCATCCTTTTACATCATTTGCATGAGTACCACACCTGTTGTCCACCTTTGCAAGAAAGGTCACTTGCTGAGAATGATGATTCATGCCAACCCCTCTTCAAGGACTTTCTAGCTGTCTATGCTCATCAAGAGCATCCATAAAATTAATTCCACCTGGCACTAGCTCTAGAAATCACTAGACCTGTGTCTCTGACCAAGGATCTTCTTACCTGACTTAAACTCCCCTAAATAACTCAGGCATGTGATGTTGACCCCAGTTCCCTGGAAGGAGCTCTGGAATTCAGTATGTGTAAATTTGATTTCTTAGCAACAGAAAAGGCAACCGTCATGCAGCATCTATCATTCTCTGTCAAAATAAAGTGAATTTCTTCTGTTATTGTTTAATAGTAGTTAATAGTGTGATAAATTTACATTTTTTGTTTCTTTGAAAATCATTAAAAACTGTGAAGAAATAACAGTAGTTATTGTGCATTACATGGGTGGCCACTACTGTGTTAAATGCTTTAATTAGTGGTCTTAATTGACCTTACCCAAAGAGATAAATGCTACAGCCTCCTTTTTCTTTTTTCTTCCTGAGGTAAACCTGGGGTTTCGAGATTAAATAATTTATCATCATGCAGTTACTAAGAACTGGAAGGGGTAACTTGAATCAAAGACTTTTATTCTCCAAAGTCTGTGTTCCTTCCCACTTTTCTATACCACCTCAAGAAAAAATTATACTAATTCTAAACCTGCTTAACAGAATTTGTGAGAATTTAATCAGGCCAATCACACACTTTTGTACTCTGAGGATAAATCTGTTAATTCAACAAATATTTACTAAGTGAGAGTTCTGTACCAACTGATTCATTTTTTCTAAATTCTTCAAATATTTGTCAATTTTATTAAATTAGAAACTGTTTTGGAAGATAACACTCATTTCCCAAGTGGAAATCAAAGACAGTGATTTCATCTATTGCCAATTATTAGAACATTGAGCCCATTCGAAATCTTTAATACATGGTTTTTTCTTTTAGGCTTGAGTTTGAATATGGGTATTATATTTCTCTTTGAAGAAGACTTTTAATATATTGTAATTCCAAGTTGTCACCAAAAGATAAAGTCATTACTACTGAAATATTTTGAAACTTAACTAAACAATTCGATTTTATAATAGTTTTAAAACAAAATAATTAGATAGCTGGCTTGAAAATCCTCTAAGTAGACAAAACCATTTAAACCATGTAAGCAAACTAAAACCATGTAAACAAAACTAAATCTGCTTTATTTCATGAACATAAGCAAAATTTAGGTTACTTTTATAAATGTATTGGTCTGATAATCGTAAAAGAAACTTAGGCTATATTCCTAAAATGGTGTAAGATAATCACTTTTAACCAATCCTCTGCCATCTAGAAACCCCTGTGTTAATAACTGATCCTCATTTTCACTCTACAAACCATCCTGCAATGTCAGACCTCTCAGCTTTAATACACGTTGGTCTGAAGATTCCTGGTTTTTAAAATTTTGTGTGCACAATAAACTCTTACTAAATATTATTTTATTGATCTGGTTTTAATTTTTACTGTTTTTGGATTTTTTACAGTTTCTGGTGTCAAAAGTGTGATCAAAAGGATGACCCCTCCCCTTGCAATAACTCCAAGGCTGATGAGCATCCATGTGTGGGTACCCATGGAGTTCATTGCACTCACTGCTTTCTTGCTAATTGCAGAGTTAGAAGGTAAGTTTCTCTTAGGTGTAAGTCAGAATTCTCTGATTTTATTGTGTATATCTGTATTAGGTTTACCTCACATTAAGGGGCACCTTTGAAAAGAGAGGGACTCAGACCTCTTGGAGACCATAGAGTGAATTTTTTAATTGGTATGCAGAAGTTTCTAAAAGGCAAAATTATTCCAAAAATAGCTTCTCTAAAGGAATCCACATAGTGCACAAATAAAACTCTTTAGTAAAAAATTTTGACCATCTGAGCAGATAACCTTAACTTAGTCCATCTGCCAGAAACACAATTTGGATCAAACTGTTCTTTCAGGTTTTGTATTATTGTATGTGAGACATGGCTAAAATTTAAAAATGCAAGCCATAAGATCTCTGTGTCTGTCTATATGCTTATGTATATGTATGTATGTGTATTATGTATATGTCATATTTTTAAAGGTGCTCTATTTACTTGGCTTAAATAAAAATAAGCAATTACAAAAATTAAGTATTCCAAAGCTCAGAAACATAGAAACTAAGGCATTTTTTTTCAAATTCATATAATATGGGAGATAAATTTTGATAAATCAAAACTAGGTTAAGGGGCACCTGGGTGGCTCAGTTGAGTATCCAAGTCTTGATTTTGGCTCAGCTCATGGTCTCACAATCATGAGATGGAGCGCTGCATCAGGCTCTGTACTGAGCATGGAGTCTGCTTGGGATTCTCTCTCTTCCTCTCTCTCTGCCTCTTGCCCACTAGCACTCTCTCTCTCTCTGAAAGTAAGTAAATAAACATTTTTTTAAAAACTAACTTAAGTTTGTTGGGTTTATAAAAACAGGCAGGCATGTGTTCAGAGTTGTCAACATTAACTATAATGCAAACTTATAACTATTTCTACCTATTACTAGTCAAATAAGCTCATGCTCTCTCTGTTACAAAATTTGTCAACAAGAGAAATAACTTAAAATGATGGTCAGCTATTTAATATGTAACCCAAGCATAATTATTTTTAAGAAGTAATTTACATAGGTTTATATGTGATAGAAGTATATGCTAAGTTAAACTAAATAATGGATATTCATTGAATATTTAGATTATTTCCAAATAAGATAATATACTGAAACATTAATTGCTAAACCAGTTTTTCTCTTTTTGGCTTCTTAATTTTTCATTGAAAGACAAAGGATATTTTAGTTTTTTAATGAATACATCGTTTGCCATATTAAAAATTGTACTATGAAAAATATATCTCTAAAAATTTTACTTTTTATAATTATGTATTTATAAATTTGCATATGAGACAATTCACAATTGCCTGCTTTCTAATTTTCACTGTAAAGTAAAAGTTACCAATAGTTTAAATTTGTAATCATATGTAAAACAAAACAAAACAAAACAAAATAAAAACACCTACCAAGAAATAATAAAAGTGAGGAGAAACAACTTTGTATACAAAGTATGGAAAGAAAATAGGATGTCTGTTTTTATATGAAGCACATGCATGGAATGTAAGGTGTATTTTAGCTAAGGAATAAAGGGAGTAATTCTTTCTTAAAGTAAAATGACTGGTTGTTCCAAATAAGAAAGAGAAAAATAAGAAGATAAAACCTACACGGATATAGGAAATTGCAGAGGTTTTGAGGAAAAGAAATTTTATGTTGTGTGTCAAATGTGGCTAAAATTAAATAGATTCACAATGGTTTTTAAATGAGATTAATAATGTACTGATACAAAACTAGAGTTTAATTTTCTATCTCTAAAAATCACAGAATTCTTAGATTATTGGTATGCTTTTAATAAAATATAATAAAAGATTTTTCTTTACCTATAATGTAATCTTCCCCAGAAACAAAGATTCTACATCTCATCCACATCTCATCCAAATATATTCTGTTCTTCACATTGTCCTAATTAGGTCTTTGATAACTTAGAAAAATTAAGCATTTCCAGTATTGAAAAAGCTAAGTTTTTGTTTTTGTTTTTTAAATGTTTATTTATTCTGAGAGAGAGAGGGAGTGCACACACATGCAAGCAGGGAGGGGCAGAGAGGGAGAGGGAGAGAGAGAGAATCTCAAGCAGGTTCTGTGCTATCAGTGCACAGCCCAACAAAGGGCTCAGTCTCACAAACTGTGAGGTCATGACCTGAGCTAAAATCAAGAGTTGGATGCTTAACAGACGAGCCACCCTGGTGCCCCTAAGTTTTTTTTTAATGCCTATAAAACTTACTGAATTTGCCTTTGAAATCTTTTTTCAATTTGGTTTAATGGATAATTAAGTACTATTTCACAGTGATTTGTTATACTTTTTGATAAGTATTTTGCCTCTTTTGAGTTTTTTTTTGAGGATAGTTGACACACAATGTTATATTAGTTTCACATGTACAACATAGTGATTCCACAAGTTTATACATTATGCTATGCTCACCACAAGTGTAGCTACTGTCTGTCACCATGCAACACTATTACAGTATAACATACTATATTCGTTATGCTGTGCCTTTTAATCCCATGGCTTATCATTCTACAACCAGAAGCCCACATCTCCCACTCCCCTTCACCCATTTTGTCCATGCCCCCAAACCCCCCCTCCCCTCTGACAACTATTCTCATACACTGTTGGTGGGAATATAAACTGATACAGCCACTATGGAAAACAGTATGTACGGTCCTCAAAAAATTGAAAAAAGAAATACCATATGATCTCAAAAATCTCATCACTGGGTATTTACTCAAAGAAAAAGAAAACCTAAATTGAAAAGATATATGCACCCTATGTTTATTACAGCATTATTTACAATAGCCAAGATATGGAAGCAACCTAAGTATCCATCAATAGATGAATGGAAAGGAAGATGTGATATATATATGAATATTATGCAGCCAAAAAATGATGAGATTATGCCATTTGTGACAACATGGATAAACCTAGAGGGTATTACACTAAGTGAAATAAGTCAGACCAAGAAAGACAAATATTGTATGATTTCACTCATTTGTTCAATCTAAAAAAACAAAAAAACAAAAAAAAACAAGAAAAAACACACAAAAAAACAAATGAATAAACAAACAAAAAACAGAATTAGACCTATAAATACAGAGAACAAACTGACATCAGCCCTAGAAACATTTTTCTACATATGTCTCCTAAGACAAGGAAAACAAAAGCATCTTTTGAAATTTTTGGCAAACTTCCCCAAATCAAGTTCTAAATGAAGTCTTTTTTACCTCAAACTAGCTTTGAGATATTCTAGAGGCTTATTGTAAGATATCAAAGATTTACTCTGTCTCCTTATAAAAAGAGAAATATTAACTTTTTAGTCTTATTTGACATGTTAAATTTCATGGAAAATATCATCAAATAATAAGCAATGTTTAACCTTCTTAGTTTATTCTTATATGGACATATATTAATAATATATGATATGTTTTGGTATAAATCTATTAGTCATGATTCCAGTTGTTTTTTAAAATTGTATATCATAAAAATAACCAAGTTTACTTGTCAGTTGCATAATATTTTCAGTGAACTCTTACCACCTTTTTAACCATGGCTATCATTAAGACTTATCCCTCACAGACAGTTATTGGTTTACTCTAATTCTCGGAAAGCACTGACAATCAACTATAGGAAAAAAATGCTATAACTTCAAAAGACTTATGGAAAAGATCTTGAAAATTGCTCTAGAATACAGGTTTCTAATAACATGAAAATCATAATGCTGAACTGAGTAAGAATTTCTAGAACGCTAATGGAAAAATTGATTGATTCATAGAATTGCTAACTCAATATCAAGAAAAACAAAACCTGTGTGGAACTAAATGCACTGATGAAGATGCTTGTAATTTTTATGACATTGTTTGAAAGATTGCTTGTACTTTAATGTTTTGTTTTCCAAATTTAAAGAATTCCCCTTTCTCCTTTTTTAAAGCTCTCTATAACTTACATCAATTTGTTATAGTATACCTTTGCAAAACAAAGGTTGAAACATATCTTTTTTCTATCTGATCCCTCCAGAGTTCAGAAACTCTTATTAAATATTATTATTTTTATGACAATATAGGTATTTCCTGAAGTTCAAATATAATCTGTTCACTATGTCACAGGACACAACTGGGAAAGTCCTTAGTTTGGCTCCTCAGCCTAAAGAGACTTTTAATGGTTTGATCTAAGATTTATTATTGCCTGACAATTTTAAAGACCAAAGGTTAGCTTTATGGAGCCAATAAGTGTCTTGGATATTACCAGAGCTTTGACTAGATTAGCATGTTGAGAATATGCATAGAATCACTATTCTTGCCACATTTATGTAAATAATTATGACACATTTAATGACACTATACTTCTTTTACAAAGTAGTCTCACTGTAATTATCTTTGATAAAAATGAGATGACTATAAAAAATTTGTTTCAATAGAAAACTGTACTATCCCCCTTTTCAGATTCTAGTTCTGTTCACTGTCTTTGAGGTTTTGTTATCTCCCTGTTAACTTTAGAGAAATCATCACAGCAGATCATATATGGACAACCTTCATGCTTGTTGCTGTAGGGGCCACTTGAGAGTTCACCAGAACTCCCAATGGCGTCATCAAAGGCAGTCAGACTGCAAACCAGGAAACCTGCCATCCTTATTCCACCATCTAAAAATGCCTTGACATCAAATCCAGATATTTTCTCAACTGGTTGCTCTTCGCACTCAGAGTTTATATTTTTCTCCAACTATTAATCTTTTTTTCCTCTTTTGTTTCCATAGAAATTTCTCTTATTAAATTACCTGATTGCTTGTATAATACAGAGGCCTAGTTTAAGAGGAAGCTCACTTGCAATACCACTTCCTGAAATAAAACATCTTCATGTTCATTCTGTCCTAAGCAATCATGTGTATATGTGAATGCCAATAAATCATGTTGTGCTATGTAAAGAATTTAGGAAAAAATGAAATCCAATTACGCATTTTCTCAAAAAATGTAGGTTGACCTAGAAGTGTGATCTCTGAATCTGATTGTAACCCATTTGATATACTTAAATCTTGTCTCCTTAGAATCTCTGTTCTGGGGAATTTTTTAATTCCTGGCCATTATTATCCTCATAGTTATTGTATCACTTACATCCCTGGTGCATTGCATCCTCTCAAGGTTTTTAAATGTCTTTTAGTAGCCAATCACATATCAAATGATATCCACCAGGATTAGACAGTTTGCAAAACTCAGTGATCCAACCACACATATCAGTGATGATGGTGGCAACTGTTAGTAATAGCCATTACATGATTATCCATCCCAATGACTACATCATCAGTGGTACCCAAGAGCAACATTACACTAGTTGGTCACATCCTCAGCTTGCTGAGACAATGACCAAATTAGGAAATTGTTAAAATAACACTGTACTGGATACTACAGGACAAAAAAAGAAAAATTATACACAAGATCTTGTCTGAATACTTCCATATTAAATACCTTCTCTGAGTGTTTGACAAAACCCTCAACCCCAGCAAATAAAAAGCCAAACTGAGCATGCTTTTTATAACACACTCCATCACTACTTACTACATTCCTTCCACATCCAGCCAAATCTATCTTCCACTAATATCTCCCATTTTTCTCTCTGGTAAAAACCATCCACTCTGTCATACCAACCAGAAACTGCAAAGTCATTCTCTATTCTGTCAAGCTTCCTCACCCTCTTCTCTAAAAGAATTCTCTGAGAATTGAAGGTTCTCAGTCATCAAGAACCTTCAATTCTGCTCCTGGTTATCTCTTCTTCTCTCTATCCCCTTAAGATCTTCCACTTGGACTTAACTGAGATAGGCTTCTGTCCAACTTTTCCACCAGTCCCTTTTTTTCTGCCTTCTCTGCACACTGTAGTCTGAATACTATTCCTAAAATTCAAATCCTATTATGTCCCTTTCTTGGTAAAAATCCTGTTACTCCTCATTGCCAAACAAAGAATAAAGTATTTTAAATTTTAGAGAAATACCTTCACATTTATTCCATTTACTTATCTATCTTCCTATCTAATCTTTCTATTTTAATCATTGATGTTTTTCCCCATGAAATTGACTTGTGGTATGTTGTATTTTTCTTGAAATACCTGTTTGGAGCCATATTTTCTGGACTTGATTTTATGAGACATACAAAACAATTGGATTTATTTCCATTAGATAGAGACAAGATCAGGATATGATTTGTGAAGGCGAATATGCTAACAATTTGAAAAATGAAATGAAGAAGACGAGAAATGGCTACAGTAGGTGGTTACTGCGATGGTGATAAGGATCTGAGCCTGGGGAATAGAATAAGGAAAGAGATGCAATAGTGTGTGTGAAATAAGATTATATATGAATATACCTGAGCTGTTATGAATCATCTTCTCAGGATGGTTTCTTGGCAGAACACTCACAGTGGGCAACTGAAGGAACAGAAAGAACAGTCTTTCAGAATTTTCTTAGAAGTTATGTGAGGATTTAGTAGAGAAGTGAAAAATAAATATACAGAAGATTACTATACAAGCAAATGAGAACCACTTGTATTTAACAAAGAAGTTGTGTAATATCACTAAAATATTAGAACACCTCTTGGTCACTAGATATTTAAACCATCTCCTGATTTACTTTTATAGTATTACTTTGTTAGCAAACATTTTATAAAACTTTTAGGAATGAATAAAATCTGAAGTTAAGGGTTGTAGTTTTTTTTTCTTTTCCTTTTGTTTTCTTCTTTCTACTTTGAAGACATGTTTTATTTTGAGCACTGTATGAAGCCCTGTAGAAATAAATAAACACAAGATAATCCCTACCCTCAAAGGAAATTACAAACTTGTCGGGAGTTTTAAACAAGCAAAACAAAAATCTAGAATTTAATCAATTAAGTAAAAAAAATTAGGCCCCAAACACTTTCCTCTTAACAGCGTATAACCAAAGCATGAAAAAAGGGATATTGAATTTGTTTTGCTTCATTTATTGGTTACCTACTAGAACCAGAAGCCCCCTAAACATTAAACAAAAAGAAAGTATTTATGGGAAATACTCAACATGCAAAAACATGCCTGCCAAGAAACCAAACAGCCCACACATAACCAATAAAAGTGAAGACTCTTACTTCATACTCTAAATGCCCCAGATTGAAACTATGTCAGTAAGAGAACATTTCACAGCTGTAGGACCTCTTTTTGGAGAGATTTTTCTGCCAGTGTCAAAGTTCTGTAACACATAAATTATTACTTAGAGAATCACACCCAAACTTCTTAAATGATAAATGGAATGAACAGAAAATTTAAAGTTATTTTAAATTTCCAGGGAAGAAGATGCTCTGTTGAGCTAACAACTATTTTGTTGCCCTTAGCATTGTTTAAAGATCACCTTCAGAGCTATGGTCAGGGTCCATGTAGTCTAATTAGAAAGATTAAAATCTAAGAAATCTTAAAAAAATCATAATAAAAAAGTAAAAATAAAACCTAGCAAATCTTTTTATTTAATGTTTATTTATTAATTTGAGAGAGAGAGAGAGAGAGAGAGAGAGAGAGAGAGAGTGAGCAGGGAAGGGGCAGAGAGAGGGAGAGAGAGAATCTCAAGCAGGCTTTGCACTGACGATGCAGAACGCCATGTGGAACCCCATGCAGGGCTCCATGTGGAGTTCAAGCTCAGGAAACCATGAGATCATGACCTGAGCCAAAATCAAGAGTTGGTAAGTAACAACTGAGCCACCCAGGTGCCCAAAATCTAAGAAGTCTTAGATTTAGAACCCAAGCAAGGACAGATACTTTCAAATTTTGGCTTCAAAATCTTTATCTTAAATTATCCATAATTTAAAGATTAACTTAAAGAGCTCTCCTGCTATAAAACTATAGATATGGAATGTTCTCCAGTTGTTGAGTAAAGCAAAATTTGTGCAAGAATTTAGTTTTTCTGTTTTTCTTTTTCCCTCATATATAGCATAATCAGAACCATCTCTCACTGCAGAACTTGAGGATAATTTATTAATGTCATTTAATGCAATTTTGACCATAGTTTATAGTTTTGTCCTTCAAATGATAATTAAATGTTTTTTACTTCTCTCTAATGTTTAAAATATTATCCTAGGTAAGCATAATGAGACACAAGTATGGAGTAGAAAAGCACATATTTAAAAAATATTTGTATGAAAAGTCATTGAGATTTAAATTTACAGAGGAGACATTCATATTGAAATGTCCAAAATGAATTTTGCTATTGGGTAAAAGTGTCACATTAAAATGTGCCCTGGATCTTCTGGAGTATAGGTGGATATAGTGACTTGCATCACATCAATAAAACATAGACAACGGAAAAAATGACTTTGCAGTGGGAGAAACCTAGCAAACATCACATTAACCAAATAATAATGATTAACATGATCAGTAATAATTTATGCAGATTTCATGTACCCCTTGATATGATATGATGAGACGGTTACCTCATCTTACGATGTGCTTCCCTTAAACCATATCCTAAGCCTAATCATGAGAAAAACATCACTCAGCTTAAGTTGAAGGATAGTCTACAAAATAACTGACCACTACTCCTCAAAATTGTTAAGGCATGAAAAACAAGAAAAAACTGAGAAACTCTCACAGATTGGAGGAGACTGGGAGACTAGATGACTAAATGCAATGTGGTATTCTGTATTGGATCCAGGAACAGAAAAAGGACATTAGTGGAAAAGCTGGTAGAATCTGAATAACACCTATAGTTTAGTTAATAGTAATGTACCAATGTTATTCTTAGTTTTGACAAATGTGCCATGGTTATGTAAGATGTTACTTAAGGAAAACTAGGTAACGAGTATATATGGAAACTCTACATTATCTTTGCAACCTTTCAGTTAATCCAAAATTACCCCCAAATAAAACATTTATTAAGCGCGCGCGCACACACACACACACACACACATATACACACCCCAGAACAGGACTTAATTACAATTCTTAAAAGAATAAGGATGCTTATTACAGCCAAGAGGACCCTTCTTTTCATAGACAAACAAAACAGCATTTTAGTAATTTCATGATATATAAATCTAAGCTTAGTATTAGAGTAACTTTGAGATTTTTGTTGCATTGGAAATTTAAGCAGCCAATGGCACTTGGGTGGCTCAGTCAGTTAAGTGTCTAACTCTTGGTTTCAATTTAGGTGATGATCTCATGGTTCCTTGAGTTCGAGCCCCACATTGGGCTCTGCTGACAGTACAGAGCCTGCTTGGGATTCTCTCTCGCCCTCTCTCTCTGCCCCTCTCCTGCTCGCTTGCCCCCCTCCCCCCATTTTAAATAAACTTTAAAAAATATTTAAAAAATAAGAAAATTTAAGCAGCCCAAATGAGATTTTTAGATTTACATTATGTATACAGTAAAACAATAGTGGGTGATTTGTGAAATTAATATTACTCAATTACTCTTCAAATTATTGTTTATTGAACACTGGCAGGACATAGGGAACTTTTTGATGAACTAAATTTATACATAGATAAGCTGGTATCCAGAAAATTTATTATCAGACTTGGAACCAGAGTGTAGGTCTTCTGAATTCTGGGGTATAATTCTTTCAGCCTTACTTTGGAGTCTACTAGACTGCTCCCGCAATTCCATGGGGCATGTGAGATATCTTGGAGAAGCGTTTTCTTTCTCAGTGGAATTTTGAGAAGGCAGTCAGAGGGCAGGGTTAGGTTTCTATCCTAGAAACCTACTAAAGGGGCAGAGATCATAATTTTTCTGTCATGATTTGTAGAACTAATTTGCTACATCCTTTATGGGGATTTGGTTATCCAGTTCGCAATTCTACCTGGTTTAATTGCTGAGATCATCAGAATTATGAATTAAACATAATTTAAAAAAGTTGCTTGCTGTGTTCCTTTTAAGGTTGATATAACAGACATCTTCTGAGATGACATCTAATGATCTTTATATAATCCCTTTGTGTAATTCACAGAGAATTAGTATAGGCTTGATTTAGTGACTTGCTTCTAGTGAATAGAATACAGCAGAAATCAGGGGATGTCACCTCCAGAACTGGGTTTTAAAAGATTGTGGCTTCCATTTTGGGAGTTCTTGGGCTTTCTCATTTTCTCCTGAATCACTTAAAGCTTGGGGGAAATCAGCTGCAAGTCATGAGGCAGCTCTGTGGAGAATCCTACCTGGTGAGTGACCAAGGGCTACAAAAAACACATGAGTGAACTTGAAAGTGGATGTTCCCCCAGACCTCCCTGACCAACTCAATTGTGATTGCAGGCCATAAGAAACCTGAGCTAGAGCCATCTAGCTAAGCTATGCCTGAATTTCTGATCTGCTGAAACTCTGAGATAATATTAGCCTGTTATTTTTAAGCCACTACATTTTGGGTAATATGCTATGCAGCCTAGAGAACTGATATAGTTGATAAGGAGGAGGGGGCAGATTTTAACCAGATACATACATTTACTTAAGGCTGAGTATATTACTACAATTTTCTATTATCTATTTTATGAACACTGATACTGACTGAGCATAAAATAACTTATTTACTTATTCAGCTTTATCTGTTGAGGTGTATGGTATATAATTTTCTTGATAATATAAAAATAATTATGGAAACCCTATTCATTTGTTTTTGTTGTACTTGAGGCCATCTTCTGGACCAACAAAATTAAAACTGAAAATAGAAGTTGAGCTTTATTTTTACATTTTGCTTGTTAAAATGTTTTAATGGTATGAAAACATATCTTTACTGAAAAATGTAGTAAATCTCTTGCCATACAATCATTTAAGTATATTGAAAAGCAACACATAGAAGTGTCTCCGTGTAATAAGACAACCAGACTAGTTCCTTAACTAGCACAACAGTCCATGTGATACTTTGAAAAATGCCTGTTCTTTCCTTTTGTTCTTTTCTATTATAATTAAATCATTTTATATACCTTAAAATATTTTTATACTATTTTTATTTGTTATTTTACACCTCTTGGATTTAAGGCCAGATCAGATGTCTTACTACTATTTACGTGTCATATGTCTGTCTATCTATAATTATATACATATGTGTGTATAGTATAAGTACATGCATACATTTATCTTTACTTCTTCATTGCTTTTGTGATTATAGTATAATAAAAAGTAACCAGAAAAAAGTCAGGCTAAATTTATATCAGAATCTTCTGATCTTTACCAAATAATACATATTCACTATGGAGAAGATGGGTATGAACTTGAACAAATTTTCCCAGGTAATTTGGCTGTTCAATCTCAAGTAGGTAAATGTGACTCTAAAAATTTTCTGTTTTTTCTATTTGAAATCATATTTTTATGAACTTGTTTTGTTGAGTTCAAAAAATAAACCCTATGGAACAGTTGTGATGGGACATATTGAAGATATTAAACATGCATTCTGCCCTCATTTGACTCACAGTCTGGTGGAAGGGACAGAGAGAAAGCAACTACCTACAATTTTGTGCTTTATGTACAGCATCTTTAAACTTATGGTCCAAAAGAATAGTGGCTCCAAAATCAACATACAGAAATCAATTGCATTCCTTTACACTAATAATGAAGCATCTGAAAAAAGAAATAGAGGACACCATCGCGTTCACAATAGCATTAAAAACAATAAAATGCTCAGAAATAAATTTAACCAAGAAAGTGAAAGATCTCTAAAATGAAAACCACAAAAGCTTTCTGAAAGAAATCAGAGAAGACACAAGCAAATAGAAAGGTACCCTGTGTTCATGGATTGGAATTAATATTGTTAAAATGGTCATACTACCCAAAGCCATCTACAGATTCAACACAATCCCCATAAAATACCAAAGGCATGCTTCATAGAAATAGAAGGAACACTCCTAAAATTTATGTGGAACCACAAGAGACGCAAAAGAGCCAAAGCAATCCTGTGAAAAAAGAACAAAGCCAGAGGTATCATGCTTCCAAATTTCAAACTATACTACTCCTGTCATAGTAGTAAAAACAGTATAATACTAATGCACAAATAAACATATTGACCACTGGAACATAACAGCATAGAATTAAACCTTGGCATATACAGTCAACTAATATTCAACAAGGGAGCCAATTGCACCCAACGGGAAAAGGATAATCTCTTCCAAAATGGTGATGGGAAAACTGTAGAGATACATGCACAACAGTGAAATTGGACCCATATCTAACACCACTCACAATAATTAACTCGAAATGGAATATAGGCTTAAAAATAAGACCTGATACCATGAAACTCCTAGAAGAAAACATAAGGAGGAAGTTCAGCAATATTGGTTTTGTCAATATTTTTTGAGGCATGACCCCAAATGCCCAAACAACAAAAGAAAAAAATGAGCAAATGGGATTACATCAAACTCAAAAGCTTCTGTAAAGCAAAAGAAATAATTAACAAAATAAAAAGACAACCTATAGAATGGGAGAAAATTTTTGCAACCTACATATCGTGTATATATATATATATATATATATATATATATATATATGGTACAAAAAAAACAGAAACAAAAAAAACCCATTCAATTACAAAATGGACAGAAGAACTAAATAAATGTTTCCCTGAGGACATCAGATGGCCACTAGACACACTAAAGAATCCTCAACATCACTTATCATCAGAGAAATGCAAATCAAAACCACATTAAGATATCAGCTCACACCTGTTAGAATGGCTGTCAAGAAGACAAGAGACAACAGATATTGACTAGGATATGGTGAAATGGAACCCTTATATATTGTTGGTTGGGACCATCCACTATTGGAAAAAATAGTTTCCTCAAAAAATTAAAAATAGATCTATCATACAATCCACCAATTCCACTTCTGGGTATATACCAAAGGAAATGAAAACAGTTTTTTTCAGCAAGATATATGCACTCTTATGTTTATTGCAGCATTATTAATAATAGTTAAGATATGTAAACAATCCAAATGCCAATCAACAGATAAATGAATAGAAAAGATGTTCTACATATACATAATGGAATATTACTCAGCCATGAGAAAGGTTGACACCATCCCATTTGCAACAATATGGATGGACCTTGAGCACATTATGCCATGTGAGATAAATTAGATAAAGAAAGACAAGTAATGTATGATATTACCTATATATGGAATCTAAAAAAGTTATACCTGTAAAAGATAGAGTAATATGTTGGTAACCAAGGGGTAGGTGATGGAAGTGAAAAGAATTCTGCTGTTTAAGGGTATAAACTTGTAATAAGTAGTAAATAAGCCATAGAGATCTAATGCACCATATAGTGAATATAGACAATAGTATTATACTATAATTATGTAATGTGATAACTATCACTACATGGGCAATCATATTACAATGTATGAATGTATCAAGGTAATACACTGTACACCTTAAAATTACACAATATTTCGTGTCAAATTTATTCAATAAAATATAAAAAACAAACAAAACAAAACAAACAAGCAAAAAGAATAAGGACTCAATTTTACTATTCTGACAGTTGGCATGAAGAGTGATGTATGAACATTTCAGTCCCTACCATCACATTTTGGCTAGATTACTGTCTTAGTTCATTCAGGCTGCTGTAACAAGATATCACACACCTTGTAGTTTATAAACAACAGAAATTTATTTTGCAAAGTTCTGGAGGCTGGGAGTCCAAGATCAAGGTGTCAATATTGTCAGGTTCCGTTGATGGCCTGCTTCTGCACGGTAGACTGCTGACTTCTCGTTATGTCTTCACATGGTGGAAGCGGCATAGGATCTCTCTGGGGCCCCTTTCATAAGGGTGTTAATCCCATTATGAAGGATCTGTCCTCATGACTTAATCACCTCTCACCTACTGACACCATTACATTGGGCATTAAGATTCCAACATATGATTCAGGGAGTTACAGGGAGGGTGTAACACAAACATTTAGACCATAGAAATTACTATAATTTTCTGTAAAGTTTGCCTTTCATTTTGAAATGTTGGTCAACAGATACAAAAGCAAGGGGAGTTTTAGTTAGAGGCATTTATTATAATTGAAACAAAAAATGAACTCATTGGAAGTGAAAAGTTATTTGTACAAAAAATTCAAAAAGAAAAAGGACACACTGTTCAACATGTGATAAATGTTTAGTATACAGTCAGTGATACTCAGCAAAAGATAAGGAATCGTTAGGGATGAATAAAAAATTATTCATTAAAAATATATTTACTGTGGCCAGAAAGATCAGCGTCAATATGGAATGCCTAGTGACTTCATGCTCTCTCAAGGAAGGATAAGACTTTGAGATGAAAGAGCTGATGATGATTTTTTTTTTCTGGAAAACTAGGATGATTCACAGGCTCAAAGCCAGTTGTCCTTTCTGTACATCAACAAATTGTGTGGCAGAACATGCTGGCTGCTAAGGAAGAGACTCGCTGTGTTCCTCATCAAGAGACATTACCTGTATCAAAAGATATTTATGTGAAGTAGTTTATTTTGAGGAAAACTATGGCTAAGGGTGACATATTAGCAAGAAGAGCAGTATGCCTGGTTTTAAAGCTTCAAAGGACACAATACGCATTTTGTGAATATGTGAATGGAGTCTGCAAGCCAAAAACCCCTCTTAGACACTGTGGGCTTAAATACGAGAGGTTTTGGAAGGACTACTCTGTGACTGGAGGTTAAGTATAAGTTTCAGAGAAATATTCATAGTTTAGAGCACTCAGGACAAATCCTTTGACTATCTTCCCACAGAAGGGGGTGGTATCAACAGACCCACAGAAGCCCGCACATTGTAGCTCAGACCCCAGCATGAGCCAGTGGTGTCTTCTCTGTGAGTACTGTCCCAGTTTTGGTGCCCAAAGCTTCCCCTTTCACTGGCTCCCTGTATCCTTGTGGCTAAACTCTGACATGCACTTGGTAAATTCTTTTTGTTATCTGTTGCACTTCACCTTGTCTTCTGGTTTTAGTTTATTTCCTAGTTTCTTTAATCACAAATCTCTGAATGACACATTTAAAACTAATAGAGTATGGTTAAGGAGGATGAACATAATGTTCTCTATTCTCCATTGGATCATAAAAAAATCCATTGGATAAAAATACACTTTGTATAGTTGAAGTCATTAATACTTTGTAAAAAGGAGTAACTTCTCATATCACATACAGTGAGTGTTTTTCCCAATATGATGTAAAAAGATACATGTAAACAATATGATGTTTGTTTTATAAAGAAATAAAATGGTAATAATCTCAATTAAAGTACAATTTAGCTGTAGTCGCATGTACATTGTTTATATAAGTAGGAAACATGAAGATAAAATACAATAGCATAGAGTTAGTCTTTTAACTCACAGATGTGACATTGTTTAATCTACAAGTAGCCTGGAAAGAATGGGTGGGTGTTTATCATATTCTTTCTGATGTTTCCAGCCTAAACAGTAAAGGGATGTGTAAATTTTCTACATTTTTGTCAGTAAAATTTATTGTGGTCCACCATTAAAATTCAGTCAGTTTGAGGGTGAAACAAAGCAGGTGTTAATACCATATAACTTGCTTATACTGTGGTTGAGGACAAAACATATGATGTAGGAAAGGCCCAGTTTACTTGAAGATTAACTATCATAAGTAGTGATAGTAGTAGTTAATCATTGTAGTGACCAATGCACATTTAATCATTTATTGTCCTAAAGAAAAATGATTTGCACTAAATCACACAATAACCATTTTCAACTGACCAATTGTGAGCTTTACTAACATTTCAAAGAAGAATCAATAACCCATAACTGGGTCAATAACACTTACAGAGGAAAGAAAATAAACAGGAGCTGTTGAATGAGGGAAAAACCGAGTTATGGTAGATGTTTGATAACTTTCATAATATTGAGTCCTACGGTTTCTGTTTCTGTACTCCATCTTATAAACTGTATCATCCTTGGACTCCTCAATTCAGAGAGTCAGTGTGATTCTGAAGGAGTTTGCCCGACTCTGTGCTACCTTTGGAACTCTCCAGATCATAAGCTGGGACAACCCTAGGCAGGGTTCACCTTGTTCGTTTTCCTTCTTTCATTGCACTATTCTTTACTGTCTAATGTTAAGTGACTTAAAAACTGTTGTTTCATATATTTTGTTTGTTTGATTTTGGCTGATTCAGGTAAGAGATTAAATCTAGTCCCTCTTCATGTTGGTGAGAAGTGGAAATCTTGTTTTGTTTTAATTAAACAGTTGAATACACTGGATGGCACCAGGTCTAAGTCATCTTCCCATATGATCTAATTTCAATTTTTGTGTTTGGAATGAAATATGGGTAGAGGTCCACTTTCTTTTTCTATAGATAACCCAGTTTTTCTAGCACTATTTGTTAGGAAGACAAATACTGCCTGGACTCACTTGTATGTGGAGTCCCCCAAAATTAAAAAAGTTGAACTCATAAAAATAGAAAGTAGAAAAGTAGTTTCCAGGGACTGGGGTGTGAGGGAATAGGGTGAGGTTGGTAAAAGGGTACAAATCTTTTAGTTATAAGATACATAAGGTTTTAAAATCAAATGCATAACATGGTGACTACAGTAGTTAATGCTTTATTTTATAATTGAAATTTGCTAAGAGAGCAGAACTTAAAAAAAAAGAGATAAATATGAGGTGATGTATATGTTAATTAGCTTGATGGAATAAATCCCTCCACAATGTATATGTATACAAAATCATCATGTTGTATACTTCAAATATCTTATAATTTTTCATTCATAGCTCAATAAATCTGGAAAAAGAGGTATTTTTCCTCCCATTGAATTTACTTGATACTTATTTGAAAATTAATTGGCCATACATTTGTGGATCTAGTTTTATAATCATTATTCTGTCCCATTGACCAGTTATCTCTTTATTTGGGTAGTCTTTAATGTCAGTATTATTTTATAGTTTTGAATATGTAAGTATTGCATATCTTTCATTAGGTTTACTCTCAGATATTTGAAGGTTTTGATCTATAATAAGTAGCATTTAAAAATTGTATTTTCCATTTATTTGTTGTTAGCATATAAAGTACCATTCACTTAATAGTTTTTTTAGTAGTTACATAGATTTTCCTACATATGTAATCATTTTTAAGTCTTCCTATCTCATAGTTTTGTCTTTTATTTCTTTATCTCACACCTGAACAAGAATGGTGATTCTTTGCCCTGTCCCAGTTTTAGAGGAACGGGATTTAATACTTCACTACTTTAATTGAGTACGATGTTACTTGTAGGCTTTTCATAGGTAACCTGTATCAGATTGAAGAAGGTCCTTTTTCTTCCTAGCTTATTAAAAGTTTTATCATAGAAGAGTGTTAATTTTTTTCATATACTTTCTCTGCACCTGTATAGATAATCCTGTTATCCATCTATTATCTATTAAGATAATTTCTCCCTTATTCTCTGTGAAGTAGTAATTTATACTGATTGAATTTTGAATATTAGACCAATCTTACATTCTTGGGATTACCTCAGTTGATCATGAAATATTTTTGTGTGTATTTGTTACTGAATTTGATGTGCTTACACTTTGTTAAGAATTTTGTATCCATTTATGGGGTGCCTGTGTGGCTCAGTCAGTTAAACATCCAACTCTTGATTTCAGCTCAGGTCATGATCTCATGGTTTGTCAGGCTCTGTGAGCCTACTTGGGATTCTTTCTCTCTGTCTCTCTCTGCCCCTGCCATGCTTGAGCTCACTCTCTCTCTCAAAATAAATAAATAAACTTAAAATGATAATTTTGCATCTATTTATGAAGAATATTTGTCTATAGTTTTTCTTCTTCTGGTGGCTTTTAGTGTCAGGATACTACTAATGTTCTACAATGAGTTGAGAAGTATCCCTTTCGTCTTCTTTTTTTTTTTTTTTTTGTGAAAGAGTTATATAGAACTTGTATTATTTCTTTTTTAAATATGTAATAAAATTTATCAGTGAAGACTTATGAGTCTAAAGAGTTCATCATGGAAAAGTTTTTAATTACATTAAAAATTTTTTAATGATTATTTTTGAAAGAGAGAGACAGAGTGCAAGCGGGGGAGGGGCAGACAGAAAGGGAGATACAGAATCTGAAACAGGTTCTAAGCTCTGAGCTGTCAGCACAGAGCCTGACATGGGGCTCAAACTCATGAACCATGAGATCATGACCTGAGTCAAAGCTGGATGCTCAACTGACTGAGTCACCCAGATACCCCTTATAGTTACATTTTTAATTTCTTTAGCAGATATAGGTTTCTTTAGATTTGTTTTATTTTTCTATTAGGTCTGATCATTTGTGCCTTTAAGAAATTTGTATGTTTTATCTAAGATGTCAAGTGTATTTAGTATAATCTGCAGTGACAATCCTTCTTGCTTTCCTGAGATCAATAGTGTGAGTTGTCTATACTATTTTTTATTAGTCCAGACATTAGCTAATTTTATTAATATTTTCAATCAAGTAACCTTGGTTTCATTAATTTTTTTGTCATTTGTCTATTTTCTACTTCACTGATTTCTTCTCTTATTTTTTTAAATTCCTTTCTTCTACTTATTTGGGTTTAATTTGCCCTCCTGTTCCTAAATTCTTAATGGAAACTTATCCATTGACCCCACATATTTTTATTTTATTTGATGACTATTTGATAAAGCTATAAATTGCCCTCTAAGCATTACTCTAACTGAATCTCACATATTTTGATAGGCTGTGTTTTCATTCTTTTACCTTAAAGAATTGTTCTTTTAGGGGCGCCTGGATGGCTCAGTCGGTTAAGTGCCCGACTTCGGCTCAGGTAATGATCTCATGGTTTATGTGTTCGAGCCCCGCGTCCGGCTCTGTGCAGACCGCTCAGAGCCTGGAGCCTGCTTCAGATTCTGTGTCTCCCTCTCTCTCTGCCCCTCCCCCACTCATGCTCTGTTTCTCTCTATATCAATAATAAATAAACATAACAAAATTTAAAAAAGAGAATTGTTCTTTTAGTTCAAAGAGTTTTCTAATTTTATTGTGTTTCTTTGATGCATAAGTTATTTGATTTCTATGGTTTAAAATTATTTTGAAGATTTTTCCAAATCAAGATAGCTTATACTATTTATTGCTAACTTAATGCTTGGGTGACTAAAGAGTATACCCTATATAATTTCAATCTTTTTATATTTGAGATTTATTTTATAGCCTACCACATGATCTATTATCAATGTTCCATGTTCTCTTGAAAATAATGTGCATTGAGTATAATGTCTTATACATGTTAATTAGTCCATGTTGGTGGTTAGTATTGCTCAACTCTTACACTAAGCTGCTGGGCCTTTGGGGTTATGTCTTCTTGATGGGTTGATTGTCTTATCATTTTGAAATATATCTCTCTATCTTTGTTTATATTCTCTTTGTCTTGAAGTCTTCTTTGTCTGATAGTAATAAAGCCATACCAGATTTATTATGCTTAGTGCTTACAGGTATGTCTTTTTTTATAACATTACTTTTGGCCCTTTACAGTGTCTTTATATTTATTAAGTGTTCCTTATAAATAGCATCTGTTGGGTGTTGCTTTTTTATTCAGTCTGACAATTATTGATACTGTAGGACTTGAATATATATTGTTTTCTATTTATCCAATTTAAAATTTGTTCTTCCTTTCCTTGTTTCAGGTGAATCAAATATTTCTCATATTTAATTTTACTCCTTTCTTGGCTTTTCACACATATCTCTTTGTGTGTGTGTGTGTGTGTGTGTGTACACATGTGCATGAGTGTGTGCATGCGTGTGTGTGTGTGTGTGGTTACTGGATAATATAGATATCTTTAATTTATCACAATCTATCTTCAAATAATTGTATGCTTTTTCATGAATCTTACAACAATATAATCCAAGTTTTTGTGCTATTACATTATATTCAACTTTACATATGTTATAAACACCAAATATACTCTTATTTTTATTTTAAAATGGGAGACATTTTTAAAGATACACAGATAGAGATATACAGATAATTTAAGATAATTTAAGATAATTTAAGATAGCTATTTTGTATTTTACCTAAATTTTTTATAATTCTGATGCTCATCATTCCTTCCTGTGAATCCAGGGTTCAATCTATTATTTCCTTTCTTTTTTAATTTTCTTTTAGCATTTCTTATAGTATACGTCTGCTAGAAACAAATTATACCTGAATTTGATCAGTCAGAAAATGCATTCTCAGGGCGCCTTAGTGGCTCAGTCGGTTAAGCTTCTGACTTCGGCTCAGGTCATGATCTCCCGGTTCGTGGGTTCCAGCCCCGCGTTGGGCTCTGTGCTGACAGCTAGCTCAGAGCCTGGAACCTGTCTTCGGATTCTGTGTCTCCCTCTCTCTCTGACCCTCCCCTGCTCATGCTGTCTCTCTCTCTCTCTCTCAAAAATAAATTAAAGAAAAACATTAAAAAATTAAAAAAAAAGAAAATGCATTCTCTTTTATTATTAAAGATATATTTTGCTGAAAAGGCACCTGGTGGCTCAGTCGGTTAAGCATCAGACTCTTGATTTCAGCTCAGGTCATGATCTCATGATTTGTGGGCTCAAGCCCCTCATTGGACTCCACGCTGTCAGCAGAGTCTGCTCGGGATTCTCTCTCTCCCTCTCTCTCTTCCTCTCCCCTGCTCACTCTCTCTGTCTAAATCCCAAGATAAATAAATAAACTTAAAAAAAAACTAAAAATATATTTTTCTGAATATACAATTCTAAGGTTTTTTTTTTCAGCACTTTAGATGTGCATGACCTCTTTTTTTCTAGCCTCTGTTTTCTGATGAGATGTCAAACAACTATATTGTCATTCTTGTTGATGTATCTTTTATTCTCAGGCTGCTTTTAAGATCTGTTTTTTATCTTTGGCTTTCAGCATTTTGTTTATGATGTGCTTAGGTCTGATTTTTCCTTGTATTTGTCCTGCTTTGGATTTATTGAGCTCCTGATATTTGTATGATGATTTTGGAAAATTCTCATCCAATGTTTTATCAAATATTTCTTTTTCCATTTTCTCTCTTTTCTCTCCTTCTGGAACTACTTTTACTTGAATATTGACTGGTTGCTATTGATATACAGATATTGACTTTTCTGCTTTTTTTTTTTCTCTTTAATGTTCCTGTTTGGCTATTTTCTGTTGTCCTGGCTTTGAGTGAACTGATCTTTCCTTTTGTGCCCAATTCTTAATCTTCTCTAATAAATTCTTCATTTCTCATAACATTTTACATTTTTATCATTCACTTTCAGTTTTTTTTTCAGCATTTCCATTTCTCTACTAAAATTCCTTATCTCTTCACACATGTGGTTCATCTTTTCCACTAGATCTTTTAGTTGTTTTTGTTGTTCTCATTCTGATAATCCTAACGTCTGCATACTGGCATGGTTCCAGAGATATCTTTGTGTTCTTATAGCAAAGTCACCAGCTTTCTGAACCATGGGGATTTTGTCTTTAGGTTACAGTTTAGCTGACTGCTTTTTTTGCATTATAGATAATCTCTCTCTGCCCTCCCACTCAGCCTGTATGTAGCTTTGGAAGGGTATCTGTGAGCTGTCAAGACTGGAATGCCTTTGAGGGATTTCTCTTAGCTCCTCTTACCTCCAATCTTTTCTGAAGATGCCTGCCTTAGTTTCAGGATGACCCACACACCTCTGGAGGACCTCTCTCAGCCCTGCTGTTAATGGTTAGTGTATTACATGCAGAGACCTTGTGAGAAAGAGTCTTTGGTGAGTGCAGATTTGCTCTTTAGCTGGGTCATCTTGGAATTGTATCTGCCCATGGTTTTAGAAGTTCATTAAAGTTCTGGCTGGTTTCTTCCTCCATATATCCTTTAATAGAAAATTTTTTCTCCTCCTTCCACTCCACCAGAAATGAGAACAGACACATGTCTCTTCTCTGGTATGAAGGGCTTGTCACTTTTTGGAATTTAGTTCAACTAGGGTTATTTTTGCCTCCTCAGCTCTCTAATAGATTAAAATCAACAATTAGAGTAACTCAATAGCTTATTCAGCTTGTTTTGGCTGTCATGCCAAATCCAAAATTCACTGTGATGTTAATATCAAAATCAGAAGAAATCCCAAAAATATACTCATAAAAATGTTGCCAGTGAGAATAGGTGTTTTCTCTAATGTTATTGGGATACCTACTATAATAAGCCTATCAATATATTAAATGTGGCAGAATAGAAAGGAGGTAGTCCTCCTGAAATATAGAAAAAGAAAAGGCAAGGTCTTAGTTTCCCCAGTGCTGAGGAAATAGGAGATAGAAGGCAGTATTGTCCAAATGAGATGCCTAGTCAAGAGCATACAACTTACTTAATTCATTGATTTATTTATTATTTGATCAATTTAGTCATTGATTTAATAAATGATTTATAGTTTTGTTGGAGAGGTAAGCATATAAAATGGCAGGAAAGAGTAAATTTCTGTACATGTTGTAATAGAGGTACAAGTCCTCAGTGAATGTTAGCTATTTTTACCACTAATATTACTGCCAGGGCCCATGAGAATGCAATAAACTGGGATAGCAGAAAGCTGCTGGAGAGCCATTAAACCACTTTTTTGAATGGAGACTGAGAGTCAAGTGGTACTGGTGGAGCACATATAATTAATTAGTGTGGGATCCTGGGTTACACAGAAATTCTGGGAAGGGAGTAGAGTTGAAATAGATAGCAACTGTTTCCAGTGGCTGGATGATAGTCTTCAGAGATGCAATGCCAGTGTCACATTTGCAGTAGAAATAAGGCAAAAACAGGTAAGAAACTGGGTAAGAATTTTTAAGGGGGTGAAAAATACAACTTACATAAGTATAGAGAACTTGACCAGATTCACCAGATAATAATATGTGTGCATAAGATTCAGATGTTGGCTTGTGTTCTAATAGGTGACATTTTCTGAGAATGGGGAGCTTTATGAGGTTAGCATATCTAGTCTGTTTCCCCAGTAAATGCTATCTTTAGAAGCCCATGTCCATTGGAGCTAAGAATTTTTCTAAACATCTTAAATGGAAGAGGCTATTTTGTCTAGCTAACATAAATATTTAATTTCAATTCGAGAAATGACTGCACATCTAATAATGCCAGGCACTCTGCTGGCCACTAATGACATAGAAGTAAATAAGACATAGTCCCTGCTTTGAAGGATCCCACAGATTAATTGGAGAAGAAATCATGTAAATAAATAAATATATAAATAATATTCTACATTGTTAGATCTAAGTCCCTTAGGAGGGGGACCATCCTGTAATCGAAATGAATGCACTAAGCTATTATAATATGATAGCATCATTGATTAATGCTTTAATGAATTTATTATATCAGCAACCATTTGTTCAGTACCTATTATATTCTGTCACGGTACTATCAATATCACAGTACTCCTTTAAAGTGAATCTATATTCATGTAGCAGCCTTTTGACTTTCCATTTCCCCTTTGGGAAGAGAATGTCTAACCACTTGATAGGAAAGCTGTGATCTACTCAGCAATGATATATTTTCAGAGTAAATAATTATGTTGGCATGCAATGTTTTTATTCACAACACTATGGATTCGATCAATGTAAACTAAGCATCTTAAGTTTGATTATTTTAGATGAAAAAATAAAATCAAGTTCCCAAATACACAACACTGAAAATTGTTAAGGAAAAAGTGCCCCTACTTCAGTATTGATGCTAAGTGTATTTCAGCTTATATCAATCCACCTGAACCCTTACACCCACATTTCCCATGCAAACAACTTTCATGTTTAGTATTATTCATTGCATTCACTTGGATTTAGACTTAATTTATTCAGTGAAGTGGAATGCTTGTGAAATAAGTTTTCATATTATCTGATCTCATGTATATTGTCTTTTTCATGAGAAATATTTAAAATGGTTAATGAAACACTGAATTTTTTTTATTAGTTGATCATAGGGAATCACAGTGAATTAGTAGTTAGATAAGACTTAAAATATTTTTGAGGTATGTGAAAGGAGGTTTAATGGATGTTAGGGAGAAAGAAAAATCTGGGGAAATTTGAATATTGTTTTGTCCTATTAAAAAAATCTCTAATGTAGTAAATTTCACTAGGAACAGGGAAAACACCCACATTCTATTCTGACTCAAAGTGGAGAAACACAAAGGAGATAGAAATTGTCGCTTATCTTTGGAATTATTAAAAAATATTGAAATTGAATAACTGATAAGAAAGAGAAGCTAGAGCTACTGTCTTTTCAAAGTGCACTTCTTGTGATTTCAGAGCAATCTGAGAAGGTCAGTGCCTCTCATTTTCACTGACTACAAAGTAATAGAAGACTGCTTCTAATTATGAGATTGAATGAACATATGGCCAGTGATTTTAAAGGAAGAAAGTTAGAGTTCTTAAAAGATCATTTTTGTCAACAGTAATGAAGGAATAAAGAACAAAATTGAGAACTACTCTTGCTTTTTATTTGGGAAAATTGGTATATAAACATAATACATATATACAAATAATATAATTATATGTGATATATAATAACTATATGATATATTATATTATGATATACAATGTATTATACATATTATCTCAATTATTTAATTTCCTTGACTTTAAATATACTTTTAAAAACTGATGAAAAGATTTAAACAAAAATTAAGAAGCCTACTTTTTGGTGTTGTTAAAAGATATGTACCAAGGGCATTTTTATCCCTTTAATATTTATAGCCCTATTGAAATGTGTGACTCAGGTATCAGATTCAGCCCTGAGCATGAATTTCACTGACCTTCATGCTTTTAAAGGTTATTGCAGACCAAAAGATAATTTCTATGTGTTTGGCTTTTGTAACTTTCTAAATAAGACCTGGAACCTTTTTAAAGATTAATAATTGCACATATGAAGCATTCTAAAAGAATGGCAAATCAGTTAAGTAAACACTTAAAAGTACAGTAGATCACAAAGGCTTACCTTTGAAAGTCAACAGTCCAAATGAAGAGCTAGGTCTAAGCTGCAACTGTAATCCAAACTCACAGAACCTCTAGTTCAAAGATGGTGAACATAGGTAGAGAGCTTACCCTTTTTTCTCTTCTCAGTTCCACTGAAAAACAAAATTGAAAAAGAGATCCACAGCTGCACTGCAAATAGGAAGTGATGCTACCTGCACAATTGAAATTGTGAATGATTTCTGGAGAATAGGATCTTATTGACAAATAATCCAGACTAGGAGAAATCATAGGGAGTCCAGCGCAGTCAAAGGAGATGTCTTGGATTTGGGAAAAGCTCTGACTTCAGGTAGTAGGAATGGGGGCTGGGGAGAGCTGTGAAACAAGGATCGGGATAATTATTTAAAAATCTATCTTTAGGGTAACAGGGCCAATGTGGTCCTTTATTACTTCCCTACACAGTGACTGAGAGCAGCAGCATTTCTTCTCGAGTTTAAGCCAGAGAGCTTCTTTCTAAAGAAACTAAAGAGACCACATAAGATGGGCTGGTGATTTCAGTGTGGCACTGGTCACTTGAGACAGGAGCAGAGCTAACTTACAGGTACATTAAAGCTTTACAGCCACACAGAGGGAATGTAAAAGGAAACATCTCTCAGACTAGGAGAAAAACATGCTCAAGTATTCCTTTCCCAGAGTAATATTCTTGTTATTTTGGCATTTGGACAGCCTGCCTACTTACCCACTGGCCACACATTCTAAAATGATGCACACCAATTTACAGGTCCTCACCATTTACACAAACAGAAAAGCAGCCTGCTCATTCCAGGGAAAGGCCTTCTGGGGAAATATATCCAGACCTACACAGGGTGGGTGTGAGGGCTACCCTAATTCATCAACCAGGCCCTTTATTCATGAATATGAATCACCAACTAAAGATCATCAGAGTTTAAGAAAACCAACAACCTAAATGCAGAAAAACAAGCTAAAGAAACAGAATAAATGACTATAGAGGGAAAATAAAAGTTCAATGAACATAGGAGAACTAGAAAAATATTCTGAGTATATTCTCAGGAAAATTTGCTTGGATATTAAATACAAAGAAAGGAAGGAAGGAAGGAGAAAGAAAGAAAGGAAGAAAGAAAGAAAAAAGAAAGGTAGAGAGAGAAAAGAAAAAAAAGAAACACAGACAGGAAACCAGACTACTATTAAAAATAAATAAAAATTTTTGGAACTGAAAACATATTTTTTGAAAATTTATAAAAGAAATCAAGCATATCAAATTAACAATCTATTCTGAAATATAAAGTTGATAAACTCATAAAACATAAAGCAAAAAAAAAAGAAAAATATGAGTAAAATAGCGATGAGTCAATTCAGAAGCACTGCTGTCTGTCTAGGAGTTTAAAAAAAAAAGAGTGGGGACAATTGAGATGCAGAAATGACTTGATATTAGAAAAGAACTTTGTCCTAATCAAAGAAAGGTAGGGCAAGTCTTCAGACTGAGTCAACCTATTGATATTTCAGAACTCAGGATAATGAGACAGTTGCAAAAGTTTCCAGAGAAGAGGAAAAACAGAGGCTGAAGGGTGCTAAATACTGATTAAGAATAGGAACCAAAGAGAGGCAATGGTTCCTAATTTTGAGGAGTTATGAGTTGACCATATGAGCGAAGGAGGATTTATGTACATTTTTTTGCAATAAAATCAGGTACTCACATTTGCATACGTTTAAAAGACTCTTAGAGCTCTGGGAGGAGAAAAGAACTGTTGGTCCTTAGAGACTCAGAAGAGGCTTCACAGAGAGGGTGCCATCTCACCGGGGTCTTGACGCGCAAGTAGGAGTTCACCTTAAATGTCAGGAAATCATTAATCTGCTTACTGTAGTGACTAGGAATCCTCATTTCTTTTGCTTCTATATCCCAGTTTGCTTTTCCATTTCCTTTTCATTGTCATATTTATGCCATGTTACTGTAAGTTACTTCAAACTTCTTGTAGAAACAGTCCATTATAGCTTAGATAAGTAAAAACATTTAGTGTCTTATTTATAAGAAGTGAGTAGGTTGAATGTTTTATATTTTTCAGGGAAATAAAAACAATTTCCCTGAAATTGAGGGAAATAAGAACAATACATTGTTCTTAAATTTTAACAGGGAGGTGTTCTCCTTCTCATGCCAGAGCCTTTAGTATGTAATGTTAATGATGTAATTACTTAAATGAGATGATATTATTACTGGAAGAATTGGTCAACCATGACTTTTCAACAAGGAATGAAATTTTCTCTAGATTAAAAATTCATGTGTTAGGGCTTTCTATGTATGTCAAAATAAGAGTGAGGCATACAGATGAAGAAGGAACATCTTGTGCCACAAGGTAGCTGTGACAATATTCTGGTAGCCTTTCTTGTCATTTGAATGTGTATAAGAAAAGGGAAGGGGTGCATGGGTGGCTCAGTCGGTTGAGCAACTGACTTCGGCTCAGGTCATGATCTCATAGTTTGGGGGTTCGAGCCCTGTGTCCATCTCTGTGCTGGCAGCTCAGCCTGGAGCCTGCTTCCAATTCTGTGTGTCCCTCTCTCTCTGTCCCTTCCCTGCTCATGATCTGTGTCTCTCTGTCTTTCAAAAATAAATAAATGTAAAAAAAAATTTTTTAATAAGGGAAAAACAGGATGATGAAACCTGAAAACAATATGATCCTTTTAAGCGCCATGGGTTTCCATACATTATTTTCAGATAAAGATGTTTTAATTTGGTGACACAAAACAATGACAGATTTCCCTATGAGAAAAGGGAAAACAGGATGATGAAACCTGAAAACAAGATGGTCCTTTTCAAGGACTGTGGGTTTCCATACATTATTTTCAGATAAAGATGTTTTAACTTGATGACGCAAAACAATGACAATTAGTGAGTCAGTAAATTGATGAGCAAGCTTTATTGAGTACATCATGTATGCAAGACTCCACACTGGCTATTTTAGGGAAGGCATTGTCAATGCCAATACTGATGAATACCTGTGGGAATAAATCTGTGACACTCAGAGTTTCCAAAATAAAGCCAAAGCCGTTTCATGTTACATGTGATTTTCAACTTTTTTCTTATTATAACATTTGGAAATTAGGGCTTATATTTTAATAATGCAGTTTTTCTTTGTGTCAGAAAAAAATATCTGCAGTAGTAATTTTATGTTACCACTTGTTTGGCTACACATAACATTTAGAATAAAATAGGATGTTTAGGGATCCTCTGTACCCACTTACCTTGGGTTGGCCTTGTTAAAATGGACTTTCATGGTCTTAACCATTAAAAAAAAAAAAAAAAAAGGAAAAGCTAGTGTGTGGGGGCAACAGTGCTGCATAGCTTCATCCCCTAGCCCAGAAGTCAAGAATATCTTTTTTGAAACCTAACAGCATTGGTCTAACCATAAGGAAACCTTGAAATCCATCCTGAGGCTGTCTTCCATGTCTTTGGCAAAGAGCAGGGAGGCTTGTTTGAGATGGCAATATAAAATTTATATTAAGCAACTGATTCTGAGAAAAGGAATTGCCTAAGGGTACAAGGGAAGAATTTGGAACCTCACTTTGCAAGGGAAAATTGTTACCATTTGAAAAATCTTTGTTGTTTTCAGGTTGATAATTTATCTAATCATTTGGACATAGAGCTCAATCCCTTCTCAGAGCATTCAGAAATCTGACCTGCAAAGAGATTTACTCCACCAGTGGGAGGGATGTTATGATTTTCTTCCTCTACACCCACCTCTGAAACTCTGCTTGCAGTTTTTTTCTGTTATACAATGAGGCTGCCGACCTTAATGATCTCAAAGACCTCTTTCAGATCTAATGGTCAGAAAAGGTTTTTCAGTTCACTTTTCATTTTCACCCATGTAACCCATATTTACTAAAATTTTTTAAATGAATATACATTATTCATTAGTGTTTGTACAGCTGTCTAAATGTCTGTATGTTTATTTGTGTTCCTATTGTCTAGTTTATACTAGAATGTCTGGGGAAGCAAGGACCATGTCTTATTTGCTCTACACCAGTGCCCAATCCATTGAAACACGTGTTGATGAAAAAAGGATTTTAAAGTGGTGTGTGTGTGTGTGTGTGTGTGTGTGTGTGTAGATTGATTGATTGATGGTAGTTTTCAAGTTCAGAGACACATAGAATGTATATGAATGTGGTTATGGGAGAGTGGCTGGAACAAAACAGAAATGGAGAATGGGAAAAAGGGGACACTTATTTTAATTCAAGATTTCCATTTTCTTGATTTTACAGCATTTTCATGTTTCGTTCAAATAAGCCAAAGTAAAGGAAGCAAAGCATAAATCTTCTACATACTAACATATTTTGGATTGATGGCATTTGCTATTTTTCTAAAAAGTCTGAAAAGTTCTAAAGGTAGAGCCATTAATCAGTGGCTAAACAGACAGATGGACAAATGAAAGAAAAGCCCTGACACACAGGGTTTTTTTTACCCTCTCCTAGAAAAACAATTAAATCAGGGTACAGAGAATGCCTTAAATTAAGAACATGTCCATTAAGAAGTCCATGAAAGCAAAGAATGTCAAATTCCAGTCTCAGTGTACAAATTATTTTGAGGAGTTTTCATTGCAGTACTTGAATTAGATTTAAAAAATCCATGAGTTAGCACTGTGCTTGGAGGTGGATACCATGTCTGTTTTACTAAAAATTATGTAAGGAATGTTAGGGGGTTGGGTCTAGTTAATTTCTCAGTTGGATGATTCCTTCTCCCCTCCAGTTGCTTTGCCATCTATCACCATCATGTTGGGAAGATACCATTACAATTGTATTGATGATGTATTTAGTAAGTAAGGTAATTATCATCTCATTTGAAAGCTAACTTGGATGACTATCTTTCATTGTTATCATCAGTTACTTCAAATCTTGCCTCAGGGGACATGACATCTATGAAAAGTGTTCCATCATCCTTCTTTCTATGCCCCCCTCTCTGATCTGGAACAACTGACAGTCACTTGACAATCGTGTATCACCGTAGCATCTTCTGTTTCCATCCACCTCAATGAAACTATCTCTTTATGTGTCTATCTATAAGATTCTTAAGAGCTCAGCATGGTGTGTTCATTCAGGACATATCATCTGTCCCTGGTTCCAGGACATTTGTGTAAAAGATGCTCAATACATAGTGCATAAATGACAGTCTAGATGAGTGGATAAATTCTATGTGTTACCTCTATGATGATCTATTTGATGTAATCTTTCTCTTGGGATACCCTTAGAAATTCTACTCTGGGATACTTTACGCCTTGTTTTTCTTCTCACACTCTTTTGTTGACTCAAATCCCTATGAAAATAACTGGGATATTTATTCACAGAAACAAACCGACTATTCCCATTTATAAGGACTCTATCATTAGAAGAAAATTTGGTTACAACTAAAAAAATAGGAACAAATTTCCAAATCCATAGAATGAGCAACACCAAGAGTGAGCCCTAAGGTAAACTATGGACTATGAATGATTATGATGTGTCAATGTAGGTTCATTAACTCTAATAAATGCACCACTCTGGTGGGAGATGTTGGTAATGGCAAAGGCTATGAATGTATGGGGGCAAGAATTCTCTGTATCTTCCTCTCAGTTTTGCTGTGAACCTAAAATAGCTCTAAAAAATAAAGTATCAAAAAATAGCAACAAACACTTTATTTAAGATGCAGACATACTCCACCATGTCACTATCTCATGAAGCCCATAATTGTGACATAATTGTGCTTCCCAACCTCTCTCAAAGTTCCCCAGAGTGTGTGTGTGTGTGTGTGTGTGTGTGTGTTTCCATGCTGACTCCTAAGAGGTCTCTGCTAGCACATCTTACTTCCTCCATCACTGAATAATTTTCTCGGTCTGAATATTGTCTGAGGCCCAAGCTTAGTGTTACATTATCACAATGTCTCTTTTCCCTCTCACCCTGAGTTCTCCATGTGTTTCTTCACTGTGATGCCTTCTATGCTGGACAGCTAGTTCCCCCCTTGGGTTCTTTCTTAGACACTTAGGACATTTGGGGGATACCCAGATGTCTATGGGAGAAGCTTTGGGATTATTTCCTAACCTGTCCTATAATTTCTATACTCCTTATGAACTCCTTCTCTCATGAAAGTGCCCCAGCTTGCATTGCTCTAAAGTCCAGTATCATGTATTCTCTACTCTGTCACCATAAGGCAGGACTTTTCATATCTAATCAGACATAGCTTATGAACATCGCAGCTACCAGGACACATTTGTACAACAAACCTGTTATTACCCTTTTGAGTACTTTATTCAAACAGCAAACAATAATGAAAGCATAGAAAAACAATGAATTGTCAGCAATCACTGTGCACATTGACTACATGTCCTGGATTCTTATATTCAGTATATATTCCAAGTATGTCTACTGTCCCACTAGGTATCTCATACTTAAAAAAATACATTGGTGTAGTGCATGAATATGGTTACCATGTAATTATACGTTATAACCAACTTTGAACCTAATAGAGAAGGGAGGTAAAAATGAAGTAGCCAGATGTTTTAAGAAGGAAAAAAGTTCTTAAATAGAAATATTCTCCAGATTTGGTTTCAAAGCCAGTGGGAAAGTGAGTAGGACAGTCATCATCATTACCAAATTATACATGATTGCCAGATCTATCAAAGTTAGCCAAATATTGATTGGAGAAAAAGTTTTTTGAAGGGCAAAATTAAATGAACTACTTTCAAAATGTTTTAGGATATTCATGACCTAAATTTTAATGCTAAGAACAGATAGTTGCATTTAATGTTTAGAACAGATATATTCTGGAATGTGGGATAATGTTTTTGAGAAATAATACCAGCTTTAGAAAGAGATTTTAGTATTTTCAAACTTTGTTCTCCTAGTTAAATCAATTAGTTTTGGCCACCACAACTACTTTATGAGTACTTTTGGGGAGGAAAAGGTCAGTCAGGCTATTTTGCAACTATAATTCTTAAGCTATGGATAAACAAGGCAAAACATTCTATAGTTGATTATGCAACCTTTGGTTCCAGGTGTTGTGGATGGGTGTTTCAGTGAGCTCTATTTTTTAATGAGCAGCAATTTGTACAACCTTGGTTTTATCCCCTTATACTCAATTAAGGTAAGATTGCGTTTGGAGATTGGTTTAGAGGGAATTACTGAAATAACTTATTTCACAGTATATCCACAGCTTTTACCATCTTTCACCAATATTACTCTAATCTGTTGGAATAAAAAACAGGAAGAGTAAACAACCTATTAAAAACAATAGTAACAAATTCATGGGGCGCCTGGGTGACTCAGTCGGTTAAGTGTCCGACTTCGGCTCAGGTCATGATCTCGCAGTTTGTGGGTTTGAGCCCTGTGTCCGGCTCTGTGCTCACAGCTCAGAGCCTGGAGCCTGCTTCGGATTCTGGGTCACCCTCTCTCTCTGCCCCTCCCCTGCTCACACTCTGTCTCTATCTGTCTCAAAAAAATAAATAAACATTAAAAAAAAGCAATAGTAATAAATTTAAAGTTTCCCCTTCCCCCTTGTCTTTTGGAAATATGTCCTGTTTGGTTGGGCTTCTCTACAAAGTTTTCTGCTTATTGGGGGACTTGCTAACCTAGTCCTGGAGTAGGAAATGAGGGCTGTAAAGACACATTTAAACCATGGGGTTCTTAGTCAATCACTTTACTTGGTAAGAGTACTGTTGGTTTGCTTGTACTATCTTTTAAGCAGTCTTCTGTCCCATTTCTTGGGTTTTACCACATGGAGCAAACCAATGTAAGTTCTTCCTGAAACAGTAGTAGTTCAGATAGCTCCAAACATTACAGAAAACCTTCCTTTATGGGTCAAGCAAAGGGAGAGAGAAAAATGGCTTTGAAAAATTTGAAGACCAAGTTCAAACCTTTGGAGTCCTCAGTGTGTGAGCTGTGCAGTAAGCAAGTTATTACCTCTCTGATTACTCCATTTATAGGACTAATGATGGTATTATCAACTCTGAAGGGCACATATAATCTCTGCTTACTGTATATTAGAATATTTGTGAAACATTAGCAAATATTTGATAAGATTTCATCTTTTTGCTTTTCTCTAGGATCATAAGCAATATTTGTTGAGCACCGCCAAGTGCCCACTGCTTTACATATATATTATCTCATTTATAATAATAATCCCAAGATGTCTTTGAGGAATATGTTATCTAATTTTAAATATAAAAAAAATCAATTGACTCCTAAGGAGGATAAAAGTTTATATAACAAGGAAAATTTCAGGCCCATGTTCAGACTTTAATGTAGCTCACTCAGAAGTCTCTTTCTACTCTATGAGATACTGCTTCCTGACAAAGTTACTTTGTAAGCAGTTACAGGTACCTGTGAACATTAGTATCTCAATTTTGTACATTCTGGGGAAATTTTCTATATTCTTCCTAAGCAAAAAAAGAGGAAATTGGACTGGTGTTTAATGTTAGATGATTGGCAAATATTTATATTTATCATTTAAAGTTATCTCTAACAGATACCTTTTGTCTTTAATTTTGAACTTATTTCACAGCACTGTTTATTAATGTTTCCTGAAATACCATGGTATAATCATTATTTGATTCTTCATGTTAATCATAGAGGCTACTGTTTAATAGTTTAAAAATTATTCAATTTTGGCTTAGCTGATTAATATTTGTATAAATATTTATACTAATATTTGATTAGGAATATATAAAAAACTGAAAAGTAAAGCTAAACTCTCCATTGTTTTCTAAGGAAGAGGAAAAGATTCCTTGTGTCTTTATTGATTTCTATTTTGTTGTGCTTCAGATTTCCTACTTCATGCTAAACAATGTAACATTACAAGTTAGACTAAAGCAAGCCCATGGTGAACTGCATTTGACCTTTTGCTATGTTTTAATAAATAATTCATAATTTTGGCCAGGGAACTTTCAGCTAGACTACCAAATATAAAAGCAAAAAGTATGAATTCTGTCATAGACATCTTTATCATTTGGCCCATTTAGTCATGCTATTATGATCTTTAAAGATACCGTAACTGCAGAGGTTTTTAAACTATAATCCTGTGAAAACATAAATCTTTTCAGATAGTCACAAATAAAACAAAACAAAACAAAAAGAAAATATGCCAAATGATATTCTAAGATCCTGAGAATACTAGAAAAGAAAATCCACCTAAAATTTTGTATTTACTTCTGACTTTTAATAGATAAGGAAGCTACATAAGTAAAACCAAGCAATCTCATAAGCTGATCCATCATGTAAAACAAATATTTAATGGTTGGCTTCTCTCTGTTTTTGTGTTCATTGACTTTAAATGCTAAATCTACCCAATTCTTGCTTCTATTATTTATTTTTAAAAATAATGACTTTCATCAGAGTTCAGTAGACAACTGCCCCCCAAATTAGAAAACCAATTTAAATTCTCTAACATATAAATTCTTTATTGTATTGTAGCATATAATTCATTCATTCATTTGAAAATATATTTATTTGGAAAATACTTATTTTGCTAACTACATTCCAGACATTGAGCTAGGGAATTCAGACAGAAGTGAGTAAGAGAAAGTAAATTCCTGCATGGAGCTTATAGATTAATGAGACAGACAGAAGAACTAAGTCAATCAGTCAATAACCAATATGTTATATTCTCTGAAAAAAAATCTATGGACAGTATTAATCTCTCTGTATTAGTTACTTCTCTGAAGTAACACTCAAACTGGCACCTAAAGGTTGAGAGATTCAGCTGTGCAAAGAAGTAGGTAGAGAGCATTTGGGGCAGAAAGATAGCGTAAGGAAAATAATTCAAGCACAGAAGACCTTGGAGTACTTCAGGAATTGAAAAGAAGTAGATGTGATTGGAGTAGAGAGAGTAGGTAGGCCACAAGATGAGATGATGTCAGGCATTGCAGGATAAGACATGGAGTTTGGAAGCCAGTAAATAATTTTAAACCAGAGAGAGATCAGAGGTACTTTCATTTCATCTATCCAAATGCTATGAGAGAAATGAACTGAAGGAAGCAGGAAGAAAGAAAAACAGCAAGGAGCACATTTAGAAGGCTGAGAAGAGAATCCACATAAAAGATGATAATGAAGTAGATAAACATAGTAGAGAAGTAAATAAAAGCAGACATGACACATATCTTGGAAGTAGAAATGGTCGACTTTTTTAATGTTTGTATTTATTTTTGAGAGACAGAGACAGAGCATGAATGGTGGAGGGGCAGAAAGAGAAGGAGACACAGGATCTGAAGCAGGCTCCAGGCTCTGAGCTGTCAGCACAGAGCCTGACACTGGGCTTGAACTCACAAACCATGAAATCATGACCTGAACCAAAGTCTGACACTCAACCCACTGAGCCACCCAGGAACCCATAGAACTGGTTGAATTTGCTGATTGATTGTAAGACCTGAGAGAGAAGAGGGGAGGAAGGCATATAATATATCTACCAGGAATATGGGTTGAACCATTGGGTAGATGGTAGTGCGGTTTACTAAAGACCTAAGAGGAACCCATTTTAGGATGAAGATCCAAATCCCCTTTTGGATATGTTAAGTTTAAGATTCATTTCAGACATCCAAGAGACATTGGTGGGGACTTTTATATATGAGTCTTGAGCTCAGTCGAGAAGTCAAGGTTGGAAATATGTTTGGACAGTTAACATTACATGCTCAAGCCACAGAATTGAATGATATTACCTAGAGACAGAGGAAGAATGTAGAGCATGAAAAGAAGACCCAAGGTTAAACTCTGAAGAACTGCATTTTAAGGCTGTCCAGGTATAGAAACTAGAAAAAAACTAGAAAAACTAGGAAAAACTAGAAAAACTAGAAAAACTAGAAAAAAGAAACTTAGGATAGAGATAGTGGTGTTTAAAGAAGGAAAGAATGACTCATAATGTGGAATGCTGTTCATCACTCTACTAAAGAACACATACACACACACACACACACACACACACACCAAAAACCTGTTGGACTTGGAAACAAGGGCTTTAGCGATCCTGATAAGAGCAGTTTTAGTGGCCTGATTAGGGCAGAAGCAAGATTGTGTTGGGACAGTGGGGAGTAAAAAGTGGAGAAATAAAATAGTATAAAGAATTGTTCCTATCGATGAGAGCAATAGAGAGGTTTGTGGGGATGGGCAAACTTCTTTTATTTTGTTTTATTTTATTGATTGATTGATTTTTACTTTTGCCCACTGATTGTTTTTTTATTGTTTTTATTTTAATTCCAGGATAGTTAACATATGGTGTAATGTAGTTTTGGGTGTACAATATAGTGATTCAACACTTCCATACAACACCAGGTGCTCCTTACAACCAGTGCCCCTTAATCCCCATTATCTATTTCACCCATCCCCCCACGACCTCCCCTCTGATAGTCATCAGTTTGTTCTCTATAGTTAAGAATCTGTTTCTTGATTTGTCTCCCTCTCTCTCTTTTCCTTTGCTCATTTGTTTTTTTCTTAAATTCTACATGTAAGTAAAAATATTTTGTTCTATTTTAAATATGGGAGGTATAAGGAATTGCTTTGTATAATGGACAAATGCAGTAAAAAAGGAGAGACTGATGATGCCACCGACAGAAGAGATATTGAAAGAATTAAGTGCTTGATGAACTGAGAGATGTAGATGAGGGCTCTGGAATCTTTGACTAAGGATATAACACTTTACTCATTTTTTTTCTTTTTTCTTTTTTCTTCCCTTTCTCCCTCCCTCCCTTCCCCCCTTCTTCTCTTCTCCCTTCCTCCCTTCCTTGGTTCTTTCCTGGTTTCTTTTGGAAAGACTCTCCTCCCTGTGTTTCTAAAGAACTGCATAGCATGTACCTTCCACAGAGTGGACACCAAATAAATGTTTTTTGAATGAGCAAATAAAATGTACACATTAGCTACATATGTATATACATTCTTAATTGTAGGGTTACTTTTGAGCCTGTCCATTCTATTGGGTTTTTTTTTTTTCATTTTCTTAAATTGTGTACTAGAATATTACTTTTTATGATGACATTAATACTAACACTCAGGAATAATATAGTTGATTTGCTAAAAATAAAAAATAATCCTGAAGAATGTTGACTTGTTTCTCTAAAAACATGCCATGAATAATTCAGTTAGCAATTAGTGAACATTCATTAATCTCTTTCTAGATATATGACATTGTGATGAATCATGCAAGAGATCCCAAATCATTGATTTATGGCAGCAACTAGGAAATTGTGTGGTATTTAATATTATGTATTTTCTTTACTTCTTCTACTCCTGACTTCTCTTGTTCTTACTCTTTTTTTATCTTATCCCATTTTACTATACTTTTTAATATTATTTTAATCACTACACTTTAAATAACTTTGTAAACAATGTTACATTTTTATGGGTTGGTGCTGTATACAAAACTAAATGAAAGAGTAAGGGAATGAGTGTACAAACTAAAAAGTGCATACATGGGTAGCCTGTGTGGCTCACTTGCTTAAGCATTTGACTCTTGATTTCAGATCAGGTCATGATCTCACAGTCTGTGAGATGGAGCTCTGCCCCTATCAGGCTCTGTGCTGACAGTGTGGAATATGCTCCTGATTCTCTCTCCCTCTCTCTCTATCTCTCTCCCACTTTGGTCTCTTTCTCTATCTCAAAATAAATAAATAAACTTTTTTTAAAAAAATTCATACATAAATAATTGAAGCATGTATACTGGATAAGTTTAATTTTGGTGTAGGGATTTTAATTTGTGGGGTGGGGGAGTAGATAACAGTAATAACTATGACACAGAGCAAAGCACTGTATTTAAGAAGCATGTGATTTTTTAAAATGTCTAAGGAGGGAGAAGACAATGTTTCTAATAGAAGAGGAAGTGGCATTTTAAGAGTTGAGATAAGCCCACAAACTGACTTACAGAATTAAAATGCTTTTGAACCTATGGAAACAGTAGTGCAATCCCATGTTGGAGAAATTGTAACATGGAGAAAAAACATATAGAAGAAAATAATTCACATCATTTTATAAATTATTAAAAGTTTACCAAGTGGAGGAAAAGCTCGTTTGGGAAAGACATTTCAGGCTGAGAGAACATTGTGGCAAAGTTAAGAAGGAGGGAGAGAGCAACATGTGTTGAGAATAGTGGGCAATTTGACAAATAACAGTGTCACTGCTCAGGACTGGCAATGAAGATTTGATATTTAACATGGAAGGCCTTGGACCCAGCTGAAGACTTTTAAATGTATTTCTGTAGGATCAGGGAAAGGATAAATTGTATTTGGTTTTATTGTTTTAGGACACCTAATGTGGTAATGATTGGTAACAAAAACTAGGGAGGGCAAAGGGGTAGAATCAGGAAAGCAGTTAGGCTTCTTATAGCAAAAACTCAGATATGAGCCATAGGCCTAACCGTTGGAATGAAAAGGTTGAGAAGATTGAGTGACATACTGCAGAATGAAAAGTTTTCAGGATCTGGCAAATGGGTGAGAGGGAAAAATAAAAAGTTACTCCAAAGTCATGAGCTTGAGTGACTGGAAGCTTAGTGAAATAGATAGGGAAGTCAGAAGAACTCATTGCAGTGACTCAGAGTGAGAAGTTTCATTCTGTGAAGATGTGGATATTCTGGTGGCAGAGTCTGGCAGGGAGTTGAAGATATGGCAAGAAGAGTGGGGCTAGAGTTCATGAATTTGGGAACCTTAGTATAAAGGTAATAGATAAAGCCATGGGAAGCTTAGCATTATGAGGAAATTGCACAGCTGGAGAGAGTAAGAATAAAATGAGTAACAAAAGGTCAGTGTTTCATTCTATTTCTTCCCTTTCCTTTACAATCCTAAAAATTGACATCATATGAGAGAGTGATTGTCTGACAGGGAGAATTGATAATATGAATGGGTGGAGCCTCTGACAAGGACCAGAGAGTTTGGCAAGTATATATCAGTACTGGGAGTACTGGTTGCCCATGTGGATCCTGGAAACAAGCTTAGGGTAGAAGACAGCAGTTATTTTAAAGGAAATATATTAGAAATAATTATAATCTATTTGACTTGTTGAATATAGTAAATTGTAGTTGAAGCTATGGGTTGTCTTTAGGTATAAAAATATTTATATATTAAATAATAGAGGAATTTAGGTTTCTTAAAAAAGTACTAACTAATGGTTCTAAAAATGGGAATTGGGAGTGGATGAACAGCTGGAGAGCAGATGGGGGTAGGGTGGAGTGAGTATAAAAGTCATTACTAAAGAGAAATGTTTAATCTTCAATGTCTTCTGTTTGATTTGGTGGCTTTATAGGGGAATTTGAGGCATCATTTTGGCAGTCAAATGGACTGAACTTGAGTTCTGTAGTAAAATTTATAGGTACTACAATGTGGCTTTGTAGAGAATGACAGAATATGTCTGTTATCATAAGTTCTCCGGGCGCCTGCGTGGCTCAGTCATTTGAGCGTCAGACTCTTGATTTCTACTTAAATTGTGATCTCAGGGTTTGGATCTTGTGTTTGAGCCCCAGGCAAGCTCTGAGCTGATAGCTGGGAGCCTGCTTGGGATTCTTTCTCTCTCCCTCTCTCTCGGCCCCTCCCCCGTTCTCTAAATAAATAAATAAATAAATAAATAAACTTAAAAAAATAAATTCTCTTTTTAAGAACTTCTGTTATGGTGTACCTGGGTGGCTCAGTTGGTAAAGTGTTCAACTTCAGCTTAGGTCATGATCTCACGGTTCATGGGGTCCAGCCTTGCACTGGGCTCTGTACTGACAGTGCAGATCCTGCATGGGATTCTCTCTCCCCCCACCACCACCCCCCCCCCCCGCCCTCCCCTGCTCACACACTTCCTCTCTCTCAAAATAAATAAATAAACTTAAAAAGGGAGAACTTCTGTTACCAAATTTTGCCCACATAACAGATTTAATACAGGATGCCAAAACATTTAAATTGTGGTATTCTCTCAGGGTCTTTTAGTGTTAGTATTACAAGACCTTTCCTGTGCATCCTTTAGAAAGCGATTCCTATGTCACCTATTCCATTAGTTTCTATACTTTGTTCCCTAGCTCTTACAAACCTGGTGAATATTACACATTGATATGCCCATTTGTTCGTTGTCTATTTCCTGCCCTAGGTACTAAGATCACTGAGATAGGCACCTGGATCTTCTGTGAGTATTAATTGCTGTGAATGTGTCCAGCTGTGCCTGAAAAAGTGGATGTCAGTAAAAATTTGTTGACTGATTGCTAACTGAAGAAATAACAGTTTTCTGTTAGACTGGATGTGCCTTGAGAAGAGAGATTATTTCCAGTTCATTCTTATTTAATCTTCCCCTTCTCCATCCTTTCCTCTCTCCTCATTCATTCATTTACTTGTTTGTGTGTGTGTGTGTGTGTGTGTGTGTGTGTGTGTAAAACAGTACTTCCAGCACCTAGAGCAGTGCCTAAGACACATAACAAGCATTTATTGAATTTGTAAATCCTTCACTTATCAAACACTATGTGTCTATCTTCTTTATACTTGACATTCTTCTAGGTCCTAAATATGTAAAGAATACTCCTCTCTTCCCCCCCAAAAAATAATTACAGGCAAAGAGATGTGATAACTTCTCTCTTAGCAGGGTGCACCAGGGGCTTTTTGAGCAGAGAAGTGCACCTAATTAGACACTGGAAGGGAAAGGTGTATGGAGAAAGGTGAGAGTCACTGAAGGCCTCCTTGAGCTGAGAATTTAAGAATCACAGACCTCATAAATGCCCATACGTATATATCAAATTGAATAAACACATATTATCTTTTAGCAATTGAGAAATTCAAAACTGGATTTTAAATGTAGGTGACATGGGCTGAAGTAGACATAGGAGAATAAATTGGAGAGCTTTCTAAAAGTAAATATACAGAAGGCATGTATTTTGACAAAGCATCAACGATAACTTGATACAGACCCCTCACCCCACCTCTCCTTAATAGAGGGTTCAGAGAACCCTATCCTAATAGAATGGAGACTGCCATCTAAGATGGTGATTTTATATCCTGAAAGGATCCAATGAGCTAAAACATAGGTGCACACAGTGAATTTTTATATTTTTCTTTAAGGAGATGATGTTTTTTGTATTCTCATTTAACATGGTTTATGTAATAGGTTTCATATATTTGTAGAATTTAAAGTGTTACTTCAAATAGCCTTCAATTTACATGTTCTTTAAGAACAACTATTTGTTCACTTAGAATGAAATTGGCACAAGGCATTTTTCAAGGACAAACTATTAAACATTTATTGAGAGAAATGGTAGCACATATGAGTAAGATATAAAACGTAAAGTTTCCTTTTAGAACGATTCACGAAGGAAATATAAATGGACTGTGTGTATATTTGCTTACATACATATGCACATATGTTTAAGGTCCATCAACAACTAGCAGACAGATGTCTGTGCTGAAAACTCTTCAGCTTCATGTTATGTTTACTAAACTGATGGGTTCTGTTTTCATTCAAGGTTCTTAGCAAATGTTTATTGAACCTTACAAAAATGATACTGTACTTGTGTTTATTCTTTTCTCCTAAGATTCATTTTTGTTGTTATTGTTCAAAGACCTTTTGATGTTCCAAAAGCCACTAATTGATGGCAGTTGAATACATTGTTGACCATTATAATGACTAATTCTGTCTAAATTTTAATTTACAAGCTAAAAGTATCAGAGGAACATATTTAATTTTTATATTAAAAAAGAACAGAGTCCTCAATATTCTTAACAACTGGAAGAAAAAGGAATCCCCTTAAAATTTTAGCATGCAACTTTCTAAGTATAAAGTTCTGAAGGTGAAACTTTTAGCAAAATAATTCATTTCTGTTGCTTTTAAGATAAATTATCTCATCTGCCACCAAGTTAAAATATTTTCAGAGAAAGATAAATGCTGAATTTCCAAATCTAAATTTGATTTGAAATGTATAAATACAACATTATACATAATGCACCATGATATACACATGAATAAGCTTTATTTTTTTTTTAATATCTCGTCTCCAGCAGTATCTGTATGCTTAACCTTCCTTCTTAAAGGAAGACAGTGATTGGTGTAGATAATGATATCTACACCATGATGAGATCTACCATTGGTGATAGACAATATCTTGATTAGATTTTATAATTTTGGTGATTTTTTTAAAAATTAAAACATTCTTATTTGAATTTTGTTCAGTTAAGAATTCCAAAGTCAAACTTGATTTATTCTTTTTATTTTTTTAAAAAAATTTTAACATTTATTATTTTCAAGAGACAGACAGAGACAGTGTGATCAGGGGAGGGGCAGAGAGAGAAGGAGATGCAGAATCTGAAGCAGGTTCCAGGCTCTGTGCTGACAGCTCAGATGCGGGGCTCAAACCCACGAACTGTGAGATCATGACCTGAGCCGAAGTCAGACGCTTAACCCACTGAGACACCCAGGCGCCCCTCAAATTTGATTTAAAGACCTTCTCATCATCTCCCTTCTCCACCCTATTCCCCGTTTCCCCTTCCATAAGTCCCATCCATTCTCTCTAATCACCACCTCCCTGCCTCTGCTGGTTCTGTTTCTAATGGATTAAAATGTTGGGGTAGGAGGAATAGTGGGTATGGTTAAAGTTGGAGTCAGGATTGCTAAAATTACTTCTAATCTACTAATTGCTCTAAAATGAAACTCTAGATATAGATATGGTTTACTCAAACTTTTAGAGACAAAGAAAACTTCAAAATATGCCTCTTATCATTTTTCTTTTGATATTTTTTCCTTTCAAATTCTTCACTTAATATTCTCCCCATCAATGACTGAACATTGTCTTTATACTATAAGAAGAATCATTTTGTTCTAGGAACTATTTAATTTTAGCACTCTCCTCAGTTCTGTCTTTAGTTGAAAGAAGTCTTTTGGGAAAAACCTTGTTTCTCACTGGTAGATTCTACCTATTGTACCAAGTGTATTATGCAGGAAGCTATAGAAATTATTAATAATACACGTCAGATTTTAAGTGTCACTATACGGATGACATTTTTGTTAGAAAAGCCATCAAATAGTATGTTTGATCCAGGTGTCAAAACATTTGTGTCTGGGGAGACATTAGAAAGTGGCATGCCTATTTCTGAATGCATATTATTAGAAGCATCTGCTAAAAGTGTGATGCAAAGTTAACTTCGCCAGGAAATTGTGTGTTCAGGCTGACATGCTGCCTCTAGCTTACATCACCGTTGGATTCAAGTCACATTGGTTTGGCACGGGCTAAGTGACCTTTTCCTTTAAAATATTCATACCATTCTCATCTTCTGGGTCATTGTGTTCCTAGTCACATGCAAATAAATTTCTTATTAATTGTATAATTTGCTTTAATGGCATTTTCGTGTACAGACAAATTAATGAATATTTTGCAGTCTTTCCCAGAACAGCCTGTGTAGAGTTAGCCAAATTCCCTTGGGTAATTAATGCCTAGATGTCGCTGTTATCAGAGCAGAACATCTGGGCCCTTGAGATAAGTCTTCAGCATGCAGTAGACTTGATGCTATTGATGATCACACCAGACATAGTTCTTTGCACTGATGAAAGTTCTACTGTGAAAGAAGTAGCACATATTAATATAAATAGAGATCAGAATTAGTACCAATTGAATGCAAAATGGTAGGGGCTAAGAGATGTTGAGTAATGAATTTGTTCCCATGGTAACAGGGGGAAATCAAGCATTTGATGAAGATATTGCATTAGATTAAGAGTTTTTTATTGAAGGAAAAGATATAAGTGAGGATAAGGTTAGGAGGGCTAAACAGACCAGGGACCTATAATGAGACAGAGGTGGGAAGGCAATTGGAAAGCTGTTGGTCTGAATACAAAGTGCAGTGTGGTGGGGGTGATGATGAACAAGGAGTGGAAACCAGCGAGGAAAATGACACGGAGGTGAACCTGGAAAGATACAGAGAAGCTGGAAGAGAAGACTAATCTGTGGAGTTTTTTATTCTGTAAAACAATAGAAGGCATCTGTTGGTTCTTGAGTAAGAGTATGATCAAATTAGTGTCTGAGCAAAATGACTCTCATATGAAGGAAGAGAGGCTGTGGGGCAGAGAAATTATTTCCATGAATATTTTTTAAGTATTTAGTTTCTAATACATAAGAGGAAATTTTGTAGGTACACATGGAAAATTTACATATAAACAGATAGCTCACTGTCCGTTAGCTGATATATAAACTGAAATTTACTGGAAATAACAGCAGTTGTTTTAGGATGTTTTGAAATTTTAGGTATTTAACTTTCTTCTTTTTTAAGTAGGATTTTAAATTACGTAAAATATTTACATAGTCCCAAGTCAAACTAGAAAAAGAACTTAACAAAAGTTTTCTTTCTTCCTTTTTCTCTTTTTCTTTCTTCCTTTTGTTTGTTTTTCTTTCTTCTTTCTTTCTTTCTTTCTTTCTTTCTTTCTTTCTTTCTTTCTTTCTTTCTTTCTTTCTTTCTTTCCTTCTTCTTAAGTCATATTCCTGGCTTTCTACTTCTAATTTATCTTGATACTTCTTTGGGTGTACTTTTTAATTATTTACTTCTTTTGTAGTCTGGAATTATATTTCTATCTGACCGGGGATATATATATCTGGTATGTTTTCATTTTCTGTTGTACTATGTTTTTGTATTTAAATCTCTTTCTCTATGATATCTTGGTATAGAATTTATTATTTTTTTCCAGTTGCTTATGTCCTAAAAGACCTTGGTTTTTCTGTACTTTCAAGAGTAGTTTTCTATGTAAGGGGTGAGGTGTGCCTGTGGAGCTTTTCCAGATTAATGGCTGGGTCTCCCAGCTTCACTGTGACTCTGAAGTCTTTAAGTAAGACTAGAGTAATCTGCAACACAGGCATACATGGAATGGCTATAATAATCTATAACTAGAGAAAGCAAATACATTATTGTGTCCTACTGTCAAAATACAAGTAACTGGAGAAACAGAAATGGTTTGTTTAGGCTTTATACCCAATGTTTTATAGTATTTGCATAAAGATTAAGCAAGAGAATATCTTAAACCAATTATTTCTTCTAGAAATCACTAGAAAAATTGCTCAGCAATTTGTGGCATTACCAAAAGCAACGTTCAAAGATACAAAATTAAATCTAACCTCTCGTGTGTATGTGTGTATGTGTGTACGTGCATGAGGTGTTAGTCTATTTATCTGCTACACATATGGCTTAATAATGTCCTGGAGCTCTCTTATAATTTTGGATTAGGTCAAAATGATTTTCCCTTTCATGCAGGAAGAATTTATCAGGGACACAGGGTGAAAAGTTTGAGGAAGAAATGAAAAAAGATAAACATTTAACATTTTTCAATGAAGCGAAGGATGAAAAAGAACTACCACATCAACACTTTTTATTACTTTGAGTAATTTGGTTGCTGTTGAAGTGTTATTTTGAATGCACTTCATTTGGGTTAATAATAACAGCATTTCTGCAATTCACATTTTGTGAGTAATTGCATGTGCTTCCACTTTAACTATTTCTTTACAAATGTATAATAGTCATCATAGGAAATATTTATAAAAAAGAAAACTGCCACTAAAGTAAAAAAAAATTCTCTTAAGAATTTAGTTCACTAATATTCAAGCAAAAATGATAAAATATATTTCTCTTTGATTGAGAAAGTGGGAAAAATGTTTATTAACCTCATTCTCTCTGTACCACCTTGATAATCTCAATAGACTATGGCACTAAACTGAGGACACATTTGATGCAGCAAGTTTAGAAGGCCTCTGAGTTCTGTTTCTCAGAGGTATTCCTTAGAGGAATCTCTGTGATTTCAGTCTTGTTTGAGTGAATTTTGAGCTTTCTTCCAAATCTCTAGTCACTAATAAGCTATTGATACCTTCCAACAATGAGTTTCAAGTGTCATTTGTCATTAGTGGCAATGATTTCAATACCAATATTAACTAAAAACAAATAATTTTTCTTAATTTGTGCAGAAAGATAACCTTTACAGGACAACTCAACATTAGTACATTACATTCTATACTATCTGTTTTTTTTCCTTTATATGAAAAATATAATCAGAAGATAATGGGAACATACTGTAATCAATTTGTGTGCATGTGTGTGAACATTTAAGATATCCTGAATATGAATGAGAAAAAAATGAATAGAAAGGAGGCTTCAGCATTGTCTAAGAAATCTAACTTTTTGAAACTCTCCTGATTCTGGTGCTGACAAGTAAATTTAAATATGAACATTCCTTTTCAGTGTGGTTACCTCCTAAGTCTAGTGCAATAATACAGTGAGATCCACACTAATTAAAAACTCTCTTCCCAAAGGAACAATATGTCATGCCAAGCAAATATTAAAAGATCCTTTCTGGTTTATTCTAATTCAATTATATGCTAAATTTTAAAGATTTGTTTTCTTTAGCAGTGGTTCTAAATAACAATTTTCATCACATTGTTCTGCTGACTTGCTTTATACTCACTTTAAGAAATAAGACTTGTGATGTCTAATTTAGAAAACCATTCTTTAAAGTTTAAATCTTCCCATAAAGAATTACATAGGAGATACAAAAACAGTCGTTATAGTATAATCTTGATATTAAGTAATTACTAAAACTTTATTCAGTAAGAGGAACTGAACATGAAGTATTTTGTTCCAGTTATCTATGACTGCATAATGAACCACCACACAATTTACTAGCTTAAAATAACAATGTATTTACTATCATGGTTATGTGGGTTGATGGCCCAGATAAGTAGTGCTTGTTTAAAGTCTATCATGCAGTTGCAGTCAGATGTCACCTAGGGCTGCCATCATCTGAAATCTTGACTGGGCTGGCAAACAAGATGGCTCTCTTATATGGCTGGTAACGGATGCTAACTGCCATATGGTGCATGTACACATGGGTTCTTCATGTAGCTTGAGATTCTCACAGCATGGCAGCTGGGTTCTGAGAGGGAGTGTCCCAAACATGAGTATTCCAAAAGATTTATCTTCAATAACTTTCATTTATATTTCAATCACATATCTTAATTTCTTATGAGATTAAAGTTATTGAAAGAAATTAATGTTATTGAAAATGGGGAAGCCAAAAACTCTGAAGACAGGGTTGTGGGTGGTTGTCATATAAATAATGAAGAACATGGAAGAAACTGGAATTGAAAGAAAGATGTAAGTCAGTGGACGATTCACTGCTCTTTTGAATTCTACAAGTAGAGTTTTACTATTGTATTTTTGAACACATCTAGAAACTTCTAAACACATTGAATTAACATCCAATTTCCTTTCTTCCTTAACACTTGCTCTGTGGCTTCAGCAAGACATCAAGTACCTTGATTCCTTCATTTTTACTCAGTTATGGCTTTGCATATCTTTTGCAGACCAGCTTAGACTCTGAATCAATATTATACTTCAATGGTTTCTTGACAAAACCCTTAATTTCCTGGCTACTTTTTTTTACTACCATTTTCTGCATCAAAGCAACCATAAACTTTTCCCTTCACAGAGAAAGGCACACAAGCATGCATGACGTAGCATTCAAAAACATATTTTCTTCAACAATAGTGGGCTTTTATTTCCATCCATTCATTGATGAGTTTCCTCGGTCTCTTATAGTAACATTCTAAACCTTTACTGTATTAACAGCATAACCATTCAATTCATATGTCATAACTTTCAGAAAAAAAGTTTTACTTCTTACCATACATGAAACAGTCCATCCTATCTTTCTCAACTTTATGTCACCATATCTATAAACATCTGAGTCCAGCTTTCTCTTATGTCTCAGGATAAAATGGAAATCTTGTTCCAGTCAAGGAAAATCCTACTGTCTAGAACCAACTCCCTCCCTTCTGGTATAAGAGCTAGATCTTTCTTTGTTTTCTTTTCCTACTATTCTTTTCTTAATGTCCAAAATACTTTCTTTTTTCTTAGTTTCCAGCATTACCTCTCTTTCTTCACACTCTTACTGAATCCCATAATCAATCTTGGGTTCAATAACCGACTGCTTGTATATAACTCTCTAATCTCTATCTCTAGCCTGAATTTCTCTTCTTAATTTCAACTCATATCTGGGTGTTTATTGGACATTTATATGTTGATCCTATTGTCATCTCAATCTCAAAATATCCTGAGCCTTACCTATGTAACTTCCAACCTTCTTTCCAAACCCATTCATTAGCTGTATATCCCCTTCTCAGTGATTAATATCATCCTTTAATATGTGGCCTAAATCAGAAACCTTGAAGTCATTCTAGATTCCTTAATCTTGCCTTCCCTTCTACCGTCTGATCAATAACAAAGTCCCAATATTTCTTCCCCGTTAATATATCTTATATTTGTTCTTTACTTTCCAAACACACTGTCACTGCCTTCTTTTAGGTCACCATCTTTGGTTACTTTTTGAAATTTCCTGTTATTTCTGTTCCATCCTTGTTTACTTTTGGTCTATCTTCTACATGGTTGTTAAAGGATCTTAAAGACCAATCTAAAGGCACCTTCATTGCCACAGTTGGAGTCTAAACTCCTTGACATCTCATAGAAGACCTTTCCTGTTGGATCCTTACCTTGCATTTCTGGGATCATTTCCATAGTACCCATTTAATAGCTTGTGTTCTGGTCCAATGAAATTGCTACAATTCTGAAAACCTTTCCCAAAATATTTTTTATGCTCTTTCTCTCTGATGTGAAAGTTTTTCTTTCTCCTCTCATTCTTGAATGAATGTCTACCTTTTAAGATTCAGTTCAAAGGCTATCTCCTTCCTGTAGGAGATAGGGTTTGCTATTATTTTCTTTTCTTTGTTCCATTCCTTGGTTAGTACTTACCTCACTGTTATACCAATAAATTTGCTCATGTTCCACCAAAACAGTTCCTTCAGTACAGAATTTTGTTTTCTTCATCTACTGAGCGGTGCAACATGTAATTATTTATTAAATGATCTTCAGGTGGCCTGTAGGGCAGTAAGCTACAAAATTTCATTTGAATAAAGCAAAAGAAAAAAGAAATATTTCATATCAATATCCTTTTCCTAACCCTTTCCTCCTTGAAATTACCTTGATCTTTGGGTTGTGCAGTTTGATGAATGAGTGGCAAATATCAGTAATATTTTTTGTCAGAGTTGATTAGGATGGTTTAAATGGAAAGGCATTTTGAAAATAAATTTCAAATTCACTTCTAAATCATGAAATAGTAGACATTGATTCTTGTCTTATTCCGTAAACTGCCATCCATACAAAGTCAGTAACTCAATAACTTGGGAATCAAATGCCTGAATGTGGACAATAAATACCTTGGAGATACTGAAGGTTCCAGACCACCACAATTAAACAAATACTGCTATAAAGTGAGTTGATGAATTTTTTGGTTTTCCAGTGTATATAAAATTTATGATTACATTATACAGTCATCTGTTAAGTGTAAAATAGCATTATGACTAAAAATGTACATATTTTAATTAAAATACATTATTAGTAAAAAAAAAATGCTAACCATCATGTGAGCCCTCTGCATAATCTTTTTGCTGGTGTAGGATCTTGTCTCATGTAGACGGCTGCTGACTGACCAGGGTGGTGGTTGTTGAAGGGGGGTGGCTGTGGCAATGTCTTAAAATAAGACAACAATGAAGTTTGCTGTGTCAGTTTATTCTTCCTCTCACAAATGATTTCTCTATAACACATGATGCTGATTAACAACATTTTATCTACAAAGAACTTTCAGAATTGGAGTCAATCCTCTCAAACCCTGCTTCTGCTTTATTGACTAAAGTTACATGATATTCTAAACCTTCCATTATCATTTCAACAGCCTTCATAGCATCTTCACCAGGAATAGATTCCATCTCAAAAAACTACTTTCTTCACACATCCATGAGAAGAGATTCCTCATCTGTTAAAGTTTTGCCATGAGATTTCAGCAGTTCAGTCACATCTTAAGCCTCCAATCATAACATAAAGATCACTGATCACAGATCACCATAGCAAATATAATGAAAAAGTTGGAAATATTTTGAGAATTATCAAAATCTGACACAGAGACATGAAGTGAGCAAAAGCTGTTGGAAAAATGGTGCTGATAGACTTGTGCAACACAAGCTACCACAAAGCTTCTGCCAAAAAACTTAGTATCTTGAAGCACAATAAACTGAAACACAATAAGACAAGAAATTCCTGTATTGATATTACTGATTTATCTTTTATAAAGAAATTTCCATAAGCAAATGATGAGAGCAGATTTCTACAGTGAGGTAGGAATAGTTTTGTTATGGAGACATCTTTGTGGAACTGGAAATAAACTTCACTGATCCAGATTTTAGCATCAGTCTATAGAAGAAAACATACTTGGCTTTAACAACAACAACAAAAAAACCCTGCCTGTTTGTATTATCAAAACGACTGAGAGCCTCCATGACAGAGATAGGCTACATGTGCTTATATGAACATTGAGCAAGTACCTTAAATTATGGTGATGACCTCAATTTCTGGCTACAGATATACATTGTAGTGATTTCATTTAACTTTTTTTTCAACCATGTCTAAGTCAGACTGCCTTTTCCTCCCTTTGGGAACCAGGACTGACTGACTAACTAACTAACTAACTTACTTTAATGAGAAAATGAAAATCATTTAGTGCTGTTTTTTTTTTGTTCATTTTTTCCTTCTCTTCCCTCTTAATCTCTGCCTCCTCATTTCCTCCTCCTCCCCTACATCCTTCTCCTTCTTCTTCTCACTCTTTCTCTCTCTCTTTTTCTCCTTTCTTCTTCTTCTTTTTAATCAACTACTAATAGATAAAGTCTTAGAATATGTATGCCAACAGCCTTACTTAAATCAAGACTACAATCTTACCCCCAAATTATGTAAACATAATCCAGGAATTAGCATGATATTAGATTTTTAACATGATGGATTTCTGTCTTCATTATTTGTCAAGTTCTTAACCTTCTCATTTTCTCATTTGCCATAATTCTGTTTCTTATTGGGGGTACTAAATGCAAGAAATGAATTATTTATTCATAATAATTTCTCTAAATATTCTACCTTTGCTTCTTTCTAAAGCTCAACAACTTTTTTTTTCCAGGCAACATATTAATACTCTTAGATTCTCTTAGATCATATTGGTTCTTTAAATTCAACTAATAAAAATTAGGCTTCCTTTTAATGCCTGATTAAACCATTTCAGTGACATTGATGGAATAGCATGTGTCAAAAGTGTCTCAGGTCTAAGGAAGGGTACACAGGATTATAGTAATCTGCCTATACCTAGGATGAGAAGACCACCTACAGGAAAGGAAGAAAAGAAATCATGAATAAAGCCAAAGTATTTGGCAGAAGAAATAGCATGTTTCTCACTCAGGCAGCTTTCTTGATTTTCCTTCTATCTCCTTTCCTGGTTTATATATACTCTGTACTTTTCCAGAAACTTATATTTCTATATTTATTTTTCTCTATACATTTACTTCTATGTTCCTCTGTTTGCTCAGTAAAAAGACAATGGAAGTGTCCCAAGACAAAGGGGAGTGGGCAAGCTTAAGTCAGATGCTTTCAGAATGAAAACAATCTGCAAGAATCTTAAATTTGATTTCTATACAGAAAGAGAATGAAAAGTAGCCAAATCTCCAATGAGAGAGATGTTGGACTATTTTCCAGTGTTAAACCCATCTGATTTATATGAAGTAAGCAAATTTTCTCACCAAAACCTCAAAAAAATTTATTCCAATCCTGAATATGTTTTCCTGATAGTCTCCAAATTGAAATAATAAAAAAGTATGGAGATTCACTCTACCTTTTCACTGTATCAAGCTCATATATGAGTATAAAATTGCTAATAACATATCTGTAATAATTTTGAGTTTTTCAAGGGCTTTAACAAGCATAAACAAAAAGACAAACTCCACTGGTAAGTAAGCTGTGTAAATTTTTTAGCTTCTTAAAACTCATAAAATCAAAATGAAAAAAAAAACCTACTTCAAAAAATTGTTTTGATTATTGAGATAAAATTTATGAAACTTCCTTGGATCCTTTAAGGTTTTACACAGCAGCCAAATACTGTTTAAAAATATAGTAGTCTCTCCTTATCCACAGGGATACATTCTAAGACCCCCCCCCCCCTGCAGTGGATGTCTAAAACTGCCAATTATAGAACCCTATATATACTATGTTTTTTCCTATATGTACATATCTGTGATAAAGTTTAATTGATAAATTAGGCACAGTAAGAGATTAACAACAATAAGTAATAGTAAAATAGTAAAACAGTCTTTTCAATATTTAAGAATCTCTTATGGTTTGCCTCCCTCCCTCTTTCCTTAACTATTTTTCCCCTTCCCTTCCTCCATGTCCTCTGTTAAGTTTCTCCTGTTCCACTTATGAGTGAAAACATATTGTATCTGTCCTTCTCTGCTTGACTTATTTCACTTAGCATAACACCCTCGAGTTTCATCCATGTTGCTACAAATGGCCAGATTTCATTCTTTCTCATTGCCATGTAGTATATACCATTGTATATATAAACCACATCTTCTTGATCCATTCATCAGTTGATGGACATTTAGGCTCTTTTCATGATTTGGCTATTGTTGAAAGTGCTGCTATGAACATTGGGGTACATGTGCCCCTATGCATCAGCACTCCTGTATCCCTTGAGTAAATTCCTAGCAGTGCTATTGCTGGGACATAGGGAAGTTCTATCGTTAATTTTTCGACGAACCTCCACACTGTGTTCCAGTGTGCTCACCTTTCTTATGATGATGATGTGAGGTGACAGAATGCCTGCCTGATGAGATGAAGTGAAGTGAATGTTGTTGTGATGTAGTGGTAGGCTAATATTGCTCTTCTGACATTAAGTCAGAAGGAAGATTATCTGCTTCCAGACCACAGTTGACCACAGGTGACTGAAACCAGCAAAAGCGAAACTGCAGATAAGGAGGAACTACTGTATCCCATTTGGAATTAATAATATCCTCAATCCTGACCTATGCATTTATCATTCTGATTCCTCTTTGCATTCTCTTGTTTGTACATTTTCTAAAGACAGAATTTTACAAGGAAAGAATTCTCTACTCACTACTTTTCACTGTGGCATGTTTAATACCTGGGCCTTAGGGTCTGCTAGACCTTAGTTTTTATTTTTGTTGAGTCCTAATTCTACTAGGTCCTATGGCCATGGATGTGTAACTCCTCCGTTTTAAGATTTTCAACCTTTTTTTTCTTTGTAAAATGAAGGTCATATTTGGGTCCACAACAGAAGTTTGTTGTAGCTCATGAGTGAAATAAATATATGTTGAAGCCTAGTACAGTGACCAGTATCTAAGCTCCCAAGGCCCCCTTTGCACCATTTCTATTTGTCCCTCAAAAATAAATAAACAAACAAACATAAATCCTGGTACCTTGTTTGGAAGCTGAAGCTCTATCCTTATTGTCATGACCTTCAGTCTTCTTGCCCTCTTTCCCTTCTGTCACACCTACCTGGAAGAATAAAAACTTTAGATAAACCTAGCTATGTATCTTCCTTTTGTCCATATCTAGGCTGATAAGTACTACTGGAATAAAAATTATACAGTATCTTGAATTTGCCACATAAAATGCATGGTCTCAACCTCAATGGAGTTTCAGTGCCAAAAGGTACTTTCTAATATTCTTCTCACCTTCTTCTCCCATCCTCACAAGAGCAATTTCAAACTCTTTTCACTTTCTTTAAACTTTCTCCTCCCTTATCTCAAACTCCAACTTGAATATGACTTTACAAGGAATAAAGAAGCCATCTCCTATCTATCCTGCATTCACTCTCTGTTTTTCTTCTTTCTCTCCTATTATTATAGACAGATATTCCACTTTCTGGCCAAAGCTAAGCTTTCTCCTGGGGTTTGGGTTCGGTTCATCTTGGCTAATCAGAGGTTTTTATCCATTTCCTCTTTGTGCTCTTAAATCTGTAACCACTGACTATCTACTGGCTCCTTGTCACCAATATTTAAACATGTTTAAGTCTTTATTATCTTTGAGACAAAATCTAAAGACACCCCTTCCTGGATCTCACACTCTTCTAGCTCTACCTCCTCTCTCTCTTCCCTTTTGTAGGCAAACTGTTTGAAAAAGTTGTTGACATCCATTTTGTCACTTTCTCACCTCCCACTAACTTTACAGCTTACCACTATCTGGTTTCACATGAAGAACTTGATTGAAACTACTCTCACCAAGATTATAGATAACCTACTTGTTTCAAAATCAACAGATAGGCATTTTTCTTTGTATCCTTTACTGATCCTACTTCTTATTGTAGTACTTTCCATTATTACTTTATCAGCACATAGCTGTCCTCCCCCTCCCTCCTCCTCCTGCTCCTCCTCCTCCTTTTCTTCTTCTTCTTCTTCTTCTTCTTCTTCTTCTTCTTCGTGTTCCTTCTTTTTTTACTTTATGGATTCCTCTTCTCCATTCCATCTCTTTTATCCTCGTGTTCAAATCCATGGCAGCACTTTACTCTCTTTTCACCCTCTCGCTCAGTGTCTGGAATATCTTACATTTTCTTGATCTCATATTTAAGAGTAACTCCTGAATCTATATTTATATCTGATGTTGCTTTACTGAGTGCCAGGCTCCTGTATCCATCTGCCTTCCAGACATGTCATTTTAATGTAGCACATTCAACATTTCTCTAACACAGTAATGCACATCTTTGGGGAAAAGAAACAAATTTATTAATAAACAAGACTTCTTGTTCCATGACCCATGTTTCAGTTAGCCTTTCAGCTAGTTGCCAAAGATATAAATCATCATCCTTGCTTCCTCCCTATCTTCTACCACCCGTCTTCTATTACTTCATTAATCTCTAAATCCTAGGGATCAATATCCTCTACATCCCTCAAATATCTACTTATAGGTATCCTTATTTTAGCTTCCTAGTTCAAGCCTCTAGTATTTCTCTCTTTCTTTGTCTAGTGAAACATCCTCTTAGTCTCCTTCCATAAAATCTTAGTTCCTCCATCCATCTTTTCTTCATATAGTAGCCAGAATGATATTTCTAAACCTTAGATCTGATTATGTCACTCTGCAACTTCAGACCTTTTAATGGTTTTCCATTGTCCTTTGAACAATATCCAACTATTAAGAAAGCCTGCAAGGCCCGTTATAGTCTTTTAGCTCTTGAGCTTCATTCATTTCTTCATTAATATCACAAATGTGTACTGAGTGCTTATGAAGTGCTGAGTACTAACTATTCTAGGCATTGGAGATTCAGTAGTGAAAAAATACCTCTGATCTTTTGGGATTTATGTATTTCTCAATTCATCCCCGATCTCCTTGCTTCACCTATGCAGAACTATTCTAGTATGAGTTCTTTAATGAAATATGCTCCTTTTCCTAGCTTAGAGAGAACTTTACAGGTGTTAGTTCAATGAGAGACTATTTCCTCAACATCCGTCCATCAAATGGCTGCCAGTCATTCTTGGGCTCTTCCTATTACAGTTTGCAAGCCTACTGTAGTATTTCAGGCAAGGGAAACAGAGAGCTTTAATATAGGTTAGATTTGAGAGATATAAATCAAAATGGCTTTATTGATAATGCAAAAAAAATGGAAAGAGAAGTGTATAGGTTAACTCCAAGATTTCTGGTTTGGGTAGAAACAGGTTACATTAATAAAGATGAAGATTTTGATGAATAGATGATGATTTTTAGATACCATAGGACCTCTAACAGGAGTTACCTGATAAGTGAGTCTTGAAAAGAGCAAAATAGTTTGAGTTGAATATAAGAGGTTAATAGAAGTTATGAAATGGTTAAGTTACTAAGATAAAGTATATAAAATAAGAAGAGAATGTTTGAGTTTCCTTAAGGAATCATGAATTTATACTTAAAGATCCATTCTCTTTGCCTCTTAGTCATTTTAGAATATAGCAACTCACAGTTAAAATCAGCTTGTATTAATTTCTAAGACTTAATTTTAGCGTTATCTCCACGCACATTCTATTCTTTCTCAAAAAAGAAATAGATCTTTTGCATTGATCTGTGCTATTTAATTTTTAATGTGGTGTTCTTTTTAATCTGTTTAAAATTAACATCTCAGATTACAAATAAATAAATGAAGAGTTTTACAATCCTTAAATCTGTTATATAATTGTAAAAGCTTACCTTTTATAATTTTTTAACATTTAAAAGTTTAACATAATCCTCAGATTTAAATGTATCTATTCCAATAAATAAATAAATAAATAAATAAATAAATTTCACTTAGAGGTATAGACTAGATCTTGTGAGTCTAAACCTGAAGGTGACTAATAACATTCACTATTTGTAAGCTTTCAGAGAAGCTATTCTATATGGTTTGGCCTTATGTGGTGAAGAAGGGACAGAGTGGAGGGGTCAATCATTTACCTGCTTTAAGCTTCAGAGCTTCAGAGCATTTTTTTCACATATTCTTAGTGTTATACCTCTGTATTTCATTTAAAAATGTCTTCAACAAGTTCCTGTTCACCAGTTGAGTGGTTTCAATGAAAGCTCTTTAGGAGTAGAAAATATAGTTTTATGAATTTTCACTAGTGATATTCTGGTGTCCAGAAGTGCTGAATTCTATTTCTAAAATTATTATATTAAATGTAGTATATACTATCATTGAATTTTTTAAATACAAAGCCATTCATTTTTTAAATGGAACATACCAATTGGCCAATTTAAATAGTCTTATCTATAGATTTCTTCCCTATAACAATTTCCCTTTGTTAATTTAAAAAAGGTATTCAAAATGACAATAAGTAAGAAAGTATGGCAGTAATTCATTTAATGCCTGCCAAAATTGACATTGATTACTTAACACTGCTCTACTGTGTGGTTAAAACATTTTTTAGCTCTGCAAGTTTTTAAATTAAAGCAAAAAATAGCTTGCTGCTTTTCTGAGTTTTATGCCATTTTTTTAAAACTCACAATTATGTGCTTTTCAAATGCTTTTTTTCATTATATAAATGCTTTTAAATCATGTGCTTACAGAGAAAAGTGAGAATGGAAAAATGAGATGTTTTAAAGATTGCATATTCTTAGAATATCTCAAAATAGGTACTCAGATGTGTGTGGCTTAGTGGTTTATGAATGGCTGGCAAAAGGTTAGTATTTACTACACCAGTAGGAAGTGTAAAAGGAAAAGCAGTTTGGCATTGTGTGGGTTTCTTGGAATAACAGCTACAAACTGTCCTTATTTGGAATGAGCCAATCAGAGACTACATCTGGCATGGAGCTGATGAGACTCTCCCCCACTGGTGACCCTTCCTTGTGTGTTACAGAGAGCTGGCTGGTTTATGAACTCAGCAAAGGCAATTAAATGCTCACTCACTAAAATAATCCAATGGAGGTCTATGTTAATGGTTTAAAAACATTGTTTAAACAATGGAAACATGGTTTCTCTATGTGCTATTTTCTAATTATACTGTGAAACCAGTATGACTACATGCATTTCACTAGTCTCTTTAATGTTTCAAAAGCTTTTCATACCTATTAACTTGTTTTGTCTCCACAGCAACCTAAGTAGGTAGGCGAGGAGGGGGCTGTTATATGAACTGAGTTAATGCATGAGAGAGTGATTTGTTAACATTAAAACCACACAAATGATACCATTAAGATGCTTGTTTTGTGGAAAAGAAAACAGAGGGCAGAGACACTAAATAATCTGCTTCAGGTCACATAACACTGGGATGACCGCAGTGCAGGTCAACTGACTTGCACACAAAATTGTTTGTCAGTTTCTTGTACTCACCATTCACTGGTGAAGCTATCAGCAGTCAATATAAGACTGTTACAGAACAAATATAGGGCTAAAGCACTTCAGGAGGCTTATTTAGAGTTACTCATTTAGCCACTAAGAGAATATGCAGTCAATTTTTTAAAAGTATTTTTGGACTAGTGTCTGCTTGAAAACAGCAGTGCAAAATGCCCCCAACACTGTGGTTAAGCTTACGGCATGAAATATCATGACAACCCAGCCAGGGGGATCAATGATCTAGAGGGGAAGGTTATGCATTTCATTAGCAAATCCTGGCTCACCTTTCATTCATTAATCTGGTTCCACACAACTTCTGTATCAAAACTCCACTAACTCTTTCCCTAGTTTCAAAGGCAGTACTTACTACTGCAGATCAATTGAATTCTCAGAAAAGAACAAGAGTGTGACCATCTTTTCCTCCCTTCTAAGAGGGAGGAATCTTCCATTCCTGTGTGTTTTCCTTTCTGGCCAGGCAGTTGAGAACAAGATCTTGAAGAAAAGAGAGAAGTATTCTTCCAAGTCTTGAGTTTTTTATGCCACTTACTTAATGTTTACTTGCCTTTTGCTTTGCTTGACCTCTCAGTTCAGAACACAGGATTGAGAGAGTGCATTGGAAGAACATAATAATAATGGATAATTATGAAATAGTAGTACAAGCATACTTAGTGTTTACTGAACACTTACTCTTCATCACTTCTCAGGTTCTTTTGAAAGCTTGACATGCACAGTCTCACATAGAGATACTAAGTAATTAGACCCAAGTTACACACTAGTTCGTGCTGATGTCGGGACTTGACTCCGTATTTGTCTAGCCTCAAAGCTTGTGTATTAGCCATTATGCTGTTTCACCTTCTGGCTCAATTGAAAGTCAAGAATTTCAGGAAGAATCTGTCTAATATGGATCCCAAAGAGTGGTTGGTTCTAAGAAACTCTGATTCACTTTAATAGCCAAGATTTTTTAGAAAAAATAAATAAATAAGTAACCACATGGGCAGCTCTCTCCACAAAGAAGTGAAGGAAAGCCAGCCAAGGTTGAAGGCAAACATACAGCTACTACTGGTGTGTGATAGATGCAATTATGTTCAGTGGTAATGAGGAGCCAGAAATTCCACTGTTCACTGATTGTATGCTTTTTCTAGCAAGTCATATATGATTTCTGAGCCCCAGTTTTCTCATTTGTACAATGGGATTTGTATTCTTTATTTTAGAGTTTTTCATAAGGACTGAACATAAACACACACTTGTAGTGTCTAGTGTAGCTCCGAAACTTAGTAGTCACTATGTAAACATTAGTTCTAGCTCCTGTCCTGATACCCATCTAGTCTGCTGTTTCTAAAGAAGCATGTGTTGGGTATGGTAATATCAGGACTGTGGGTAGCAGGATTCAAGAGCTCAGGACCAAGTAAACCCAGCCGGAAGGTTAGGCAAAGAAACACAGCCGACAAGGGAATAGAAATCCAGACAGTAAACTCCGGATGTTTGAAACCAGTCTTGCATTAGAGCACACCAAGTACCTCCCTTAGGTCATCATTGTACTCGGATTGAACCTAGGCAGCCAAGAAATAACCGAAAGTCTTATGTTTACCAATCAAGGTGGTAAGGTCCCAGCCAAAGATTTAGAGTCCAGAACCCTAAAGGCAGACAAGGTTTACCAGCCAACGTTAAGAATCTATGCAATTCTAGATTACAGATTTGTAGCACCTACCAAAAGGAGATCTTGGGACAAAAGTAAAAATGCTACCTGTCATGAATCATTGCACACACTTTTTACCCAGGTACTATTCAATCCAAGAGCATATTGGACTCTCAAGTGGAGGTCCCTCAAGGGAAAGGGAGTAAAAGATTTGAGATTATAAGATTTTCTGATGGAAGAAGGACACCTGTATTATGGTCTAGGCTTATTGCGGTTCCCCAAACTGGCGTGTAGAGGGTCTATACAGTCTTGGACCACTGAAAAAGAAGCTTTGGTCTTACTATCTTCAGACTCCCTAGCCAATTCACAGAGTTATCTAGGGTTATTTGTCCTATCTTTGTCCAATAAGAAGGATATAATAAATGCCACTGGAGTTATATATCTGTTAAGTTACTATGAATACACAGGTTTTAGTCTATTTTTATAGTATCTAAGATAAGTCATTAAAAACTGAAAGTTATTCCACCAAATCTAAGGATGAGAGACTGAGGCACAGGGAGACTGGTTTCACAGGTCAACCACTAACTTTAGGAAAGCTAAATTTGAACCTAAGCAGTCTAGCTTTGGGGATATCCACGTAACTGCCATATTGTATTTAAATTTAGATGAACTTACCCATTGAACACCTAAATATTTGGGAAAGCAAAGCAAAGGAAAACACTGTTCTCTTTCCTTCCCTCCCTCACTTTTTTCTACTTCCTAATTTTCATAAGTGCCCTCATTTATTCATTTCTTATATATTGGAGTCACTGCCTATTTTCATGAAATTGGAGTATATTTTATTTTCATTTTAGACTTTCTCCTAAAAAAGAATATTTTTCAAAGATAGAATAATGTATATTAGTTACACTATATATTTTAAGACATGAAAAGTGGAAGTGATAAATTTTGACAACGTTGTTAGAAACTGTTCTGGAATAGGCTCTTTGTTTCTAAGGAACAGAAATCTACTCAAACTAGCTCAAATAAAACTTGAGCTTTATTGTAAGTTCCCAGTGAAATCTCAAAAAAATCTAGAAATAAACAGGCAGAGACCTTAAGACAGCTGGACCCAAGGCTGCTCTGGTGACCAATAAGAGCAATTCAGGAGCCTCTACTCTTCTGTCAGCAATCCTGCTAGTCACATGCTGTGATTCAGCACAAATCACATTTGTCATAGGAGACCTATGCCCTGGCATCAAAAGGTGAGCTAGGTCAATCAGACCCATCTCTTAAAAATTTAAACTAAGACATTGATGTGCAGGAGAAACCTTGCTAATCAGTAGCTGGATAAAAATTTGCAGATGCAGAGCCAGTAATGAAAATGGCAACTGACGTAACAATGAGGCTAATGGATTGCAATGTTACACTAAAGTATAATCTCACTTTACTTCTTTGTAACCTGATCTGTATTCTGTGTTGACCTTAAGCAAATGTATTTAAGGCTGTAGGGTTTATTTCCCAAACTGATAAACAAAGAAACCTATTTGTCATCTCACAAAAATTTTGTTGGTGAGATACATTTGAGGAGGAGTTCAAATTCTTTGCCAGTCATATAAAAATGTAAGATGATTGAAATACCTCATAGTTTCATATCCCAGTGTTGCAACATATAAAATGAGAAGCTGAATTCTAGATCATTTTTATTTTCCATAAGTGATAGTACAACCTTGTCAACATCTCTCACTCTACTCTCCCTTTGTAGATCATAAATATTTTCAAAACACAGTTATTGGTCCCAAATGAATCCTCATCATTTAATTATTTTTTTCAAAATCATCTGTAGAATTGATATGATTTTATAAACCAAACCATTATGATTTTGTACTTTCATTTCAATGCACAAGTGAATTACTGAATGTTAAAGGGTCTGAGACAACTTAATGTTTTTAATTTGTAATAGGATGTCTTCAGCTTGTTGGATCTTGAGAAATCCAGCTGGTAGTATAAAGTATATTTTACTATATGTCTAGCAAAATTTTTATAATTTGAGATATGTCTTAGAGTGCTTGGAAAGACCACAGAAATTAAGGTTCAATCAAAGGCACAATTGTGGAATTTCTCTCTCTACTATGGGAGGCATGAAATGTGCTGTATGAAAACTTGAATTCCAGAAACAGACGAACCATGATTTAAAGCCTTATTTGACACTCAACCTCTTTAAGAGTCTGTTTCTGCGTATGTGAAATGGACATAGTAACAGACCCAATCCACCTAAATATTTGTTACTATGAGGACTAAATGGGGTAATGCAGATACATTTCTTTTTTTATTATTTTTTAATATTTATTTATTTTGGGGGGGAGGGGCAGAGAGAGAAGGAGACAGAATCTGAAGCAGGCTTCAGGTTTCGAGCTGTGAGCACAGAGCCCAATGTGGGGTTTGAACCCACAAACTGTGAGATCATGATCTGAGCCAAAGTCAGACACTTAAGTGAGCCACCCAGGCACCCCTCCAGATACATTTATAAGCACAAAGAAGGTACTGTAAGTGGTAGTTATAGATTGTAGGATGTGATATATTAAATAAGATAAAGAGCTAATAATAGAAAAAGTAGAGAAAGTAGAAATAATTAAAGTTTTTTTTAGAGTGCAAAACTTGTTGGTAGACCTTAAAGTTCAGAGTTCAAGTAAAGTCTCATTATTCCCTTTTTGATGTTTAAAATTATACTCTCTTGAAGCTGCTTTAGGGCAAAAAATACATGAGCTGAAAACAATTGCCAAAACATGTAAAATATGAAACATAAATGTATCTTCAGCTCTGATAATGTCCAAGGACTGAATAACTTAGATAATGTTTTTCAAATCCAAATTGAATCAGTAAATTATGATTTGGTAAATCATGCACTAACCACTATTGAGAAAACATTATCGTTCAAATATTTAGAGGAGATAAGAGAAAATGCGAATCCCAGTGCATAACTGATAGAAAACTGAGGCAGTTTATTTAATCTCTGATCTTTCATTTAAAATAATGCATTTATAGATATCCACATGATGAGGTTGCTTTTATCTGAGAGCCACAGAACATAAAGTAAAGACCAGCTGGACAAGGTGACTAATGGTCTTATTAAAAGAGTCACACTAAAAAGAGTCCTGAGAGCAGTAACTGGAGAAATTTTAAGGAAAAAGTTTTGACACTTTTTACACTTGAATCACCTTGTACTATTTTCTGGCTGGGTAATCAGAAAAAGAAAACATCTTGAAGCAGTTGAGTGAAGGTAATCCATCACCTGCTTTGAAGGCACCAGCTCAAGGTGCTGGTCTTGGCTGCTAGAAACCACCAGCTTTTCTGAGATTCAGTTTCCTCATCATCTAAAACACTGAGAGGTTGGGCAAAAAGTACTGGTTTTCAAAGTGGCTTTACTTGGCCTTTCACCTAAAAGAAAATCTTAAGGAGATGCCAAATAAATAAAACAAAAATAAGTGTAGACACTTCTTGAAACAAAGTGGGTGTGTATGTGAAGAGGAGGGGTTGCCAACAGTGTTCTCTGCCTCCCTTCCCTTGCTCCACAGCATGGCTTCTCTTTCCCAAAATTGCTCCCTCCCTCCAATCCCTTGAGTTTCTCAGTATCAGAGCACACAAATACTCAGAGACAGTTTGTAAACCCTGCACCAGTTGACCTTCATTGTTTTGAGCATCATTGTTGACCTTTCTGAATAATTCAGGTATCCAACTAACAAAAGAAAAGCATATCTAGCCAATAACATATTTCAAATTCAAAATATTTTAAATGAAAAAGGAAATGCCTTTTTATCTTGCATTTTAACAAAAATCACCACAAATGATATTACAAAAGTTGGGATGGTTTAGGGGATACAGGTCTCTCATTCACTGGTAGTGGAAGTGTAAACTAGTCTAACATTTCTGGAACATATTTGACAACATTTCTGGAACATATTTGACAATATATGCCAAAAGCTTTTAACATAGATGTATCATTTTGGCCACAAAATTCCTCTTCTAGTGATTTAACTCAAGGGAATTGATGAGAAAGAAGAAAAGGTTGTATGGTTTGCTTATCTGATTTATTTATAATGAAGAAATGTTACATATCCTTAATTATAACATTATTACAGAAGTTAAGTACCTATTTAAACAAATATTATAAAGGAATATATATATAATTATATAATATATATATAATTTTTTAATTAGAAAATTTGAAGAAGTCTGAAGAAAGTAATAAGTATATGGACTTTGAAATCTCCTGGTTCTTTCTGGGTAATATTGGAAAAAGACAATGAAAGGCAGGAGATAATTAATCAGTAATTTAAGGTGATGTGTGAAAGCCAGAGGGACTCCTAAGCAGCATATAAAGAGACTCTTATCTCAAGCTAGAAGGCAAAAGAAAAAAAAAAAGTGAGGCTAAAACCCAGGATCTTATTATAAGGGCAGAATAGTTCCAGAGAAAATTTGAATCTTTAACCCTGGCAAGACCAGTATACTCTGGGCCTTGACTGCAAAGGTGTTTGGCATTGAGATGTGGAACGGAGATATCTGAGTCAGTGTACTCAGAAATCTTGAATCTCCAGCTTCCCTAGGACAATGAACCGATAGAGATAGCGCACTTTTTCCTGTTGAAGTCTAGAATTCCTCCTCTGTTTTAAGACAATGCAGAGGTCTTTGCCTTATAACATAATACACACCCTTTCAGGATCTATCTTCACCTCTTCTAGTAGGCATCAGAAAAATAACTAAGGTCAAGACATAACCTTGCCCTGCCAGAGATATGTTGGCATCAAATAGGAAATGCTGCAGAACTAGGCTACATGGGACAGCCAATGTGTACCAGTAGGAGCCTGGAGATATACAGGATTCTGAGTGTAGAATCAAGGTGGGGAGGTGAGAACATGAATTTGGGTAAGAGAGAGTTCATCGATATGGGAGCACTGTCTCATAATCTAAGATTTATTACCCTGTTGAGGACTTTAAGATACAGTGTTAATGTTGTAACATTCTTAGAAGTTTGAAAAAGGGATGATGTCAATAAAAAATTAGAGATGTTAGAACTACTGTAGTAGACAGTGGAGCAAGAGACCAAGAGGTTTGGAGAAATAAGCATGCTGGAGGAAGTATACCATGTAAAGCTGGAAAATCCCAGCTTGTGGGAGAACCTGGATGAAACTCCACCTACCAAACGGATAAGAGATGCTTTAATAAGGGAGAACCAGGGTCTAGCACTTCTGAGTAGTTCAGTGATGAATGTCTCTTGTCCAAGGGTGACATCATAGATGCTATTATAGAACTGGGCTCCCTGATTGCACTGGGGATGGTGGATTCAGAATAATGAACAGGAACAAAACAAAAATTAGAGGCAGTGTAGGTGGAATCATCATAATTTGTAGTAAGGTCTAAAGAACAGCCAGCAGGATATGGCCTACATAAAACTATGAACATATATTTTCTTAAATATTTATATATTTTCGAGAAACAGAGAGACAGAGCACGAGTGGGGGAAGGGCAGAGAGACAGGAAGACATAGAATCTGAAACAGGCTCCAGGCTCTAAGCTGTCAGCACAGAGCCCGACACGGGGCTCGAACCCATGAACTGTGAAGTCATGACCTGAGCTGAAGTCAGTCAACCAACTGAGCCACCCAGGCACCCCAAAACTATAAAGATATTATAGAACATGATATTCCTAGATGTAAGATAAATAGGCAGCCAATAAGAGTATTGCTCAATTTATAAAATTTATATAACCAAAAGAAATCAAGATTTATTAGATAGGCACTACAATAAAACATCATGATCTCTTGTCCAATACTTGAACCTCATCCTATTTTTAGATATTGAATTACTGACTGAAGGAAAGGCTGGATCCTCATAAGGAAGCATCTTGTAATACCATACATGTATGTAATAATCTCCCTAAAGCAACCTATGGCCATTTATGTAAGTAAAGGGAGTACTCAGATATTTTGAGGACTGTTGCACATAGGACTTAGGTTGAAATTGATAATCTTGAATCCAAATATCACCAAGACTCCCCCTCTTAATGAGAGAGGCTTTTGTGCATTAGATTAAAAAGTGGAATCCTGACCTAGGTCCAGCTCACTGGGTCCACACACATTAATTTAATAGTTGTTTTTTCAGTCCCCAAATATACAATCAGAAAGGATATATTTTGTAGTTGGCAGAATGCCTGCATTGGTCCCTTGTCTTGAGGAGCAAGAGCTAAAAGAGTAGAGTAGGCCAAATGGAAACTTTGAAATGCACTTACCTCCCACCCTTGCCCCACCCCCAGCCAAGATTATAAATTAAAAAATATTTATATCCCAGGAGAAACATCAGAGAACATCACCCTTAAAAACCTAAAGGATTTAGGAATGGTGGTCTATTTAATTCACCAGTCTGATCTTTAAAAAAATAGGTATAGCTTGGCACATGATTATAGCTTATCACAAATTTAGGCAAATAGTAACCCCAGCTGCAACTGGTATATTATATGTAGTATCTATTCTAAAGCAGATCAACATAGTCTTAGGTAAATTAGTCTAGTGAGTCTGTTTTTGTTTTGTTTTGTTTTGTTTTCCCCATAGCAAGAAGAAGCAACAAAGGCAATTTAAATTAATGTGGGACAGCCAGCAGTATGCATTTATCTTTTACTTTAGGGCTATGTAAACTTCTGTATTCTCTGTCATAATCTAGTCTGAGAGAGCCTGGATCATCTGAACATTCTGTAGATGGTCCATTATATTGATGACATCAAGTTAATCAGATAAGGAAATAGTGGCAGGTATAAAATTTTGATAAGATATATCTGATCCAGAGGGCAGAAGATAAACCAGTCTCCCTATTTCTACCATTGTACCTCATCATCCCCTTTCTGTGGAGAGAAGTAGCTTGAGGTAAAAATATATATATGGACTCATCAGCAGTGGTGAATAGCTTAGTTTTTTTTTAGGGTCCTGGAGAGATAAAAGTTGAAAAATCAGGGACAAACAAATATGGGGAAGAGGCCATGGATTTGTATTAATGATTTTTTATTATTCTGTATTTTTGATTTTTTGATATCCTGGTGCTCACCCTGGAGAAACTGTCCCTCCCAGGGTTAGTTAATTCCTAGAGATAGAAAACAACTTACCTGCAATTTCACTGCTTATCCTCTCTAAGTTTCTTCCCACAGAAACCCCAATAAACGTTCTTGCTACAGTTTCCCCATCTCCCTCTACCTCCTGACTATGGTACTTCCCTGTGTGACTCCCCATGTTGTGACCTACCCCTGTCCTTGGGATCTGTAAGTATAACAAACTATCCTTTCAATGTCAGTTGTCTCCTGATCTGTTTCCATATATGAGTAATAATAAAACCTATACTTGAAAATAGGATGGACCTATTGTAATTGGCATGAAGTGTGCAGATTTTGGTATCCCATGCCCACAAGAGAGCATCCACCAAAAAAGAGGCAATAAACAATCAAGTAGATAGAGTGAGTCAGCTGTCAGATGATACTTAGTACTATCTTTGGCCAACTCACTGCTGATTCAATGAGCTCATGGACACATTAACCATGGTGGCAGTTAGGGAGGCTGTGCATGTGTCCAACCTCATGGACTTCCACTCACCAACACAGATCTAACTACCACACTGCTGAACATCCAAACCACTAGCAATAGAGACTATGCTGAGCTCCTGGTATGCTACTATCCCTGATGAAACCATCTTGGAAGGAGGAGGGAATTTGTTTTATCTGGAAAGAACACATATTGCAAGTATAAATTTCCTTTCCTGCCATGTTGCCTCAGTCAGCACTGTTATCTAAGAACTTACATAGTGTTTGAACTACCACCAAGGTATATTGTATAATATCATCTCAAACCAAGAGACCTGTTTTAGAAGCAAAGGAAGTGTGAGAGCAGGTGCACGACTATAGGATCTTCTGGTCTTCTCACATACCAAGCTTCCAAGAAGCTACTGAAATGATATAAATATCGAGTATTTTAGGGGCCCCTGGGTAGCTCAGTTGGTTAAGTGTCAAACTCTTGATTTCAGCTCAGGTTGATGATTTCACAGTTCATGAAATTGAGCCCCACGTCAGACTCGGTGCTGACAATGAAGAGTCTGCTTGGGATTCTCTCTTTCCCTCTCTCTCTGCCCTTCCTACCTCCTCAAAATAAATAAATAGAATTTTTTTTTGTAAAGGTGAAGCTGAAGTGACAGCTTGGAGATAATACCCTAGGAAGATGAAGTACCATTCCCCAGGAAGCAGTCTATACCCTAAATCATGGCCATATATGGTGCTGTGACCCCAATTGGTAAAATATATGGGTCTAAGAACCAAGAACCAAGTCCCACTTGCCATCATTTCCAGTTATTTCTTTGGTGAATTTGCACTTTTGTGGGTCTAGATGTCCTGATTCCCACAGAGGGATATTTCCACCTGAGAACACAGTAAGAGTTCCATTACATTTAAAACTGCAGTTGCTGCCTCAGCATTTCACAGTTGGAGACACAATTAGACAAGAAGAGAAGCCACCACTTTGGCAGGGGTGACTGGATCTGATCAACAATAATAGGCTTGGCACACAAGTGATTTACTAGTGCTTGTCTTCCCTGCATAATTTTAATGGTAAATGGACAGTATAGCATCCTGAGAAGAGCATGGTGAGGAGGGGATTTAGCTCCATTAGGGATGAGGATCTGAGTCTCTCTCCAAGGCAGGACACCTAAATTGCAGAGATGCTAGCCAAGGGTGAGGGACTGGGACTCCACGGACCCATCTGGAATGAGTAGTGGAGGAAGAGGAAAATAAGTATCAGCTATGGTCTTGAGTCCAGCTGCAGTGGCAGAGTTTATAGTTTATTCTAATAACCATCTTGTTGTAAATTTCCTCAGAAGTGGAAACCAACCATAAAGGTGTGGAGAAGGTGTGATCAACTTAGTATATGAAGCAAATGAATCTGAGCAACACAAGGGGTGGGCTGTACAGATGCATTGATATGGCACAGTTTACACTCACTTGCTCAGCTGTAGGAGTACTAGTTGCTGATTGCTCTTGGACCAGTCCCTCTCTAGAATCCCCTTTGGCTAAAGTAACTGACTTTTACAAGATTATGCTTCCTCGTGGGGGTTGGCCCACCTCTAATAATTTGTCAATGTGGGGGACAATGTCCTGCCCTCCTGGAGATTTGGGAAAAGGCTGAAGGGATATTCCAGTTCTGGAGATCCCTGTAGGATTGATGGGGACCTTTATTGCAACTGCATGGAAGTTTAAGTTCTCCCTACATCCAATTTGACTTCCCTCATTTTGTTACAAGTATTGTTCCCAAGAGCATTCTCTGCCTCAGAATCTGTGTTTTGGGGAAACTGTCCTAAGTCAGTCCTGTAGATTGTGTGTTATTCATCACGATTTGAAGAGTGCTCTAATTTGGACTCTTGACTAGCTATTTCCATTTATAGCCAACATTCAATATTCCCCTCATTCTTGGCCTTGACTTCTACGTCCTCCTAGTAATTTTTTACACTGTGGCCCCTGCCACCATTAGGTCATGGACTTCTTTGATGTTATGTACACATATTATACATCTACTTATAGTTCCTTTCCCTCAATTCCCAACAACACCACAGTGCATTTGATTTGTTTAATATACTCTGTAGGAAGCTTACAATTTATAAACCAGGTTGGTGAAGAATTAGTATTCAACTAGTATGAACTTGAAAAAATTACAGATAATTCTCTAGATTTGAGAATTCTCTATAATTATTTACAAGAGTTCTTATGCTATTTAACTAAAAATCTCAGCACTTGCAGATTATAGTTCCTCCATTTTCCTGTAAAATGTCACAATTCTTCGAGCCTTCTGTAAGCTGAGTACACCACCCATTGATCCTGTGCTCTACTTAATTTCTGGCAAAGCACCTACTTTGATTGAAGGTCTTGGCAGTCTCAAAATCTTCCTCCCCATTCCTAGTCACACCATAATCTGAATGACATTACTCTGAATGCTGATGATTTTCGCTTCATCATCCCTTACCCTCTTTAATGACAATGAACTTACCTACCAATTGACTTCAGCTGCCCACTTTCAACATCACACCATGAACCTTGTCATGAATACAAACTGCTCTACCACTGAAAACATAAGTGTCTTATTCACTGAGCATGAAGCCTGATGCCATATCCTTCTAGAGCTCTTAACTTATTCCACTATACCTGGTCTTTGACTTCATACATACCCTTCAATCTTTTCATTCAACGAGACTCTTTTCTTCCTTTTTTAATGATAATTTTTTTCCGAATACTACATATATGTTATCATTGATTATTTGACCTACAGACACCTACCTCACAGATACCATCTTCACAAGTAACCATCACAAGTCTTCCTCTCTATTTCTAAACCTCTGGGCAAAAATCTCACAGTTTTGCAGATTGGTATCATTATAATTGATTATAATAACAATTTCTCAATCCTATTTTTACTTGGCAGATCTCATTTGTTTCATCAATTCTACTAAAGCTTCACAGTTCCCAGCCTTTATTCCCAGTTGTCCACCCTGGTTGTGAGTTTCACTATGAGCTCTCTGTCTTACTTTCTAGAAACCTGTCCCTATCATCCCCTTCTTTTCTCATTTTGTTTAAGAGTAACTCATCCACTTTCTGAGACTTCATCAGTCATTTTTTCTTCAACCCAACCCCTTTCTTTTTTATTGCTCATGCTCAGACTAGGAATATAGTCGTTTCTCTTTTAAAATTCCTCCCTCAACTCCTATGATTCCGCTAGCTACCATCTAATGTTAATTTGGATATGTTTACTAAAATAAGCCCAAAAATGATCAATTTACTAAGTATATTATATATACTCTCTCTCTCTCTCCTCTCTCTCTCTCTCTCTCTCTCTATATATATATATATATATACACAAGCAAACAAACAAATAAATGTGCCTGCCTGGGAAGGGAAAGTTGCTTATTATTATTAGTTTGTATAATGAATATTATTGTGATAATAAAAGTAAAACATATAGATGGTATATAGAATCATAATGGAGTGAACACCACCACCCACATTAACAAAGTGACCATTATCACTACCTTGTAGCCCACTGGTCTCAGTTTGTTCCTTTCCCTCAGAGGTAACTATTATCTGGATTTTGTGTTTTTCATTCCCTTGTCTTCTTATAGTTTTATTACGTTATTTGTAAACTTAAATAGTATATTGTTTTGTTTTACATACTTTTGAGTTTTATATATGTGGAATTATGCTACATGCCTTGCTTATTTTTGGTAGACATTATGACCATGTTATTTTGTGTATATGAAATTCAAGCATTTTGTAGTATTTCAATATATGAATACATGGTGATGATTTATATATTCTACTATTAATGACTATTAGCAATTTTAGTTTAGTTTAGTTTCTATTCCGATTACAAACAGCACTGCTATAAATACCCTTGTACAAATCTCTTGTTGTACATCTACAAGTCTTCTGGGGGTATTGTTTTTTAAATGACAGGCACGCCGTTGGCATGCCTAACGCTGACTGTAATCTTAGCATGATGTCTCTCCCTTCTTATATATAGAAATGTTGAAGCTTCTCTTTAAAACTCTTTGAGAAAGGTACACGTCTACAATGCAGTCCACCCATGGTACTTAGTGAGAGGACAGGGGGCTCGTGGCATCATGGGGCTAAAGTAGGAAGGAGAAGTGAAGATAATGTTATTCTATGCCATCATGTAATTTGTGATCTTATTGGGAATTCTTCTCTCTCCCTAAAAGACACATTGAAACTATAGAAAGAAATGTAAAATTGAAGAGGGGTTAAAGCCTAAACATCTAATTGTTAGAAAAATTATTTAATAAAATAATTAAAATCTAATGAGCTTTCAGTAATTAAGTATCAAAATCCTGGTGCTGGGTCCATGTACAAAACAAGCTGAGGTAGAATGAAATATTATTTTATTTTCATAGTCTTATTTTCATTTTGATTTAACTTTAAAAGTAAATTTTTCTGATTAACAGATGACTTTTTCATTTAATCCAGCAAATTTTTACTGAATGGAAAAGCAATTGACAAAAGCAATTAATGACAAAGAAATGCCATGTTGATAATGATGTTTTCAAAATTGAATTTTTCTTTTTAATTGATCTTTTCAATGCTCACTCAGACTGATTTCCACTAAAATTGCTTTATTATCCATTTTCTCCTCAAGTCTTTAATGAAAAAATTAGAAATTGGGATTCTCCTTTTCTTGATTTCATTGTAATTTTAAGGTGAGAAATAGCACTACTTGTTTTTTCTTTTATTTTTTCTTTTTCTGCCTTAATTCCAAGGCCAAACAAATTTCCCAAATGCTTTGTTGCATTTCAGGATATATTTGTCAGATTTAGCAAAAATAGACAAACAAAACAAAAATAAAAACAAAAAATAGGATGCCCAGTTAAATTTGATATCATATAAATAATGACTAATTTTTCAGTATAAGTGTGTCCCAAATTACTTCTCTTTTTTTTTTTAAGTTTATTTGTTTATCTTTGAGAAACAGAGAGAGAGAGGGAGGGAGAGAACAAGTGTGGGAGGAGCAGAGAGAGAGAGGGAGAGGGAGAATCCCAAGCAGGCCCTGCACTGTCAGTGCAAAGCCCCACACAGGGCTTGATCTCATGAACCAATAAAGAGTTGGAAGCTTAACCAACTGAGCCACCCAGGCATTCCCTAAATTACTTTTCTTAATCTGAAGTCAAATTTAACTGTCAGTCCTGTAATTTATCTGGTAACCCTAATTTGGCGAAATATAAGAATAAAAACTATCAGTTTGGGGAAGGGGAAGCATCTACATGAGGCCAAGTTAAAAGATCTGATTGATTTGGGGTGGAAAGATGAAGCCTGTAGAGCTTCTGGATTAGATTTGACAGATAGATGCTAATATCTGACAAGGATAAGAAGCTCATACTGACAATCTGATTACTATTAATGGAAATGTATTTTCCAAGTATCATAAAAATATACCACTCCAACTTCAATCTTAGTTTCTTTAGCAGAGCCCAGAGTTCCAGCCAGTCTAGGAAAATCTCAGGACAGCATATACATATTTGAGGCTGAATAAATTTTAAAAAACTCCCAGAATACTAACCTATGAGAGAATTACTATTATAAATAGTTAAGAAGAGGACCACTTATTTTGCCTGAGTTCAAGGACCCCCCGAGAGGCTCTGCTATAGTCAAAATTGTGGGGTTTTGTTGTTGTTGTTGACATTTTTTTTTTCTCATTAGGCTTTAATTGATGCCTGAAATCCCATTACCTTGGCTTAAAGTTTTGATCAGTAGTAAAATGGCTAGACCCTAAGTTGCTCTATTTTGTTTAAGGCAATGGTAAGCCAAGTTAGTGGGTTTTTAATGGGGATCTCAACCCTTTCTGCATATTGGAATTACCTGGAGACTTTTTAAAAATTAAAAGAAAATGAAATGATGTCCTGGCTCCATCTTTCACTTTTTCTGGGTAGTGCCTAACATTGTACGCTTTAAAAAAAAAGTTCACCAGGTGAATTTTATATGCAGTTAGAGTTGAACATTCATTTGTTGCATCATGGACTGGAGTACATGTGGGCAGCAAGATAAAAGGAAGCTGTTCAGTGGCATCAAAGGACTGAGTAGGATTGAGCTGAGGGGTGTTCCAGGCAAACACACACACAAAACAGGTTTGGTTGTGTATTATCAACCATAGGGAGATCGCTGAGGGTTTTCTGCTGAAGAAAGGTTTTATCCTAGTTGAAATTGTCATTATCCTTTGGTCAATTCTGGACTGCAACTATACACTTCAGAGAGGCTGAGTCCTTGTGCCCCATCCAAATGTGCTTAGAAAGACCCATTTTCTAATGAAAGAACCTGCCGAGTTCTCATCCACCCACATGTTTTTGTGTATTTCTTTCAGGTGGATTTAAGACTCAAAGGCAGTGTTGATGCTTTCTCTGCAAGTTTGATTCACCAGAGAAGAAGTGTTCTTTCTATTTTATTAGATGAGATCATAGTGGACAGAGTCAAAGGTTTTGAGGAGACTGAATAGAGGAGTAGTGGCTTTTACCTAAATATTACAAATAACTTGTCATGGTATGAGAGACTTTGCCTTGTTTGATCCAGTTTCATGGTGAATAAAATCATTTTATTATTAATTTTTAAAAATTTTAAACCTACCTACATGTCTGGAATAAATATAACTTGATCATGATGTATGGTTATGATGTATGATAAAAAATCATGTATGATAACACTCATGAAAAATAGATGCAATATTCATAAGCAACAAAGCAATAATGTATTCTCTCTCCCCCATATATATATACATATATATTATATTAGACATTATATGTGTATATATACATATATATGCACATATATAATCTATTTTTCATGAGTGTGTAATTTCCTGAAAAGAGAAGGGATTACTTCATTAGCTTCACAATTGTCAGTATTCAAATGTCTTGAAACTCGAAATAGATTTTTTCTTTTACTTTTTTGACAAATCTAAGAAGGTATTACTCTGCATATGCACAGTGAGTAATGAACACATGAAATTCATCATGAATTGTGAAAAAGATACATACCAATAGATATAAAGAAAATTTCAGATAAAGTGAGTGAATTTCAGGGTTAAACTAATGGGGCTTAAATCTTGTAGATGTCCCTTGATACAAATGTCAAAAAGAAATGTATTATCTGATGTAATACAGTATTTTGGTTAATATGTTTTAATCTTATAATGATAAAAGTATTAATGAATAAAATGAAAAATACAGAAAACTATGCAGAAAATAAAGTTGCTCATAATCACAAAATCTGTTCCATTCACAGTTTGCATACTGGATCACTTTCAATCTGTTTCCACCCACTTGAATGTAATTGGGATATTCCTATGTAGTTTACATATAATTTTATATTTTATTTTTTTTTCATTGTATATTTTACTGACTTTTCAATGCTACTCACAACTTTTTGAAAACACATATTGAATATTATCCCTTCACATTGGCTCTGTTATTAGACATTTAGGTTGTTTCTAAAGTTTCATTATTATAACTGTGTGCTACACTCTTTTGTATCAGTATTACATACTGATAAAGAAACTTGGCCACATTTTAATTATGGGACCAGATTTATCCTAAATACTTGCCACTCAAAGTGTGAGCTCTGGAATGGTAGCTTGCAACATCCCTTGGAACCAAGTTAGAAATGCAGAATCTCAGTCCCCATATTGACGTAGTAAATCAGAACATGCATTTTAACAAGATGGTGGGTGATTCCTGTGCACTTTCCAGTTGAGAGGGTGGGGTCTTATAGTCTATTCCAGGCAGACCAGGAAACTGGCTCACTAAAGTTCAGATTATACTGATTGGTTCACTGAAAGGAGGTTCAGAGCATCCTGATTGGTTATCAAGAGGCCATTCTTAGCTTTGTTTCCTACCCTGCTTCAACTTTCCATCCTAACTCTCTATAAACAAGAGAGTTTTCAATTCTGTTTACACATTAGAATTACCTGAGAAGTTTCTTTTAAAATATTATTATTTGGATTCCACCCCAGACCTATTAAATAAAAATGTCTTGGAAAAGGGGAGAGGTTTTAAAAAGCCCTCCAGGTGTCTCAAGAGCGGCCAGGGTTGACAATAGTTGTAGATGAACAAAACGAAGAGAGGAAAATAGATGCCAAATGACAGAGGATGACTGTTTTCATCAACTTGCCTTGTTGTCAAAGGCTATAATCTTCACTGCCAATCAGCACTAAATCTGCAGAGAGGTGGAGAAAGGGAGTGAAGGCAGGAAATGTGGTTTATCTGGTTAGTGTTTAGAGATAGAAGGAGTTACTTTAACTGAATTTCCAGTAAAAGGATTATACTCCAAAGAACGCAGAGCCAAATTTAAAAGCCCAAACAATCAAATGACTGCATGTGTACTTTGTTTTGTAAGTGAAAATGAGGGGACTGTTGCCTTCCAACAAGAATTGACTGTAAGTAAAACAATCAAATGATTTTTTTTCTGGAAATAATCTCCACATAACTAATTTTTTTGCAATGATTAACATTTCAAGGTCTTTTAATATTTATCAGATTACTTGGAAGGCCAAAATATATCTTGATAATTCCAATTTAATTATAAATTATGAAATAAAACAACTGGATGCATTGCTGTATCTCAAGCCATGGAATTTTCAACACCATTGCATTCTTTTTAATAGGGTTTGAAACTTTGGTGTTGGCTATTGCCTCAGTTTATGTTTGCTTTGGCCTCTTTTCACACTAAGGCTTGGTGAAGTGTCTGAAGTGTTATATTGTTTCTAATGGAAAAATCTGCTTGACTTTAGCTATAGCAAGATTAAGGAGAATTTAAAATGTTAATCTTGATACTAATGTCAATGATAACCTTTAATTCTATTCAACCCAGTTATTTGTTTTTATTTTTTAGTGTATATCTCATACTTCTAAAAAAGATAAGAGATGGTTTTCAATAAAACCAAATATATACATACACATACACAAATACACACCCAAGTAACAATATTTTATTATTTCTGTTACCCAACGACAGTCTGCAACTCACAAACTTATTTCATCTTGTCCCTATTCTTTTGTTTGGCCTTTAAAAAAAAAAAAGAACAAAAACAAGAACAAAATATACGTTTGACTTGTAACTTTCTCTTTTTCAAAATTTCATAAATTTAGTGTATCCTTATTAATGAACCATGTCTAAATTATGCATGTTCTTTTCTTGGATTACCATGGAAATGAGTTCTTTACCTCCTCTCTCCCCTCCCCTTAGTCAGTTCAGGCTGCTATAACAAAATGCCATAGATTGCAGCTTACAAACAACAGAAATTTATTTTTCACAATTCTGGAGGCTGGGAAGTCTGAGATCAAGGTGATGGCAGATTCGGTGTATGGTCAGAAATAGTTTCCAGGTAGGTATTTTTCTTTTCTCTGTGTCTTTACATGGTAGAAGGAGCAAAAAAATTGGTCAGTCTTTTTTTTTTATAAGGACACTAATGACCTATCCACTGCTTTTCAAACTTTATTACCTCCCAAAGGCCCCACCTCCTCATAGCATCAAATTGAGGATTAGGTTCCAACATATGACTTTGAGAGACACAAACATTCAGTCTGTGGCATCCTCTTATTTTAAGTTTGGGATCCATGAAATGTTTTTAGTCTGTATACAGGTAACAAAATTAAACCTTTTAAAAACTTGCAAGAAAGTTCAGAATTATTTTTAATGAAAGGGCCCATGATGCAGATTGGATGTAATGTGCACATTCCATTTACTGGGGATTAACCTCAGAAATTACTAATAAGATTTTAATATGGAACATACTCCTTTTCAACCAAAAATATTCTTCAAGTATATGGTCAATGATTTAAAAAAAAAAAAAAAACAACATTTTCTATTCATTAAAAAAAAATGACCATGTTTGCAAATAATTTAGTGATTTTGGCCAATAGTTGTACAGGTTACCCTTGAAATTAACCAGGGTTAAATCAAATGAAGAGTTTTACATTCACTTTCTGAAGGATCTTCATAAACTATCTTGATTCTTTTTTTAAAATCAGCAGGGAGTGAAATTAGCTACCTTGACACTATATTTCACTTGCTCTGGTCTACCATAGTCTCACAGGGTGGGGTCTATATCTATCTACCTATCTATATCATCTCTATCTCTATCATCTGTCTATCCATCTATCTATATCTGTATCTATATCATCTATCTATATCTATCTATACATAATTTCCTTTAAAACTGTCTAGCAGGTATTGTCCTTCTTTATTATTAATGATTGTTTTTTCTTTAGAAGCATGCAGAGAAATGTCATGTCTAGCATTTTCCAGGCATCCTCTTTCCAAAATTTTAGCAAATTATCCAAATAACCCCATGGAACTTACTTGAATATTGAGTTGTTCATAGTTTACTATTTTGAATGTGTTATTTGCCCTTCTATAGGTTAAAATAAGTGCCAACCCATGTTTCTTTTTTATCACAATATTCTAGGAAAATAGGAAAAGGCTAACAGAATTCTCTGAATTCTCTGTAGATTTGCCAGGATTAGAACCCTCAGGTCTTTCCAAGACTAGAAAAATCTTTGGATTAAGCAACTGTAAAAATGATTTTGACCTTTATTTTTATAAACAATACTGTGGGCATTAAAGTCTTTTTTTTTAAAGTCTTTTAGATTGTGGGAAAATGACAAAATAAATTCTCTGAGTGAGATGGCAATAATGATTAGATAATTCAACTGAACCAATATTATCCAAGACAAACTAATGTGATCAGAATAATTTGAGACTCTACCAAGAAAATGGAACCATTTTAGAAGAATTTCATGGGTCTCCAAGACGATTTTGGTTTATAACTCTATTTTAGATGAACAGTTCTATGCTTTAAAAACAAACAGCTGTACAAACTAAAGTGAAAGATCTGTATACTTCCATCTCTAAATACTTGATTCATTTCTGTATTTCTTTATTTTAATGCTAGTTTTTAATCTACTGCATCCCTTTGTTTGTTACAAAGTTAGCCTTGTGAGACCAGTGAAATAAACATCAAAATGTGTTTTTCATTTCTCCCAACTACAATCTTCATTGTTTCCCTCCTTACATTTTAATTTTACTTTTGGTTCTCAAAAAAGGAACAATAATACCAGATGGCACAAGTCTGATGTCATTCTCTACCTCTTTATGTCAAGTCAGGTGATTGGCAATATAAGTTACCCATGCCAAAGATGAATTTGAGTTCTATAGATGGAGTAGCCCCAGGAAAATTCATGAAGTATGTTGAACTGATCTTTGATCTGCTCCTACTTTTCACATCTTTTTTTTTTCCTTAGCCACTTCTAGGTCCAATCCTGTAAACATTTTTTTCATTTTCAGATCTAAAGTATTCACTGAAGATGCAAACAGATAGTTAATATGCTAAATTACTAAGGGTTGTTTATGGATTCTTGAAGATTGAATCAGTAAGGAATGGCCTAGGCACACCCATACTGTGAATCCTCAGAGAGGTGACCTATATGGGAAAGTCCCCCTTTATGAAACATGATACTACTTGCTTCATGGAGCCCATGCCCCAATAAAGCGATCTATGAATGAAAACTTCCCACCACAAATGAAAGGTGTAGGAATTTTGAGCTGCCTAAGCTTGATGGATTTGTCCATAGTGACTTAAATAACTATTAATCTTTTTTATTTTTTGCCTAGATAATGGAATGGGAGTTTTAGTGATGAAAGCAAGATGGACATAAAGGTCCAAAAAACTATAAAACTGTAGTAGTTCTAATTTAGGTAACTAATATGGCATATAAATGATAGATTATCTTGTTGCTTACTCTAACTATAATATCACTTTTACTCTCATAAATTGCATTACCATGGTCTAAGCATGGTAATATCTACATGTCTAGTCTCATCACTTTGTGAAGTTTTAGTATTAAAATATTAATTTTAACTCTTTAATACTGAAAGATTATTAAAGATAAAGTATAATTAGTGTAAGATATTAAAAATACTTGGTCAGAATCCAATCACAGAAGCTTAGGTAATTTTTTCTGCTCTTACAGATATATAGAAATGTAATAAAACTTAGGAGCTACAGATATGATATGTAGGTGTTACTCAGAGCTATCACTGTTAGATTGGCTGCTTTAAGGAAATGTTTAGATCTAATGTAAGACACAAAGACAAAGCAGAATTCCAGAGTTTAGCCCTGGAATAAAACCCTCAGCAGGTCTGACCTAAGCTGAGAAAAGGTACCTTAAAACCCAGCCTGAGCAGGGATGTTCCAGAGTGCACATCTGTGAGCTTCATCTGTAAGAAGGTATCAAATCCAAGAATGGAGGAGATCTGAGTATACCCTACATTTTTTTAGACAGGGAGATATTTGGTTGCCAAAGAATCACAAGGGTCTCAAGAGGCAGACTCCTCTATTTGGCTGTAGCTCATGATCTCAACAGAATGGGTGAGAGGGAGGCCCTATGGCTGGGGTGAAGACTTCAGATGATTCTGAATGACTTTCGTAATTAATTCTGCCCTGGTAACAGTCTCCTTTACTGTTTGTGGCTGCATTATATGCTAGGAAGTAGGTGTCCCAATAAGAAACAGAGGGGACTGTATGTGGTGAATGGAGGGAGACAGTATAATATGCTGCTTAAAAAGTGTGCAGATTTCTCAGGTTCAAATACAGACATCATTTCTTGGCTAGCTTTGTGATTTCAGGCAAATTGCTTTTGTCTATTAAAAGCTTCAATTTTCTCATCTGTGTAATGGGGTACTAACAGCAAAACTTTACAACATGGATTTGAGAATTGAATAAGCATATCCACGTGTGAGCATTTAACTCACTTCCAGGCAGCTCTGTGTATGTTAAACTCTCAGTGTTACGGGAAAAAGCTTCTGGACTTCTTTCAGGTGAAAGAAATCACTGGGGTGCCTGGGTGGCTGAGTCGGTTAAGTGTCCGACTTCGGCTCAGGTCATGATCTCACCATTTGTGAGTTCAAGTCCCGCATCAGGCCCTGTGCTGACAGCTCAGAGCCTGGAGCCTGCTTTGGATTCTGTGTTTCCCTCTCTCTCTCTTGGCCCCACCCCTGCTCGCACTTGGTCTCTTTCTCTCTCTCAAAAATGAACATTAAAAAAAAAATCTAAAGAAATCACTGTCAGTAAATAGATTAGAAATCGTATAATCTTGGAGTGTCTTGGTGGCTCAGTCTTAAAGTTAAGCACCTGACTCTAGATTTCGGTTCAGGTCATAATCTCACTGTTTGATTAGCTCAACCCCTGCATTGGGCTCTGCCCTGACAGCAGTGAGCCTGCTTGGGATTTGCTCTCTTTCCCTCTCTCTGCCCCTCCCCAGCTTGCTCTCTCTCTCTCTCTCTCTCTCTCTCTGTTTCAAAGCAAAAAAAAAAAAATCTATAATCTACCGCTTCTTTTCTCCCCATATAGTAATGTATCCACTATAATAAGGAGAAATGGCAAAGAGGTAAACAGGGATAGTTAGATTGCTAATGGTCCCAGTTATTCTCAAGCATAAAGTTAGTATGTCTGAATAAATGGGTTTTGAGAAGAGACTGTTTAAAATGCTACTGTGAGGTAGGACTAACAATTGGCAATTTGGTGTTGACACATAAGCAGCTCATAATTTTATGACTAATCTGAAAGAGACAAGATGGTAAATGTGGGCTGAATAAGGACATATGACTGTAGGAGGGGCACTTTCTCAAGGGTCGAGACTATTGTAGGTATGGTTCAACTCTAAAGCTGAAAAGTCTCTATAGTTTAGGTCTACTTTCTTGATCTTTTCTGCTTCTTATATCTATAATACAGAAACGCTGGTAAGTCCAACGCAATGATTATAGAAAACAATCTTGTTGAGCTTGGATGTTCCCATCAATTGGTTGAGGGCATCTGAAGAACTTCTTACAATGCTTCTGAGACTATATTCAATCATGGGGGTGATACCATCATGATTTATTAGTGATGCTTGCTGGGCAGAAAAGAACAAATGCTTACAAACATATTAGGAAAATGGCATCGTTGGTATTACATACTCAAATTCAAATGGCAGCTCCTCCACTTATTTATGAGGTACTTGTTATTTCGAGTGAAATACTTAATATATTTACCATTATGATAACCATCTAGAAAACTAGAATAATTACCATGCATTTCTTCTTTGTGAGAATGAGTGGAATATTAAGGGCACCAAGCAAAGAACTTGGTACATGTTAGTTCCTTAGCCCACGTTAGGTCATGACCTCCCACAGGAGCCTCCAGAATCACAAAGAGTCTTTAAACATGAGCAGCCATAGGCTGTCTCTGAGAGTAGTCCACCCAAGACTCACTTCTGTGTCCAAGAGTGACATGTGTAGTAACAGTGCTGGGGCTGTGAGCTATGCCAGTATTGGCTCCTTTCCCAAACATTCCACCTAGATGGCAAGATAAACTATTAATATCATCTAGCCAGGGTGTCCCTTAAATTGGCATGCATTTTTTCTTTTCAGAATGATCAGAAGAGTCCTTTAATGACATGATGAATTATGGTGAATCATGCAACATGGTAATGGGAAAACTTATTTAATGATATTCTTGTCAGAGGGAGTATACTAAGAGTGTTCAATGAATAATGAGGACACCACCCTATCCCCTTGACATGCTGTAATGGGATTGGATGGTCATGAACTGTTTTCTGGAGGTAGGGGGTTGATTAAGTGCTTTAGAAACTGCAGTGAGGGGAAACACAGAAGAATGAGAAGAGCAGAATTGCTCAGCCCATTGAACAAACATGATGTGGGGAAAAGACAGAAGGAAGATAGCAAGAGGTATTGCAAAAGAGGGAGAAAGTGGCAAAACTAACACATTTGAAGATATTGAGAAAGAAGATGAAACTGTATTTCATTATCTCTCTCCAAGCTCCTAAAAATAACAAATGAAGAGTATTTGGCCAAATGCAGTCATTCCAAACTCTGCCATTCCCCAAGATGCCTTGGTCTTTCTCTGGAATACTTTCCCTCCCCCCTTCCTATTTTTTTTAAGTTTCTTTATTTGAGAAAGGCAAAGAGAGAGGGAGACAGAGAATCCCAAGCAGGTTCTGCACCATCAGCTCAGAGCCCAATGTGGAGCTCAAACCCATGAATCGTGAGATCATGACCCGAGCCAAAATCAGGAGTCCATCGCTTAGCTGACTGAGCCATCCAGGCATCCCTGGAATGCTTTCTTTCCCTTTCTAACCCTGGCACATGTCTACTCCTCCCTTTTGAATCACTGGCCTTTTGAAACCTCCATGAACCACACTACTGTCCAGAATGTTTGTCACTTCCCTCTTCTGTACTGCATGTGCCTTGGTCAGGCATCAATGCAACATATGTCTGAATGTCTTCCCAAATGAACTGTGACAGACTTGGGGCAGAGACCAAAACTTACTCATTTTTATACCACCTAACTTCACCAGCACAGTATCTAACATCAGTGATTAACACAGTATTCCACATGGAATTATTAAAATGATGAGGCATTATAAACAGTTCATGCTGTGTAATGGGTACTATGAATTTGACATTTAATTTACTCACTATCCTTCAATTTGGATTGTACCAACTAACCTCTCTCCCTGTCTTCTCAACCTTTTAGTAGAACTTTTGGTGAGAGGAAAAGCTATCCCTTCCTTCCTTTGCTCCTTCTGTCCTCTCCTCCTGCTTCTGTCCTTACTTTTTTTTTTTTTTCAAACAATGTCTCAGACACTGTGCTAGGCATAAAAAATAGTCATGAGAGAAACCATCCTAGCCTTAAGGAAGATCATATTTTAGTTAGAATTTTTTAAAAAAAGACAGCACACAAATTACAGTTCTCTGCTTGAGGCAAGCTGCAATCATCTATGTGAGCACATGGGAGAGCTACTTCCTAGAGAGGCTGATGATTGAAGTTTTAAAAAATGAATGAAAGTTATCAGGCAGCAAGAGGATGGTAAGGATAACTTACCTTCAGGTAATGCCACTTACCAAGGTAGGGAGGGAAGAGAGAGCACATGTAGTTCAGGGAAATGAACAGATTACTGGTATAAAAAGTACAAACTGTCCATGAAGAGAGAGAAAGAAGAAGGCAGGGGCAGGGGACACATCCTGAAGGAACTTTTGTGCTAGCAAATCTATCTGCCCTTCATCCTGAAGGTTTTAGTTTTAAACAGTCATTTAAAGGTGTTAAGCAAGGGAGAGATATGATTATATCTGAATTAGAGAAGAGCACTTTGAAAGATACATATGAAGTGCTAAAACAGGAGACTAGAGACAAGGAGGGGACCGGGGGATGGATTACTATCCCCTTCAGTACCCTGATAACCATGGGTGTCTGAGGTTTCAGAGATCATGGTCATGACATAACAGATTTTCTTATTTTGGGGCCGTTTTTCATGTCCTATAATTCCCCTTGAATAAAGGATAGGCTTCCTGAAATGTCACACTATGGGTCCATACTAAGAAGGGAGTTCGTTACTTTCTCCTGTTCTCACACTTCCCTGCTTTTGTATTTCTCCATCCCATTTTGCAGCATGCAGCCTTTTCGGTCTAAAAATTAGTATCTTCATTGATTCTCTTCCCTCTTCTATGGAAGTGAGTCCAAACCTTACCAACTCTCTCAGGACCCTTTCCCTTCCTGTATTCTATGGCTGTTATATCATATTTCTACCCAGGTGCGTCAAACTTTTTGTGACTCTAGGTAGGACATACCCAAATAAAACAGAGCACCCATTTTGATTCCTAATTGCACTGCATTTTGATTGCCACAGCGTCGTAGCTGGTTTCACGTATCTTTAGTCCTGTCCCTTCATTCAGTCCTACACAAAGAGTGTGAGTCATCCCCTGCAAGCTCTGTTTTGATCATCTCTCTCCTTCTCTGAACCCTGCAGGATCTCTGAGTTTCTGCTTACGTCAAATCAGAACTGATCATGAGTCATTCTTTATCTAACTGTCCTCCACTTTCATCATAGCCTGATTGTTCTCTGCTTAATTCAAGCAGCCTGGCTCCTTGTTCAGAACGCAAACACACTGTCTCTTTTCTCCAGGGAATTCGTGGAGCCTTCCGCCCACCTGGCATGTTTCCGCTCCTCTGTGTTATGCCAGTCCCCTTGCTGCTTGCTTCAGAGCTCAGCACAATCCTTGCCTTCTCTGAAGCCTTCCAGCTTTGCATTGTTTATCTCAGTCATTCCTGCAAATCTCTCCCCATGACCTTGCTCCATCTTTATATGCTGACACTGAGCACTTTTATTCATTCGTGTATTCATTCATGTATGCATACATTGCTGTTGTGAAATACTGGAGATAAAACTGTGAACATGTTAGTCACACCCCATCCCACGGGGGTTTACCATCTAGTGGAGGAGACAGATACTAAAATATTATCACTAGAGATAGATAACCAGTAACAATAATGATTATTATGAAGTTAAGCATAGAGTGCAAAAAAATTTTAACAGGTCACCTGATCTAGTTGGTCAGAGCTGAGGGGGCTTTTCTGAAGAAGTGGCAAAGGATAAATAGCTGGGGGAAGAAGTTTCCAGACTGGTAAACAGCAGAAGCAGAGTCCCTGGTGTGGGAACAGGCATGGAATAGTCAAGGAACTATAAGACATCTGGGTGAACACAGTACAGGCAGCAGGAGAGCTTCACACTGTGTGTGCCTCTTAAAATGTGTTTGTGATGTGCTCACAGGACCCAGATCACAAGCAAGTTCAAAGTCCACCAGTCTTCAGTATCCAGATCAGTGTTTTCCAAACTTCCCCAATGATAAGAATCACCTGGGGGCACTCACTAAAATCCAGCTTTGTAGGCGTTTTCCTCAGAAAGTCTGATTCAGTGACACTACCTTATGGCCCTGGACTTTGTATTTTTAAAGAGAGTCCCAGGTGCTTTTTATCATCAGGGTTGTTTAGGATTCATCGATTTTTACAATGTTTGGATAATTTCTGAAATGATATGAAGAACAGGAAATAGACAAATGGCAAACTGTAACATAATAGAATTTCTTAAATCCCCATATGGTTTATCTTTGTCAAAAGCAAACATTGCTGGCTGCTGTGAGTATTAACCTGTCTTTGGACACTGATTACATAAATCTTTGCTTACTCCCCAGTTTGACCATGGAGTAGTGAATTCCAACCCTGGTGTCTCCTCAGAATCCCACTCCACCCCAAGACTCTAGGGTTTATAGCCTGGGCAGATGTTGCTTTTAAAAGCTATTCAGCTGATCCTGATCTCAGCCAGGATTGTCAACCATTGCTCTTGGATGTTTGTGGAAATAGGCTAGTATATTTTACTTGCTTTGCTGCTCCCTTAATGCCCACTATCAGTTCTCCAGATAATGTAGTTTCAGGAATTTGGTTGAGCAACTGATCCACCCTCACTCCCTGCTGTGTGATCACATACTTGTAAAATACATACCATCAATTATCATCCACTTCTGTACTGTAAGTAGGACTGGCCCCAAGAAACACAAATGCAATAACTGTTCTGTCATTGATAGAAGCAATGTACCATCCAATGGCAATTATCTGAATACCTAAGCTTCTGAGTCTTTACTGAAGAATCACATACATCTGCTTTCATGTCTCAACCACTTTTTTTTCTTTTAAGGTAAGAGTTATTTTAGTACCTATACCACAAATGGCAAGAAGTATATTAGTTCATGATGGCACCTTGGATAAAGGTCCAATGTGTTGACTCTATTTAATAAAATATAGAAAGAATGAAGGAGTAAGAAATGTATCATCTGTTAGGTTATGACTGGAATGACCTTATTAATTGTAGCAGATTAGGGTGGTAGCATCTGGAGTCAATTAATGATGATCACCACCAAAAAAGACCAGATCAACAGAAAGAACATGGTACCCTTATGGGTAGGCAATAGTCACAATGACCAAACAAGAGAGGGTAATTGGGGTTCAACAAGTAGACAAAGGAAAGCTATGCAAAACTAAGAGGCTAGTATATTCAGAGATCTTTAAGTACAAAAAGGTAGTTGATAGTAGAATAAGTGGGATCACATGGAAGGATCTAAACCATTGGGCTGGACAAAGGAGGAAACATGACTCCATTCGTACATGGTCTGGAATGCTAGTTAGATTATAATAGGCAGATAATCCAAAAAATAGCTGGCTAGGCAGCAAGACCTGGTCCATGTTACCATAACTGAGACCCAATCAGCAGGGACCAAATCAGAATTCCCAAGTTAGGATTCACATTTTTCCTATTTTACAAATGGCAAGGGTTTAAGCATTAACAGCAACTATAACTTGATGTTTCTCCCAGTGTTTTGGATTGAGTCCCTTAAATTTCTCCTCCTCAGATTAAGAATTATATCTCAAGACTGGGAGTGGAGTTCAGAGCATAAATTTGATGGCCAAGTGTCTTTAGCTGTGGAAAAAGAAAACATATGTAGGCAAATTGAGAAGAATTGCTGCAAAGAGATAGGTTGAGTGTTTGAAATCTTGTTTGCTATTTTGCAACTATTTCTAACTTCCCAACTATAATTTTCCATTGCTTTCCAGAAGTCATCACTTTCTTTAGTCACATATGCCCTGAATTTTCCCAAGGCTTTTGATCAAGGAGTTCTTTATATCTAGAATGTCCTTTTCATTTCATAAGTTCAAATTCTAGTTCTCTTTTGATACTCAGTGATTATTCTCCCACCTAGAAATTTCTTTCTCCTGCCAATTCCCACAGCACTCTTCTATCAGTTTTCTCCACTTTCACAATTAATGCATTCCTGAAAACTTCCTGAAAAATCCAAGGTACAAGAAGCTGAATAAGAGGCTCAAACACTTTGTTACCTTTGTGCTAAGAATGCTAAAAAATGGTAAAATCTAAATATTTACCATATTTTTTAGTACAATGTGGTATTTGATACTATTCTTCAAGCATTCTACTCTTTTACATAACAGTTGAATATATGGTCTATTGTTTTAATTTTATATGACATTTAATTTCAGAAGTGTATCTAAGCCATGATTTGAAATTTTTAGCTCATCTGATGATTTTTTTTAACTTTATTAAATGCAAGGTCATAATTCTTAATTTTAGATTCTCTACATATTTAAAAACACTTTACTACTTGTTATGAAATAATAAATCAAAATGTAATTCAGTATCATGATAATTGCCCAAATAAGTATTGCTATACAAAGATGTGACATGGCTAGATTGTACAAATAGCTCGCATGTGATAGCTGCAAATACTAATTTCTCACTCTTCATCTAAATGTTTAAATTCAGACACTGTAATATAGGAGTGACACTGTTTAATGTATAAAAGATCAGGCAGCACAGAAAATCGAGACTTTCCTTTATTTATAATGTGTTGTTTTGATAAGATCAATATTTTGGTGGCATACTGTGGCACTGGTTGGTACTCATGTAGTGCTAATTGCTATGTATCACCCGTGAGTGCATGCATTATCTCCCTTACTAAGTTATGACTTCTGTGTACGTCATAGCATCAGGCACAGCGATTTGTGCAAAGCAATTCCAAGTACATTGGTATAGCACCTAATTATTTTCCAAATACTTTTTAGAACACAATTTTCTCTTAAGCTAACAACAGCCCAGGAGTCAATACAGGAGCCCAGGTATGCTGGATGTTTGTAGGGCCTTAGGCAGAACACATGTCTTTATACTTGTAAAATGGAGAAAATAGAAATATGGAGAAAGATGACTTGTTCATACTCATGAAATAATAAATGGTAAAACTGGGGCCTAAATTCAACTTTTCAAGTTATTTTTGTACCAGAGGGCTTCAATAAAAATTGAATGTATGTGTGAATATAAGTAGTTCTTGTGGCTTGTCTGTATCATAGCTAGTTAACCACTTTTTTTTTTAACTTTATGGTTTATTGTCAGGTTGGTTTCCATATAACACCCAGTGCTCTTCCCCACAAGTGACCTCCACCATGACCATCACCCCGCTTCCCCTTTCCCCTGCCCTCTTCTGCCCTCAGTTTGTTTTTAGGATTCAAGAGTCTCTCGTGTTTTGTCTCCCACCCTCTCCCTAACTCTTTTTCCTCCTTCCCCTCCCCATGGTCCTCTGTTGGGTTTCTCCTGTTAGACCTATGAGTGCAAACATATGGTATCTGTCCTTCTCTGCCTGACTTATTTCACTTAGCATGACACCCTCGAGGTCCATCCACTTTGCTACGAATGGCCAGATTTCATTCTTTCTAATCGCCATGTAGTATTCCATTGTATAGATGAACCACATCTTCCTAATCCATTCATCAGTTGATGGACATTTAGGCTCTTTCCATGATTTGGCTATTGTTGAAAGTGCCGCTAGGAACATTGGGGTACAAGTGCCCCTATGCATCAGCACTTCTGTATCCCTTGGGTAAATCCCCAGCAGTGCTATGGCTAGTTAACCACTTTTTTAAAAGAGATTTGGAACCATGTCAGAACTACACCTCCCATAATGCTCAGGATTCTCAGAGTCCATACAGAAACATGGGACGCTGGTCTAGGGGTCAGCTGCCAGAGCCTTCTCACTCATAGTAGAAGAAAGAAGAAGGAATTATGGCAGAAGTAGAGAAGTAGTTTGTGGAGGAGTAAAGGAAAATCACAGTGTAGAATCAGGACATACACATACATAAATTCCTAATAGGAAGCAAATGCAGTTCGGAACTAGAGAAAAAGAGTTGTCTACAGGGTTTTGTATCGAATGGTGGGAATTTAACATTAAACAAAGCGAACTGAGCAAGTTAGAAACCTAACACCTTTTTTTTTGAAGGGAGCTGTCGTTAAAACTTACTCTTGTAAAAAGCTCCAAGAGTGTGTGACATTGGTCACACATAGAGATTTTCTGTCATTCCAGTTCTTTATCAATGAAAGACTTTAATCTCCTCTTTGGTTTTCATGGAGTCTTTGAATAGAGAACAATAGGCTCTACCCTCACTGGGTAACTACTATATAATACAAGGGTCCCAGAACAGTTTTTCTGTGTATGTTCAGGAGGGGCCATGGGAATCAGTTCCAAAGTATGTAAGTCTTGATAGGAGACGAAAGCTCTTAGAATTTCTCAAATTTCTCCTCATGAAAATCTGTACCTATGTAAACACAGAATCTCTTTGATAAGTTAATTTCCTCCAAAACCTGGACCAATTCCAAGATAGATGTTTTTTAGCCAATATTCTACTCAGTATTTATTCTGGTTTTTTTTTCCTGGTAAATATTTATCAATCTTCTGGTCAACTATGTCTTGATATATTTTGCTTGTAGTGATATTTAAGTGAAAGATAAATGCATTTTATCTAAAGCAACAAAGATTGGTCTTCGATCATTTGGTGACATCAAATGTGAATACTCATTTATTGACATTTCTTCTTTAGTCAGAGACTTTAGAGCAATAATAAGCTTTTATTAGTACCAGTAGAGACAGAGTGATTGGAAATCTTAAATTAGGAACACTCTAGCATTAGAAAATGAAATTCTGCAGTTAGGGAAGTTGAAAAATACTTAAAAGACCCTATTTTTAAGAGTTCAAAAGACAAGATTTGACTACTTCAGACCAAGTGGGAATAAATCTGACTAAATTTATGAAGTGATTAAGAACACATCTTTCTAAGGGAAGATTGAAATCCAGTGTGGAGTTAAGTCATTGTAATGACCTGGGAAGTCCTGAGTTTGTTTTTCTCTTGGTAGAGAATTTCTAAGCCCAGAAGAATCCTCATTTTGTTGTTTTGTTTTGTTTGGTTTTGTCTTGTTTTTTTGGTAATCTTTAGTATGAGTTTCTTTCAATTGATGCTGAATAGACCTCATCATATAAAAATAATTGATTTATAGAACTTTGATGGCTTTCTATGTCTTATCTTTTCTCTTCTCTCTAGTTGAAAGCAAATTGTAAATAAAAGTTCTCAGTGCTGCTTTCATCATGAAAGACTGAAGAATTAACATTGGTTCATTTTGTAGGAAAGCAAGACCTCCATGGAATTGCAGGCCTATAGTTACTTTGGAAATATGCAGCATCTCATAAGAGTTGGCCTAAAATGTAAAAAACTTGACAATCAAAACCACAATGACCTAAGGAGAAAACACTCAATCTTTGTCATAAAGCATATCAAATACATAGACATTTCACAGATGGATTTGGTTCCTTTGGTCAGTGCCTATAATTTCTTGGTGCAAGTCTTGTGGGCAAACACCTATCCTAAAATGTTTAAACATGTCTAGCTTAAGATGTGATTTGGTTTGAAATACAATATATGCTGTGTGATCAGTCAATAACAGAAAGAGATCTGAACAGCAATATGGATAATTCAAACATATCAGAATTACAACATACTTATTGATCTCATAGACTTGAAAATAATTTGCTCAGTGCCGTGTTATTTTCTTAAAATTAAATTTATGGCCTTTTGCTGAGTGAGTGAAATTCAGCCCAGAATAAATCATCAGTGCTTGCTCTGACAGCAATAGTAAGTAAAACAAGGACCACCGACTGGGTAATATTTCTTACAAATATCTCTCAGCTCTGTATCACTGTAAATCTAAAAAATCAAACATTTGTGCTCTGTCTGGCTCAACTAAAGCATGTGTGGCATTGTACTGCTTATCACCCAAAAGTCTGGGATTAATTTTTGGAATGATCCTATCTACTTTTCTTGGTATGTGGTTTGCCAAATCAGTATTGAAAACACATTTACTTGATCTTTCATGTGTATGAGCATTCAACTAATCAGAACTTCACTGTAATAGTCATATAAATGATTTGAAGAAAGATGACAAGTGGTCCTGGGGCAGAGTGTATGGGAGATGGGTGGAGGAAAGTGGTTGGCTGGGGATTTAGTTGCAATTTGTCCTAGATTCTTCTAGTCTTTAGCTTTATCCCACATTGGCAGGATATAATAGAATATCAGAGCTGAAAGTATTCATTGTGTTGATTTTCTTAACATAAGGTCACAGAATATTTGCTTTTTTTTACTCTAGTAATAAACTTTTAAATTTTCAATGATTTTTGGGGCACCTGGGTGGCTCAGTTGGTTAAGCGTCAAACTTCAGCTCAGGTCATGATCTCACAGTCCGTGGGTTTGAGCCCCACGTCAGGCTCTGTGCTGACATCTCAGAGCCTGGACCCTCCTTAGGATTCTGTGTCTCCCTCTCTCTCTGTCCCTCCCCCATTCACACTCTGTCTCTCTCTGTCTCTCAAAAATTGAATAATGCTAAAAAAATTTTTCAAAGATTTTCAAGGACTATACTACTATGATGCACACATCTTCTTTCAGTGTTGATTCACCCTACATCAGAAAATTCTTCCTAAAACATTTTATTGAAAAATAAATGTCAATAATGGTAAATAAAAGGAAAAAAGATCTTTTCCTTATAGCTGACTGAATTCTCTGCAACTCATACTCACTTCTTATCTAGATGATAAAGTAAAAGATCAGTTTTCCTCAAAACAATCCTTCCTCTTCTAAACAGTAGCCATGAAACTATCAATGATAACCAATAGATTTCTATTCCTCAAGGAATCAAAACTTGTCTTTTTGCTTTTTAGTCCATGTATCTCTTTTTATTCCTTTAATAAACTTTATTCATTTTTCTAAACACTTTCTAAGCCCTGTCTATATTCCTAAGTGTTGCAAACAAAATTAAATCTATTTACATCCTGTTTTTAGTGTCAATTGGTTTTTTACTACTTGTGATACAATTACCTAGAATTTTTACTAAATATAAAATGTTAATGTAATGTAATGTAATCAATTCATTTCCAATGTATCCCAAAACTGCCCTTCTACCAAGAATAGGAAATTGAAAATGTGATGCCAGTTTCATCTTTCCATTGTTCCTGCTAAAATATCTGCCATTTTATCTTAAGACATTTGTCCTTTTCTATAAATGTGGAACAATTCTCTTTTTTTTAAGAGTCAAAAAGGGCAATACATAAAATGTACTGGAAAGGTTCACCTAGAATGACTTAGCAAATATATACTCTTATACTCACTGCTATGTAAAAATTGCTTTCGAAATACCATAATTTTATGGGGCGCCTGGGTGACTCAGTCGGTTGAGTGTCCAACTTCGGCTCAGGTCATGATCTCACGGTTCGTGGGTTCGAGCCCCGCTTCAGGCTCTGTGCTGACTGCTAGCTCAGAGCCTGGAGCCTGCTTCGGATTCTGTGTCTCCTTCTCTCTCTGCCCTTCCCCTGTTCACTCTCTGTCTCTCAAAAATAAATAAATGTAAAAAAATTTTTTTTCAAAATACCATAATTTTAAAAAATTTGTCTTTTAGGAGATAAATTATATTTTATAAAAGTATTTTTATCCATTTCGTTTTATTCTATATCTTTCTAAAGACTGAAAATCTTCCTGTGAGAAATATGTCTTCATATAGAAAATAAATACAGAAATCAATAAAGATAAAAATTAAAATCAATTAAAACTCCACAATTACTAGAGATTGTTGTATATCCTTTTAGTTTTTTTTAAAGAATATATACACCTTCATTATTTGTTTAACCACTTATCAAAAGTTCACTGCATCCATATTAGGAACCAAATTCTACCATGCTGTGTATCTACTCTATTGAATGGAATGTTTCTCTCTTAATAGAGTTTGCAGTCTAGTTGGGAGCACAGATGATCAAAAGTAAACAAAGATGCATTTAGTATTACAAATTGTGATACTGATCTGAAACAAACAAACAAAAAAGGTGCCATGATTGAGAATAATGGAGTTGGGACAAGACCTACTTAGCTAGGGCAGTTAAAGGAGATATTACAAGGGAGGTAATGGTTAAGGTGAGGACTGAAGGATGAGAAGGCAAGATCCATGAAATCAGCAAGAAAAACAGCATTCCAGGCAATGGAAACAACCTCTGATCTTGTTATGTAAAGAAATGTGAACATTTGCCTTTGATTCCACTTGTCCTGTTATGCCTAGTAATCACTATTTGATTCTATGGACCTGTTCCTCCATTCATGTCATTGACAGCTTGCTAGCTGGCTGGTGAATGTCTGCCAGTGTGGATGATGTTTTGGCCACTTGATCCAGTTTCAGTCCACTCATGTGAGATATGCCTGTTGTTTCAAAGGTGAACATCGACAGGATTCAGAAAATACTGCAGAGAGTGTGGTTGATCAAGTCATAAAGTTTAAAGTTGAGAGGAGAAATGTTCTGAAGTCATCACAGGTCTTTGGATCAGCTATGGACTGTGTGAATCCTGACAATATAAAATTTTTTAAGAAATTAAAGCTAGTATGTAGATTCAGTTGATTCTAATATAGGTGTAAATATCTTCTTCTTCTTTAATTTGTATAGGAGGATAGGACAACTAGAGTAAAATAGGCTTTTTCAAAAAATAAACCCTATAATTTTAGGAGATAAATTGAGGTAAAGAGACTAGTCTAGCTTTTCACCTGGTCTTTTTTTTTTTTTTTATGTTTATTTTTGAGACAGCGAGAGACAAACCATGAATGGGGGAGGGGAAAAGAGAGAGGGAGGCACAGAATCGAAAGCAGGCTCCAGGTTCTGAGCTGCCAGAGCCCGTTGCAGGGCTTGAAACCACAAACCTCGAGATAATAACCTGAGATGAAGTCAGTCGCTTAACCAACTGAGCCACCCAGGCGCCCCCAACTTGTCTTTTGTTTGAGGAGACAGGGCATATCCAGCAGGTAACAGCATGCTAGATCCTTTTTAAAAATTAGATCAGAAAAAAGCAAAAACTTCATGTTTCATCCTAGGAAGATACAAATGACACTTTTTGTTTCATAAGAAACTTCATGTTGAAATGTAAGGTCTTCGTTCCTTAAGGTCCTAGGAAGTTTTACTGGAATGACATGAAAATTAAGTCGATTGGAAACCAGAATTCCAGATGCTTCACAAGGGAATGCTGTGTCAAGACATTCACCCTAAATGTTTAAGCTTCAGCTTATGAGGTGATTTATTCAGCATAAAAATCTTCTGTGGGTCAGAGCAATTGCTGTTTTTAGTGCTTCAAATCAAACACACTCTGAGGTTTAGAGATGAAAAAAATAAATATTTGAAAACAGTGGTTGAATCGGGCAGACTGTTCACTCTAGTTCCCTTTGAGGATTTTCAAATCTTTTATTTTATTACTATTTCTGAACTTAACCAATAAAAACAGTCACCTTGGCCACCAAGAAGGGCCTTCAGAAGGAGCTATTATGCAGCTCCATGAATATTAACAGAAGAGACTTAAAGCCTAAGAGGGTCCTTCAGAGGCCCCACACCCTAACACACATGGTCCCTTTGCAATTGACTGTTAGTCGTCAGAAAGACTGTTACTCCTAATGCCATATTGAATCGGAATATTGGATAATAGAGAAATTGCTCAAAATTCTTAGTAACTTCATACTTGATTTAAATACTGTAAAATAATGTATTACCCAGGAATTTTGGAAAATGTCAAATATATCTCTGAAGTTATGTAACTTTTTATGTATGGTAATGCACTTAAATTTTTTTAAATATTTGTTTATTTTTGAGAGAGGGGGAGAGAGAACAGGGGAAGGGCAGAGAGAGGGAGATACAGAATCCGAAGCAGGCTCCAGGCTCTGAGCTGTCAGCACAAAGCCTAATGCAGGGCTCGAATGCATGGACCTGGAGATCATGCCCTGAGGTGAAGTCGGCACTTAACCAACTGAACCACACAGGTGCCCTGGTAATGCTCTTTTAGAACAGATTAGACCAGTATAAAGAGTTCCTCATTTATTTTTTTTCCTGCTCAATTATTGCTTCTTACTCCATATTGTTTGAACTACAGAAATAAAAATACATTCAAATTTTATTTGTATGAGCTAAAGAATGAAAGAAAATGAAAAAACAAATTTAAAAGATTTGGTTGAAGCAGGACTGCTAAAGACCTGGAAACAACCACTGAGTGATACAATGCTTTAGAAATGGAAGAAATTGGGTAGCTGCTGCCATAGATAAGCCTACTTCAATTTAGGATAAGTGACGTCATTAAGGCTTTCTCAAAGTGAAAAGGCAGAAGGGACTACACACATTTCCTCTCCAATCAATGTTGAAGAATTATGAAAAGGGATTCAGTCCACAATTGCCTTCTATCTTGGGAAAATCAAGGTAAAGCTCCTGAAAATCTCTTACATTGGCATTACAAAGGATCTGAGTATTCCAAGCCAAAGGTAAAACAGCCCAGCGTTACCACATAAAAGAGCTTCAAACCCTAGGTATTTAAGCGCAGACTTCCTCATGTAAATTACACATTAGGAGCTAAATATGCTTCACAACTTCTGTCTGTTCTTTAGGTGTGCTAATGGATTCTGTTATAATGTATTTTGTGAGACTCCCAGTTCCCTTCTGGATCCTGTTATAGGATAAGGTCATCCATGTAGGGGGAAAGGGAGTGATATGCAAAATTATTTGATTCTGCAAATTTTACCTCCCAGAGTCTATATGAAATAGGTGGATAGGGGTGGGGGGTCCAGGAATCAGCCAGTTTATCAACAGAATATATAGAACCTGAACCCTTTTTTATGGCACTCTGATAAGGGCAAATCTGCCCTGTCCAAAATGTTTACATTCCTGAATTTAAAACTATCCCAATTATATGGCATATTCTCAAGTAATAGAATTGGTCTAACATGCAAATGAATGAAGATCACTCTTTCTTTTGTTTTTAGGGCTCCAAATTTCTTTCTGTTCATATTATTCAGGGTCTACTTTCTCATTTTGTACCAAAGAATATCAAATGCAGAATGTGAAACATTCTTGTGGATGGAGGCCTCAGAGCACTTTAGCCACCAATTTTCAATTTGTATAATGTGTGATAGGCTAAAAGCCTTCCCAGGCCTCTCTAGGAAGCTGGTAATACTCCTTTGCTCCATGTGTTAGTCGGTTTTCTCCAGAGAAACAGAAGCTATACATATTCATTTGTATATTTATATAAATAATCTTTATATGTTATATATATCATACACAATTATATGTTTGTGTATAAATAATATATATGTATATCTATATATTTATACATACATATATATGTGAAACATATGCCTATTTATAAAGATAATTCATATGCTTATTATATACATACATATGTATATAAAGAGATTTATTATTAAGAATCAGCTCATGCAGTTATGAAGACTGAAAAATCCAAGTTCTGTGGCCAGCAATTTGGATATCCAGAAGAGCTAATGGTGTAGTTCTAGTTCAAGTCCAAATCCAAAGGTAAGAAGACTGATGACCCCCCTCAAAGACAGACAAGCAGAGAGAGAGGGAATTCCTTATTCAGCCTTCTGTTCTATTTAAGACATTGACAGATTGGGTGATACCCACCCACACTGGAGAGGGCAATCTGCTTTACTCAGTCTGTGGATTCAAATGTTAGTGTCATCCAGAAACACATTCACAGACACTCCAGAATAATGTTTAACCAAATATATGGCACCTTGTGGTCCAGTCAAGTTGATATACAAAATTAGCCATCACACCTGTGACTTTTAAGCAGTTTAAACAGTTATATGTTTGTTTTTTAAATGACTAAACCTGGGCTGGGGAAATTAGCTTAGGTCTGAGGCCCAAATCAGGACTGTTATACTTAACCCTCAATGTGAATCTTCCAAACCTGAGGAGAGAGACTAACATGCACACTCACCTGGCCAGCAGCAGCCAGAATTGTGCCCTGCTTCTGCCAACCAAGCCACAAGCAGGACAGTAGGCAAGGACATGGCCCTGAAGGTTGTGGCCTGCACCCTGCATCCCAACTCATAGGACTGTTTGAAGTGTTCACAGGGAGGTTTGAGGAGCCTCTGCTGATCTATTTTTGGGAAGATAGGTTCTGTACTTTTGGAATCATCTTGCGTTTTATGTTTCCCACCTCCTCTTATCTCTAAAACCAAGAAAGTCCATCAAGTATAGCTTACATACAACAAAATGTACTCAATGATTTTTTACAAAGGTAAATATGTAACTGCCACCACAGACAAGATAGAGATTCCTGTCTTCCAAGAATTCTCTTGGGAACTTTGGTAGTCGACCACTCTCTTTCCCACCCCCAAACTCTGTTTCCTGTGGTCTACTTTTTCTCCACAGATTATATTTAGAATTTCATGTAAATGGAATCACACAATATGTACTCTTTTGTGTGTGGCATATTTTACTCAGTATGGTTTTGAAATTCATTCATACTGCATTAATCAGTAATTAGTTCCTTTATATTCCTGAAGAGCATCCAGTTATCTAGATTACTATAATTTGTTCATTCATGGACCTAGTTTTTTGATATTATGAAGAAAGCTACTATGAATATTCAGTATACATTATACATATACATTTCTCTTGGGTAAATACCTAAGAGTGGAGTTGCTGGATCATATGGTAAAGTTATGTTTAACTTTATCAGAAACTCTTAAATTGTTTTCCAAAGTAGCTATGCCGTTTTGCATTCCCAACAAAATCTTGTGAGAGTTGCTCTAAATCTCTGGCAACACTTGGCATTGCAAGTCTTTTTAATTTTAGTCATTCTGATGGATATGTAGTGGTATCTCATTGCATTTTTCTTGTATTTTTCTGATAAATAACAATGGGCATCTTTTCCTGTGCTAATGAAGTCCAGTTTATCAAATGTTTCTTTTATAGTTAATTCTTTCCTTATCCTGTCTATAAAATATTTGATAGAACTTTGTCTCCTGTCACCTTGAGCAAGTAAGTTTGCAGTTTTCCATGGGGACCATCTTTGGGAAAAAGGGCCACAGACTCACAATTCTTACCTGTCACAGTAGCAGTTTCTTAAGAGTAAACTCTTCTCCTGATTCTGTTACTTTTGGATGCTTTTTATTGCCTTTAAATAGTTGTTTTTAAAATTATCCAGCTTTTGTAAAAATAACAGTGTGACCCTAAGAGTGGATCGGTACAAAGATGAATAAACTAGTCACTGGAGAATTATTTTTATTAATTTGTGTGAGCAAAAGAAGAAACAGGGCTCATTTTTTTTTTTACAGTCAATAGAATTTAGGACCAAATACTTTAGAGAATAAACTGGAAAGTTTATTCCTTTAATTAGTAGCTTGTTTATTGAGCCAATATCCAAAGGAAAGAAAGAATTATCACTAGATTCATAGTTTTAGGGGTACTGGGAAGTTGGTTTTTTCCCTTCCTCCTTCACTATAATGCCCTCCACCCTACACACACATCACACTCTGTCCTGGTTCTGTTGTAACATCACATCATGTTTTAGGAAGTATATGGTAATGCACACAACCCAAGAAATAGGATAACACATAAAAATATCTGCATCATCAGTATGAGTTTTGCCTCACTTTGGTGATTGAGTGAAAATATTATTTTTCTCCACAAGGGAGAAACTCTTAAAAATAGAAAGGTTGTGAGTGCCATCACAGCTGTAGGCACAAGCCCCCATCATCCACTCTAAATGGACCATTCTCCTATTTCCACTACCCTGCTGTGACACCATCCTTCAGGTTCTCATGACCATAAGTACAATGGGGTTCTAGATAAGCTCTGAGTAGAACTAACACCATACAAATACAGTACAGGGTGCCCTCCCAGAAATTCAATTAGAGACTTTCTTATCTTAAGTAAGAGAAAGTAGCACCTGCTTCAGGGACAGAAAAAGATTTGTCTGGTGCTGGGAAGGTTCACAGAAGTGATATCCCTTTCTTACACAAGAACAAGCAACTAGACACATTTAAAGTGTTCCAAGAGTAAGGAATGACTTTAAAAGAGTTTCATAAGTAATTATTTGAACAACTGAAATCACTCAGAAATTTGATGACCAGGGAGAGTGTGTAGAGGGACAGAGCAGGCCTGGGAGCCCCAGCATTTGTGTTCTGCGTACAGGAGTCATGCTTGTGGGTCTAAGTAGGTGAACCCCTCAATATGGACCACAATGTCCCTCAACAGAAATGACCCTTAGGCCTCACTTTCAGTTCAGTTTTCTTTGCTGTGAAGTGTGACTTCTCCACAGTTAAAGTCTTTTATCTCCACTTTTCTCCTTGCTGCTTACAATACACATTTGATGTTCTAGAAAAGGCAGCTTTAATTTCAACCTACTGCTCATGATATTTCCTGCAACAATTTTGAATAAACACTATGACATAATGAGACATGAGTGTTTTAATGAAATTTAAAATAGAATAGATAAATAGGACTTTTGAAAGACATACATCTTCCTGCTATATTAAAAGAAACATCATAAAGGCTAACGTGTAATTTGGTCTCAAATGTTGTGTGAGCACCTTTACATCTTGTCAGGCAGAAAACAAATGGTTGTTTTATTGACTTGAGTAAAAAAAAAAAAAAAAAAAGAGGCTCAAACCTTAGCTCCATTCCATATTGATAGGGCATTGTGTTTTTTTTAAATGCTAATAAGAAAATATTCAATATATTTGATCACTTATATATTCTACGTAATGTAATAATATACACAAATATTAGTTAACTAAACCCTCACAATAACCCTATGAGGTAATTATTGTCTAGAAACAAGTTTCATCTCACATTTCTTTCTGAATTGGATTATTCTTTTTCAATCAAGTTTCATCATCATTTTCTTTTTCTAACATTAAAAAAAACTTCTGTATGCAGTACATGTGTATATTTTAAAGATGCTTCATGATACATTTACATAGCCATAAACCCCACCTAGATTTACTGTTACATATATAAAACAGATATTAAATAAGTGAAATTTCCAGTCCTTTCCTTGAAAAACTCCAAACCACCCATATTGCCATATATACATTGCTGTCAGTACAGTTGAAAATAAACTTTTCATTAAATGATAGATTAAATGCTTTGAAAGATTATTGCTAACACCATAATCAGCTTAACTAAACTAACTAAATATATTTTCTATAAATCTTGGTCAAAGACCAGGAAAAATAGATGTGTATTTGGTCTGATTGTGTTAATGAGGGCCCAAACCATCCCATATTCTAAATACTTTTAGCATGGCCTAAAAATTTGACTTCATGTCAATTTCAGGGGCGTGTCTTTTGAAAGCTTGTTATCTATGAGCTTCCTCAAGAGCATTGCTTGGCAGTATTTCACATCTTGACATATACCCTTGACAGATCTGGGAGCTGTTTTCAAGCAGAAGGCTGATCCTTCATGATCAGCCATACAATTTGTTCATTTTACAAACACTTATTGAACAGCTGGTATATTCTGAACATATTCCTCAGTGAGCTCATAACCACATAAATAAAAACATGCAGAATAAGGGAACAAAACTATAAGATCATTGAAGAAAAGTCACATTTTATGTAGGGTTAGAATATGAAGTAAACACTTAAAACAAAAAAAATTATGTATTGAAATTATCATTAAAAATCCCTAAGAAATTATCAGGTTGGAAGTTTATATACTATTTCTCAATGAGTCTACAACCGGACTGCTTTTCTTCAAGCATTTATAAAACGTTGTTGTTGTTTTTCAGTTGGCTATCAGACGACATAGTTGAAATATGCTTTTTTAAAAAATCGTGTAAGCTTTGGAGGATGCCAATATGATGAGGGACACATAGGAACAAAGACAAACCAAAGGGGAGCAGATTCAAGTCTTCCATTTCTTTGTCATTGTGGTACTTACACTTGCAGACTGGAATGGCTGGTGGTTCACTTACTTGTGCGCACACACTCTCTTTTTCTCTTGATTGCATGCATATAATTGAATGTAGACAATAAGTAAGTGTATGATGCAATCCCCAGTGAAAACTCATAACCGAAGTGTATAGGAAGATTCCAAAGCAGAGATAATGCTTGACTTGCATTTTGACAGATAAGTAGGAATTTAATAGATTGCTAATGTGGAAATTCCAGGGAGCAAATAGCATGAGAAAAATCATGAAAGAGTGAGAGTTTCTGGTGCATTAATGAAAGTAGAATTAGGTCTCTATGGCAAGAAGGTGAAATAAGAAATACAAAGAAGCCATATCCTGAAGAAGTTTCTTCTTTGGAGAAATCAGAGATCCTTTTAACAGCAATATGCAGGATGGTTGGTGGGGAGACAAGAACAAAAGTAGGGACAACTGTCCAAGGGGATATTAAGCATCAATAGCTGAGGGAATTAACCAGGCTCCAGAGATTTACCCCAGGAAATTTCCTAATCCTAGAATAAGAGCCAGACTCTCACCTCAGTGTCTCCTCCATTCACTGCCTCTTTCATTGTTTCTTCCTTTATGTCACACCAGTTAGTTCTTCCTTAATGAAAAATTATATATAATATGTTTGTATATATAACATATATATAATATTTATATATTAAAAATAAAAAATAAATTAAATCTTGAAAAATATATATATATTTAATAATATTTATAAATATATCTATTTGTTCCCTCAGCTGCTTCCTCTTTAGCCCCTCTGAGGTTGCAAGAAAAATCAGTGTTTTCTGTCCACTGCCTTTTCAAAGTCTTTTTGGATCAATTCTTTCAGGTCACTAGTGTTTCCCTCAGTGTGCAAAAGTGTAATCTACACTTCAGATGTATTTATTTTCAAACTAAATATTATTTGTTACTTTGGTCAGTGACATGTCATAGTTCTCAGTCAGAAAACCATTGGCATGACTTTGTCTTCACAAATAATTTTGCTATGAACACAAAGTGGAGTTTTGGTTTGGGCACTTATCACCAAAAATCAATTTAAAAATTTTTTAAATTAATTTATTTCTGAGAGAGAGAAATGGGGAGGGGGCAAAGGGGCAGAGAGAGAAAAAGGGAGAGAGAGAATCCAAGCAGGCTCAGTGCTGTTAGCCGGAGCCCGATGTAGGGTTTGATCCCACAAGCTGTGAGATCATGACCTGTGCTGAAATCAAGAATTGGACACTTAAATGACTGAGCCACCCAGGTGCAACCCCAAAAAATCAACTTTTAAAAGATATATGCAAGTTTTCATTTTTGCCATCTTTGCCAACTCTGGGTATTATGCCAATCTGGTAGGGAAAAGGCATCTCCTTAATCTAAAATAGTGCCTTTTGTTATGATACTGTTTATAGTATTTCCACGTTAATCACTTTTGCCTTTCTACTTCGCAAAAACACTCATGTTCCTAGCCATTTTTATTGGAGTGTTTGTATTTTTTTCCCACTGAGTTGTAACAACCCTTATTCAATATAAATGACCATTACCTTTAATCTTGGTTTCAATTATTTTGTTGAAACTTAACATTTGCCTTTAAATTTTATGTTGTCTGAAGATATATGGGGCTGTGGGTCTTATGTAACTCATTTATTACTTTTTCCTTTTTCCTTCCATCTTTTCTGTTATACCTTTTCCCTGCTGAAGATTATACAACTTTTGAAAACAGTTATTTCTTTTCTTTACATTTAATGCTTTAGCCCATTTGGAACTGATCTTAGCCTATAGAGTGAGGTAGAATCATAACTTATTCTTTTCACTGGTTGTGACACACACAGAGACACACTGTTCCTGTCCCTCATGAAAAGGACTCTGCTCAGCCCTGAGGGGCGTGGCTAATTGCCAGACTCTAGCTGTGAGCTCCTCTGGAGTCCACCTCAGCTTTCAAGCCAAGGTCAGTCACACTCCTCTTGGGCTGGCCTCTGGCCAGTGCCCAGGCAAAGCCATTGTAGAGGGCTGGCTTTTTCCACTCAGTGAGGGATGCCTCCAATGAGCACTGTACCCTCTGTCACTCCATCGCTCCCCTTTGGACTGTCAGAGACTTCATTCAGTCAGGTCTGCTTCATGGTAGGACAATTTCCTGGCCCAATCCTGCATCCTCCTTTTTTTCTTCCTGAATGTTAATCCCCAAGAAACTTTTATGCTTCTAAATTCACCCCACAATATCTGCTTCCCAGAGAATCTAACCAGTACTCCGATTTACCAATTAACTACTTCCGTATCTCTAGTAAGAAATAACTCCTCACAAGTCAGGGACCCAGTCTCCTCCTTTTTATTCCATGGCACTGATATACTGATGTGTTCTTTTGACAGTTTCACAGTTTAAATAACTGTCTAGTTACTAAATTAATGTAATGTATAAGTATACATATACCATATATATGTATATGTGTGTGTATATATAATGAATATTTTCCTATGTGATACCATTTTTCTTCCAAATAAAGTTTAGACTCAGTCAAATTCAGAAAGACCCTTAAGATTTGCTTTCTCTATCCAAGAAAATGTGTCTTCTTTACTAATGCCAGTCTTCTAGTTCATCCGACTAAAGTGTTGTAGACTATACAGGCATATTCCTGCGTATTTATCATTGAATTTATTCCTAAATCTTTTGTAATGTTTATGGCTGTAGAATTGTTTTTTAATGGTTTGTTACTAGCATAAGAAAACCTTTTGATTCTAAATAGTGAGTTTTTAAATCATCCTCATTGCTGAACTTTCTAAAGAATTCTAATACTTTTTGCTTGATTTTCTTAGTTTTTCCATGTAGCAAAAGTATTATCTAAAATATTATATATTCATTTATTATAATAAATTACTTATTATAATAAATTACTTATTATAATAAATAATGAATTATTATATATAATATATATTATATATAAAATAAGTTTGTATATAAAATAAACTTATAAAATATATTTTATAACACTTATAAAATAAATAGCACCAGCCTTTAAGCAACATGTCAGGAGCAGGACTACTGCGGGTGACAGCAAGGCAATGACCATACTGAGGTGAGCAGTGATGGGACTCTGGGCAATGTGGGGCAGTGCAGCTGTGTTCAGACTGGGCAGAGTCTGACCGCACTGGTGCCTTTAAAGCAGTGGAAAGGTGACTTTAGGCACAATTTGGGAGAAGCAAGTGAGAGAGAAATCTAGAGCAAAAAGAAGGCAGAACTGTGGACAAAAATGTTCAATTTGTTTTTTAAAATAAACTTAAAAAAACATTTTTTTAAAAAATATTTAAAGAGACAGAGAGACAGAGGGCGAGCCGGGGAGGGGCAGAGAGAGGGAGACACAGAATCCGAAGCAGGCTTCAGGCTCTGAGCTGTCAGCACAGAGGCCAATACGGGGCTTGAACTCACAAACTGCAAGATCATGACCTGAGCTGAAGTCAGAGGGTTAACCAACTGAGCCACCCAGGAGCCCCAAGATAAACTCTTTTGAAGATCCAGAAACTGAAGAGAGGAGCATGGATAACACGTGGCTATTTGAAAAGTAGAACCATTGATCCAGCAGCCCTCAATGTGATGTGTAATCCACTGGTGATCTGGCACCTGACTTTCTTCCAAACTGTCTTCATTCTTTCCTCAGTCATTCTAAGAGAGCCCATGCTGCCCCTTTGCCTGAATTGTTTGTATCTTGGGTAATCACATGACACACTCCCTCCTCAAAAGTCACTGCTTTAGCTTGTGAACATAGCATAATCTATAGAGTTGTCCAATCACTACGTTGTACCTAAAAGTAAATGTAACATTGTGTGTCAACTATACTTCATTTAAAAAGTCACTGCTTCAGCAAATTAGACCCTCACCAATTCACCTAAAACAGAAATCTCATTTTCTTTCTCTCACTCTGTTTTATTTACTTTAAATTCAGCATAACCAGAAATCATATTACTTTTTCATTATTTGCTACCTTCTTCACTAGAGGTAAGTTTCACAAGTTCATGGATTTAGTCTTTTTTTTCCCCACTGCTAAATCACCGCTAAAGGATGGTCCTACACTCAATTGTATTTAAAATAAACAAATGTAGGGGCAAATTACCCTGAACTAGGAGATATTAGAGTTGCTAATTATCGTAAAAGGTCTTTTTTTTGTTTAATAAGAAGGCTATTTAGTATTGTCAAATACCATTTTGTTATCTTGCACAATGATCTACTCTTTTTTTCTCTTTTGACTTCTTCATTGATAAATTGTGTTAATATAGTCTCAAATATTAAATCAGCCATGCATTTCAAGAAGAAACCATGCTTGTCATATAATATTAATTTTTAAAATACTATTTTGAGTCCCATATAGCAATACTGTGTTTTATTTAGGATTTTTCATCTATATTCATAAGTGTATTGGTTGGTAATTTAAATATTCTGTCTTTATCAATATCAGGGTTATTCTAGCTTCAAAAATGTATTGCAAAACTTCCTACTTTATTTAATGATTTTTAAATAGGTTTTTAAAAATTGCATTTTTATCAAAGTAATACAAGTGCACAGACTCAAATTTAAATGGAAAGGGACGACTTTTAATAAAATTCACCCAGCTCCTTTTCCTCTCCTCCCCTCCCTGAATCTTGTTTCCTAGAGGCATCCCCTTTTATCCATTTGTTTCAGAGTTTCTTGAAGTTTCTTCTATATTTCTGAATAATATTCCTTCATTTATTAGCTTACATATTATCTCTTGACTTGTTGATTACTTAGCGTTTATCAACCTTCCATCTTCCAGCACCCTGTCTTCCCAGTGTAATTGTGAAATTTGTTGTGTTCCAGAGAACATATGCATTTTAAACCATGGACCTCTGTTTCTTGTTCCATCAGCCAGCATGTCAAGGCCTCCAACTCTTAAGCCAAGGATATCAACACTCACATTGCATTTCCTTTCCCCGTATTCTCTACGTCCCAGGCTCTGTCTTTTCTTTAATTTTATCTATTTTCATTCAAGTTGTACATGTACAGAAGTTAGAGTCAATTAATTTTACAATGTTTTTTATGCAAACTAACAGTTCACTATTCCCTCCTTCCTAATTTCCCCTTTTGGAGTCACTGCATTTGCCTCTCATGGCCAATTCTTCTTTTATTTCCATCAAAAACCTCTAAGTAATTTTCTTGCTGCTTCGTGATTTTCCATTTTTACTTTCTACAAAGGATAAAAGGGATTGAACTCCTCTTTATCCCATGTTTTCATTCAAGTAATATGCCCCTTTTTCTTCCCAATATGGTGAGAATAATATTCATTTACTCTATTTTGCTGTGGATAAACACTTTTTCCACGAGAGCCATGTTGAAAATTAAGACTACTTGTTCATTCCAAAACACTGTTTATTTCTCTGTTAATTATTAATGATACCTAGTATTTGTTTACTTAGTTTTCTATATAATTACTAGTTCAAAAGCAAGTTATCCACATTTTCTAAGTTCCCTTTCAATAGATTAAGTTATATAAACTTATTCCATAAATTTCAACTCTCTGAGGGAAATTTTTTCCAGAAACTTCTGACCTTCAATCTTTACTCTTCTCCCTCTGTGTATGGACATTCCTCTGCCTCTTGCCTGGTACATAGCTCCAGTTTCCTGTATCCTGTGCTTTTTTTTTGTTTTTTTTAGTCTACTTTCATATTTTGGAGGAGCACATAATCAAATGTCTTCCTGAGAAACTTGTGTGGAAAGCAATATTTAAAAATTTTAACTTTTAATTTGTAACTAATTAAAAATCCAAAGTTACAGAAAACTTTTAAGAGCAACAATATAAAGGAGATTCATATTACCTCTAACCAGGTTCACCTATTACCATTACTTCTATTGCTTTATCTGTTAGACACATATTGGCTATTTTAGGAATAAAGTGACAGAGAGACTAACTGAGGCCTAGCATATCTGGATAGGCTGTCAGCTGACAGCAATTGCCTCAGCATGCGCAATCAGGGATTGCTCAGCTAAATTGGATGGTCCCAAGTGATAGAACAAAGAGGGCTTTAAGATAAGAATATCTATTCTGCCTGCCCTGTTTCTTCTCCAGAGAGTTGTGCTACTGTGCTTTCCCTCCTCTTCCGTGTATAATATATATAGTATATTATACAATATATGTAATATACAATATATAACATGTATAATATATAATAATATACAATAATGTATATACACAGCACCCATTTGTGCCTGCTGCTTTCTGTTGCCCCTGCCAGTCATGAGGTTGCACCCTCCCCTGCTCTTCCAGGCAGGTTGGCTTCCTTCCCGTGCCAGTTGCCTAAGGCCAGTTGTACAGAGCTTTGACCCATGGTAAACACACAATTCACCTCCATTCTTCTAGAAGTATGTTGACCTCTGCATAATCTGCTTTTAACTTTTCTACTATTTGATGTGTAGTTTTAGGTATATACATTTTGCATTCCTTTATCACCATTTAATGTAGTAACTGGATAAAAAGTAAATGAAAAAAAAAATATATATATATACATCAGTTCCCTGTTTTGGCTTGGGAATGGAACAATTATAGCCTGGAACATACGTGTTTTGTTTGTTTGTTTGTCTGTTTTTAATTTGAAATTTGGAAGGGGAAAGAGAGGGTAGCAGTAAGAAGTTAGGCTATTTGTAGAGGGACTAATAGGAATTTGGAATATGTAAGAATTTATTCTTCACTCCCCTATCCTTAAAACCCATTGAGGACTTTGCCATTATTTTGAGAATTTATTGAAAACATTTTCAATTCTTTGACCTTCAGATTATGTACCTTTTCCTGAGCCAAAGCTGATGATTTACATTTTATTAGAAAGTTCATCAATTTCTTTGATATTTTCAAGGTTAAGAGAGCTAGACATAATTTCCTTTTAAACTTTATGAATATTTTACATCTGTGAGCATATCATCTTCTGCATCTCTAATAATGGAATGGGTATGTATACATTCTGTTTTCTGTTTAGTTTATTTTTTCTAATAACTAAGTATTTTTATGTATTAATTATTCCATTTTTGCCTTTTTAAAATTCAATTCCCTGCATCTCAGTTTCTTCATCTTTAAAATAATGTTATTAGTAGCATCTATTTTAATGGGTGGTAGAGAAGGTTAAAATGAAATCCTATGTACAGAGACTAGAAGAGTTAACTCCAATATTAGCTGCTATTTATTTTGCCTCCTTATCCTGGGTTTATTTTCTTGTTCTAGTCTTAATTTAACGAGTTGGATATTTAGTTAATTTATTTTTATTCCTTCCTGTTTAATCATGAAAGTAGTGAGAGTTAGTTTTTTGGTGTTTTTTTCTCCTGAGAGTAATTTTGGCTGCATCTCAACATTTTTATGTGGAACATTTTTCATTATTGTTATTTTCTAAATATTCTCTGATTAGATGTTTTAGCTCTTTCTGTTTTAGGAAATGGCTTCATCCAGCCATAAAATCCATTGACCAAGCCAGCAAGGAGCCTGCTTTCCTTTAAGCATAGCTGGGCTTGCTTGGGCATTTCCTCACTCAGCTGATTCTGATTTACAGCAGTGATAGGCATTACCCCCTCTCAGAGCTCTTTGACCTTTGCTTCTCGAAAATAGAAAAATTAATCCAGCGTCTCCTAGCCTGTCTGCCGGTTGCTTGTGAGACTACATTGCTTTCTTAGGAAAGTGAGTTATGAGTTGCTTCATAATATCTTCATTCCACCTGGTTCCACTTGTAGTATATGAAACAGAAATTTTTGAATTTTGTAGCCTATGAGTGGCAGCCTCCCTTGTTTTCAGTGCCTTTCTTTCATTATAATTATTACTATGTTTTTACCATTTTGGTTATTTCTGTTAGTTATAGCCAAAGGATTGGTTATTTATGCTTATCTGCCATATTTTTTAGAAGTTCAAATAGAGATTTAAAAACCAATTAACTACCATCTTTTTATTTTTTGTGAATCTTCAAACTCATTTCACAAATTGTGACCACAAATTAGTGCTGCTTGTTTTTATGTAATTCTTTATGGAAACCTGAGATATTTTGCTGTGTGACTTCTATGAAAATGAAAGATTAGATTGATAAAGAATACATCAGATTGCATTTACATATATTTAAAAATATATTTAGTCTGTGTTACCTATTTTATACTTTTGAATATGCTATAAAGGATCTATAATTTCTTTTAAAAATGTTTTGTGTAATTTAAAAAATTTGTTGGAAAACTAACAAGGTTTTACTTTCTTAAAGTTTATTTATTTTTTGAGAGAGAGCACATGCAAGCATGCACAGAGCAAGAGGGGGAGGGGCAGAGAGAGAGAGAAAGAGAGAGAATCCCAAGCAGGTTCTGCTGTGTCAGTGTGGAGCCTGACACGGGGCTCAAACTCACAAACTGGTAAGATCATGACCTGAGCTGAAATCAAGAGTTGGACACAACCAACTGAGCCACCCAGGCACCCCATAACAAATTTTTAAAATTTGTTTCACCAAGTTATATGCTAATTTTCTATACTTTCAGCTTTTGCTCACATTGGGAAGAATCAATAGTTGTGTTAGAAAAATGTGCTGTCATATAGGTGTCTCAGATTTCTACCAATGGAGTTCACTCTAAATTAGCTATACCCTGGTTTTCATGTTTGTAAAAAGCTTGCAGAGGCAAGCTGGAAACTATCTAGTAATCAAATCCCTGCAATTAGTTTGTAACCCAAACAAAACCTTTTGCGTGAAAAACCCGTAAAAAAAAAAAAAAATAGGGGCGCCTGGGTGGCTCAGTCGGTTGAGCATCCGACTTCAGCTCAGGTCATGATCTCACGCTTAGTGGGTTTGAGCCCTTCTGACTGCTAGCTCAGAGCCTGGAGCCTGCTTCAGATTCTGTGTCTCTTTCTCTCTCTGCCCCTCCCCTGTTCACGCTCTGTCTCTCTCTGTCTCTCAAAAATAAATAAATGTAAAAAAAAATTTTAAAAATTTAAAAAAAGAAAAATAAAAACACCCTTACAAAGGGTTTGGGATCCTGTCCTTAAGTACCTGGAAACTAGAAGTCCGAAGTTTCATTCTTTTCTGCAAAAGACTTGCTGGGTTTCTTTGCAGAATTCCTGGGTTTCTTTATGTATATATTTTTCTTAATGTGTCCTTAATGATAAGCAACACACTTCCGGTTGAGTTTTGTACATTTCCAGAGAAGTTCATCTTGTGTGTTTATTCCTTCCATCTGGTCATCTGTTACCTCCATTATCTTACCTCTTTGGGAAAAAAATAAATAAAAAGACTGTGTATGTGTATGTGAATATCTCAGATCAGTCATATTGTTCAATTAGGGGAAAAAATCCAAATTCCCTAATATTACTAAAAGACCAATGAAAACCAGAATAGTTTTAAACTCAGGATGCATAATATCCATAAGGCTTACTTGAATAAAGTGAATATTCCTATGACCCTTTCAAAAGCTACTATATCAGAATCTCTGGGGAGTGGCTCAGGACCTGTAATTTTCAGAGGCCTTCTTGGTGACTCTGAAACAGGTAATATATAGATCTCAAGTATGAGTAACACTGATTAGAAAGGAAGAGAGAGCTAGTCCATTATAACAGGAAGTTAATGGCTTTGTTACCGTAGCTGCATGGCGAATTTGGAAGGAAACTTTTTTTTTAAGTAGGCTCCATGCCCAGCATGGAGTCCAACACAGGCTTGAACTCAAGACCCTGAGATCAAGACCTGAGCCGAGATCAAGAGTCAGACACTTAACCGACTGAGCCACTCAGGTGTCCCTGGAAGCCAATTTCAAGAGAAAAGCAGATTAACTTGTTTAATTTCCCTCTGCCCAATATATATAGTGTTAAAATCTATCTGAACAAGTACTTTCCCTGACTGAATCCTAGAAGGAATTTATCATGGTGATCCTTACAAAAGGGACACTGAGTAGGCAGTTGTATGTCCAAGGTTTTAATTTTATCTCTCTAAAAGCAGAGGGAATAATATTAAATCTTAACCTTTAGAATGTTGTTTTTATAAGAGGCTAAGATAATCTAGGAAAAATCTCTCATGATATAACTTAAAACAGAGGAAAAGCTGGAGAAATGGATATTTAATTATGCTTTAAACCAACTCTTTCAAATATCAAACATTTTAACCAAGTTTTACACAAAGACTGAATAGCAGACTGTATTTGAACCCTCTTCCCAGGGCCAAGAGCACCAAAATTCTTTGTCTTGGATAAAAGAAAGCACTGTAGATTTCAGATCCCAGGAATACAGATGGCCAAATTGATATCATGGACATCTGACCATCGACTTCAGGTGTACCATAGAAAGAAGGCCCAGCTTGCCTTTTGCAGCTTTCCATTTTGTAGCTCTACCTGCCCTTATCCTCCTTTTCTGTGGTCATTTTTGTCAAGAAATGTGCCCCAGGTGTTCTGATGTTCTGCCAGGCTGTGGGGGTGAGGTTAAATGTAGCCCCTGCCCTGTCACTTTTATTTGTCAAGGTTGTTCAAAACTGAGACTTATCCCAGAGGACCAAGGACCTGGAAGGACCAGTGTTCCTTGTTGCAGACTTCTCAAGTCCCTTAGAGCCTGAGGCATATATCCAACTCATTTTGAAGTACAGCTGAACAACAGCTTGACCATTGACTTCATTTTGTTGTATTTTCTGTGTGGCCTCTTATCCCAAGCTGTATATAACCAGAAAGTAACAGAATTTTCATATCAAGGAGGAGATAAAATATGATCCTGAATTTGATAAAGGAAATAAACAGTTTGCCTGGGCTCTCCGGTAAATTTTTCCCAGTGAATTAATTCTCTCCATGTGAATGATAATATGTCAGGCTAGTGTTGGTAATGACAGAATGCCCAGCAGCAAATGAAATATCAAAATGCAAAGGGAGAATCGTATTACGCCTGAAGAGTTAAAGCACCAACAGGCTATCTTTTGCTCATTATAAATTTTAAATGATAAATTCTTTAAGATTTATAAAATCTTCAAGTAGCTGTAGAAAGTTGACATATTTGGCTCAAGGTTTGCCTTGTTACTCACTAACTGGGGGTGGGGGGCTGGGGAGTTGGTACTTGGTATAAGGAAGAAGGCATTACCAACTCAAATTGCTTCTTAAAATGGAAACATTTTTGTTTGTTTCATTTTTGCTCTATTTTCCTAGTTATAATAGTAGAATATAAAATATATAAGGAAGCATTTTCTTATATTTTCTTAATACATAGACCATCTTTTTGGAGCCTAAGTTTAAAGCTTCATGTAAATTTGATTTTCCCCCAATTTTTATGTTATTGCCATCTCAATACTTGTTAAAGTGCAGATTCCTACACACAATCCCCAAGAAATTATTTTTCTTTCATTTAAAAATCATTTACCTGTTTTTAAAGTCACCCAGGAGAAATATGTTTCATTTACTCTTTCTTTGAAGTTCCCTAAAGCTGGATGAAAGTCCCAGACAAGTAATTTTAGAAACACTGTAGATAACACCCTGTGTCTGGCCATGCATATCCTATAAAAGGATAAATGAGTCATGCAAATACATTCCTTTAGTGACCTTGTTATAAATTTCATTTTTACCACATTCATGAGAAAGCCCTAATTTTAAAATGCCTTCAGATGGATGCTACCCTCAAAAATGTACCCAGAAGTCACACACGAGACTAATAATCTGATATATACAGTGTTTATTTGGTTCAACCAAGGGCTTTTTATGTCTACTTTAAACTTTATCAAGTGCAAGGGAAAAAAATTTATTCAACAGCCAAAACCTCTTTTCAGCAGTGCTCACTTTCCTAACAAAGTTATCTGCCAAGTTCAAGTTGCTGGGACTTAACTGTTAGGAACGTTGATGCTCATTGCCTACTTCAAAAGCTGTGTCTGGGCACTTTTTTCCGTAGCCCTTAGAAGATGCCATTGTTAAATCCTAAAAACTCCTTCAGAAGAAGTTAAATCTGATTTTACAACAGTTTTAGTTCAGATGTAAATCTGTTGAATCAGCTAATGGTAATTACTTGATCCTTAGCCTGCTTTTGAAATCCGCTGGTAGAAGTGTGTGGCCACTACACTGAGGTGTGGAGGCTCCATATGAACATAATCCCAGGCTCTTCATTTTGTCTCTTTTATAACAGAAGTGAGGTAGAACACTCAGTCCCAGCACAGACCAGTCCTGAATCTGTAACCCCATCCCACATGCGTGTTCATCCACTGTATTAGCTTGATCTGAATGCCTTTACCTGCTCTCTTGTTTCTGGCCCCTTCGAAATCAGTACAATTCATCAATGCAACAAGTATTGCATTACATTATCCTTATGCTCACCAGTTTGACTCTTAATTGGTATAAAGCTGTGCAAGCAACAAGAGAAGCAGAGCCAAGGCAAATATGAACACCTAAGGCTTTAACTCATTTTGGGCAGATAACCCAATTAGGCAGTTTGGCTGCTGTGTACAGATAAATAGGGACATAAAGCAAAAAGAAACTTTTACCATATTTTGAAGCTTTTTTAGCATATTGGTGGAAGTTGCTCTTTCATCATAAACAAATACATTTTTTTTTCCTGACTTGTCACCAAGGCTTCTGGTTTGGGTAGTTGCTGGTAGGTTTTGCTTTTCTTATGTTAAAGTAACAAAGGCCAATGCAAACAAACTAAGTTCAAATAAATTCTTTGTTCAACTACCCCATTGCTTGAGGGGCAACCACTTCTCATACCTGCAAAAATAGAAGCGAAACACAGATACCAGGAAAGGGTTGGAATGGTATTTCATAATTTCAGAAGATAAGATGCCTAGAAGTTCTCATTAAAAAAAAAAAAGAATGGTAATTAAAGCATAGTTTCCCATTAGCGACATTTGAATGAATTGATAATTTTTATGACATTATAGACTTTTAAAAAGCAAATAGATACCTTGAGTACAAATCTGCTTCATATATGCATTTTCTGTAGCTACTGGTGTCTGTATCTTCTAAGTGTGCGTGTGTTCATGCTAAATCCAATTATATGACTAGAAAAAAGGGCAAAAATGGGTTTGTCTTACTGGAATGGACATAAGTAAGTCCAAATTCTCTAGCTGTTTAAGGCACATGCATAGGAAAGAAATAGTTGCAAAAAAATAATAAAACCAAAGGAAAAATAAAGAAATAGGTAGATGAAACAATAAAATTAACACTAAGTATTTGTGCTCTCAAAAAGTTTTGCTGGATAGTGTGCTACATTTTGCTCTATCTTTTCTAGCTATCTTGTAGGTCTTTTTACTCTTTTTACTAGACACCAGCGTCTTAGGCTGTAGATGAGAAAGTAGTATACATTAACGGTAATGATTTGGGGACATTTTACTGATTAGTTTTATTATCAGGGAAGTGTCAGGTGAGAAATCATATTATCTAAGATAAAGGAAAGCAGACACTCTTGTCTGCCCATGTGAAACTTCCTAAGTTTATTTGCTTTTTCTTTATTTAAGTTGTATCAAACCTCATCCAAAATTCAAGCTCGTATTATGGTTTTTTCTCTTTAATTTTTTAAAAGAGCAAAAATCCTGAATTCATGAAGCTGCTAATTTAAAGAACAGTTTGTTACATGAAAAACCAATCTGTATCAGAGAGTGATTAGCTCCATGAGTCTTATAAATGTAAATCTCAGTAATTTGGACTGATTTGAATACTCTGAATTCAGGACAAATTTTAATTACAGAGTTCTTTGAAAAACATCCAGTCATATTGCTTTCAAGTAACTATACATATAAGAAGCAGAAACACACCTGTCTCTGTACAGGGAGGGGTAGGGAACATTGTTCTAAAGGACATATGTGCAACTCCTAACTCGACTGTTGTGTATAGATATATAAATTATATAAATATATAAATTGAGAGTTTTCACAAAATTATACTTCTAGGTTTCCCCCCAATTTCCAAAACTTTACAGTTCTTGTTTATCAGAAAACACATTCTTGGGCGTGGGAGATATATCTATAGGCAAGTTTCCCCTAGTTACTCATCTTTTTAAAATGTTTTAGAGCATCTTATCCATTATCATGGCATATGAACTTTAGAATCATTTCATCAAGTTCCAAACACAATCTCATTGGCATTTTTATTAGGCTCATTAAATCTAAAAAATTAATTTGGTTAGATGATATTTTAAAAATATTCAACCTTACTTTCTAGGAACTTGGCATATTCTTCTAATTATTAAAATGTTCTGTCTCTTAGAGTTTTAAAGTTTTTTCCCCCTTATAGGCCTCTGAAGAAAGCTAATCTTAGATGTTTTAGGATTATGGTTGCTATTGTGAAATGGATCTTGTTGGTTGTTGCTGTAATAGAATATAGCTTTTGACGTTGTATGTTTTATAGTCAACTAATTTACTAATTTTTATTAATTATAAAAGCTTTTAATAGATTTGGTGGGTGATGGTGGGGTTTTAGTACATGTCTATTGTTATCAAAAGTTATGTGACTAGTCTCTGTTTCATATCATAATGGACATCTTTATTTAATTTTAATTTTAATATGGTCTCAAACATTTCATCACATTCCTGATATTTTCGTTGTTAGGAATGAGGTAGATTATTAGTTTTAAATATAGATTCTTAACGTCAAAGTATATTTTGATTCCTAAATTTTAAAGAGTTTATGCTGTTAACTATGTATATTAGATCTTAACAAATGACTTGTGGTATCTATTATGAGTATCATACTTGAGATAAATTGTACTTGCATACTCCCATACTTGACATAAATCATACTTAGTAGTGGTCAAGCGATACTTTCTCCTTAAGTCTTTACTCTTTTTCTTCAAAGTTGAACCTTGAATTGAATCATAGAAATATAGTAGAATCTTGGTTTGTGAGCACTTATATATCAAAGCAAACTTCAAGAACCATTGGCTCGGTTGTGATCATGAGACATTCAGCCTCACGTACTACTCATATTGTAAGACATCGCTCATTTTTCAAGTTAAAATTTATTAGAAATGTTTGCTTGTCTTGCAGAATACTTGCAGAACAAGTTATTTGCAATCCAAGGTTTCAAATCTTATAAAACTTAAAAATCTTATAAAACATTTGAAATAATTAGTTAGCCAACAACAACTATGCTCCTCTCTTTTTGTCCTTTTTTTTCATCTAGAATTATTTTCTTAACTGTGCCATTCCCTAAGAGTACCTAGTACTGAAATTCTTTCATTTCACTTGTTTGTTTAGCCCCTTTCTTTCATTTGTTCATTCTTTCTGCTGTTCTTGAAATACCCGTCATTTCAAAACTAAGGCTCAAGAAATACAGGAAACTCAAGGTTTGACAATATACAGAAGATTGGAAATGAAATAGCCTAAGAAGCCTTATTTGCCTCTTCTCCAGGGTTATTTAAATGGGAAAAATTAGAGATTAGAACTAGTCAGAGAGAACACTGGGAGGGATACAAAAGAAAAACAAAACAGAACAGATGTCAGCTTTTATTTCTCAATATCTTTTTACTCCCCATTTCATCATTTTTGGCCAGAGGTAAGAGAAAACAAGGCATCCATTTTACATCCTACTTTCTGATTTTCCTCTCTTCTTGTGCTTTCAGTTAACTTCCAGTGGACACCTTAGCACTCAGTCTTCCATAGTCTCTCAATGGTGTCTTAAGGCTGTTGTGATCCAGAGAGCTGTATAAAAGACACTGTTTATCTGCAAAACATTGGCCAAACAAAGTAAATGACTCTAAAAATACTAGAGCTCAGGGCTTTCACAGAATCTTTTTTACAAAATGATGCTTTAATTTTTCTAATTTAATTAGATAGTAAATGTTATTGTGGTTATTGTCTTCATTTTCTAATGAACTATATTGAACAAAACTTCTCCATTTACCTTATTTGTTAAATTAATGACTATGGAAAAAGCTTTGGTGGTAACCTTAGACTACAAATAATAACACTTCTAGAATTTCTACTATGTCAGGCACTGTTCTAATGTTATACACATAGCAACTCATTCACTCTTTGCAGCAACTCAGTGAAGTAGGTGCTATTATTTTCATCCCCATTTCATATATTAAATTGAAATAGAGATTAAAATAATTTTTCTAAGGGGAAAAAAAGCTAGTAATTGATAGCACCAGGTTCAACCCCAAGCTTGATGCCACTGATGGCCATGATTAGAGAAAAAAGAGATGGAGCCACGGAGAAAGGAAGAAAGATTCTGAGGACTAGCCAGATAGTGTCCTTTGATTGTATGAGACGCTCAAATATTATGATAAATTTCCGTCTCCTTCCCTCTACTCCTTTTTTAAAACCTGGGTTTACATGTAAGAAATCTGACCTATGCTTTTGTACTAGAAGCTAAGAGCTCAAGCTAATGCATAATTCATGGAAAAGGGCAAAATGCTTTTATGAGTATAATTTTTTGCTTCTAATAATTCCAGATATAAACTCTTTGATATTTATTTATACTACATAAAGAATCAGAATAATTATTGTTTGATTTGTTATATAAAAATACTGTAACTCAAATCTTGGTCTTTGAGAAGAAGAGGTTGAGAAATATTAGTCAACCCAGCTTTTATTGATTTTCTTCTAAAAATTATAAAGGGAGCATGTAATGGTATGTGAATAATAGCATAGCTGCACAATCTAAACCCTTTAGAACTATATATGTTTAGTAACTAACTAAATTCTACCCTTAGAAAAAAAAGTATGTAGTTGAAATGAAACCTAGTATACTGAAATGAAATAGTGTTCATGTAAAAAGATACTGTAGTTGGCATGAAATACTACTTTTATTGATCTTGAAAGTAAAAGGTGACTTTAACATTCAGACTTTTTCTCCTATCTCATTCACTTGGCTCCCAATCCTTTTTTTTTTCCCAGGTTTTTTTTTTTTAAATTATTTATTACTTAATTAATTAATTAATTAATTTTTTAAACTTTATAGTTTACTGTCAGGTTGATTTCCATATAACACCTAGTGCTCGCCCCCACAAGTGACCTCCACCAAGACCATCACCCCCCATTACCTTTCCCCCTTCCCCTTCCCCCCTCAGTTTGTTTTCAATATTCAAGAGTCTCTCGTGTTTTGTCTCTCTCCCTCTCCCTAACTCTTTTCCTCCTTCC